>CP025646.1:15067715-15361678 GCA_003576665.1 Ipomoea trifida
GACAATTTGACACAAAAGATTGAAAACAAACGGACCCCACTTAACTTTTTTTTTTTTCTTTAAGAGGGAAACTAAGATAACAAATATTTAAAAATTTTAAAAATTTAGGGGACATTTGGTTCAAACATAAAAATCAAAGTAGGAATTGAAATTAAATAGTTAATAATTAAAATAAATTTTAGTAAAAGTAATTTATTCATTTATTATAAATTATAATCAAAATTTTTTAAAAAAATGTAATAAAAAAATTAAAACAAAAAATGGTCATGGATTTTTTTTCTTTATTTTTCATTTTGAAATGAAAGTAGGATTTACTTTCAAAATTGAATATATCATTTCGAAGGGATTTAAATGCGAATTCAATACATTAAATTTATACCAACAAACATGAGAATGTTTAAAAGTTAAAAACAAACGCTCCCCTAGTTCTCCCCTTAACAAAATTTCAGAAAAATTAACAATTATTAAAAATACAATTGATCCTAATAAATAAATAAACTCTTTTAAGAAACTCTAAATTAAAACCAGTTAGCTATCTACTGCATGTACTACTACACAAATCGCCTCCCTACAAACGATTTTTCTTTCCGCAAGCGAATGGACAAACGATTTTAGATTTAACACTTAAACATTATAGGGATAAGAGTAAAATAAACAATTATGATATTCAAAAAAGTATAATTAATTCCTTTACAAATGTAATAGCTCATTCCTAATAATGTTATTCCCATGGAATAAGTTTATATACTTTCTCAACGTACTAAAGTCAACAAGTCAATTTCGCTCGCATTGAGACACGAACTCATGACCTCCCATTTAGGAGAATCACTTCATGTCGCTTGACCACAATGTCTTCGGCAAAATAATATTTGTTTATTTTAAATGTAAAATACTTTACAATGAATTCTTTCTCTTCAAACTCAATATTCATCTTCAACCTCTACACAATACTTGCTCGGCACTTGCAATTGTAATGTTTCAACTAAAATGAGAAAAGTGTGTATTACACCACTGGATATGAATCTCGCTGTCGTAGACCCAACCTAGCCGCCACCATATCCATCATCGCAACTTTCGCCTCACTGTATTCTTTTTGTTCTTGTTTTTTTTTTCTTTTTTCTTTTTGTTTTTTTTATTTGAACTGATAAAGCTTGAGATTTGGGGATTGTACCACTTTTATGGAGAATTATCAACATCATTAATAACTACAATGTTGATTATTGAGCCTTTGTTTTCTTTGTGTTCTTGCGGTGCTAATAACCTGGAAAGATTCATGGTGCCGTTTGTAAAAAACCAAAAAAAAAAAAACAAACAAACAAACAAATTTGTCAACAATGTGTGATTTGGGACAATTTGGGTTTGATTGGGTTTAAAAGTCAACAATAAATGTGACAAATTACCAAGTTAGCAAAGTTATTTTTATTTAATTCATGTCATTGTGAGGGGTTACCAAGGGGAAACTTGAAAAAAATGTTAAGCTAAATAAATTTTAGATGTTAATGTGTCAAATTAAATATTATTTTAGTCCAATGTGTGAATTGAACGTGAGTAGTAGATGAGCCTATTTATAGAAAATGATATAAATTTGACATAAATTGGCATCTAAATTATTAATTTTGTGACATCAATTTGAACATGGTCCATTAATAATTTGGATCAAGTTAAAGTAGGTTTAGATTTTCATAAATAATGTGATGAATATATGTAAAAGAGAATTATGGTGAACGTCAAACTCATTCGTAAAGTGTAATCATGAAATGAATAATGGTCTGCATCGAAGGAAGACTTTTCCTATCCAATATGGAAGAGTCAAGTCTATTATTAGTTTTTTTATTAATTAATAACAAATTATATTTTTATTAATTTAATTTAATTTAATTTATTAGTATTAATTAATAATTAATATGAATTAATTATATTATTGAATTTAATTTGCAACAAAAAAAATTCAATGCAAACAAAAATTATGAAGTATTTTTTATATAATTGTTGCAAAATTGCAACAAACTAAATATTTTTTCAGCTAATTAATTATGGTTAAATTTCACTATAAAATTGGAATTCCAAGTGAATCATGATAATTCATAATGAAATTTTAGTCGTTAGTGAAAATCTCTATATATATTCATTCAAATGTCATAGACATCTATCTAGTTTAGAATAATAGTTTTCTCGCATCAATGACTAAATATGTTTTAAGAATGGAGTAATTTCTTTTAATTATATTTTATTATTTATGAAAAACAACACAACATTATTTTTTTGCTAGTATCATGCAACTGACACACTATTATATGACTTTATTTGATTAATGAATTGTGTAATTGACGAACTTACGAATAATGGATACATATAACACATGAATAATACGTAGTAACATTTAAAAAAAAAAATTAGAAGCATAAGTTGCAATCTGCAAATCATCTAACAAAATTGTGTACTTAAACCACCATAAAAGTATAAAACAAAATAATTGAGAGAATAAATCCCCAGATTAAAGGACAAAGCACAAGCATTACAAAACAAAAACAGTAATTTTCAAAAAAAAAAAAAAAAACAAAACAAAAACAGTACATTAGCAAGTAAATCATGGTAAGCAAGAATATAATTTTTGAAGGATTTACTTTTACTATATGTAGTAATAAAGAAATGGTGGGCTACTGGGGTGTGAGGTTGGAGCTGTGTTTAGCTGTCCTTTAATTTCCCCTCATCTCCATTTCTCCTCCATTCTCATAATCGCATTCTCTCTCTAAAATCTCCGAACGAACTTCGGAGTCTCCAAAAACCCTTTCTTAAATCCTCAGATCTTCGTTCTTCGATCTCGCATTTGCTCATTCTAGTTGTACGAATCTTTTGATTCAAATGTCTGGTGTGAGATGAAGGACAAAAGAAGAAGTTGGTCTTTCTTTTACTTTACCTTCTTTTTGATTTCTTCCTTGCTCGCGTTTTCCTCGTCGGTGGTTGTCGGGTTTGAGGTTTCCCACGATGGGCCGCTGTCGGACGCCGAGGTTCAGTACATCCGGCGCCGGCAGTTACTGTACTACCGCGACGAGTTCGGCGACCGCGGCGAGGAGATAACGGTCGACCCGTCTCTGCAGTTCGAGAATCCGAGGATCCGAAATGCTTACATTGCTTTACAAGCGTGGAAGCAAGCCATTATCTCAGATCCGCGCAACTTTACTGCGGATTGGGTCGGGTCGGACGTGTGTAACTACTCCAACGTGTTTTGCGATCGGCCGCCGGAAAACCGCAAGATCCGGACGGTCGCCAGCATTGACCTCAACCACGGCGACATTGCCGGCTTCCTGCCGGAGGAGCTCGGCCTGCTGGCGGATCTCGCGGTTTTCCACCTCAACTCGAACCGGTTCTGCGGGACGATCCCGAAGAAATTCAAGAATTTGAAGCGGCTGTACGAGCTGGACGTGAGTAACAACCGGTTCGCCGGGAAGTTCCCTCACGTGGTTCTCAGCTTGCCGCAACTGATCTATTTGGACATCCGGTTCAATGAGTTCGAAGGGACGGTTCCCCCGGCCCTGTTTGACAAGCCGCTGGACGCGATTTTCATAAACCATAACCGGTTCGCCTTCGAATTGCCGGATAATTTTGGGAATTCGCCGGTGTCGGTGATTGTGGTGGCGAATAATAAGTTCCACGGGTGTTTGCCGGCCAGCATTGGGAATATGACTAATCTGAATGAGATTATATTGATGAACAATGACTTAATGTCGTGTCTTCCGCCGGAAATCGGGCGGCTCAAAAACTTGACGGTGTTCGACGTGAGCTTCAACAAGCTGTTGGGGCCGTTGCCGGAGAAGATCGGCGAGATGGTTAGCTTGGAGCAGCTGAATGTGGGTCATAATATGCTTTCCGGGACAATTCCGAAGAGTATATGTAAGCTTCCTAAGCTTGAGAATTTTACGTTTTCGTATAACTTCTTTACCGGTGAGCCGCCGGCTTGTTTGGCGTTGCCCAAGATTGATGATCGCCGGAATTGCTTGCCGAGTAGGCCGGAACAGCGGTCTGCGGCGCAGTGTAAGGCGTTCGTGGGTAAAAGAATTAGTTGTAGTGCTTTTAAATGTCAAAAGTTTACTCCTTCTCTGCCTTCGCCTCCTCTGCCGTCCCCTCCTTTGCCCGCTCCTCCGCCGCCGGTTTCTGTTCCGGTTTCTCCGCCTTCTCCCGGTTTTTCACCTCCACCTGTCTTTACACCTCCGCCATCTCCGGGTTTTTCGCCACCTCCTATCTTCACACCTCCGCCTTCTCCGGGATTTTCGCCACCTCCTGTCTTCACCCCTCCGCCATCTCCGGGATCTAATCCACCTTCACATTCACCTCCATCATCATCCTCACCACCTCCGCCGCCTGCGGTTCATTCTCCGCCGCCTCCACCACCGCCTTCTCCCTCGCCGCCGCCACCACCGGTTTATTCTCCCCCACCTCCACCACCGCCGTCACCCTCGCCGCCGCCACCACCGGTTTATTCCCCTCCACCTCCACCACCTTCACCACCGCCACCGGTTTACTCACCGCCTCCACCCCCTCCATCACCGCCACCACCAGTTCAGTCGCCGCCGCCTCCACAAACTCCGCCGCAGCCATCGCCTACTCCGCCTTATTGCGTACACTCACCACCACCTCCGCCGCCAACATCTTCTCCTCCTCCGCCACCAAATTCGCCACCTCCTCCGCCACATTCTCCTCCACCACCACTATACATCTACGCCTCCCCACCGCCCCCTCCTATCCACTCCTCACCTCCCCCACCTCATTCTCCGCCCCCACCATCCCCTCTCCCTTGCATAGAGCCTCCACCACCTCCATCACCACCACCACCGCATGTTTACTTGCCACCACCATCCCCATCTCCCCCACCCCCTCCCCCAATCCACTACAATTCCCCGCCCCCACCGTCACCGTCGCCGCCGTCGCCGGTTCACCACCACCACTCACCGCCCCCACCGTCTCCATCACCACCTCCACCCTCCGAGCCATGTGAAAATCCTCCACCACTACCCTCTCTCCCACCGCCGGTGGTTATCTATGAGAGCCCACCACCTCCCCCTCCGGCATTCCCCTTGCCTCCGGTCATCGGCGTTTCCTACGCTTCACCTCCACCACCACCCTTCTATTGATTCCTCTAACCAGTCCTGGGAACTAAAATTATTCCTATTTATTTCCTCGTCTATCTTGTGGCAATCATCGCCGGGATGAGAAACACAGCCTGATATGATGCATTTCAAACAAGTACTATATTGGGGTAATTATTAAGATTTCTCCCACTATTTCTTATGGGTAAGATTTGCGAAGGAAAGAAATAAATTTGGCAGAAACAGAGAATAGATTTGCAGGGAAGTGTATGTATAGAGAGCTTAATTCTGGGCCAGATCCCAGTTTGCTGCTGGCAATGGTTTCTGGATTGTTATTTATCTTTTTTCTTTTCGTTTTTGATTATCATACTCTTGTTTCTTGATTTTATTCTTTTTTCTTAAATTTATAATATAATGATGAACATCATTTTACTTGTATTGATTCCTGGAATGGAATGAATTCATGTCATTCCTTTGATTTCCCATCCATCTGTCGCTGTTCTATCTTCGCTTTGTCCATTTGAAATGTGCACTTCTTGATGCTGACTGGATTTTGGATCAAGAACCCAAATAGACAACTCTGCCTAAATTGGATTTGAATCCATATAATTTGATGTCTCTAAGGATGCCCCACCCCACTCCTTTACAACTGTATTACAGCTTATCTCATCACTAACAACAATTTCATATGTGCTGGCACTTCAATTTAATAACCTAAATCAAATGTACCTCCATTAATGCCTGTCTCTATATTCAAATCTTGATTTCTTCTTTGTTTTTTAATTATTATTAATAATTCAAAAGAATTTAGATTCACCCTTTACCATTGCCCATTGGTATCTGCAAATTGCAACTTCAGAATGGTTATTTAGTGACAAGAGAAATGTACAGTCATTATTTGAGGGTGCCTACTTTCATATAAGAAAATCATCTTCATATATAAGTATGATTCACTTTTTTGCTATTCTTTTTTAATATACGTTCTGTCTCAATTAAAATTTTGATGGAGAAAATTAAGATGAAATCTATAACTTATTGTGTGTGGGTGTGTGATGAAATTAGTTGTTGATCACATGATGAGTATCCAGAAACGAAACGCTGAATGTGGGGCTGAGAAGTTTGGGTTTCTCCATTGATATGATGGAAGAGCAAAAATGGTCTGGTTGCTTACACTATAAGCGTATGTATACACGATAAGGAAACTCATTTTATTAACCAAACAAAAAAACAAAGGGCCTACCCTACAACAACGTTGCAAAGTGGATTTTAATTCGGAAATAATGGCGGTTCCTGCATCGCACGTGAATCTGGCAATGCCGCGTCTTGGGCCATTGCACTTTCACGTACCCCCGAGTCATTTTCCATGTATTTAATTTATTTAGGAAAACCGGAAATCATGCCATATGTTTAATTTATTTAATTAGTACACCATCGACCCATATTTAAATATAACTCTAAGTAATCTTTGGCTAGCTTATGGGTAAAAACAAAATATTCAAAATTTTCACCAACCAAGTGTGGTCCTAGAGGAACCCAAACTTGAGTTCGAAATATATTATAATATATACAAAGAGTTAATTTTATTTTTGGACATAAATTTATATGTGTTAGTTCACTTTTGGTCCTTTTTCTTTTTTTTCCTTTTCAAAATATCTTTCTTTGGTCCTAATATTATTGTGGTATGACTATTTTTTGTCCTCTGCCAACAAAATTGTTTAAATGACGCTAAATAGAAGGGCAGTTTGATTTATTCAAGTATAAGTGTTAAGTCATTTTCCTTTTTTTATTCTATATTTATGTTTCATTCCACTTTTAGTCTCTCTTTTTTTTTTTTTTTTTAAATTTCAAAACATCCCCGTCGGTCATAGCATTATTGTGACATGATCATTTTTAGTCCTCTGTCAACAAATATATTTAAATGACATTAAAAATGGCGACGTTATTCACCACTCAAAATCAATTTTTTTTCTTCTTGGTATTAAAATTGTTATCAATACATAAGTATATTGCAAAATCTAAAAAGAGTGCAATTGAAAAAATCACAAGTCCACTTCATGGCAAATCTTAAGTCTATGGCATAAGTCTACTTCATAAAAATTCACAAGACTTGTGGTTCTATTACAAAAAAAAAAAAAAAAATGAAAGAAAGAAAAGTCAATTTTGAATGGTTAATAACGTTACTTTTAATCTCATTTAAACATATTTATTAATAGAGGAAAAAAAATGATCATATCACAATAATATTAAAACCAACAAGGATGTTTTTTAAAAAATGGCTAAAATTGAAATGACACATATAAATCTAGAACCAAAAATAGAAAAAAAAAAAACAAAAAAACAAAAACAAAAAACTTAACACTTAAAATTGAATAGACAAAAATTTCATTGTATTTAACGTCATTTAAACAGTTTTTTTGACGGATGACCAAAAATAGTGATGCTACAATAATACTAGGACCAAATGGGAATATTTTGAAAGAAAAAAAGACTAAAAGTAAACTGACTTTTAGGACAAAAAAAATGAAATTAACTCAATATACAAATTTTATAATTTTGTTCTTCTTATGAATCTTTATATATAACTTGGTAACATAAAACTAAATCTTTATATAATATGACGATTATATTAAATTATTATAGTATTTGATTGTAAAATAAAACCAACCCAATTTAACCACGCCAAGTTGGCTATTATTTTACTGTTGTATTATCTAAACTTGATTTTATTTTCCATTTTACCTGTCTTTTATTATTCATGAGTGAATCAAACTCTTATTTCTATTGTTATTTAAAAAAATTCATATAATTTTTAAAGTCACCTTTTTTGTATTTAATACTACATTTGGTGTAATTTATAAGTATATAAATTTGATGCACTAACACTAAATTAAATATTACAAAAAATTGAATTATAAATAACTCCAATCAAGTCTTATTAGCTGAACCAGACACATAAAATTAGACGTAGACGTAGAGAGTATTTGAATGTTTTCTTAGAAAGCTTAATTTAGAACATTTAGTTTATATAAAAATATCATAAGATACAAAAGTTTATAGTTTTAGTTGCTAAATTTTAAAAGCAAATACGTTATTCTCATGTAAACAAAATGAAATTAATCTATATTCGAAACACCTTTCCCGGCCAACAACATTGGTGCATATATATTGGTTTGAACTTATAAGTGGTTGGAATCCCTTTTACATACTTTAGTGAACGCATTTTGATTGTCGGATAAGCTTTTAAAATTATGACAGTAAATGTATAGGAGTAACCTCACATGGAATGATAAAACCGCACCACATCACATATCATGTGTAAGGTTTGAATGCAATAACATGGTTGGCTACTTTTCGTTGTACTAGCGTGTTTTGAAAAGTGGAATTAACTAACATTTATTTAAAAAGGTTGTTATGGCAGGTCATGAGTAGAAAACTTCATTTACTGCAACGTGCAATGTATGTGTATATTACACCCTTTGGGGCAAACAACCAAACTGATCAAATTATTGATTTGGTAACGATAAGTTACAAGTACGACTCTTTGTGTAAACTGTCTATTAGTCTCTTATTTTGAACATGTCAGCTATGAGCAACATATATTGATTTACCTCATTGTGATTCTTTGTCAGCTAAGGCTACAATGCGGGATTTACACAATATACGCTTTAGAATAGTGACTGTGAATTTTCCTAATCACCGAAAAAAATAATAAAAAAACATTACACACTTCATGTCATCCTCAACATGTTGAGTGTTTACGCCCATGAAAAAACTTCTATTTGTTGTAATTAGACAAACATTGCACATGAGGTTGAAAACAATGGAAAGTTTTCACCTCCACTATAAGTAAGATTTAAACACACCCATCTCTCAATGAAACCTTAACCCACTCCACAATAAATGCTTTGTGTCGGTTTCATCATGGATTCTGTTTTTAGTGGTTTAATTTATAATATAATTGTTGAGGTAAATTGAGCTCTATAACAATAACGTTGATTATATGTTAAAGTAGCTTTGAGCGCAATAGTAAGCAATATTATTGAATGGGTGTTGAGAGTGAATGGGTAATCTGAGTTTGCTTGGGTGCTTAATTTATACTTCAAAGCCTATCCAAATATCCAATGCCGGCCTATCCCGAGCCAGGCTGATTATTGATCCCAAGCATGCATCTTGATCAGTTTATATTTACCTCAATGATAATATTTGTATATTCAAATAAGTTTGAAATTGAACATTGCATGTGACTTCATAACTTGAAAGTCCTAGATAATTTGTGAGATAGGGCAATTGACAAATTATTTTGTGTACCCGGTTCCATCTTGCAAGGTGAATCTAGATCTAAAAGTACACAATTTATATATTGTATGTTCATAATTTTATATACTAAATGTTCACAATTTAAATTATGAACATTCAGTATATAAATTGTAAATATTTAGTATATAAATTGTGTATTTTAGTTTAAGTCTACCTTGCAAGGTGAATCCGGGTACATGGCATAACAATTGAGCACAATTGGAGAAGGCATTGGGCCTTTTTATTATAAATGATAAAATAATTAGTATTTCACTACATGACATCTCTAGTTTGGGCCAAATGTCAGACTTCACTATCTGGCAGGCAGCCCCAACCTAATAATGAACACCTATATCTTTGGACATATATTTCAGCCCTGGAATGGGTCCAAAAATTATTTGCTAGGCTACTTGGAGTATTTCGTTAAGGTTGTTAAATTATCTTATATTATAAGATTAGCTTAAATTATTACTTTGTGCATATTATTAAGAATACATACATACATACATACGTGTATATATATATATAAACCCTAGTCCTAAACCCTAAACCGTAACATGTTTATCAATTTAATATATTATAATTTCAGGGAAAGACTATAATGCCAATCAACACCCTACACAATGTAACACATTAAAGTTTTAGATTTGTACCAGGTTGTACTTGGACAAATTGTACAAACCTAATACATTTACTATTTATTTGAGGTGTGTGGTACACAATATAAAGAGTTATTATGATGATCAAATGGTAGAATTTTTCTATTATATTATTATAGTTATTGTATTAAAATAAATAAAACATTTTATTTCAGATGAAAATGATATATGATATGCGAATCTAGTGTCATCCATAATTTATATTTGTGGTTTATTAGAGGGCACACCATTGCAAACCAAGCTCTTGACTCTTGAGTGGTGTGTCTAGTGTCTTCCACAATTAGTATGATTTTTCTATTTTCGCATTAGAAATATTATATATTATATTAAATAATAATAATAATTAGGGTTGTTATTATGGCGGCATTTAATAATTATGAGTTTATATGTATTCCTATCAATATGCTTAAAAAAAAAAATACTACTATCACTATATCATTTTTAATGATGGCAAAATGTTGTGACACGGACACCATAACGGAAATCCAAGTAAATAATTTTAAAAGGGAAATAAGGCTTAAGGCTTAACCATTAATATAAGATGAATTTACATCAAGAAGAAAAGAAGGTTGTAATTAATTTATGTGTTTCCCACTCATGAATCAATAACTAATGTTGGGGTAAAACAAAGCACCAACCAAACTTTATGGTATTTGGTATATGTACTGTCGACCATGTTGCCTTACAAAGCCATGTAATCGATCATGATATATAGAAAGTCTTGAAACTAAACCAATTGTCATCTACACTTTAATTTCTCCTCTCTCTTTTTTTTTTTCTTTTTCTTTTATTATTTTCTTCTACTTTTCTTTACACTCCATATAATTGAAACTTTATTACTTTGAATCATGCTTAATTTGGGTAAAGGATAAGTGGTGTCTTTTACTCATCCAATTACTTCATTCACTTCAACTATCCTGCTTCAAACTTACAAGCATCCTAAGTACAACATTATTAGTATATACAGATATTGTTATGATTTAGTAAACATAAAATACATATTAATTACATATATATTAAACTTCATATATGTAGGGATTAATACTCGAAAGGGTACTAGTCCAAGACTCACCGAAGTGATTTTTTTAAAATAATTTTTTCATATATTAATAAAAATTTAAATTCATGACTAACCAATACAATTCTTTTAAATTATATATATAATTATTAAAACAAGTGTCATTGTTTTTACTTTATTCGGAATCTATAAAATAATAGTACAGACCAGAATGGCCGAATGTCATCCCTTCATGGTTTAGGATGGCAAGTATTTGATTTCCCCCATAATGTTTTTCCTTTTACATCAGTGTTTGCGTGTGTGTTTGTATTTGATTCCCATACGGCGGCCATATAGATACATATATAGGTAAGCCTTTCAAGACACATAATACGTTCATGAATAATTCTCAAAACGTAAAAGCAGCCTAAAGCCAAAAAGTCCCTTCGGCGGGAAAGAAGAATAGGAAACATATATGATATATATCTATCTCTCTACCAACAACTCAAAGGTAAAGCTAAACGTACACCCCACCCCTCAACCCACCACCCCCCCTCTCCTTATATATATATACACTCATTTTACATGAAAACTGTGGACAAATTAATGCCCAAGAATAAACAGTGGAAGCAAGAGAAAGGAGAAAGTCTGGGCTGTTACATACGTTGAATATAATCCTCTAAAAGCTGCATGCTTTTTTCCACATCAATTCTAGCTTAGCTTGGGTTGCTTTCATATCAACTTCATCAGATTCTCTCTTCTGGGTATGTAATCCTCTATATTTCCATTTTTTTTTTTCAATTTTAGAATTTGGTGGACTGGGGTTCTCTGATATGATGATCTCCATTAAATCTTGAAAAGAAAATATTAAAAAAAACCATAAAAAGAGGGTTTATAAGCTTTCTTCGCCTTGTTTATACAATGCATTTACTAGAAGGACAGCAGGGATATAAACTGTGGATCATAGGAAATCTGGGCAACGTTAAACTGCACAAGTCATCAAATATTCCATGCGTTTTCTACTCCGTTACGAAAAATATGTTTTATATTTTTAGTATATCAAATTTGAAATACTATATTTTATATACATATGATAGCTGAAAACCAAGAAAATGGTGGATGAACACAACACGCTTCCTAGTTCCTGCCTCTCTGTATCAGAGGCTTTTGCAGATACTTTACTGTTCAGCTGGGCTAGCTCGTCACGTGCGTGGCACATGTTTCCACCATAAGCAACCCAAAAAAAAAAAAGAAGTTTCAGTTGAGAATAATAATGGTGTTTTCTGATGATTTGAGTTTTCATGCCCTTTTTTATGCAGTGTGTTAGGTGGCTGTCAGGTTCAGTTAGTACCCATTACTTTGGCATTTCATCTCTGCCTAATTTCTTTCATTTTTTTCTTTCTTTCTTTTTTCCTTTCTCTCAAATCAAATCCTACAGATTCTAACTGCTAAAGCCTGAACCTTTTTTTTATTTGGTTTTTTTTTTCAGTGCATTTTTTCTTTTAATTTTGAATTTTGGAAAAGAATCTGATACATTGTTTTTGAACTTCATAATTGATGTGATGATTTAACGTTGGTTGCATTACCTTTTCAAAAAGTTGATGCAACTAATCCTGTTTTGTCATGGTTACTTTGAGAACATCTAACATGGTCATTTTAGAAATTATTTGTATCTTTAATTTAATTGAAAGTTTCTATAGAACTATGCTTCAATGACCTAGTGGTCTAGTGACAAAAAAAATCATTATAGTCGATGACTAAATTGGATAGTAATTATGTAATTAAACGTATTATCTATTTTCTTTTCTCGAATTTTCAATTTCTCTAGAAAAATGTGATTAAGGTGGAAGATTAGGGAGGAAGGAACAATAACGCCAAAGTAAAAGTTTTTGTTTCTTTGGAGTATGGGCTGTATGGCCAGTGCAAAAATGTCCTAATTAAATAAATTGGATTGGAAAAATATTATTTAAAAATTATTAGGCAGGATTGATCTGTAAAGTCAAAGATGGACATTAAATTCTCTGTCTTTTATGTGATAGAAGAAGTGGCAATTTGCATGATGTTTCTTTTTCTTTATATTTCTTAGGCAAGAACAAATTTTGGAAATATAAGGAGAAAGAATTGCAGAAAAGAGTGGATTAATTACTATATTCTTCGATTTCTGCAACATTGACTTTAGGAGCATGTATTGTACACTCAAATCTGAGTAAATTTGTAAAAAAAAAAAAATAATTGAGATTTTAGCAGTATTCAAGACAAGTGGACCAATGCAGTTGAAATACTGAGCCAAAAACATGTGTGAATTATTGTACATTCATCTCTCAGTCTGCAACCTATGCAGTTATGTTGCTGCAGATTTATGAATGTGCAATAGATGTGTATAAAAATATTTTGTCATTTTACTTTTTGGCATTTATAATGCTTGGTCTGAGGCTCAACCATGTGACTAAGTACTCAAGTTCTTGATTGTCCAAACACTACATATTAGTATTTTTGTCAATTCCTAGGAAGAAAATTATTGCTAGAATGGTAGAACCTAGCTACAGTACAGCTAATCAAGCTTATTTTACAACATATCCTTGCATTGAAACAAACATTGGTAACCTTACTTTCAGCAAACAATTAAGGAAAAAGTTGGAAAGGATTTGAAAATGCACAACTTTATTTCCTTATACTGCCATTGCAGATTTCCTTAAACTTTTAATGTTGTGTGTTTGCAGATGGAGGGGAACTAAATGAGATGGTTTCGGTTTTCTTTTAGCCTCTTCAATTGTGATGTGTGACATGAGAAGCTCCTTGAACTCTGACTAGGAAATGGAGGGCACTACGAGCAACATTACTAGTGATCGGTATGCAAAGATCAAACAAGGTTCTTGGTTCAATCAATTCCGGGATGGCTCCAATCCTTGGATGGCCAGATATGTGTATGGCTTGATGTTTTTGGGTGCGAATTTGCTGGCATGGGCTGTTCGTGATTATGGCACAAGCGTTACAAAAGAAATGAAGCGTAAGACTGCTAATGCATTTTTTTCAATCTATACATACACACCATACTACTCAATTTGCATCAAAAGCATGTAACAAATTAGACTTCTCAGTAGACTACTGGAAAAATGAAGCTCAAAGCAATTTATATGGCTGCAGGAGTAAAAGATTGCAATGGCGGTGAAGATTGTTTGGGTACTGAGGGAGTTCTGAGAGTAAGCTTGGGTTGTTCTGTATCCTTCTATCTCAGAAATAGTTTTTTTTTTTTTGAGTACTATTGACTCTGTTACAATGTAGTATCATCTCAGAAGTAGTTAAACAATATAGTTATTTTTCAGTAATGGTTTTGATACGTCTTAGAGTTCAACCTTGACGGTTTTCTTCTAGCTGTTCTATATTGTAATGTTTCTATCTACTGCGGGAACTTCAAAGTTGAGTGATCGTAGAGAAAAGTGGCACTCGGGGTGGTGGCTAGCCAAGATTGCCATGCTGCTTGCACTAATTCTACTGCCATTTCTGCTTCCTGTAGAGATTATTTCAATCTATGGTTAGTGTACAACCTAAGCATCAAGTCTCATCTCAATCTGGTTTTAACATTACCAGCCAGTTTCAACTCGAATCACGAGTTAATTCTCTGATGTTTTGGCTTTTCAACAGGTGAGGTTGCACATTTTGGAGCAGGGTATGCATCATTCAAAACCAATCTGATTAAGTTATGCTCGATACAAGAAATAACTCACGACGTTTTCTAATGCTCCTTCGATTTCTGAACCCGTTTGCAGGGTGTTTTTACTAATTCAGTTGGTCAGTATAATCAGTTTCATCACTTGGCTTAATGACTGTTGTTACTCTGACGAAAATGCTGATAAATGGTAAGAGTCTTTTTCCCAGATAAAGCTAAAGAAAGCATCTTTTGTCCAAAGAGGCTAAACATATTCTATGATGACAAAATTTATGCACTCTCTATCGCGTTTCAATGATTTCATATCAGTTCTAATAGGAAGTAAGGTCTTAATGCAGCCACATTCAGGTGATGATATGTTCTACGGCTGCATACATTGTGTGCATACTCGGGATCATTTTAATGTATATTTGGTATACACCAGAGCCATCTTGCCTCCTCAACATTTTCTTCATATCTTGGACACTAGTACTTCTCCAGGTTATGACCAGTGTCTCTCTCCACCCAAAAGTAAGTCTGACATTTGTTTCTCCTTTAGTTTATTTGGGGTGACGAGGAAAACTTGCAGCCAGAACCCTGCCTTGTGACCCTAGTTGGAAAAGGACCACAAGGAAATAAACCAGTCTAGGTTGCCCATAGCTGACCGGCTCAAACCAAGAAGGCCAATAGGCCACTCCTACTTGCAGTCGAACCTGTAACCTTGTAGTTACCAAGTCAACAGTCTGACCAACTTGGCTGGCTGGGGTTGCTCCCTCCTTGAGTTTATTTTGAGGCTACAATATAATAGTTTATCTGAATTGATGATTGTTCTGTTTTGGAAACAGGTGAATGCTGGTTTTTTGACTCCTGGTATCATGGGACTTTACCTTGTGTTTCTCTGCTGGTCTGCCATCAGAAGGCAAGCTTCAAATACTGCAGACATTTATGTATCTTGTTCTGGGAATTATGGCATTTCTCACATGCTTGCATGCTTTGTTTCAGTGAACCACCAGAAGAAAAATGCATCCGAAAGGCGAAAGCTGCTACTTCTAAAGGAGATGTGCTCACTATCATAGTAATTCTTGACCTCAAAAGCCTTAGTATATTGCATCTGTTATGTTTTTTTTCATCTCTCTCTCACTTGGAACTGGATCTCTTAATGGCAGAGCTTTGTTGTGGCAGTCCTCGCGATCGTGGTTGCAACTTTTTCAACAGGAATTGATTCAAAATGCTTCCAGGTTTTACACTTGCTTCCCTTCTTTCTCAAAACATGCTGAAAACTGAAAACTTATCTGACAGCAAAAGATGCAGTTCTGGAAGGATGACAAACAGGATTCAGAAGGAGAAGAAGAAGAACACAAGCATGTCCCATATGGTTATGGATTCTTCCACTTTGTCTTTGCAACAGGCGCCATGTACTTTGCAATGCTGTTAATTGGCTGGAATGCTCACCACTCCATGAAAAAGCAAGCTCCTTTTCTTGTGAATGTTAACAGTTTTTTTATCCTTAATTACTCCTAACAACAGTGATGGAATTCATGAGGTAGATTGTGGGCAAGGACACGGGATTGAGTCCTGGCAGCCGCAGTATTGGAGTGAAACTCAATGTGGTGAACTCCTTATGAGCACCAGGCATGGGTCCTCCCACCTACCTAATCGGTTACTAAGTCACAGTGATTTTCCCTTCCACTATCCTATCGGGAAAAGGGTGTGGGGGTTTTGAGGGGAGGGAATTTCGCTCTTTTTTGAGCAAGTGATTGAATTCATGAGCTAACACGGACAGCTCAGTTAGTTTCCGAGTGGTAAATTGTGAGCAAGTACACAAGATTGAGTCTAGGCAGATGCAATATTGGAGTTAAACCCAATATAGTGGGCCTCTTGTGAGCACCAGGCACTGGTCCTCTCACCTACCTAATTGATCATGTGATTTACCCTTCTATTATCCTGTCAATTCAAGGCCTGGGGGCAAGGAAATTTCGCCCTTTTGCTGGCAAGTGATGGAATTCATGCCTTTAAACCGGTTTTCTTGCAGGTTTACAATTGATGTTGGCTGGACAAGTACTTGGGTGAGGATAGTGAATGAGTGGTTAGCTGCTTGTGTTTATAGTAAGTATTGTTCACCCTACATAAAATATAAATTTATAGTCCGACTATACAATATTCAGTCCAACTTTCAGTTTAGACTTATGAAACTTACTAAATCTTTACGTCCTGCAGTATGGATGTTGATTGCTCCACTTGTATGGAAGGCGAGGCACGTGGGCGAATCGCGGGTGTGACCAATGTACACCATTGTTGGCAGATGACATGGCTGTCAGTGTGTTGGGGCTTTCCATGGTCAGTCTGATGGAAGCAGAAGAGTATCTGCATATTCAACAGTGATCAAAAGCATTGGGAAGCAATTAAATTGTACTGTGGCACTGATCATTCGTTTGATATTTTGGGTGAAACGAAATGAAATCCTAGTAAAATTATGCATGCCCAGGTTGTTTGTCCACCCCAGAAACACATCTCAGATACCTTGTAGATACCCTACTGAAGCACCGGTACAGATTAATCTTAG
Organism: Ipomoea trifida; assembly: GCA_003576665.1. NCBI lineage: Eukaryota > Viridiplantae > Streptophyta > Magnoliopsida > Solanales > Convolvulaceae > Ipomoea > Ipomoea trifida. The sequence goes on from CP025646.1 coordinate 15,084,961, forward strand.
CATCCTTGTTTTCTTTCACGTGTAAAACAGTAGGAAAAAAAATGACAAAATATTTATTGAGTTGGTGTTGATGTCATCTAAGTCCTCTTTTTTTTTTTTTTTTTTTTTTTTTCTGTTTACAGTGACACTATAGTTATCGAGGAATGGTTTGGTAGGGGATGGGTTAGGCCTTAGGAGGGATTAAATCATTGATTAGTTATGCACAATGTTATAGATTAGGAGGGATTAAGTCATTGATTAGTCATTGGCATCACCTAAAATATTATCAATCTAAGAAAGTTGAACCAACCAACCATTTGTAATCCACTAATCTCAAAAGTCAAAACCAAGACAACAGAAAAAAAAAAAGGAATCCCATGTAAAAACCCAAAAATTAAAGGAAATATTGAAATAATAAAAGATAATGATAAAGACAAATGAGTAATGATTTGATAGAAAAGCACAAGAACCTTGTGTATTGCTCAAAGGTGTAATGTGATTACAATGAGACTTAAATGTCCTAACAAAGACAAAGCATCATATTTATATACAAAGAAAGGGCGCTTACGATTGACCAAGTCTCTCGATGGTGGCCTTGACACGCCAGGCGCACAAGGCTGAGCTAAAGCCAGCCTCGGTCACATTGGGCACCCAAGGCCAAGGCTGAAACGGTGTTTCATCGATCCGGGTTGCCCTTGACTTCTTTCTCTAGTCAATTCGCCCCGGGTCCTACTCCCAATATATCCATAGATGAAATATAGAACATATACTACCTTGTAATAAAGTCAATAACACTAATAAAATAAATAATAATAAATAAATAAGGTCTTACATTACATAACACTGAAAATTTCACATCTAAGGACTTCAAATAAATCCCGAATTCGTGTCTTCATTTTCGCAAGTATGCACTTAATTTATATTTGGTCTGTTCATTGTTATATTCGTTGTCTTGGACTTTGATTTTAGTTCAAAGTAAAATTATTTCAGTGTTTTAAGCAGAAAAATAAAAATAGAAGGCAGCTTCTTGGAACATACAACTTATATTGACAAATTCGTTACTTGCACATCCCACCTTCAAAATAACGAAACAAAAGAATGTAGATCTCTACAGTACTACCAATACAACCTGTATAATCAAATTTGATCATTCAAAGAAACTTACCACAAAGAAAAAAACCCTATCTTCAAAATAATACACGTTGATAAAAAAGAAAATAAAAATAAAGAGGAAAGTGGATAACACCCACGAAAACTATTACAATAATACACATGTAGGTGCAGCACAAAATGCAATCAGTTGGCGCAGATGCATGCGCTAGCCCCATAAACCACACTTTCGGTGTTTAATTGTAGTCACTCACCACTCAGGGCATCACACACGGGATATATATCAGAGCCTGGCAGTTATAGATGCAATCACCGTTGATATTGATCCAGTATTATAATCTATATTCTACAACAAATTACCTAGACCCAAAGCAACAAGACGATGCTCATGTCAAAATCGTGAACCAAGTTGTTTCTGATGCTCACCCAAATGGGTTCCCAGCAGGAGGAGAGAAGGTATTCTGGGCAGCAGGAGCTGCATGTAGTCCACCAAGCTGCTGACTTGTGTGCATAGCTCCAAACGCAGCCCCATCAAGGCCAAAGCCTAATGCTTGGTCACGTGGCCTGCAAGCATTCCAGAAGGCAATCAGATCTAGATGCTCCATCATGAAGTATTTAAAATTAGAGGTTTTATGATATAAAAGAAAACAATACCTTTGTGGCATGCTACCGGCTAGATTTTGGCCCATATATGCATCTGAGAATTAAAATTAGTCAACATGTGTAAAACATATATAGGAGAAGCAAGAGTAAAGACAAAAGTTGGTACTTGGAGGGAGTGTTGAAACATAAGATGGTGGCTGCTGAGGCATTCTGTATGGTTGAGGTGTAGGGGTCCCAAGGCTGGATGTGCGATGCAAGCCTGTTGGAGCTCCCATGTTTGGCAGTGCACCTTGTAATGAAGCCATTGATGGAAACTGCAGCAATGGAGCACCATGTAAAGGGCATAAAAGATGCTCAAATATAGTTACCACTACTTCATATGCAACATATTGTGCTGTGCTTACTATCTATGGATTGAGAAGAAGATTACTATTCCTCATAACTTTGGGTTAACTTAGTGAATCCACTCAAGTTAGGACCAATGGAGAAAATTTTGAGATATCTAAATTCTAAATAAGATCAAATGTACAGCCAATTGAAAGTCTGGGGAAAAAATCATAAATAAATGTAACAAACAGCTTAAACAAATTATTCACTGGAAAAACCCCATTCAAGGAAAAACATTTCAGCTGCACAATCTACTTTCAAGATAGAATACTGTGTTGCTACAATGCTACCAGAACATGCAACAAAACCAATTATCTTCTCCATTTCCTACCCCCACTGCTTTAATAAAAATTTTGGGTTTGTTATTTTGTGTGGATTCTCTTTTTAGTATACACCCAGTGGCATGAGTGAGGAACTTCATCAGTTTAAACATTTTAATAGACACCTAAAAACAACGAGCAGGAACACTTCAACAATATTCTATCTGCTTACCGTTGAAGCTTGTAAAGAAGAGGGCTCACTGGTTGCGTCAAAAGGGTTTGATGATTTTATTGGCTGCACAAGAGTAGGTGTTTGCTGATAAAGAAATAAATTGTCTTAGTAATGCTTTGCAATAACAGATGTAACCAAAATAGGGATCAGCCAATAAGAAGTAGAGTTGTGTTATGCATAGTTACCACTTGCATGTTGTATTGCATGGAGAACCCAATTCCATGTGGAGGAGCAGCATACCAGCCTTGCATTGGTGCATACATGGGTGGATAGGTTGCAGTGAACAAATCCTGCAGGAAAATCATAAGATAACAGTAAATATAAACAATAGTAAAAAAATAAATATACAAGGTATTGAGACAAGATAGAATTAATTCCAGTTTTAGTCCCACAACTACAACATTTTTTTTCATTTTTGGCCCTCAACTTCAAAATCAGCCATATTTGGAAATTTGACATTTGAAACTTGCCATTTTTAGTTTCAGTCAGGTACCAATCGTACTAAATTTGGTCCTCGAAGAACTAATGTGGCAAGTTTACAAAATCAAGTATCAAATTTGATCAATTTTGAAGTTGAAGACCAAAACTGGAAAAGACCTAATACTCGAGGGACTAAAACTGGAATTAACCTGAATTGATAGAAACAAGAATGATGAGCTCACCGCAGGGAGTTCTTTTCTTCCACCAGCTATGGGAGCAATTCCAGAAGTGGCTTCCAAGGCACGCTCAGTTACTATTTGAGGACCTTGAGCATTTGCCGTATTTACAAGTCCAGGGGCAGCTACCGGATTCCATGGCTGCCACATTTTTTTAAAGAATAAGGACAAGTAATATGAAAGCAACATAGTAATGCTACACTTCCAGAAAGAGTTTAAACCACCACTTTTGGTCTTTCAACTATAATGAATCTAATGACATTTCAACTTTTAGTCCTCGACAATCAATTTGACTAAATTTAGTCTCTTTACAGAATCAACCAAATTTAGTCCAAATACCTCCACTTTCTGGACATTTCCTATAAGTTAAAGCATTTTGGACATTTTAGACTAATATTGGTTAATTCAAAAAGTCACCAAAAAAAAAAAAAAAAACAACTAAATTTGGTAAAATTAATAGAAAAGGACTAAAAGTGGATTGCCAATATAGTCAAGCGACCATAAGTGGTATTAAATACTTCAAGAAAAGATAAATTAGAAAGCAAACCTGATTCCCAGAAGGTCCACCAACTACTGGAATTGAGTGATGAGGAAGAGATGGGCTCCCAGTACCTGGGAAAGCAGCTGAGGTTGCATGTTGAGGCTGGTTCCCAGGAAGAGGTTGGCTTCCAGGATGCTGAGGTTGCATGCTGGACCATTGCGCTCCAGTAACATGTGTAAACGGGACTTGCAATAATGATGCTGGTCCAGAGGCTGCAGCTGAAACACCACCAGGAGGAAACGCAGTTGGACCAAAACTGCTCAAGGGAGGAACAGCAGCAGGAATAGGTGAACTGCTTGAAGCTGGCAAAGTGCCAACAGGAGCAGCACTGGCAGGACTCCCTCCCAAGTGAATAGAGGTGGGTGGTGCAGGAGCCATCAACTCTGAAAGTACATCCAGAGGATTGGTGTTTGAAGGTGCTTTCACTGACACTGACTCAAAATTTGCCCAATTGTCAGCACCAGATGGCGTTGGTTGAGATACAGGGATGGCTGTTGCTAATTGTTGTGTTTGTTGCACTGCAACAGGTGGTGGGGGTTCAGGAACAGCTTCAAAATCAATAAGTGAAGTTTCTGTCTTAGTTTCAGCTGGATTGCCATTTGAGGATGCCAAACTAGTGGAGGAAGCAGTCCTCTGAAAAGAGCATGTTAAGTAATTCTATAAGGTCAGCATCTACTTTGGCATAATATGTATGAATTGATTGAATTCTATTAATTTCGTCTTCAATTTTATTTAACAGTAATATATGAGATGAATATACGTGTGGACATGGAGATGCTTCTAGGGAAATCAATTTGTAATCCACAGAAATTTTTCAGAAACATTAGTAGCTCCTATCATCAAACGTGACAAATTCAGTACAATTCAAATATACAATTTCTATTATGTTCTCTCATTAGTAAGCTGATAGCTGGACAAGTTTACTGTAATTTATGTGTATCTCCAACACTGCAGACAATAGAATAATATCTTGAACAGAGAAAAATTCATACCTGAGTTTGTACAGGAGCATCAATAGGCCTGATACTGTTAGCCTTTGGAGGTTCAATAACTCGAAGAGGAGAAACATTCTCTCCAAGAATATCTCGTACAGGTCGAACCATTGGGGGACTCGGTGTGTCCATATCACTTCGACGATCAGGTGACTTGACTTCAACCTTAGAACCGCCATCAGAATTTCGACTCTCCTCAAGTCTCCTACCATTCCCAAACCTATCCTCCCGCCGCCAGTCATTGATTACTTCACCAGAGGGACTTCTCTTGTAATCGCTGTACTGCCGATTGTCCTGATCATATCCAGGACTTCTTCCGCCAGAGCTTTGTGAGCTACCCTGATAAGTATCAACCCTCCTGTTTCCGTTTAAGTCTTCAGTTTCACCCTGTTGATATTAAATGCACATCACATCTATTGCAGTCAACATATGCAGAGGGATTCACATGATAGAGTACAATAAAAGGGAGGGGAAAAAAACACTAAGAACTCTTAATGTCAGTAGGGCAATAAAAGAAACCAGAAAATATATAATGTCATATACACCACCTTTCCTCTTGGGACCCCCCTCTCACCCGTGTATCTTCTATCCACATAAACATGCTTAATAAAATCACGAAGCCTCTCTACATTACTGAAAGCAAACAAATAATTAGAACCACATTTTATGTTCATAAACATTAATATACAGATATATACAAATATATAAACCTTCCATCAGGGAGAGAATTGCGTTGTGGGTCCAACTCCTTCAAATAAATTTCCTTTGCACTCTGTGAACATGAGAAAATAATAAGTGAACTACTAGAAAAGAAAGAAGGACCACGATGCAAGTGAGTCATGTATGATTAAAAGCAGAGCATACCGCATTTCCACCTCCTTGTAGTGCACTAACTTCTTGTGAAGTAAACTTAGCCATGGATACTGACTTTACTCTGTGTGTAAACTCCCGACTGCAAACATTTTCAAATTTATAAGTCATCAAAAGAAAAAAGACTAGCAATTAAACAAAGTACCTAGAGAGTTTGAAAAAATTCTATAGAAGGCCTAAGGTGGACAAGAGAAGTATGCACCACTTTGAGATGAACTTGACTTACTGTATGCCACTGCAGGTTGTGCAAATAAACGTTGAGAAGTTAATGCAGACATATTGAGGTCCCTGCATAGGTGCAAATCATGTAACTTATATGAGTGTAAGCAAAATGTCACAATTCCAAATCAAGTATGAAGACAATTGAACTTTATGCACATTGATTTTAATGACACATATCTTGAAACAATGAGAGACAAGAACTCTTCTCTCTTTCTCTCACTCTCTCTCTCTAAGTGTATTCATCTTGATTTCTCACCAGAAGACAGAAAATTAAATAATAAATACTACTGCCCAAACAGACAACAATAGCAAAAAGAACTCTTATTATTTAATAGCAGAGGTGCTGATGCTGATTCTCATTGGCCTTCGAGTTTACATAGCATATCATATAAACAATGATCACAAGTAAAAATAGCATGATCACTCATCAAAAATCAAAAGCAACAAACAGAGGAATATATAGGCACACGCCCTGAAAACTGCAAGGGTTCTGAATTCAAGTTCCCAACTCCATACACTTATTTTCACAAAGTTGATCATTTTCCTTCATGTATACCAAACCCTACTAAAGAAAGTCAATCAGCAAAGATTATAGCTATTATTCACAGCACTCAAATGTTGGCTCATCAATATATACATAACTAAAATTCCAAATCAACCATTCAAAGCATCAAAGCCACACAAATTTAAAACCGACGAAGCTCATCTCACTTACAGACGTACCAAGCTATTACAGTTTATACACCTCCGGTTGTCAGGCAGCTTAAGTAGGCCCCGTATAATTCTCTCATTCTTCTCGTCCTCTTTGAACCGATTCGCCATTTGGACACCAATCAAAGTCCTATTCTTCTCAATCCTCTACCACCGGAAAGTAAAAAATCAAATTAAACAAACAGAATTGTCCACGAAAATTCATCCTTCACGGAACAAAAACAAAACAATAATTCGAGAAGTCCTCCGAAGTTGAAAGGTTTAGAAGCATCAGATCTGGCACAACTACAGCCATCAAAGCTGACTAAAAAAAACACCGGAATCAAGCAATTCAAAAAGTCGGAATATACAAAATACAAGTACAATACACTCACCTGAGCGATAGACAGGGTGGAACTGGGAGGAATTGGTAGGGGTTTTACAGATCTTCAGTTTTTGGAAACAACGGATTACAGCTCAGAGTGCTTTTCTGAAAACACGAAGAGAGAGAAAGAGTGGGTGAAATTATAGGATGGTGTGCGTACACATAGGAGAAAAGTATGGATTCTATGTCTAGTATAGTCCGAAGGATGGTTGAATTTGACGGACTGGTCTCACAAGGCGACTACACTGAATGTGAATCATTTTTCACACCCCTATATTTATTTTCCTTTTTCTTTTTAATACATCCCTTTCGTTGAAACAAAACTTTAGAGACCATTTGATACTTTCTCAAGAAAATATTTCTAAAAAATATATTTGATAGAAACTATTTTACATAGGAAATTAATTTACATGTTTAGTGTTATCATGAAAACATAACAATTAAATCACCTGAAAAATTAATTAACATGTTTAGTTCACTTAAATTTATTCAAAATTTTTTTTAAAATCTCTAATATATCTTTGTTATATACAAACATTAAAAAAAAAAAAAAACATAACATATAATTCAGAGTTTAATAAATTACTTGTAAATTAATAATCATATTTTTACAAAAAAAAAACCATATATATATATATATATATATATATATATATATATATATATATATATAAAACTCTAATTAAATAATAAAAAAGGGGAATTAATTACTTTGGACGATTACAACCTGATGGATAATACACTAGGTCTTGGACTACATGGACCGGCCCAAGAAAGCAATTGGATCAAGAAAGCCCAAGAAGGACCCTCAACACAAAGCTACAGAAGGGTTCGATAAGGATTAAACTTAGCACTTGTAATGTTAACAAGATTAGGGCTTATTAGTTATAATGTAATAGGGACTCCCAATATGAGGTGGTCCATGATTCTTATTCCTTGTAGGCCCTAGGCCCAAAATATGTATAAATAGACCCTCTCTACATGGAGAAGGGGGAGGCAATCCAGAGCAATACAATACATCTATTCTCTTACAATATTTTCCTACATATTCCCTATATTCTCGCTATTTCCACGGGTAGTGTTGGCCTGCCTTTGACTACCCAGAGGTCATAAAACCAACATTGGCGCCGTCTGTGGGGAACGATACGGAAAAAGCTTCGTACTTTCCTCTGAACTTGAGAAAGTTTGATACTGCTTACCCGTACTTCCCTCCAAACTCAAGAAACATGACAACTACACAACAGGAGAAGGAACCAGGCCTGCCAGCAGGAAATTCGCAGAAAAATCCCATCACGCACGAGCTACCCAATCAAGAAGACCCGCAGAAGGAGGAAAGAATCGGTCCGGGGGAACAATCTCTGGGTGACGGAGTCCCTCAGACCCAGCCGAACGAATTCCCTCCCAACATAATGGAGGTCGCAGAGCAATTGTGCGAATTCCTGAAATCAGGTCGGACGATCGGGGGAAAATCACCAGAAGACGAGCCACGAAAGAAAGGGGCCTCCGCTGGACGAGAAGGCGTAGGCGAAAGCTATGATCCAACCTCAAGTCAGGATCGGGAGCATCGAGATGTAGAAATAAGTAACCTCGCCAGAGAACTAAAGGACCTCCGGAAAAAGATGGAGGGAGGAAGGGATCAGCCGATGGCGCGTTCCCTTCTATCCGCCAATCCGTTCACTTTAGAAATACAGGAATATTGCGCCCCAAAAAACTTTCAATGCCCGGTAATGCCCACATACGATGGAACAGAGGATCCCAGTGACCACCTGATTGACTTCCAAGCGAAGATGATGATCTTAGGGGCAGAAGACCCGATGTACTGTAGGGTATTCTTTTCGACACTGAAAGGGGCAGCACAACGATGGTTCCTATCACTACCGCCCCGAACCATAGATTGTTTTGAAACCCTGGGCGAGCAATTCCTAACATATTTTGCGGGGAGCATAAAGACTAAAAGGCACTTCACAGCCTTAACTGCTGTACAACAAAGGGAGACGGAGACCCTAAAGGAATTCCTCGGAAGATGGAAGAAAGAAATACAAACGGTGGAAGGTTTGGATGACCGGACATCCATAACATTATTTATGGAGGCCTTAAAAGCTGGCGATCTGTTTGCAAGTCTCCGAACTGATACCCCCGAAACATACGCTCAGGCCATACAAAGAGCAAACAGATACGCCGAAACAGAGGAGGCTTTACGACAGAAACAAAGGCGGCGAGAGAAACGCCCGTTAGAGGAAACGAGAGCGCATCCAGGGGATCAATCGTCGAAACGAAGGGATAGGGTCAATCCTAGCCACCCAACGGTAGCCCACAGACCTCGGGTTATCCCTACCTTAGGAGCAAGAGCGGTACATGAGATACACCCGCCTCAAGTAAGGGCGGATTCCCCACCACAAAACTTCGCAACGGTAGTCAACCATGTACCAATAACACAGGGGAAGTACTGCAGATTCCACGAATCCCCATCCCACAGCACGGAGGAATGTACCACCTTGCAGAAAGAACTAGAAGGATTAATAGAAAGGAGAATGGCCCTCAAACGAAACATGGGACGACCGCCCCCGGGAGGCCGACAGCCTCGAGGGCCGAACCAGTGGCAAAGACAAACGGAGAGACCCAGGCAAGAGAAAATGCCCGCAGGACGGGAAGCCGAAGCGCAACCCGAAACCCCCAGGATGGCAAGGGAGCCCCGAGAAGAGCAAGACGATCGCAGCAGAAAACACAACAAACTCGTAATCCATATGATTTGCGGGGGACCAGTCGGTGGGGACAGCGCTCGGGAAAGGAAACGCTGGGCCAGACAATTATACATAGGGGCCGTACAACATAGGGCACCACCCAAAAAGAGCCGGAGGGACCCCATTATCTTCTCAGATGATGACTTACCCGAGGGGCCAACCCCGCACAGGGACGCCATCCTAATTGCAATGGACGTCAACGGGGCCACAGTTCGAAGGGTATTCGTAGACACAGGCAGCAGCGTCAATGTCATGTATCTCGAAACCTTCACCAAGCTGGGATTAACCAAGGAGAACCTGCACCAAGTGAGAACACCTCTTGCGGGATTCACTGGAGATAGCATAGAGCCGGAAGGATGCATCACCCTGCCTATAGAGATCGGAGAATACCCAAGGGTGCGAGCTATAGACATGGAATTTGTGGTGGTGGACTTGAAATCAGCACACAACGTGATATTGGGAAGACCAGGTTTGGAGGACCTAGGAGCCGTAGTATCACTCGAGCATTTGTGTCTGAAATTCCGAACACCGGAAGGAGTGGGGATCGCTAGATGTGATCGCCAAGCAGCACGATCCTGCTATCTCCTCACATGTCGCGAGATTGGAAACCGAGATTTACAAGTGCAATCCATCACAGAAAGAACCACCAAGGAAGAAGCCAGGGACAGGCCTGAACCTGCCGCAGAATTAGAAGAAGTAGCCTTAGAAAGCTCGAAGCCCGATCAAAGGGTCCGGATAGGAAAGGGATTAACAGAAGAGATCAGATCTGATATCTTACGGACATTACAGGAGTATAGGATCCTGTTCGCATGGGGACCAGAAGACATGCCTGGGATAGATCGCTCGGTTATTACCCACCGCTTATCAGTGGACCCAGCCGTCCGGCCAATAGTACAACGAAAAAGGCACCTGGCAGCAAACCGGAGGGAGTTTGTGAAAAAAAGAAGTAGCAACCCTATTAGAGATTGGGCATCTCAGGGAGGTGGTATACCCGGCTTGGTTGGCAAATGTCGTATTGGTGCCAAAACCACCTACATGGAGGATGTGTGTGGATTACACCGACCTCAACAAGGCATGTCCCAAAGATCCCTTTCCCTTACCCAGGATAGACCAGTTAGTAGATCAAACGGCGGGATGTGCGTTACTCAGTTTCATGGACGCTTTCAGAAGCTACCACCAGATATTTATGGACGATAAGGATGAAGAGAAAACGGCCTTCCTCACCCCGGACGGCCGTTGTGGACGATAAGGATGCTACAGAGTGATGCCGTTCGGCTTAAAAAATGCAGGGGCCACGTTCACTCGAATGGTAGCTAAAGTGTTTCATAGCCTACTCGGGAAAACCATGGAGGCTTACGTGGATGATTTATTGGTAAAAAGCAAGGAAGAGACCGAGCACGCAATAGACTTAAGAGTCTGCTTCGAACTCATGAAAAAATACAACCTCCGGTTAAATCCCAAGAAGTGCGCATTCGGGGTCCGAGGAGGAAAATTCCTAGGGTACATGGTAACTCAAAGGGGAATAGAGCCTAACCCCGAAAAGGTAAGGGCTATCCTGGACATGCAACCACCCACCAGTGTGCTAGAGATACAAAAGCTAACGGGACGCTTAGCAGCCTTAAGCCGATTCCTGTCTAGGTCAGCGGAGCGATCCTTACCCTTCTTCGAAGTAATTAAGAGAAGAGAAGGATTCGAATGGACTCAAGAATGCCAAAACTCCTTTGAAGAATTGAAGACATATCTGCTATCCCCCCCATTGCTGGCCAAACCGCAAGAGGGAGAAACCCTGTACCTTTACATGGCAGTCAGCGAGCGAGCCTTGAGCTCTGTCCTAATACGGGAAGAAGGAACTCAACACCCGGTCTACTACGTGAGCAAGCTCCTGAGAGGAGCAGAAACTCGATACACGCCATTAGAAAAGATGGCATACGCCCTAGTTACAACCGCGCGGAAGTTGGTCCCGTACTTTCAAGCCCACCCAATAGAAGTACTCACCGACCAACCGCTCGCAGGGATACTGAGAAACCCGATGTCCTCAGGGCGAATGATGAAATGGGCCATAGAATTAACACAATACGGAATCGAGTACAGGCCCCGACCTTCCATCAAGGCACAAGCGCTGGCAGACTTCATAGTAGAATGCACGGCGCAGGACCGGAAAGGAAAAATAAATAACGACGCCCCGGATGAGTGGTGGGAACTAAATGCAGACGGGGCAGCCAGCGCCAAGCACTGCGGGGGGGAATAATGTTAACCACGCCAGAAGGGTTCAAGGTATATTACTCCCTAAAATACCAATTCAAGGTATCCAACAACGAGGCAGAATATGAGGCAGTAATCGGGGGCATAAGACTGGCAGTCGCGCTAGGAGCGCACAACCTGCGAATCAAGACAGACTCGCGGCTAGTGGTAGGGCAAATCAAAGGCACATTTGAAACCAGAGGGGAAAATTTAAAAATGTACAAAGACGTTACAGAAGGCTTACTGGAAAAATTGAAGGCGCACGAAATACAACACGTGCCCCGAACAGAGAACGTAGAAGCAGATTTAATGTCCAAAATATCCCTGGGAGGAATCCCAGGGCACTTGTCACAGATTTGCAGAAAGGAGGTCATCTATGCACCTAGTACGAAATCCCTCCTAGTAGCCTCCGTCACCCCAACAGTCGTGCCACCCTTACCCAAATGGATGGAGGAATTGACAAACTACATCACCAAGGGAGAACTTCCGCTGGACCCTACACAGGCGGCCAAAATCAAGCGAAGAGCTCCGGCTTACCGGCTGGAAGGTCGCCAGTTGTATAAAAAGTCTTTCGGTGGCCCACTACTGAAATGCTTACAGCCTAGCGAAGCCGAACAAGTAATAGAAGAGGCCCACAAAGGCATATGCGCCGCTCACCAAGGAGCCAACACTCTAGCAAGAAAATTATTGATCCAAGGCTATTACTGGCCCAACATGGTCCACGATTGCATTTAAAAGGTCCAGAATTGCCAGACCTGTCAGAAGTTCGCAGAAAAACAAGGTAGGCCGGCAACCTTCTACACCCCCGTCACCACGGCAATACCCTTCGCTAAATGGGGAGTAGATCTTTTGGGACCACTACCGCAAGCCCCGGGACGCCACAAGTACTGCATAGTTGCCATTGACTACTTCACTAAGTGGATGGAGGTTGAGCCGCTGGTAACGATCACCGAATACCAATGTCGCCGATTCTTATGGAAAAGGATAATTTGCCGTTTTGGCATCCCCGAACACCTCGTCACAGATAACGGGCGCCAATTCGATAGCAAGGATTTCTCAGAATTTTGCAAGAATTATGGCATTCAGCACACTAAAGTATCAGTGGCATATCCCCAAGCAAATGGGCAGGTAGAAAATGCCAACAGAACCATCATGGATGGATTAAAGAAACGAATAGAAGAGGAAGGAGGCGCATGGGTCGACCAGCTCGACTACATCCTATGGGCCTACCGAACTACTCCCCGTCGAGCAACAGGAGAAACCCCGTTCAGCCTCACATACGGTTTCGAGGCTAAAGTCCCCATAGAAGTACTGAACCCCACGGACAGGACATTGCATTACGAAGATCAAGCGAATGAGCAGATGATGCAGCTGGAAAAAAACTTCCTCGAAGAACGAAGAGATGTGGCCCAGTGCCGAATGGCGGAATACCAACGGGCAGTAAAAAGGTACCATGACGCTCGGGTAAAGCCTAAGTACTTTGACGTGGGCGACTTGGTACTCAGAGATAGGCAAGCATCACAGCCAAATCAAGGAGGAAAAGTTGCCAAAAACTGGGAAGGCCCATACAGGATTGCAGCAATTGTTAGACCCGGCACCTACAAATTGGAAACAATGGAGGGCAAGACAATAGATCGCATATGGAACTCTGGCCGACTCAAGAAATTCTACCAGTAAGAAAGATAGTCAAACCAGGAAATATGATGTACTTTACGACTTTAGTTACACTCGCAATATATATACTAACAAATTTCGTTCGTCTCAAGACAAAATACCAGCTACATCAAACATCATCACAAGACCGCCGGACTTGCCCACCACCGAGTGGAAGACGCCCACCACCGAGTGGAAGACCCCACCACCGAGTGAAGACGTACCACCCGTGGAAGACGCCCACCACCGAGTGGAAGACGTATACCCACCCGAGTGGTCGATGGAGACGCACCCACGAGTACGCACCACGAGTGGAAGACGATACCCACCACCGAGTGGAAGACGCCCACCACCGAGTGGAAGACGTATACCCACCACCGAGTGGAAGACGCCCACCACCGAGTGGAAGACGTATACCCACCACCGAGTGGAAGACGTACCCACCACCGAGTGGAAGACGCCCACCACCGAGTGGAAGACGTATACCCACCACCGAGTGGAAGACGTATACCCACCACCGAGTGGAAGACGCCCACCACCGAGTGGAAGACGTATACCCACCACCGAGTGAAGACGTAACCACCACGAGTGGAAGAAAGGGAACACCCACCACCGAGTGGGGAAGACGTATACCCACCACCGAGTGGAAGACGTATACCCACCACCAAGTAGAAGACACATACCCATTAGTCCATAAACAATAAGTAAAACCAACATCGTAGTTTTCATAAACAAGAACAAACAGGAATACATAATGGTCCATCAGTACTACAAAAGAAAAACATCAACAGCCGCTAAGAAAAAAAAAAACATAAAAAAGACCAACTAAACACCAGGAGCCTGACTGCTAACGTCCCCGCGCACATCCTGAGGACCGGCACCATCTACACTGTCCAAAGGACCAAGAGAAACCTCTACATTCGAAAGATCAGCTAAAACCTGGAGATTGGCAGCAGAGTTGAGGTAGGCAAAATCAAAGGGAATCTCGCGTCGTCCACCCGAATCAGAGGGAAAAGCAAAGTCCGGAGGATGCGCCCCCGAGGCAACACCTGAGACCGGAGCATCAGGACCCTCATTTAAGTGACGATCAGCCCAAGAATGAAGAGGAGGCGGAAGCCCCAGATCGGTCGGCATAAAAGGAGGATTGGAAGACTGCAGGGTAGCATAGATCTTTTGCTGCATACGCCGAGACCCCTCATAATAATCCTCCAAAGACATCTCGGCTGCATACTCAGCACCACCCGGGGAAGCAAACCAATCCTTGCCAATCAAGGCAAAGTCATCAGGGGCCCCACGAATGGACGCCAAAGCATCCTGGCGAAACATATCGGAGTTTTTATAATCCGAAACTGCAGAAAAAAGAGACTCCTCAGCCACGCGACGTCCCTCCTCGGCCTCCTGACAAGCTCGCCGAAGCTCCGCCTGAGTAGTCAGGCTGCGATGAGAAGCCTCCACCTGATCTTGATACCGCACAGTGAGATCCTTAAAACGAGCATCGAGCTCCTCCAGCTCCTGAGATCGCGCCCGAGAGCACTTACGGTTGGCGGAAACAGCAGCAATCGCCTAAACAACCCAAGGAATAAGTTAAAAAAAAAAAAAAGAAAAAAAGGGGGAATAAAGACTAAGTGCGCTGAAGACATACCCGATAAAGGTGGGCAATCGTCCGTCGGTCGAGTGCATCCTCGCCAATAGTCTGCATATACTCCTGATCACAAGGAAAAATAACTTTCTCCCCCCATTCCAACGGGTTATAGTTGAAACGCTTCCCGCACATCGAAGAATCCGTCCATCCGGTAACAGTGAGAGTCAAGGGCTGCGGCAACAAACCAGATGGCTCCCCTCCAGCAGGCTCCGCCCTGGCCCGCTTTCGTAGGGCTCCTGAATCGGCCGGTGGGGCGGAAGGCTCATCCACAGGATTCTTGCCCTTGTCGCCAGGACCCTCAGTAGACGGTGGAGGAGGGGCCACCGAACGGGAAGTATGCGATCGCGTGAGACGGCGAAACCGCTCCTCCAGGATGTCATGTCGAGCAGCCATCCCAGACGGTATGGCACCAAAAGAACTAAAAGGGGCGGAGGAACCTGCCGCGTATGGGAACCCCGAACCAGAAGCACCTGAAAAAAAAAAAAAATTATCAGGGGGGAAAGAACATTAACCAAAGAACGACCCCTCAAAGCAAAGGAAAAGGCACAAACCAGTATCCGCAGCGCCCGTAGGTAACAGCCCAGCATTCTCTAAAGCTTCCAGTTCGATACCGGCAATCACCTGCACCGAACCGAGGTCGCGGAAAGCCTGAACTTGCTGGGCTAACACCCCGGTCGGCGCAGGCGGTCGGTCAAGCTTAAAATAGTAAGTGGGCCAGGGAGTGGGAAAATCAAATGCACTCCCAACAGGACGAACAAAAACAAAGCGCTCCTTCCAGCGCTTGACAGATTTACTAATACCCTCAAAACGCAATCCCTCACGCGGAGCAATTTGGATGGACCCAGGCGAACGAGACCCCACTGCGGCAACATAAAAAAGCTGCGTGAAAAGAGAAAGGGTCGGCGGAATGCTCAAAGAGTCACACAACGAAAGAAAAGTCGCCACAAAGCGAAACGAATTCGGAGATAACTGACCAGGCACCAGGTTAAAATATCTACAAACCTCATTAAACAAAGGATGCGGAGGCACTTGAAACCCATATTTGACAGCCAAAAGGGATAATGCTACATAACCACCCGAAGGTGGATCAAAGACGGGTCGCGAAGTATCCAAAATAACCTCGGCAGATGGACCCAATGCAAGACGAACTAAACTAACATCAGACTCTTTCAGTATAGAGGGCTGAGGAAGGAAGAACTCTACATCCTCAAATTCACCAGGACCCCGGGCCAAAGGCGAAAGAGAAGGAGAGTCCGGACCAGGGGAGGCAGGAAGATGAGAAGGAAACCCAGAAGGATCCGCAAACAATTGATTAACAAAACCCCCAAAAACGGTGGACGATTCATCAGCAGGAGGAGAGTAAGCCTCGGAGTCAGACGACTCCTCCACCTCAGTAGAATCAGAACAAGATGAGGAAGAAATTACCACCCTAGGCATTTACACTAACCTGGTGCCGGACCAACTAAGTGAGGATAACGATGAAACCAATAGACTAGAGATCTGAAAACAGTAAGTATAAGCAGGTAAGTTTAAAAAAAAAAAATGTCAGCCTGGCTGACTGCCTCACGCAAAGAGGCAGTCAGCCTCGGCTGGCTGACCGCCCCTTGCGAGGCAGTCAGCCAGCGACCCCAGGTTGGTCGCCGGCGAGCGACGGTCGCCGCACGAAATTGTCAGCCCGACATCTCCTTTTTTTCAGCGGATCAAAAAAAAAAAAAGTGGTGATGTGCGAATGAAGGATAAAGAGATGAGTAGCAGACAAAAGAATGGAGGGAAAGGAAGAGGCGAAAGAGCACAAAACTTACCAGTGGAACACGAAGGAGAAAATGGATGGAGCAAATGGAAGGAGGAGGGAGGTTAGAGAGAGAAAGGAGAAGTGGAAAATGAAGGGGAGTAAGGTATTTATAATGGTGAAAAAAATAAAAATAATAATAATAATAATAATAACAAAATTTTGAAGACCAAATAAGACAAGAAAATACAATTATACTTTCCCGAGACTCTGTATTCACACAATCTCAAGAAAGTGGAGGACTGGATGATGGATAATACACTAGGTCTTGGACTACATGGACCGGCCCAAGAAAGCAATTGGATCAAGAAAGCCCAAGAAGGACCCTCAACACAAAGCTACAGAAGGGTTCGATAAGGATTAGACTTAGCACTTGTAATGTTAACAAGATTAGGGCTTATTAGTTATAATGTAATAGGGACTCCCAATATGAGGTGGTCCAGGATTCTTATTCCTTGTAGGCCCTAGGCCCAAAATATGTATAAATAGACCCTCTCTACATGGAGAAGGGGGAGGCAATCCAGAGCAATACAATACATCTATTCTCTTACAATATTTTCCTACATATTCCCTATATTCTCGCTATTTCCACGGGTAGTGTTGGCCTGCCTTTGACTACCCAGATGTCATAAAACCAACACAACCCACGGGTGATGAGTGTTGTTTGTCTCTCACATTGATAAACAAGTATGGTAAAGAACTGGGAAGAGAAGAATGTTTAGAAAAAATACACCGTAAAGAACTGCGAGGAGAAGAGTTTTATGATAAAAAAAAATAGATATTAGGATTTTGATTAAAAAAAAAAGGTAAATGATGTCATTTTTGTACATTAATAAATATGAAAAGGGAAGAAAATGTTAAAAGCTTATAACTTATTTTGAAATGCTATTTGGACTTTGGAGTATGTTTAAAAAAAAAAAAAAAACTATTATTTTAAGCTCTCAGATTTTACCAAATAAATATATAGCTTATTTATACCTTAACATCTTTTTTTTTTCATTCACAATATTCAAATTTAAAACCTTACTTAGCTTCATAATCTTATGAGAAAATTTAATTAAAATGATTTTTACTATTATGAACCATTATATTAAACCTCAAATCCTTCCATTATATTCCATCATATATAGTTGATAAGGGTTTAGATATATTATAATGTATGCATTTGCAGAATGGTTGGAAGAATGTACAAACTTACAGCAGTAGAAGACTAATAATGTGTGCATCACATAGACTATAGTATATTCTATATCTATGCATGTTACGTTATTATGATTGACGACATTGGAATATAATATAATTCACATACAAATGCATAGTACAACTTATAGGGGTCATATAAGATTACGTTTTGAGGAACATAACATCCTAGTCTACTATACTAATAAGAGCCAAAGAGAGTTAGGCCTAAAATGGGTAGAAAAAATGGCGGCAATCAAATGGATGGTTCAGATGAATTATTTAATCAAATAGATGGCTAAGATAATTCATATTAATATTATTAATAGAGATTACCTAATTTAACCTTACTTTTATGATTATCCGTTAAGTTTTCCGTTAAATATTCTCTTCTCCGTTAATATTCCGTTAACTTTTAACTTACCCATTAATTTCTATAAGAAAGATCTTAGGTTCGAACCTCATCTCAATCAAATTTGAGATAATTAAGTTTCTCACTCTATTTATTCTTATTAAATTAAATAAATTAGTAGCTACAACAAAAAATGATACATATGTATTTCTTTAATTTAGAATTATGTGTCTACAATACCTTTATTTGAAAAAATTATTCATTATCAAAAAATTAAATTAAATAAGAGAAATAATTTCATTAGTTATTTTGTCTTTATTTTCTCTCATGCAAAGATTCTTTACATTCAAATTTATCAATTGATATTCATTACATTGTCCATTATCTTATTTTTACAATATCTTGTAATTAAATATCAAAGTTATAGTACAAAATAATGTTATATATTTATTTACCAAGTATTTTATTAATATGATGAAAAAAAATTTAAAATAATTTGAAGCTAATTATATTAACTACTTGGGGATTGGTTGACAAAGATAGTACTCAAATAACCCAACAAATTGAAGCGGAATCGCTCTATTTTACTCATATTGAATTAAATAAATTAGTAGTTACACCAAAAAATGATACATATGTATTTCTTTAAGACCATGAAAAAAATAAAAAAGAATAGTTTAAAAAACAATCATATTAATTACTTGGGGGATTTGTTGACAATGAAAGTACTCAAATAACCCATTACCCTGCAAATTGAAGCGAGAAACTACCTTTTAATATCTTTGGAATATATAATATTTTAAATTTTCAAATTTTTATTAATTTATTTAATCTTTTTTCTTAAACTAGGGATTTTTTTATCCACAATAACTCATTCAACAATAATAGTTGAACCAAATGAACCCCAAGCAGAACACCTAAAGTAAAGTCCATAACTCATATATCATAATCTCATTGCATGACGTTGTTATCTATGCTACCAACAATAACCGAATTGCAAATAACACACTATCAACAAAAAGGAATAGAACAAATAGTAAAGATAAAGACAATGACAATGTTACTCAAAAGAGAATTAAGAACACTTAGAAAACTTCAAATGAAATGTAGTATTTATTTAGACTATCATTTTTAGACCAAATATTTAGACTATCGATTTTACAAGGTTGCAAACATTTATTTTAGTAATAATTATAATGGATTTTCTATATTATCTTGGATTCATATACTTTGAGTTAGATATTTAAATAAAAAAATTTGACATTCAATTACCCATGTATAAACTTCTCCTATATAATCTTGCATTGATATACTTTCAAATATTTATTTAAATATAAACATTGGGCATTAACCCATACGCGCAATGCGCGTATAAAACTAGTTGTCTCTATAAAAGGATAAAATACTTCGTCTATTCTTCTTGATTTTAGTAATGCTTACAAATAATATAAATGGACATTTACGGTTTTATGCAAAAAAAAAAAAAAAAAAAAAAAAAGTAAATTTCATTGGTTTATAACTTTATATAAAGGATATAAATACATCTTATATTTTGTAAGCATATATATAAGTGAAAACGAGATTTTTTAAGTTTACTTTTATTGTATAGTTTGGAAGTTATTATGCATGCAAGATCAGAATTTACTTAATGCACACCTTAGGCTTTAGTAGTGGTTATAGGTTTCTCTCACCATCAAAAGAAATAAAAATTGAAGTATTGACCAAAATTAAGAAAATTATAATTACATTTCGGTGGCTAACTAATTAAATTTAGCACGTATTCAAAAAAATTAAATTTAGCCCAAATTAAATATAAAAGTAGAAAAGAAATTAAATAGAATATATTATTATCACGTCATATTCCTTTATAGAAAAAGGTAGAATTTAAAAAAAAAATTGAAAGAAAATATTATTGTTATTAAGATTTAAAAACATGCCACTTACATTATTATAAAGTAAATTAAAAAAAAAAATATCCATCCTACTAGACTATCAAGATTGTGTGATTTTTTTTTTTCATTATTTAATTCAATTTTTCACTTGAAAACAGTGATTTTGAGTTTTAGAGTTAAAATGAAAAGAAAAGTTAATTGTGTATAAAAACTTGTATGGGAAAAAACTAGTAGGTAAACTTTTTCAAGGATAATTTAGGCATTTAACAACTACTCCGTATATAATTAGTTGGGAAGACCTTGTGCAACAAGTTGGGTGTTGACAAGAATCGAGTTTGTAACATTTTTTTTTTATTTGGTTTGTAACATTTTAGTATGAGAATTATGTTATATCCACTTGGCAGCCTCTTTCAAATTTACAATATTTGTCTAATTGTCTATATAATATAGTGCCTTTTAGTACTTGACATTCGATTGAATTTGTTATAGATTTATAGGTGAGATGCACTTTTCAAATACATGTTGCTCCATATTAATTAATAATTACAATATTTTAAAATTGAAGGTTATAATTTTTATAAAGAACTATGGTGTGAAAAAAGAACTTGACCGTTCCATAAAAAGTAAGGACACTAACTAATAGTTCAATTAGGACCCTTTTTTTAAAATTATTATATAAGTACAAATATAAAATAAAAATGCAATAAAAACCTTTTGTCAAAATACAATGCATAAAATTCAACAAAGAAAAAATACAATTTAAAATTTAACTTAAAAGTGACATTATTCGTGTACATTTAGAAAAATAGTGCCTATAGTGGCGCAATTAGAAACAACATTGGTATTACACGTACATAATTTGTTAATTGCAACTACATAATATGTTAGTTATAGGTCTATAAAATCAATATCTTGTATCTATAATAAAACTTGTTACAAAGTAATTTTTAATCAAATATCTCTTAAAATTATACTATAATAATAATTACATGCCCAATTCCCAACACTCAATTTAAAAATCTTTAGTTTTAAGTTTATTTACTTACATTTTATATATTTTAAACTTATAATAATAATAAAATTACTTAACATAATACATACATTTATATATAGTTAATATATTGTGTGCTTACAATTAACTAATGATTACATACTGCAAATTTAAATATTAACCAAACAACGTTAAATACACCAGGTTACGTCCCACAATACAAGTTTCCACCATCTAAAGTAATTAAATGCACCAACCCATCATCTTAGCCTCCTGCTCACCCAGACATTGAAAATACTTTATTATAAAGTTTTTCAATCATACGATTGACCTTAAATTTTAATTTTTAGCCCACCATTGGCGGCACGTGGATGAATTCATTTATTAAATAATAATAATAATAATAATAATAAACCATATAGTATAATATAATTAAGAAACTATTTTGACAAAAACTCTAATTCGAAGCATCAGGATTTGCGGAAGATCAATGAAAATCCTCGAGTTCACTTCAAAACATAGTTTATGAAGACGTTATAGGAATCTCTAATTTTTCTCTTCTTTCTTATTTTAAAATATAATTGTAAAACTTTCGTTTAGATGTAACAAAAATTAATTAAGGGACTGTTTTATGCTTTCAATATTTTCATTATTATAGATTACAGCTAAATATAGTAAATGCTAGGAATATAAAGTCTAGAAAAATGTATGTTAATTACGTGTGTGCTTTCTGGTCATAACGCCCTGTCAAGGTTGAATTTGTGGTATTACATAAGCCAGAAATTGACTTCTACATTTCAAATATAACTACTTTTCCTAATATTGTTTTCGTTTTTGTTTTTTGTTTGTTGTTGTTGTTTTTGTTTTTTGTTTTTGTTTTTCCATCTTTTCTTCTAGATTCATAGATTTCTTTCTAATCATGCACCGCCTTATATCCAACCATCAGCTTATAATACCACGTTATCTTCTAGAAGACAATTTTATTTATATAAAATTTTAATTTAAACTATTTGACACATACATTTAATTTAATTATACAAAATGTTAGTAATAAATTATATAAAAGCCTATAATATTAAGGTTTTAGTCGAAAATAAAAATATATTGATAAACATTATTGACGTATTAATTGATTACGTGTTTCTTTTGTCTCTCAAAAAAATTGTTGACATGTGTTTTTGTTTTCCTATTTGGCTATTTCATCTAAATCGGTTGACTAACCACTAAATCAAATAAGGAGTTAATTCTAGCGAAGTCGCTTGTCTTTGGTAATAATTTTAAATTTAGTCTCAATTTCTAAAATATCAATTTTGTCATTTAACACCATATACTATTATATTTTGGACAAATTTAGTCCTTGTATGACTTTTTCAGGTGAAACTTACTTTAGTTAAGAACATTTTTGTCTATTTATTTTTTCAACTTTTCAATTTTCTCATCCTACTTAGAACTTTGTTCACGACCAACGCGGATACTTAAAAAAAAAAATTAGCGTAGAAAATTGAAAAAAATAAAGAGACAAAAATGCTCTTATCTAATATATATATATAGAGCTTCAGATAAAAAGTTATTGAAATGACTACAAGTATCCAAAATATGATAATCTAGGGTATTAAATGACAAAAATAATAATCTATCACTAAATTTGAAATTACTATCAAAGATTCAAAGATAATGTGAAATCCGCTATAATTAACTGAATAAGTGTTAATCTCAATTCTCAAATGTGAAATAATGTGGTAAACAATTCAATATGAGACAATATCCAACAGACTTTAGAAAATGTATTTAACGTGACATGCATGGCAACGTAGCCATGATGAAAGTTGAGATATCATGACAATTGACAAGGCTATAATCATGACACAGGCGATATAAGAGGATCACTATATACTAAAAAAACATCCTTTCAAGTTTCAATAACCTAATGTCACATTCAATTCCAAATAATAAAGGCATAGGCTTTACAAATAATTATATTTCAAATTATATTCCTTTATTTTTACTCAATGATGTAACAACTAATGATAAGATTTTTTATCATGTGGGTTCCAGAAAAAATGTCCACATCAATAATTTATGAGAGCTAGAGTAGAAGTAGAAGTTCATGTAATATTTTTCCTTTACAAATGCATCTTTTATCTCTCTCTCTCTCTCTTTTTTTTTTTAAATCCCTGAAAAGGACCGCGAATTTAATAAAATTCATTTTAGAAAGAATATAGTACTAAGTTTCTAACTAATATAGGTGCATAATAATTAATTGTGCAAAAACATTTGCTACAACTCAGCTTTATGTTAATGATGATGAAGATGGCAACATTAAAGTTCTCAACTAATTAAAATTTTGCTATCAATGCTGTGATAGGTATTGTCTACTTGAAATATTAAGGGCTCTTTCAGCAATAATGAAGAGTTCTTGGGCTTAAAAGAATTATCTAAATGTGAACATTATTGGACATTGTCCCAATGGGCTGATCCATTATTTGAGCTCACTGCATGTAAACCAATAATTAATGGGCCAGACTTGTTCCAAAAGCCTACAAATTTGGAGGTGAAACTGCCTTGCCAGAGGAAGAAAGGCAAATCTCAGATGTCATGTAGTGACTCTCTCATATGAGAGGTTATGAGATTGAGCTCCAATAGAGACGGTATTGACTTTTTGTGCTTCAATAGGTTGAGAAAGTATGTATGAATAGATACCACAATGTAATATAATTAGTAGCACTATTAAAAAAAAAAGTAGCAACCATCGTTTATCACTTTATCTTGCAATTGTGGTCGGAATTCAAAACAACATTTAAAATTCATATAATTAATATATTATGTATTTGTAAAAAATTAAATGTACATAACATGTTAATTGCAAATACATAATCTGGACATGATCCACCATGAATGTATTCATAATATAACAATTGAGGAAGAAATCTAAAAATAATTTAAAATATGGTTCATGTGAGAACTACTCCCAACTGAGAACCTGTGGACAAATCTAAACCACTGGTTTGATCGATAGAAAATCAAGTAAAAAAAATAGTTGGATAATTTTCATAAATATTACAACCTTTTGAAATTTGTAATATTTATGAAAACGATCACATCATTTTTTTAATAAATTTTTAACCACTAATTTTGCTAGTCAATGATTTTAATTTAATAGGTCGTCCTCAAAGTAACAACTTTAACCAGGCCACTCATAGCGTGAAATCCATAATATTCAATAAAAAAAATGTTATATTACACATTATGCCTCATATATGCTAAGCCTGCAAAAATTACTATTTCTTTTTCCTATTTGCAAAATTTGTAAACCGTAAATGCTTATATATATATATATATATATATATATATATATATATATATATATATATATATATATATATATATATATATATATATATATATAGTGATTGAAGAGGACGTACTCTAACTTTAGAGTATAGAAACAAAAATAACAAGTAAGAGATTCGTTAGAATTGAGAACAATTGTAACATTTTTCATTGAATTGAATATGATGATTACACGAGTGACTTAGTTAAAATTGCACCTTTGAAGATAATTAAAGGAGAAAATAAAAGTAGATACAATAATAATTTAATTAAGGATGAAATCTATATTATAGATATAATTAGAGGAATAAAAGTAGATAAAATAATAATTGAATTAAGGAACAAACACCTTAGCTTTTGAGCCTTGGTTCTTTTTTGAAAGTGGAAATTGATGTGTGTACTGTGTAGTAACACAAGTTAAATAAAATTTTGGCATAGAAATAAAATAGTGCAAAGTCTCGAAGTTAGGTTGCACGAATCAATTATCAATTGTTGATTAATGCTATTTAAGGGAATCTAATCAATTCAATTCATTAAAGTTGATAACTTATCTTTAAGCCAATGGAGCGAAGGACAGGTGCTTGCATGTATCACTACAATCCAACACAATAGCAAATACGATTATACTAAACAAAACCATTGGAAAAATGGGAATCTAATGATCTATTAATCAAACATTATATTAACTACACCCATACATGTGAGGAATGAATATTTAATTTATTAAGTAGTAGTATATATATTTTTCACAAATCTTAATGCATTTAGAACTGATCGAGTATAAGGTGCATAAAGTGTTACCTGTACATGTCTTTGAGACGTCACCGAAAACCAAAAGATGATGTTGTTATTTGCAGAATTACGGGACATTGCTAATGACCACGAGGTGTTGTTGCCACAAGGTACCTAGTGGGGGACAACAAGTCGTTTGGAACCCTAGCAGTTGGCAGGGGTTAAACGTCTACGTGCTTTGTTGGGTGATTTTTAGGTCCTTACAAGGTGTGACACGTGTGTGGACAATGCCAATAGACCACTGCACACATTCTTAGAGGAATTTGGTGGGAACACACACACATATAGGGGTCATTTGTCTTGTTCAGACATCATCATCAATAGTGGACTCCACTTGATTTTTATTATCCTTTGTGGTTTTTTTTTTTTTTTTTGGAAACTTGAGATGTCTGAGTGTTGTAATCAGCCGAGGATAAGAGCGTTCAATTATTTTGATTGAAAAAGTAGTGCATTTATTTACTAACTCAAACTTTTTTTTTTTTTGAAAAATAAAACATTTGAGCTGAGAGAATAAAGAGTTTGAAAAATGAGTATTGGTAAATATCATATTTTCTAAAAAAAAAAAAAAAAAAACAAGAACAGAAATTAGAAAATGGAGAAATGAAAAATTCCAGATTAAAAAAAAAAAAAAAGTAGTAGAAGAAGAAGAATTGAAGTACATTATCCTAAAACCTAACATATTTTATATATTATAGTTTGGTAGCTAGCTGACACATTTCAATGTCACGTAACCAGTGCCATTCATTAATATATCATCTGCGAGTGGTAGCCACCTTAATATTTTAGCCGGCAAAACGATAGTTTGTGTTGGGTTAGAAACTTATGACATCTTTAATTTTAATCATATAGTATAATAACATGCACACCTTCTTTATTTTATTTGGTATATATACTATTATTTTTTTTAGTATTACTGACTATGTTACACTATAGTAACATATTGTAGCACAAAAAACTCAATATCACTTCCACTGAAACTCGAACCCACCGGGTGTGCTACAAAACCACAAGGTCTTGACATATATACTACTATTTCAAGACTTAAACATTGTTGTAACTTATTTATATAAGCATGCAAGTTGTTCAAAAAAAATATATATATAAGCATGCAAGTAATAGTCACAATATTTTGTTACTTTTAAAAAGTCAATATGCTTAACCAAAGATCTCCGAATTCAAGCCCTGAGCTGCTTGGTGTAGGCTACCCTTTCCTTATCGTCCTAATTTAATGTGTTATTTGGTTAAAATTTGTATAGTTGTTCATATTTTTTTTTCTTTACTGTACTCATCAAGAATTGGTTGAGCATGCGTATTTTGCAAGCTATTACATATGATATGAGTGAAATTTACACAATAATGCGCACACTTTCAGATAATAATTGTAGTTTTCCTCATCATCTAAAAAAAAAAAACATAAAACATAAAACAAAAAGCAAGAAAAGAAGTGGTTGCCAACTAAAACCATCCTTTTAGGTTTTAAAGTCACTTTGAAATAATAGGTAGCAAATTTTCAATTACTTTGACCTTAACTTCCTAACAATTATTATCTTATTTACCCCCAAAATATTTTCTTTGGCGCCGTTAAGCTTAGTTACTATGAAAGTAACTCTTCTTTAGTTGTTATACGTAGTTAGGTAAGTGAAATATCATTTAGGGAAATAATAGCGATTGCTACATAATAATGTTTATTACGGAGTATTTTATGAACAATGCTTCCATATAGTGTGTCCACGTACATTAAAATAATATTTATTTTACACAATAATGATATTTATTTATTATACAATTTTAAATAATGGCTGCAATTTCCCTATCTCATCCAAAATGACCAAAAAAAAATGTCACTTTCTACAAAATTTTAAAAGAAAAGGTAAAAGTGGTGTTGATCAATTTTTGACTTTTATTGCATTGACAGTACAACAACTTCATCCGTTAATTACTCTCACAGTCATATTCTTATGTATCTAGTTGAATTAATAAAAATAAAAAAATTATTTACAATATAAATTTTGAAATATTAGATTAACAATAATAATTTTTCAAAAAAAATTAACAGTTATAAATAAAATTTATATATTTAGAAACGACATTACACTTCTATTAAAACCAAAAAACTCACATTTAAGTTTATAAGAAATTAATAATAATAATAATATTTAATAATTAAAAAAATCAGTTTGAATAATGAATTATAGTAGATAGGACAGTTTTCAAAAAAAAAAAAAAAATAGTAGATAGGACAAATAAGGCAAATTGGAAGGGGATTGTGTTATGCTTAGTCCAAATAAAGTTAATGGCAACTATTTTAAGTATATCTGAAAGAGTATAAAATAATTTAAGATTTATTGTATAAACTTTTAGATTCATTTACTTCAATTTTTCAAATTGAAAAGATATACAAGTAAACAAATGACTTGTTTTCCTTTTTCTAATTTCTTATTTCTGTTGAAAAAAAAATAGAAGTTTTTTTAATTTGTAAATGTACCATTAAATTTAGACTTATTGTTGTTTTTTATCCTCCGAACTATTATTCATTTATTACATTTGGTTCCAACTATTAATCTCAGTAACAATATTGTGTATTTAGATTTGAATGGACAATTTTTTCCTTGTAACAACCTCGAATGAGAGAATATTATAGTTTTTGATAAGGATTTGCTAGAGATTTAGTTGTGAAGACCAATGTGGCAACAAAAATATATTGTTCACCACCAAATGTGACAAAATTAATAGTTAAGAACCAAATGTGAAAAGTGAATGATATTCATGAAGTCAAAATCGTCAATATATCATTAAATTTATGAAAAGTGAATGATATTCATGAAGTCAAAATCGTCAATATATCATTAAATTTATGACATTGGATAATAATATATCTGAATTATTGCCAATTAAAGGCAATGGATATGCATTATACTTATTAGCTGTACAATACTAGAAATGCTACTATACTGTATGTCACATATCATGACAAGTTTAGAGGGCCTTCTTCTACAAGATCCTTGTTTTATGCAGCAATTTCCTCTTCCATTTAATTGCCATATATATATATATATATATATATATATATATATATATATATATATATATATAGTTATAGTTATCATCAAAAGAAACCTCAGCTCATTTCTACCAAGCTACTAATATATAATTCTCAACAGAAATTGTTGAAGAGTCTGAAGAATGCATGCACTACTGCCCCCACCCAAATAAAAAACTTTAATTTTACTAGACCTAGCTAGCTCCATCCTCATCACATGACAAGATCTAGTTTTTGTTCCCTAGACAAAAGTGAGCCCACTAGTATTGGCTGTTGCTTTGACTCCATCCCATTTTGGATGCCTTATTTAGTGACACAAATTTGACCTTTGCCCTTCTCATTTCACACTATATATGCACCTTAATTAGCTTCTTCTCTTCTTGAACCCACCAGATCAGAGGCTTAATTTCTGATTTTGATCATCAAGATGGGGAGGCTCAGTTTTGGCAAGGCGTTGGATTCTTTGTGCCTGTTTTCTGGATCATCATTATCATCAGGGTCTTGCTTTTGCAGTAATGGTTTTGACAGTCCAGATGATTTTGAGAAGAAGCCTTTCATTAGTCCTAAAGTAGCAGCAGGGCAGGTGGTCAAGTTGAAGGATGTTGTTGCAGGACCTCCCACCTTGGCTTTTCACCTCAAGCCTAAGGTATATATATATGTGTGTGTGTTCCACTCTTCTGTCTTTTCTTCCTATTTCTCCATTTTTTCTTTTTTTTTCTTTTTTTTTTTTTTAAGGAAACCCATGTCCATTAATTGAGGGTGTGTACTGAGTAAACCTCATTCATGTATAATAATCCATAAACTACACAAGAGAGATATAATGTAAACCGCCACAGTTTTGCTCTTTTTTCCCTTGTTAGTTTATGACAATAAGCTAAGGGAAATTGAAGTGTGCTAATCTTAATTATATTATGTTGTTAAACCATGTAGACAGTGGTGCTAAGGGTCTCCATGCACTGCAAAAGCTGTGCAAAGAAAGTGGAGAAACATATCTCCAAGATGGAAGGTATGGCTACTACTATACAGTAATATATATTATTATTAATTACATGCATAATTAGATTTATTATTTTTTTAATAATGTGCAAATATATTATTTAAAAAAAATGATGCAGGAGTGAGTTCATATCAAATAGACATGGAAACGAAGATGGTAGTGGTGATAGGTGATGTTGTGCCTTTCGAAGTGTTGGAGAGTGTTTCAAAGGTTAAAAATGCTCAGCTTTGGACCACCTCTGCTCCTCACCTTACTTAATTCATCCTTCTCATCTCTTCCCATGTTTATATATTAAAGTTAATTTTGTATGTAAATTTCAAGTGGTCATATGATGTTAAACAATCGAGGAAGTTTAACTTGTGTTTCAATAATAATGCTTGTGAAAGCTCCAAAAATTGATAGCAATTTAACTTTGTATGTATATATTAGTCTGAATTTAATGCAAATATTACATATTGTGATGTCTATAATATAATGTCTGAAAGTAATTAAGTATGAAACTATGAAAATATGAAGCTTCCAGAATTAGTTGATCAAAGCAAATTATACCATATCATGATGATACACATTGTAATATGAGCTTTTAATATAAAAATAAATAAATTTTCAGTATATTAAAAAATATATATATATATATTTTAAATGAATCTTCAATATAGCGAAGAAAAAAAACATATATATATAAATGATCTACTTTAATTTGCAATGGATAATGGTCCATGGTATAAGGATTGATCGATGAATGTGCCGATATCTATAGTCATATTAGGCCCAACACATAATTGTAGTCCATTTCAAGAGCCATATAGTTTTGGGTCTTAATAAATAAAGAGCTCACAGTATTTATCATTTCCACGCTCTTCTTTGGATCAAATTAATTTCTGGACCATCAGTTCTTGGCCCAATGGACCCAGGCCACTCCTCCGTTACTGAGAATTCAAACTTGAGAATTACTACCTTACTTAAATTTATGATAAAATGATAACTATTGGGTACGGATTAGTATGTTTTGGACGAAGTAGTTGGGCGACAATAACGGGAGTCATTACGTAGTCAAATCTCTCTTTCATTTCATCCATAAAAAATCTTCTTCTTCTTCTTCTTCTTCTTCTCTCTCGCACACTGATACTCGCAACGCGAAAATGGCGAAGCAGCTCTTCTTTTTTATCGCCCTCGCCGTCGCCTTCACTCTCTCCCGCTCCGAATCGGATCAGACCCCGAAAGCGCCTCCATCCGAGGCTCACCGCGAGCTAATCAAGTACGGATTTCCCATCGGGCTTCTCCCGACAAGCGTCCGAGGTTACAGCATTAACCAGACCACCGGCAGCTTCGTCTTGTTTCTTGACGACAAGTGCCGCATCACTCTCCCGCCGGATAACTACCTGGCGACTTATTCGAAGAAAATCACCGGGAAAATCGTCGAAAATCGTATAGCCGAGCTTGACGGGATCAGCGTCAAGGCTTTCTTCAAGTGGTGGGGCATCACCGGAATCAGATCCAGCGGCGACAACTTGGTGTTCGAGGTTGGAATGGTCACCGCCAAATACCCTTCTAAGAATTTCGACGAGAGCCCTGAGTGTGAGGGCAAGCGCTCATCTTCTTGAGGGTATGTACTGCCTTTTGTTTCCTTTCCTTTCCAATCTGCTTTTACTTTCTGAAATTTCAGTTGAATTACTAAATTTGTAGTGTATATATGTGTTATTGTGAAGAATTACGTATTTAGGTTTACTTTCAAGATTAAACTTTATTAGTGAGAAATGCTAAAGTTATGAGCTCTGGAACAAAAAATTTGAGAAAATTGTAATGTGGTTTATGTTATGTGGCCTCTTTAGTCTTTACCCCATGAGAAAATTTCTCACCTTTATTGAATTTGTTAAAACTGGGAAGTCAACTATGAGATCTCCTAAATCAAGTCATTGCTAACCAAGCTAGAACCTTAATCCAATTTCTAGGGTTCAAGGCAATTTTTTTTATTCATTTTCTTGAAAAAGTATGGCCCTTTTTAGACTTTGTTGTTATGAGGGTGAACTTGCTATTTTGTTGATGACAGCTAAATTAATTGTATGTGCAGTGTGCTTGCTTACTTCTTAAAGAATTTTACTTTTAAACTAGATTGAGTATCCAAGTTGAGTCAAAGTTTCATGGATTTTCCTTTTTTAGAAGAGGAAAAAGTATGGTGATGCGTAGCATGTGGTGAACTGTCTGTACATACTACATGACTGAATTATCACTCTTCCAATTATGTGTGGTTTTCTAATGTCTTTACTTTTCTTTGTTCCCCAATTAGTGGAGCATATTGGGTTTGTTAGTTGGACAGTCTGTTGTCATTACTACTGGACAAGCATGATGATGCCAGCTAATTGTTGCTGCTTATACATTTGTAAATACACAAATGTCTCTCTGTGTGTATTTATTTATTTATGTATTGTATGTATGTGTGTGTATAAATCTTGGTTGGGGTTTTTTGGTTTCAAATAAAAAAAATCAGTTCTTTTATCCATGACCTTTAATTTATGCTTAGCTGCTGTTTTGGTGGACCATTGTGTATAATTATTCCAATGGTCTTAGTTGACAAAAAGGAGGAAGATAATAAAAGAATTAACATTCAAAAAGCATATAGTTGCTTGTTGTGATTCAGAGTATTTTTTTGCTTTTGTGTGGATTAATTATTATACTGTGTTATTGTATATGTGTGTTGGCAAAACCATTGCAGTTTATTATTTGTAGTCTTTGTTAAGCATCTTTGCATTATACATTGTTGCTTTTTAAACCTTTAGTTATTTGGACTAACTAGCTATTTCAATGCATTTTCTTCCTTGGTTCTATTTTTCAGACATTGAAGTCTTCTCTTCCAGTGGTTAGCCATTTAGCATTTGCTCTTTGTGGCTTTGTTGATTGATGTATATTACCTCATCCAACTAACATAGAACAGTTTCTGTTACATGATACACCGTAAAAGATTCAACTTGATGTAGCTGTATTGAACTAATATTGCTATTAAAATCTGAATAAGAAACTAGCAAAATAATTTTAGCACGTCAACTTTTTAGATTGCAAATCTGTGATTGATGCGACATTGATTGACAGTACTAGAAAATTAGAGACTGTTCTTTTCCATTTACAGTACTATGGAGTATTGCGATGTGTTGAAAACTCGTTGTTAGTTGAAATCTATTATTACTCTATAGTTTCCGAGTGAACATTTCGTGAACTTCTTGACGTCCCTCTAGCATTTGACAAATATAGCTTTCACAATTTCATTTGTATAGTTATTGAATGCATTCTGATTTCTGAATGTCAGACCATAAAAGGAACCAAGTTAATGGTTAACAAGCCGAGGTAACATAGTATTAATAAATAACATGTCCAGGTTTAGCATGCGCTTATTGTTGCTTTAAGTTCGTTCGATTGCTACCTTTGTTACACACACACACACGACATGCACGGGTTTTGTGGTTGATATTAGGAATGTAGATAAATTTTACCATGTCGGGGTTGTAAGTTATACTTGGGTGGAGTTCTACTCTCCCTCCATGGTACTTTCGACAAAGAAAAGGGTAGAATTGCACCGAGTATACGACCATCTTAGAATCCCATATGAAATGAATGCATGTATGCGTAGCTACTATTGTTGTTCTGCTTATAACAACAGCTTGATTTACTATGGTAAATCCACTGATAACCATTTTTATCCTTGCAGGTGATTCATCTGTTGTGGATTTTAATTAGCCTGTGAAATAATTTCCACATAATAGTGGACGCAGAATGTATTATGTACTGATAAATTAAGTTAAATGTAATCAAAAGATCTAGCTGCCTATGATAGCAGATTTGACAATGCATTTGTTGTATATATGCTTTATGTTTGTTGTTTGTACTACGGAATGGCTCTAATGTTATATGCCTAATCGCTTCAACTCAGCAATACCTTTTTTCTATGTTGCACATAAACTTTGTAAGGGTAGCCTCTTTTTTTTTTTTTTTTTTTTTTTTTTTTTTTTTTTTTTTTTTTCAGTGATCCGTTTCCAAAATTCGTCCAGCGTGTTATGAGAAATTGAGTGGAGTATCCAGAGGTCTGAGATATTGGTGCAAGGGCCGAGAAATTTTATTTAAGACTTGTTTTTAGAGATGTTATAATATAACTCAAAAAATATATATATATATTTGCATTGCACATATGAGGTAACGCCATTCAAGTTAGTCAGACAGTTTGGTAACCACAATGTTTTCAATCATTATTGCATGGACCATGGTCCATGCAATAATTTGCCCAATGTTTTAAGTTCAACTCGTTGTGAGAGTTATCTATAACACTCTTGATTTAAGCTGATCAATTATAGACCAACCACTTAATTAGATTGAGCTTACTTATTATAATATAAATTTCATTCAACTAGTGATGGTATACTTTTTTGTAAATGAAAATAACGTTTTGCATGTACGGTGTTAATTGCGTGTGGACGGTGACTAATTGCATATATACTGTCTGATGAGTGGAATTAAACTTGAAAACGCATGCCAATGAATGGTATCAATTCCCCACCAAGAAAGTCGGTCATTTGCACCACTAATCAAATTTGGATACATCATCAACCAAACCAAACCAACCCCCAAGCACGGGTATAATTGTACAAATGTGCAATTCCAAATTTGAACAACTCCCATCAAAATCAAAGTCAAATTTCAAAATCTATAACCCACAACTGGACCTTCAAACCAAAGTTAAATCGTTTTCTAGAAATTTGTAAATTTATGCACATCTGTTACCATCCCTTAAGGTGTGAGAGATTGTTGTGATACCGTAAAGAGAGATAAGCTTCTTACAATCCGTGATTAGTGTTGGGAGTCCCTATTCAGAGTCAGAGTTTTTGAGGATGCCAACACTTCTTAATCAAGCAACATGAACACTTTGTTCTCCCGCCTTGCCCCTATGCCCCGCCCCCCTCCTCCTTCACCAGCCAAAGTCCCTTTTGTTTTAATTAATACGAGGATAAACCACACTTTTGGGTTCCCAACATTGTTAGTTTGGCCTCTCATTTACCTTGTTGTTAATTTTTTAAATTATACATTTTTTTTTTCATTTGATCTAAATAAATCATTTACTAACTTTTTATATAGACAATATAAAAAGTCTTTTATATGTACAATTTAATCTTTTTGTCAAAAGAAAACCATTTACATATTATTTTTTTAATCTAAACCGACAAATA
The DNA here is from genome assembly GCA_003576665.1 of Ipomoea trifida. Lineage (NCBI taxonomy): Eukaryota > Viridiplantae > Streptophyta > Magnoliopsida > Solanales > Convolvulaceae > Ipomoea > Ipomoea trifida. Next base: position 15,119,737 of record CP025646.1, read on the forward strand.
AACAACTAATTCGTTAGTTGTACAATTAAAAAAAAAATCATAGTATAGTTAGAACTTTTGAAATACAGGGTCTAAATTGATTTTTTTTTAAAGACATAATATATGGGAAAAAATATATACTTTTGCAAAACTAAATAGGCCTTCCATGGCTCTATCCCAATGCATCCTAAAAGTGCGTGTAAAGCGTTGGTCTCATTCAACCTTATTTTTTATGTGGCAATTTTGACCAAACTTTTTTTTGAAATCAATGCACGTAAATAACAGTACAAATTAAATAAGTTTTTTTTTATTTAAAAAAATTAAATAAGGGTCGAATATGTCACAAAACTACACACAATAATATAATTAGGATACTGAACTTAAAAATTACAATTGAATCCTTAACTAATAACTCATTTCATGCAATTGGGTTCAGTAGTCTAATTATATTATCAGTTTGATGACTTATTTGACTCTTATTTATTTACTAATTTTTCTTATGCGCGCAAAAAATAGGTGCTCAATATTTGTATTTTATATTAAAATTTTAAATTTATTTAAATTTTAATACAATAAATAATAATAATAATAATAATGTAAAATATTTTTATAAATTGGATATTTATATTTTAAAAAATAACTAACATATAACTCTAATATTTAATGTGTATATATTATTATTATTATTATTGAAGAAGATAATAAAATATATGGTGGATGCATGTGCATAGTAACAATAGTGGAAAAGATAACGAAAGTTATAACGATAGGGGTATAATTGTCCAAAATATTATGTAGTACAATTTTTATAGCATAATGTAAAAAAAAAACTTAACGGAAAAAACAGACATAAATGAGGTGTATAACCTTCATTCACAATTATTATGTTTTTAGATTTATTTATTTTTAATTAAAGAAACCCAACAAGAAAAGAAAAAAAAATATCGGCCGACGTCTGCATAATATTCGATGATCCAGTGGCCAATTTGTAAGCAATAAATACTTTACAATAAAATACTGCAATTAACTATCTTATAGCTGTTACATCAACAATATGAACCTAAGCACCCCAAAAAAATCAACAATATGAAACCGAGTATTCTTCTTTTTTGTTTTTTTTTTTTCTTTTCTTCCACGTTGGATATGATGGATGAATTTATTAAACAAACATATTTTGTTGCGTCTTCATGTTCATTTCAATTATATTGCATACACTATTACACTCATATAATATAAATATAAATGAAATTAAAGATCAATTTTATTTTTTTTTTGGTTTTAGGTCACGAGGAAAATTCACACTCATTATTTAAGGGTGTGCACTAAATAACCTCTCTTGCTCCTATGACTATGCATTTTTTTATCACTCACATTTTCCTATTCTTCTATCATCGTATGTACACTTATGCACCCCAATTACTCCTCGGGTTCTCCACTTTGACGCTGTCGTTGAAAGTAAGACTACAACTAACTAAGCATTGATTGGGTGATCAGTTGAGTTACCCCGCACGAGACATTAAACTTGTAACATTCATATATAAGAATCACGCTCTACTCATTGGATCATTCATTCGGGACACATGAGGGCTCATTTTTGAAAATATAATACTTACAACATGTTTATCATTTCCTAAAGCGATTCGTGCATCAACGTTGATGATTTTTGTATTTTTTTTTTCTTGACAAAGCATCAACGTCGACTTTGCTTCTTGAGCACCAAATAAGTTTCGATACACATATATGCATACACAGTATATCATTGTCAAGTTGATGCTAAAATTTGCATCTTCTATATTTTATGCATATTATATTCCGCGTAGAAATCTTTAATTGTCAACGTCGACTTTGCTTCTTGAGAAATGGTCCATCCAACTTATAGTGCGTGCAAAATGTGAAATCAAAGCATATAGTTCAGCCGTGTGATATGGTACATACTACATACACTGCATCTATATATAACAAAATCACATAGTTCAGCCGTGTGATGTGGTACATGCACTGCATCTATATATATAACAAAATCACATGTCACACTGAAAACTTTTAAGTTTATTATGAGTTTATTATAGACTATTATATGTTTCATGTTTATATTATATCTAGTCTTTTATATGCGCGATGCGCAAAAAGATATGTCAAATATTTATATTTTAAAAAAGTACTAATAAATGTTTACTAACTAAAATTTAAAGAAAAAATTTTATTTATTATATTAATTCAATATATAATGTCTATAAATATTATTATCATTAAAGAATATAAGAGCATCCATATCAGTTTGATTTTTTGCACAATTTTGTATAAGTCACATAGGAGAGAAAGTGTGAAAGAGAAAATATAAGAAAAAGAGAGAGAGAGAAAAAAAAAAAAAAGGAAAACAACATTGTCAGTATAATCTCTTTCTCTCTCTCTTTTGGAACCCACAAAAAACCATTTCTTGTAGGAGTTAAAATTTGCTTCTCTCCTCATTCTCTCACATCTACCTCACAATGGGCTCCACAAAAAAACCAACAAAAATCCACTAGTGTGGATGCTTTAAGAAAATATATGGTGGATGCATTTGCATGATAAAGTTAATGGAAAAAATAACGAAAGTTATAACGGGAATTGTATTTTTGTCTTAAAAAAATTGTATAGTACATTAGTACTACTTTAAAAACACAATGTACAAAATGGTTTAAAAACATGAGCATAAATTAGGGATATGACTTCGATTGAGATGTAAGTATGCAAAATCACACACACACACACACACATATATAATTTAGTTCCTGTGCGGTTGGTGTGTCCCGTGCGATTGTGCGATTAAATCCGAGTCATTGATCTTACTTAAATCAATATCCAAGATTAACAAAATAAAAAAAAAATACGGTGGCAATTTGATAATTTTTGCATCTAGGTCAAATTTAAGGTGTGTAGTTTTCCTTATTAAGGTGAGTAGTTTTTTTTGCTTAAGGTGCGTTGATTTTGTGCTTAAGGTGCGTGGGTTGTGCTTAATGTGAGTAGTTGTTGAAACTTAAGGTGCACCAACTTGAAACTTAAGGTGCGTGATTTATATGCTTAGGATGCGTGAGTTGTTGAAACTTACGGTTTTTAAGGTGCGTGGTTTGTGTGCTTAAGGTGAGTACGTGGTTTGTGTATTTAAGGTGCGTCATTTTAATGCTTAAGTTGCGTGATTTGTGTACTTAATGTGCACCATTTTAATGCTTAAAGTGCGTGATTTGTGTTCTTAAGGTGTTCTGTTTGTGTGATTAAAATGCGTAATTTGTGTATTTAAGGTGCGTCATTTTAATGCTTAAGGTGTGATTTTGTGTTAACCGCACAAACGCAAAAGATGCGTTCAAACCGATAAGGCTAATAGACAACTCTTATATGAAGTCGAACTTGTGATATTATGGTTATGTTAATAAAAATTTCGTCATATAAAATGTATGATTTATTGCCAACAAAAAAAAAATTCTTGTAATTTAGTAATCAATCAGTTATAATATTTCATGTAAGGCGTGATTTTTATTGAGACGACTACACGAGTAATTCTATCGTTCTCATTTAGGCAATATGATATTATCTTAGTGTTTTTTTTTTTTTTTTAAATAATACAAAGAAAAAGAAATTTTGAAATTAATGAACTGTGATTTTTCCGCTCTAATTTTGTTCACTATCAAATCGATTGCATGCCAACTGACTAATTATCTACAATCTGTAAACCAAATTGCACACCGTCTACATATATCACCGGCTAATATAAGTATACATAAATTGATATGATCAATTATAAATATACCCGATATAACATTTTTACTCTCCCACTATAGCAACGTTATAACATGGACAAAAACTTGTGCGAGACAATTTTACGGATCATTGTTTGTGGAATGGGTCGCGTCAAGATAAATAAGCACTTTATTTCTGATTAGTATTACATTTTCAGTTATAAATATTACATTTTCATATTGACTCGACCTGATACGTTTTATCAATAAGAATCTGTAAGATGTTTTCACACAAGTGTGACACTATGATATAAGATGCGAATCTATCACATTACCACCCCCTCATAATCTTCTCCACCGTATTCATATACAACATTAAAGTGTGACCTAATATATATTCCCCATTTGGGATATTGGCGAAAAATGGGGTCGGGGGGCTATCTTATTACGTAATACACTAATACGGAATAATAACTAAAACGAGCAATTAATAATTTAAAAGAAAAATGAGACATATCCAGATAATCTTATCTTTACGCGCGAAAACAACGAGTGAGGAGCACGGACAAAGCAGAGACAGACAGGTGGTCCTGGTACTTCCAACGCCAAGAATCAACCACTACGCTTTTCCAGCTGATCCCGTTTACCCACGCGCCTTTCCCGCCCGTGACGCTTCGCCGCTTCAGCTCCAATCAGCGTTCAATTACGCAGCAGAAACAAGAAAAGTCCCCAACTAACACTCCAAACAAAAACAGCGAAAGAGAGAAGAAAAGCTTTCGTTTCAAAGATTTTTTTGTTTTTTGTTTTCTCATTCGTTCGTTACCCTCCAGAATGAAACCCCATAACCCCTTTTCTCCTTCCCCTGCGTAGAAGCCCTAGTCGTTTTCTCTCCCTGTTTCTTTCCTTCCCACAGGTATTTTTTTCTTCGAATTTCTCCGGGTTTGACATCATATATTATACGTGCGCTTCTTTGAATTTGGATGCGTATAATGTTTCTGGGTTCAGATCTGCGACTGGGTTTTCCATACTGTCAATATTTATTGATTATTTCAAAAGTTTGGATTTTTGTGTGGGTAATATATGCGTTTTATATTTACGCCGGGGATAAGCTTGATTGCGACGATGCCATGAGGGGAGTATGGAGTTTGCTGGTATGGGTTTTCTGGGATTTTGGGCAATGTCTAAATTATGAATGTGGGGGACTGCTTTAAATGCCAAATGTGGGTGCGCTGATGTTTTGTTTTTATCGGGTTGTTTCTATATTTTCGTTTTGGGTTCTTGAATTTCCAGTATTTAGCTAAATGTCATTTTTTTTTATTGGTGTATAACAATGGATGTGATTACTAATCGTATTTGTGCTTTTATATTTCTTGTTTGTTTTAGCCAATTAGTTGGGCTATTTTGTTGACTTGTTTTCTCCCTTCTTCCGTCAAATACCATTCCCAGTGAAAAAGAGATTAAAAAAAGAGAGATTTTTTTGTGGTTCTTGGGAATGATGGTTTGCTTTTTTATATGTCAAATTGAGCTTTAATAATCTCAAGAACATGCACATACTGCTACTAAGTTTTTGGAGGTTGTATACTTGTTTCAGTTTCATATCTTTGAAAATCATAGAGAGTTACATATGTATCCATGGAATAGAGGGCAATGATAATCAGATTCAGGAGCAACATATCTGACATGGTTGCATGCATTTTAAATAATTCAAGTGAGTTACTTTTGTTTGTTGAATTTAGACAGGACATGGTTACATCAAGATTACAACAAAATGAAGGTTTTAGTAATTGAGTTTATAAGCACCATGCAAGTTTACTGTAGTCTACAATTCTACATATAGGGAGAAATAGGAAAAAAGTGTCTTAGTCAATTGTTGCCAAAGTTTTTATTTTTTATTTTTCTTCTTCATGCAATATGTATGTGTTTATTGGAAGTGGTTTGTAGAGAAAGATTATTGTTTTTACATTACATGGGATATATGCATAGCTTGACACCTTATTTTGCTATGTCAAGAAATTTTTCAAAAATGATTTTTAACACAGATCAGCTGGGAGGGTTTCATCAGCACTTCTAACTGCCTTTCACAACTTGGACGTGGAAGATAGATTTCTTGCTAAAGGTGAGATGTTTCCTCATGCTGTTGTTTCTTGGATGTTATAAAACATTTCCCTTGATGTTTCCTCAGGCAGACTTTGCAGTGTCCCCTGTTTCTTGAACTTGAACTTTAACATGTATAGTTTGTTTCTCTACACTGACTTGCTTAATCCGCTTCTGGACAAGTATTCAACATTTATTACTGGTTTAATGTGCTTTGGGCTGTATAGATTGCTCCTTCAAATCCTTCCTGGTGCATGTGGCTTTTAAGTATGATATCTAGCTGATTCTTGAATAAAGAAAATCAAGTTGATTCTTCTCTAGTTCTCTCTGATTATTTTAGCTTCTTGTGCAAGGATATCCTTAAACAGTCTTAGCCTTGGCATTGCAATTACACTTACATGCATTCTCTCTCTATAAAAGCAAAAGTCCCCTATTGTTTTGATACCCTCTTTTGTTTCCTTTTTTCATGTAATTGGAATATAGATTGCATGCTTTATTTTACCAAATTTTTGATTTAATAAATCAAGTAAGATATTGAGGATGTTTTCCTCCTCAACCTACATTGGCTTGAGGTTTGATACTTCTCATCTCAGTTCTGAAGTGTTTCTCATAAAACTAGGGGTTGTAGAAAATGGGAGATGAAACCAACCCTTTTTGTGCTTTGTGGTGGAGAGTGGCTTAAAATTTGACTGGTTCTATGGCACCATATGAGCCATGCAAGGTCTTTAAACTACCTATTTACAGTTCTTTTCCCTATGGATGATAAAGAAACTTTATAACATAATATGTGGAAACATTAAGTAGGCCCCATGTTTCCCTAAAGTTTAAATATATGAGAAGATAAGCTTTTATCAATTTCATGCTTTTTTTAGTTTGTCTTTCTTTAAAAGAGGAGAAATGATATTAATGTCATGCATGGGTCATTACTGTTCTTGCCTAAAATAAGAGAACAGCTGGTTTGTGTATACGTCGTTTTACTTGGTAAAGCCTTATTATTTATTTAGATTTAGATGCCCACTTACATGAATCTTTCTCAGTGCATGCTTCAAGGATAAGTTCAGAGTATTACAACGATACTGGCATTTATTATGTGAATGATACTGGCTCTTGTAAATGGTGCAATTGTTTGAAGTAATCTTTCCTTTCCTTTTCCTGGTGATTTTTATTGTTAACTTTGAGATGCAATGATGGAGATTTCTCATGGGCATTAAAGTTATAGGATTGGTAAAAACTAGTATCTTTCATGTTATTGGATCATGCCTCTAGGCTTTTTAGGTGGATCATATTTCAAGGAATTCAGCCCAATACCATTAGGAATTTAGGATGTAACTTGTCAAAGTTTATATGGAAATCATCAACTATTTATACAGGCATGATTGTTAACTACTCATCGATGAAAAGACAAGGCATTCAGATTGATGTAATGTGAAACCCTCAATATTTCTAGATCTGGCATTATTATCTGAGATCTGGTGATATGGGTGTTCTTCTAGCATTTGTCTTTGAGTTAATCCACTCATAATCCATTCCGTTTATGATGAAGGTGTTCTGTGTTGATTCGTTTGTGGTATGCTTCCAGTATCACGTAATCTCATGCTCATTTTTGTACTTGCTTAAAGGATGATTGGTTTCTCTTTAACTGTAATCCCCTTTTAAGTTATATTCTCTTTTTTTTCTATTGCCCACAGAGTTGAAAATCAATCTTCCATTAGCATGGATGTGTTTTAACTAACAAGGTGGGAAACAAATACATTTCTGCTGGTCATTTCCTGATGACAAAGTTATTTGATTTGTTCGTTTGAATAGAAGATATTTCTTGAATATCATCTATTTAGTGTCATCCTGGATGGAATCTGCATTCAGTGTTTTGCTATTTTTCTATAGTTTATCCTGTGCTTGCTTTCTATCTCCCCTTGATTTTTTATAATGTCTCTTTTAAACTTAAATAGTTGAATGCAAGAAACTGATAACTAAATCGCATGCAACGGTACAAAATAGTGTTTGGTTGTATTTGATCTTTTGTTGATCAGTAATCAGATCTTATGTATCTTAGGCTCTTAGCCACACCTTACCCCACTGATCACATTTGAGAGCATTTATATGCTTGGTTGTCATAGGGAAAGCATGGTTGTGAATTCAATTGTGTTTCCACCATCACGATGGTGATTTATGTAGTTCTATTTGACCTTTCACCATCTTTTGACTGCTTGTCACAGTATGGATTCAGATTAATAGTCATCAAATAAGTTCTCTATGTAAGAAACCTATTGGCTATTGGATAACATCAAAAGATATATTTAAATTGAAGTGTTCAATTACTGATAAATTGGTTTTGTGAATTCCAAATGCAATGAATAGATGATGCTGAATTGGATTTGGTATGCAAGATTGACTGGCACATTTTCCTTTGGTTTCAGGTTTCAAAATCTTTGCTCGTGATAAAATGGAAATAAAAATGTTTCATCAAACTGTCCAGATTCACTCCAAAAATTGCTGATTTGTTATACAAGAAAAGATCTTTCGAAACTTTGCTTCAAGGAAAAGAAGAAATTGGCTTCATCCAAGTGTAAAATGTCTGAGCAACCACCAAAGTCAAGCAAGAAAGTTTCGAAGGGTCAGGAACAAAAGAAATCGTCTTCTAGTCCCAAGGATCATCTTTCAAGAAAGCAGCAGAGGAAAGGGGAAAACCCCGTCCGAATACCACCAACCACAGAGCAGTGTTCAGATTTTAAATGTTCAAATTCATGGATCTGCAAAAATTCTGCTTGTCGAGCTTCTATTTCAATAGATGACACATTCTGTAAGAGGTGCTCTTGCTGTATTTGTCACTTGTTTGATGATAATAAGGACCCAAGTCTTTGGTTGGAATGTGCTTCAGAGTCTGGTCAGGGAGAATCCTGTGGATTAACTTGCCACATTGAGTGTGCCATCCAACGAGGGAAGGTAGGGGTTGTTGATCTTGGACAACTAATGCAGCTAGATGGGAGCTATTGTTGCGCTTCGTGTGGTAAAGTTTCTGGAATACTGGGGTATGTCCTTCACCCAAATTCTCTTTTGTGTAACGTCTCTTAACCCACTCCCTCACTTTCAACAGGACAGACGAGGGAAAACCTCTGGACACATAAAACTGATTTGAGATCTGCTAAAAACAGGCATGGGGGAATTATGTTTGCCCCGTAGTGTGACATATCTTTCCTTCAGAGTCACTTTGCCAAGATTTATTAGCTTTTTACTAATGCTTAGTTATCTATATGTGCTTGACTGCAGCCAAAAAAGACAAAGCCAGGATATACGTTTTAAGTTGTAGGATTGAGACTGATCCAGATGAAAACAAAAACACACCATAAGAGAGGATCAACAAGTTCTAGCGTAGGAATATTCAGAGGGTACAAATTGGTGGTAATTCCATCTCAAACGGAACCCCAAAAATCCCAAGTTTGAAGCCCAAATAAAGAATGCTATTGCATTTATCCTCATAAGATGGGATTTTCAACAAAACTGGTTTGCTCACAAACAGCTCACTCCACCTCACTAAAAGCTCTCACCAAATTGGGTTCTCTCTAATGATTCACTCTCACTATCTTGAAGTGAACAATAGGGACCTATACCAAGTTCTTTAACATTCTCCACATCCTCTTTCGGCATGGAACAATGCTCATAATTTATGTTTTGAATGACATATTGCATTTTAGGGTAGCAGGATCGTGACCTATACTTTTGACCTGTAGTTCATCTCATTACTCATTGTCATTTACAGAAATTCTTTGCCCACTAATGATGACATGGATTTAACTTGAAGTGCTTGTAATGTGTTGACTCTTGACTGTTGAAATTCTAGCTTATTTTTCCAGGTTTTGGTTGAATTTGACAGGTTTTGGAAGAAACAACTTAGCATAGCAAAGGATGCTCGCCGTGTTGATGTCCTCTGTTATAGAATATACTTGTGTTACAGGCTCCTTGATGGGACTTCTAGATTTAGAGAGCTACATGAAATCATTAAAGAAGCCAAGGCAAAATTGGAAACAGAGGTTGGCCCTGTGAATGGAGTTTCAGCCAAAATGGCCCGAGGCATTGTTAGCAGACTTTCTGTTGCAGTTGATGTGCAATTGCTTTGCTCTCAAGCTATTGAGAAAGCAGATGAATGGCTAGCTACAAAGTCCTGTGCTGCCCCTAACCTCGGAGGTATTACTTGTCTAGTTAAACCAGCATTAGGGAATAGAGATGATTTTTGTTTTGATATACTGAATTAGAATTTGGGATTTTGGGCTATCGTCATGATTTGTGTCTTTTCTTCTGCTGCTTTTTTATGTAATGATATGCCTTTTTCCAGAGGGTTCACGGCCAGCAGCCTGCAAGTTCCTTTTCGAGGAAGTGACGTCTTCTTCAGCTGTTATTGTACTGATAGAGCTATCCACTGCATCGTCAGAAGATGTCAAAGGCTACAAGCTCTGGTACTGTAGGAATAGAGAAGACGTTTACACGAAAGAGCCACTTTGTGTCTTTCCAAGAAGTCAGAGAAGGGTTTTGATATCTAATTTACTTCCCTGCACAGAATACTGCTTTAGGATTGTATCATATACAGAGGCAGGTGATTTGGGACACTCTGAGGCTAAGTGTTTCACAAAGAGTGTCGAGATATTGAATAGAAACTTGAGCCCAACTGATAGGAATCACGGGAAGGGGAATCTAGACACCGGAGGAAGCTCTAGTGTGAATGCAGACCACAAGGCTATAACAGCAGTGGAGTCGGATTCTGGGTTCAAGGTCCGTGACCTTGGAAAAATCTTAAGGCTAGCCTGGGCTCAACAGCAAGGCTGCTCGGAGGGGTTCTGTGGAGCGGAAATAGAAAAGTTTTGTGAATGCAACAATGTTAAACCTAACAACACCGTACAAGAGGACCATAAACCTTCTGCTTCTCGGCAGCTTGACTTAAATGTTGCTTCAGTTCCTGATTTGAATGAAGAGTTAACCCCTCCTATTGACTCTTCTAGGGATGAAGATAACGGGTGCACCATTGGGCAAACCGTTGAGGCAGACGATGCTGTCTCTCATGACAACGAGAGGAATGGTGTTGTCGGGTCACATGGCAGTGGTGACTCCCAAAATTGGAACCACAATCAGACAGGAGACGTGACAGTAGTTGATTCTAAGGTGGAAGGACGGAAGAAGAGGGCAGCTAGCACCAATGGTGAGACACACGACTCTGATAGCACTCTGATAAACGGATCACCAATCCAAATTCAGAATGGTTCAGGGTGCTTTGACGAAAACTTTGAGTACTGTGTAAAGATTATACGCTGGCTGGAATGCGAGGGTCACATAAAGAAGGACTTCAGATTAAAGTTGCTTACTTGGTTTAGTTTGAGATCAACAGAGCAGGAACGACGGGTGGTGAACACCTTCATTCAAACTCTCATGGATGATCCGGGTAGCTTAGCAGGACAATTGATTGATTCTTTTTCGGACATCATATCCTGCAAGAGGCCTCGCAATGGCTTTTGCAGTAGGCTCTGGCATTAAAGGTGCAACACAGAATTTGAAACTTAGTAGTTTTAACATTTATTTTGACGAATCGTTGCAGAAAATCTTGCCCATTCTCTGTGTACAGGCAATATTTTTTGTGAAGTTGCTAGTGAAGTGATTCATTGGTAGTGGACAGGCAGGCCTGTGTAGCTCAGCCTATAAAACATTTGGATTCAAGAAAGCTTTTTACTTTTGTGTAGGAAGAATTGACTCTCTCCCTCCCTGCCCCTGAGGGAGAGAATTTAGATTCAAGAAAGCTTTACCACTTGTAGGAAACCATTTCTTGTTTCTCTGAAAGCAGCCAAACTAAAACATTACTCATTTGAGTATTCATTTGGATAATACATCATTGTGTTAGTTACATTTGGTCCCCAAATCCTATTTAACTTATTGAATCTTGCTTTTCCAGTTCTCATATGCTTAAACTTGCAGAGTATTTGATTTAAACTTTTATTGAGCTAAGTATTTGATGCACTTTTAGTGTATATATTGATAGTGAACAAGAAGTTGTTAGTTCATTAATAGGTAAGTCAATTGTGGTAATTTATGATCAGATCAATTCAGGCATCATGTCAGTCTTCAAAAAAGTATTCACATCAAGAATTTGAGAATAGAATAGCAGTCGGGAGTAGAAAATGAGAATCTGTGTAGTATTTTTCGTCCACATTGTCAATATATACATTTCATACACTAATATTGCATTAAATATTTGTTCATTATCAATATTATAAATTTAATGATAGACTTAATACTTGTTTGAAAACAATAATGAGCTATGGATTGTGCCTGCTCTTGTTAAGTTAATATAATCCAAGACTCTTTAGGTTATTTAGAGTTCATTAACTAGTTAACTAAATGATGTAACCATGCCATGCAAGGGGTGAATGACTTCATTATAATATATGCTCACCAAACATGATAAAGCCTCATTAATTATTTATATATTTATTTATATTTTAGCTAAGGCCAGATTGCCAGAAGAGTAGAGGATCGGATTCAGTCTCAACTAATTGACCAAAATTTGATTGACTGTTTCTAAAAAAATTATTGAATTTAGTTTGAAGAAATTAAAATAAAAGAATGGTTGGCAATAAGTCATAATTAACGATTGCCTAATGAGGAGAAAAAAGTTGGTCGTTGGACTTCTCTCGATGGAATACTCCAACAGCAAAGGTAAGGACAAAGGAATCCTTTTTTTGACTCAGTAAATTAATAATGTTTTCCATTATATTTTTATTGTCTGAAAACAACCAATTTTTGTTAATTATATTGCTCCCGCCTGCTGATAGCTGGCTGCCTGGCTGCTGCTCAACTATATACAATCTTCTTCTAGTAGTATTTATGGATTTTTGACTGAATTGGGTTGTTTTCATTGACAAGTGACAAGAATGAGCAACTTTTAAAACTTAGACAAAAGATGAAAAAATGTGTTTATGGCTTGAGTTTCTTGTTAGAAACACAACTTGCACTTGACTTGAGCGTCACTTGTGTTTGTTAAAGTGTATACAAGAAACCAAGGTTGCAAAAATCGCTAGGCGCCCCCTAGGCGCCTGGGGGGCGCCTAGTTTTTTTTTTTTTTTTTTTTTTTTTTTTTTTTTTTTTTAATTTAAAAAAAAATTAAAAAAAAAATTGAAGTGTTAATAATTGTAAAGTGTTTAATATTGTAAGTCTTTACACTTTAAGAGTTAAGTATATAATACTTATTAAGTTATTAGTTATTATTTATTTATTAATATTAGTTGATTACTTATTAGTTTAATTTTAGTTATTACTTATTATTTTATTAAGTTATTACATACTAGTTATTACTTATTAGACTATTAGAGTATTAATTAATACATTATAACGTTAATAGTTTAAATGTTAAGATTTATAATTTAAAAAAAAAAAAAAAAAAAAAAAACCGGCCGCAGGTGCCTAGGCGGCCAGGCCGCCGGCTAGGCGGGCTAGGCGGGCTAGGCGCCGCCTAGTCGGCCGGGCGGCCTAGGCGGCGCCAGGCGGACTAGGCGGCGCCTAGCGCGGCCTAGGCGCCGCCTAGTCGGCCGGCTAGGCGCCCGGCCGCGGAGGAGGCCGATTTCGGCCTTCCTCGACGCGGCCGGGCGGCGCCTAGCGCCTAGGCGCCGATTAATCGGCGCCTAGGCGCGATTTTTGCAACACTGCAAGAAACACAACGAACAAGAAACGCAAGTATGACATGCGTTTCTTGTTCTCGCTGGTGTGGTATCTCCGGCAACAAGAAACGCAAGATTAGAAACTCAATTCCCAACAATTTTGAGAGTCTAGATCATGCTTCGATTGCGCTGGACCATCATCGATCTACATTAGTATGTGGTATACCAATAACATCCCAATTTCAGGTAACTCGAGATTTATGAAACCAAAGGGCTTCCTCCTATTCTATGACACTATTAAGCTCTTCAATAAGCTTGGCCTATAAGTCCTATAGGGTGGGGGAAAGTGATCATCTACTCCTAAATACCTAGAAATCTAGAATGTGGGCTTGTAGGAGTTATTTTTAATAGCAAATATTTATGAAAACTTTATCATTCTATTCCTTTTCCAAGTGACATCGATAATAACTCGCTCCCTTTTTGTTGAGTACTATTAACCCCGTTACATGTAGGATCTGTTTATATATATATATATATATGAACTTTCTCAACCTACTGAAGTCCAACAAAGTTCCCACTGAATCCCCATTGAGGCTCGAACCCATGACTTTCCATGTGGAGAGTCACTTCATGCCGCTTGACCACAAGGTCTTTGGCAGCAATCACAAACTTATTAATTGTCAAAAAATATTTTCTAGGTTCGCAAATGGACCCTAAGTCAATTTACTAACATACAACCTACTTTAAAAAAAAATTATTTCAATTACTAAATGTTTAATTACGATTTCGTGTTTTCTATATTCTAACAAAACACGGGGTCAACTGCCTCATAAATGTCTTCCTCAAATTTTCCTTAGAGTTATGGTCTTCATTCTAAGTCCATTTTATCCAGCGCAGTATCTTGATGTTGATGAGAGTTTGACTATATATATATATATATATATATATATATATATATATATATATATATATATATATATATATATATATATAATCAAGTGTCAATAATGATAATCTTTAATTAGATTGAAAATAGTACGTGTTGTTAGTATAAATTGTATAAGTGTTTGTTCTTTAGTTCTCAGATGAAATTAATTTTTTTGTTTTAGTGAATTGTTTTAGTGAAATACCAGTAGGTTAGGACACCAGAAGATCGAATCATGAACGAAGAAAGGCATGAGAGAAAAGCATATTGGCTAGTGATTGTGAGGCCCCAATTCTTGACTGGAGGGGACACCAAAGGCCTCTGCCCTTCCATCCCTTGGTAGAGAGGGAGAGCAGAGGTTTTGGTTTTTTATGTTGTCAAAGAGTTGAACAATGAAAATAGATGGCGAGTGCCTGATCGAATTGATCAGGTCATGTAGGAACAAGGTTCAATGCATACATCACTGCACTTCCACTTGACACCCATCGTAATGATAAACGGCTCGTCTCGCTGTGACCTTCTCCTGAATTCTCAAAAAAAACTTCTGTCGCTCCATCCCCGCAGGGGCAGAGAATTAAATGCTTTTATTTGGTGACACCGTTTAGTTTTCCCGTTAAGTCTGCCCATGTCAGATTTTGTGAGGTGGCATAATTGGGTTCAAACGCTTAACCTCTTGGATAAGAAAAACAATTCTTTGTCACTAAGCTATTCATTAATCTTGGCATATAAGTGTAAGAAATAACTAATATTCTTATTCTACTGAAATACTAAAATATAAAATAGGAAAAGACATTCAGAGGCGCTGAGTAATATAAAATAGGAAAAGGCAAAAAAAATCAGTTATTAATGTAAGCAAAAAAAAATGTCTTAGATATATTTTTACAATACAAATTAACAGTTTATTTAGCACATAAAATTTGTTTTTCATTTTTGGTAAAACTAGCTAGGACAATCTAACAAATACGTGGTTGCAACATCTAATACTGGATCATGAATTTCACTTGGTAAACTACAAGTAAGTGGCAACTAACGGCCTCTAAAGGCCTTTTCCTATTTTATACTCCGTATTTTAGTATTTCAGTTGAATAAGAATATTATTTATTTCTTACACTTATATATTAAGATTAATGAGTAGCTTGGTGGTAGAGAACTAACTCTATTATCCAAGAGATTTAATTTATTAATATCTTCTTTGTCTCTATTTATCCGTTTCAACATGTTCAGTATTATACTGGTTGCGCTTAGACACATTGGAGGATATGTCCAATTGATGTAGGAAAAAAACTGACTATCCAATAGGATTTTAAAAAAAAATCAGGGTTCAATAAAACTTCAATTTAAATGGTTGATAATTATATTCAAGNATATGAGCCATGCAAGGTCTTTAAACTACCTATTTACAGTTCTTTTCCCTATGATGATAAAGAAACTTTATATACATAATATGTGGAAACATTAAGTAGGCCCCATGTTTCCCTAAAGTTTAAATATATGAGAAGATAAGCTTTTATCAATTTCATGCTTTTTTTAGTTTTCTTTCTTTAAAAGAGGAGAAATGATATTAATGTCATGCATGGGTCATTACTGTTCTTGCTAAAATAAGAGAACAGCTGGTTTGTGTATACGTCGTTTTACTTGGTAAAGCCTTATTATTTATTTAGATTTAGATGCCCACTTACATGAATCTTTCTCAGTGCATGCTTCAAGGATAAGTTCAGAGTATTACAACGATACTGGCATTTATTATGTGAATGATACTGGCTCTTGTAAATGGTGCAATTGTTTGAAGTAATCTTTCCTTTCCTTTTCCTGGTGATTTTTATTGTTAACTTTGAGATGCAATGATGGAGATTTCTCATGGGCATTAAAGTTATAGGATTGGTAAAAACTAGTATCTTTCATGTTATTGGATCATGCCTCTAGGCTTTTTAGGTGGATCATATTTCAAGGAATTCAGCCCAATACCATTAGGAATTTAGGATGTAACTTGTCAAAGTTTATATGGAAATCATCAACTATTTATACAGGCATGATTGTTAACTACTCATCGATGAAAAGACAAGGCATTCAGATTGATGTAATGTGAAACCCTCAATATTTCTAGATCTGGCATTATTATCTGAGATCTGGTGATATGGTGTTCTTCTAGCATTTGTCTTTGAGTTAATCCACTCATAATCCATTCCGTTTATGATGAAGGTGTTCTGTGTTGATTCGTTTGTGGTATGCTTCCAGTATCACGTAATCTCATGCTCATTTTTGTACTTGCTTAAAGGATGATTGTTTCTCTTTAACTGTAATCCCCTTTTAAGTTATATTCTCTTTTTTTCTATTGCCCACAGAGTTGAAAATCAATCTTCCATTAGCATGGATGTGTTTTAACTAACAAGGTGGGAAACAAATACATTTCTGCTGGTCATTTCCTGATGACAAAGTTATTTGATTTGTTCGTTTGAATAGAAGATATTTCTTGAATATCATCTATTTAGTGTCATCCTGGATGGAATCTGCATTCAGTGTTTTGCTATTTTTCTATAGTTTATCCTGTGCTTGCTTTCTATCTCCCCTTGATTTTTTATAATGTCTCTTTTAAACTTAAATAGTTGAATGCAAGAAACTGATAACTAAATCGCATGCAACGGTACAAAATAGTGTTTGGTTGTATTTGATCTTTTGTTGATCAGTAATCAGATCTTATGTATCTTAGGCTCTTAGCCACACCTTACCCCACTGATCACATTTGAGAGCATTTATATGCTTGGTTGTCATAGGGAAAGCATGGTTGTGAATTCAATTGTGTTTCCACCATCACGATGGTGATTTATGTAGTTCTATTTGACCTTTCACCATCTTTTGACTGCTTGTCACAGTATGGATTCAGATTAATAGTCATCAAATAAGTTCTCTATGTAAGAAACCTATTGGCTATTGGATAACATCAAAAGATATATTTAAATTGAAGTGTTCAATTACTGATAAATTGGTTTTGTGAATTCCAAATGCAATGAATAGATGATGCTGAATTGGATTTGGTATGCAAGATTGACTGGCACATTTTCCTTTGGTTTCAGGTTTCAAAATCTTTGCTCGTGATAAAATGAAATAAAAATGTTTCATCAAACTGTCCAGATTCACTCCAAAAATTGCTGATTTGTTATACAAGAAAAGATCTTTCGAAACTTTGCTTCAAGGAAAAGAAGAAATTGGCTTCATCCAAGTGTAAAATGTCTGAGCAACCACCAAAGTCAAGCAAGAAAGTTTCGAAGGGTCAGGAACAAAAGAAATCGTCTTCTAGTCCCAAGGATCATCTTTCAAGAAAGCAGCAGAGGAAAGGGGAAAACCCCGTCCGAATACCACCAACCACAGAGCAGTGTTCAGATTTTAAATGTTCAAATTCATGGATCTGCAAAAATTCTGCTTGTCGAGCTTCTATTTCAATAGATGACACATTCTGTAAGAGGTGCTCTTGCTGTATTTGTCACTTGTTTGATGATAATAAGGACCCAAGTCTTTGGTTGGAATGTGCTTCAGAGTCTGGTCAGGGAGAATCCTGTGGATTAACTTGCCACATTGAGTGTGCCATCCAACGAGGGAAGGTAGGGGTTGTTGATCTTGGACAACTAATGCAGCTAGATGGGAGCTATTGTTGCGCTTCGTGTGGTAAAGTTTCTGGAATACTGGGGTATGTCCTTCACCCAAATTCTCTTTTGTGTAACGTCTCTTAACCCACTCCCTCACTTTCAACAGGACAGACGAGGGAAAACCTCTGGACACATAAAACTGATTTGAGATCTGCTAAAAACAGGCATGGGGGAATTATGTTTGCCCCGTAGTGTGACATATCTTTCCTTCAGAGTCACTTTGCCAAGATTTATTAGCTTTTTACTAATGCTTAGTTATCTATATGTGCTTGACTGCAGCCAAAAAAGACAAAGCCAGGATATACGTTTTAAGTTGTAGGATTGAGACTGATCCAGATGAAAACAAAAACACACCATAAGAGAGGATCAACAAGTTCTAGCGTAGGAATATTCAGAGGGTACAAATTGGTGGTAATTCCATCTCAAACGGAACCCCAAAAATCCCAAGTTTGAAGCCCAAATAAAGAATGCTATTGCATTTCCTCCATAAGATGGGATTTTCAACAAAACTGGTTGCTCACAAAAGCTCACTCCACCTCACTAAAAGCTCTCACCAAATTGGGTTCTCTCTAATGATTCACTCTCACTATCTTGAAGTGAACAATAGGGACCTATACAAGTTCTTTAACATTCTCCACATCCTCTTTCGGCATGGAACAATGCTCATAATTTATGTTTTGAATGACATATTGCATTTTAGGGTAGCAGGATCGTGACCTATACTTTTGACCTGTAGTTCATCTCATTACTCATTGTCATTTACAGAAATTCTTTGCCCACTAATGATGACATGGATTTAACTTGAAGTGCTTGTAATGTGTTGACTCTTGACTGTTGAAATTCTAGCTTATTTTTCCAGGTTTTGGTTGAATTTGACAGGTTTTGGAAGAAACAACTTAGCATAGCAAAGGATGCTCGCCGTGTTGATGTCCTCTGTTATAGAATATACTTGTGTTACAGGCTCCTTGATGGGACTTCTAGATTTAGAGAGCTACATGAAATCATTAAAGAGCCAAGGCAAAATTGGAAACAGAGGTTGGCCCTGTGAATGGAGTTTCAGCCAAAATGGCCCGAGGCATTGTTAGCAGACTTTCTGTTGCAGTTGATGTGCAATTGCTTTGCTCTCAAGCTATTGAGAAAGCAGATGAATGGCTAGCTACAACAGTCCTGTGCTGCCCCTAACCTCGGAGGTATTACTTGTCTAGTTAAACCAGCATTAGGGAATAGAGATGATTTTTGTTTTGATATACTGAATTAGAATTTGGGTGCTATCGTCATGATTTGTGTCTTTTCTTCTGCTGCTTTTTTATAATGATATGCCTTTTCCAGAGGGTTCACGGCCAGCAGCCTGCAAGTTCCTTTTCGAGGAAGTGACGTCTTCTTCAGCTGTTATTGTACTGATAGAGCTATCCACTGCATCGTCAGAAGATGTCAAAGGCTACAAGCTCTGGTACTGTAGGAATAGAGAAGACGTTTACACGAAAGAGCCACTTTGTGTCTTTCCAAGAAGTCAGAGAAGGGTTTTGATATCTAATTTACTTCCCTGCACAGAATACTGCTTTAGGATTGTATCATATACAGAGGCAGGTGATTTGGGACACTCTGAGGCTAAGTGTTTCACAAAGAGTGTCGAGATATTGAATAGAAACTTGAGCCCAACTGATAGGAATCACGGGAAGGGGAATCTAGACACCGGAGGAAGCTCTAGTGTGAATGCAGACCACAAGGCTATAAACAGCAGTGGAGTCGGATTCTGGTTCAAGGTCCGTGACCTTGGAAAAATCTTAAGGCTAGCCTGGGCTCAACAGCAAGGCTGCTCGGAGGGTTCTGTGGAGCGGAAATAGAAAAGTTTTGTGAATGCAACAATGTTAAACCTAACAACACCGTACAAGAGGACCATAAACCTTCTGCTTCTCGGCAGCTTGACTTAAATGTTGCTTCAGTTCCTGATTTGAATGAAGAGTTAACCCCTCCTATTGACTCTTCTAGGGATGAAGATAACGGTGCACCATTGGGCAAACCGTTGAGGCAGACGATGCTGTCTCTCATGACAACGAGAGGAATGGTGTTGTCGGGTCACATGGCAGTGGTGACTCCCAAAATTGGAACCACAATCAGACAGGAGACGTGACAGTAGTTGATAAGGTGGAGAGGAGAAGCAGCTAGCCAATGGTGAGACACACGACTCTGATAGCACTCTGATAAACGGATCACCATCCAAATTCAGAATGGTTCAGGGTGCTTTGACGAAAACTTTGAGTACTGTGTAAAGATTATACGCTGGCTGGAATGCGAGGGTCACATAAAAGAAGGACTTCAGATTAAAGTTGCTTACTTGGTTTAGTTTGAGATCAACAGAGCAGGAACGACGGGTGGTGAACACCTTCATTCAAACTCTCATGGATGATCCGGGTAGCTTAGCTGGACAATTGATTGATTCTTTTCGGACATCATATCCTGCAAGAGGCCTCGCAATGGCTTTTGCAGTAGGCTCTGGCATTAAAGGTGCAACACAGAATTTGAAACTTAGTAGTTTTAACATTTATTTTGACGAATCGTTGCAGAAAATCTTGCCCATTCTCTGTGTACAGGCAATATTTTTTGTGAAGTTGCTAGTGAAGTGATTCATTGGTAGTGGACAGGCAGGCCTGTGTAGCTCAGCCTATAAAACATTTGGATTCAAGAAAGCTTTTTACTTTTGTGTAGGAAGAATTGACTCTCTCCCTCCCTGCCCTGAGGGAGAGAATTTAGATTCAAGAAAGCTTTACCACTTGTAGGAAACCATTTCTTGTTTCTCTGAAAGCAGCCAAACTAAAACATTACTCATTTGAGTATTCATTTGGATAATACATCATTGTGTTAGTTACATTTGGTGCCCAAATCCTATTTAACTTCTTCAATCTTGCTTTTCCAGTTCTCATATGCTGAAACTTGCATAGTATTTGATTAAACTTTTATTGAGCTAAGTATTTGATGCACTTTTAGTGTATATATTGATAGTGAACAAGAAGTTGTTAGTTCATTAATGGGTAAGTCAATTGTGGTAATTTATGATTCAGATCAATTCAGGCATCATGTGAGTCTTCAAAAAAGTATTATTCGCATAAAAAAAATTGAGAATGAGAATAGCAGTCCGGAGTAGAAAATGAGAATCTGCATAGTATTTTTCGTCCACATTGTCAATATACACATTTCATACACTAATATTGCATTAAATATTTGTTCATTATCAATATTATAAATTTAATGATAGACTTAATACTTGTTTGAAAACAATTATGAGCTATGGATTGTGCCTGCTCTTGTTAAGTTAATATAATCCAAGACTCTTTAGGTTATTTAGAGTTAATTAACTAGTTAACTAAATGATGTAACCATGCCATGCAAGGGTGAATGACTTCATTATAATATATGCTCACCAAACATGATAAAGCTTCATTAATTAATTATTTATATATTTATTTATATTTAAGCTAAGGCCAGAAGAGTAGAGGATTCAGTCTCAACTAATTGACCAAAATATGATTGACTGTTTCTAAAAAATTATTGAATTTAGTTTGAAGAAATAAAAATAAAAGAATGGTTGGCAATAAGTCATAATTAACGATTGCCTAATGAGGAGAAAAAAGTTGGTCGTTGGACTTCTCTCGATGGAATACTCCAACAGCAAACATAAGGACAAAGGAATCCTTTTTTTGACTCAATAAATTAATAATGTTTTCCATTATATTTTTATTGTCTGAAAACAACCAATTTTTGTTAATTATATTGCTCCCGCCTGCTGATAGCTGGCTGCCTGGCTGCTGCTCAACTGGTTATATACGATCTTCTTCTAGTAGTATTTATGGATTTTTGACTGAATTGGGTTGTTTTCATGGACAAGTGACAAGAATGAGCAACTTTTAAAACTTAGATAAAAGATGAAAAAATGTGTTTATGGCTTGAGTTTCTTGTTAGAAACACAACTTACACTTGACTTGAGCGTCACTTGTGCTTGTTAAAGTGTATACAAGAAAGACAATGAACAAGAAACGCAAGTATGACATGCGTTTCTTGTTCTCGCTGGTGTGGTATCTCTGGCAACAAGAAACGCAAGATTAGAAACTCAATTCCCAACAATTTTGAGAGTCTAGATCATGCTTCGATTGCGCTGGACCATCATCGATCTATGTTATATGTGGTATACCGATAACATCCCAATTTCAGGTAACTCGAGATTTATGAAACTAAAGGGCTTCCTCCTATTCTATGACACTATTAAGCTCTTCAATAAGCCTTGCCTATAAGTCCTATAGGGTGGGGGAAAGTGATAATCTACTCCTAGATACCTAGAAATCTAGAATGTGGGCTTGTAGGAGTTATTTTTAATATCAAATATTTATGAAAACTTTATCATTCTATTCTTTTCCAAGTGACATCGATAATAACTTGCTCCCTTTTTGTTGAGTACTATTAACCCCGTTACATGTAGGATCTGTTCATATATATATATATGAACTTTCTCAACCTACTGAAGTCCAACAAAGTTCCCACTGAATCCCCACTAAGGCTCGAACCCATGACTTTCCATGTGAGAGAATCACTTCATGCCGCTTGACCACAAGGTCTTTGGCAGCAATCACAAACTTATTAATTGTCAAAAAATATTTTATAGGTTCGCAAGTGGACCCTAAGTCAATTTACTAACATACAACCTACTTTAAAAAAAAATTATTTCAATTACTAAATGTTTAATTACGATTTCGTGTTTTCTATATTCTAACAAAACACGGGGTCAACTGCCTCATAAATGTCTTCCTCAAATTTTCCTTAGAGTTATGGTCTTCATTCTAAGTCCATTTTATCCAGCGCAGTATCTTGATGTTGATGAGAGTTTGACTTTATATATATATATAAAATCAAGTGTCAATAATGATAATCTTTAATTAGAATGAAAATAGTACGTGTTGTTAGTATAAATTGTATAAGTGTTTGTTCTTTAGTTCTCAGATGAAATTAATTTTTTTGTTTTAGTGAAATACCAGTAAGTAGCATTAAATGTTTTTATTTGGTGACACCGTTTAGTTTTTCCGTTAAGTTTGCCCATGTCAGATTTTGTGAGGTGGCATAGTTGGGTTCAAACGCTTAACCTCTTGGATAAGAAAAACAATTCTTTGCCACTAAGCTATTCATTAATCTTGGCATATAAGTGTAAGAAATAACTAATATTCTTATTCTACTGAAATACTTAAATATAAAATAGGAAAAGACATTCAGAGGCACTTAGTAATATAAAATAGGAAAAGGCAAAAAAAAAATCAGTTATTAATGTAAGCAAAAAGAAATGTCTTAGATATATTTTTACAATACTAATTGGCAATTTATTTAGCACATAAAATTAATTTTCATTTTTGATAAAACTAGCTAGGACAATCTAACAAATATGTTGTTGCAACATCTAAATACGGGATCGTGAATTTCACTTGGTAAACTACAAGTAAGTGGCAACTAACTGCCTCTAAAGGCCTTTTCCTATTTTATACTCCATATTTTAGTATTTCAGTTGAATAAGAATATTATTTATTTCTTATACTTATATATTAAGATTAATGAGTAGCTTAGTGGTAGAGAACTAACTCTGTTATCCAAGAGATTTAATTTATTAATATCTTCTTTGTCTCTATTTATCCTTTTAAACATGTCTAGTATTATACCGGTTGCGCTTGGACACATTGGAGGATATGCCCAATTGATGTAGGAAAAAAACTGACTATCCAATAGGATTTAAAAAAAAAAATCAGGGTTCAATAAAACTTCAATTTAAATGGTTGATAATTATATTCAAGATACATGCTGATAAACAACAAGGCTATAAATAATCAGCAATACAAAGTAAAAGAGAAACTTAAATGCTAAATAAATGAAAGGTGGCGTGCATGGAAACTTGATAGCTATTCCTAAGGATACTATTCTTTTGGCATACGAATTTGTGGCCATTTTCATCAATTACCTGTACAAGAGGTAACCACTTCTATATTGGAGTGTTTTGGAGGCAAAGTGTGTGTAGTGTGTGTCTCTCCCTCCATCTCTCTCTTCCCTATATATATATATATATATATATATATATATATATATATATATATATATATATATATATATATAATATATATATATATATATATATATATATATATATATAATTGACCATTTTTAATGAGTTTGGAATGTGATATAAATGTCTTGGAAAAAAAATATTTATTTCAAAATAATCCAAAATATTTACATTATCGGTTTATGTTACATACACACAATAACAATGTTTACAATTATTTATTTAAAGTAAATATAAGAAATACAAAATATAAATTTTAAATTAATAAATGTTTTGTAATAAATAAATTATTTTAAATATTATATAAAGTATAATATGATTGAATATATAAATAATAATAATAATAATAATAAATAAAACATTGTTAAGGCGAGACATGATACTTGTAAGGATTGCAAATTTTGCAATTCTTGCTATACACATTGAGGAATAGACTTGTTGATCATATTAACATGGTCAAATTACCTATGAGGTCAATATACTATAGTGTTTTGTTTAATTTAGTCCTTGTATCTATATTTTGTTCAATTTAATCTTTGTACTTTAAAAAATGGTACGATTAAGGACAATGGTTAACAATGTTAAAATTACTGTTAACTTAACTTATGAGGCGCTGAGTTCATCACTATCACATCATAATATTATATTCCGACTCATATATTATTTTATAAATATTTAAAATTAATTTTTTATCACCAATATATTACATTAATATGTCAAAAATAAATTGATAGAACAAATTAGTTGTATACAGTGTGTATAACATTATAGGGGAAAAAACTACCACTTTTAAAATAATTGAGGGGGAAAAACTGCCACTTTAATAACACAGGGGGAAAAAGTGCTATATGCACATAACACAGGGGGAAAAAGTGCCATTTTCCCTATTTTTTAATGAGTTTGGAATGTGATATAAATGTCTTGGGGGAAAAAAAATATTTATTTCAAAATAATCCAAAATATTTACATTATCGGTTTATGTTACATACACCACAATAACAATGTTTACAATTATTTATTTAAAGTAAATATAAGAAATACAAAATATAAATTTTATTAGCTAGTGGTAAAAATAATTAATTTTAAATATTTATAAAGTAGTATATGAGTTGAAATATAAATATAATGATATGATAGTGATGATGTTAGCACCATGTAAGCTAAATTAATTGTAATATTAACATCATTAACTATTGTCGTTAATTGCATCACTTTATAAAGTACATGGACCAAATTGAACAAAATATCATGGATAATAACACGTGTTTATTTATTTATTTATTTATTTATTTTTGCTATTTGAATTTCAAATCAAATCTTTAATAATAAATTCAATGGACAATATAATTTGTTAATCATTTATAAAATAGAAAAATGTTAAGTTCTCCTAAATTTATCACTTACAACAAAGTCACTCCATGATGTAACAAGTTTAATTAAATATATTTCTTTTTGTTTTTATTTTATTTTTTTAAAATTTCAAATATACGTCAACCTATTAGAGGGAGCTAGTAATTAACTTGGTTATGAGTGGTAGATGTATTAGCATATATCATTGTCTATAAAATTATTGGACAAAGACATCCTCAGGCTTTTTATAATGCATTTTGTGACAAAACGTCCAACTACTAACAGTGAAGAATGTTCCAAGTATCAAGAATTTAATTCTCATCACCTCAAATATGTTTGAAACGGTTGGTATTAATTAACTATTAAGATCCCATATACTAAATTCTTTTAATTTAAATCAATTATTTTAAAATATAATTTTGACTAAAAAATATTCAGTCAATAATAGTGTTGCATGAGCATCAATGCATCATAATAAATTTAATATTAAATTATTAATTATCTCGTATATACTCTCATATCCTCCGATCCATTTGTTGCCTATATATACAACAAAGTCCTAAACCATGAAAACCCACACAATATATTAGTTGCCAATTCAATATTATCTTCTTCTTCTTCTTAATTGTTTCAAAACTGTACTGTGAGCATAAAGAATGGGTACTGAGGGTTTGTCAAAAGCTCTGAATGTAAGAAAGGTTGGGAGTGGAGAAGAGACAGTGGTTCTAACACATGGGTTTGGAGCAGACCAGTCTGTGTGGGACAAAGTGGTTCCCAGGTTGGCTGAATCTTACCAAGTTGTACTGTTTGATTGGTGCTTTTCTGGAGCTGTTGAGGACAGGAGTTTATTTGATGCTGACAAGTATTCTTCCTATGAGCCTTTTGCTGATGACTTGATTGCCCTTCTGGAGGAACTCAACCTTAAATCTTGTGTTCTTGTTGCCCATTCCATGTCTGGTCTTATTGCCTGCATTGCTTCCATTGCAAAACCTCACCTCTTTAAGAAGCTCATCCTTGTCTGTTCTTCTCCCAGGTATTCTTCCATATATATATCCTTAGCATTAGATCTAATCATGTGTTTAAGCTTCATTTATATTCTAATTATGGTTAGTTGAAATATCCCTAAGCGCTCATCGGAGGCTCGAGAAGCACCTAGTGCTTAGGCAGCAATTAATTGACACCTATAGCCCATGTATTTTTTTTATTTTATTTTTTATTTTTTAAAAAATTTGTTTAAAATTTTTTAATTGTTTAAAACTTGATAATTATAAACTAGTTAATACTTTAATAGTTAATACTAAAATGTTAAATATGAACCTAAAAAAAATGAACAATTTAGAGTTATTTCGTTAAAAATGATGTCGTGAAATAACCCAGTAAAAAAGAAGGGAACAATAGCTAATCGACTAATTATGTGACCTTATCGGTGCCTAGGAGGCCTATGCAAGTACTTAGGCGGCCTAGCCGGCCTGCCGCCTAAATCACTGATTATGGTGATACGCTAGGCGGTCGGTCAGCGCCTAGGCAGAATTTTTGCAACACTGATTATAATGTATGTTAAACTTCATCTTGACATAATAATTCTAGACACTATATATATTTTGGCGTGCAGGTTCTTGAACGACCCCGATAATGATTATAAAGGAGGGTTTGAGAAATCAGACGTTGACCAACTCCTCTTTAACATTGAAACCAACTTTGATCAATGGACTTCAGGCTTTGCAAACGTTGCAGTGGGTCCAAAAGACCCTCTTTCCGTGGAATATTTGGAGAATAGTTTCAAGAAAATGGGAGCCCAAGTTGGTTTAGCCATGGCAAAAGCGATCTTCTTCAGTGATTATAGGAGTGTTCTTGACAAGGTTACTGTCCAGTGTACCTTAATTCATGCCCAGGTTGATTTCGCGGTTCCGCCTGAAGTCGCAACCTTCATGCACCAAAACATTAGAGGTGAAGCGACGATTAAGGTTGTTGAAGGTGAGGGACATTTCCCTCAGTTAACTGCTCATGAAGATTTCCTTAAGGCTGTTCTTTCTGCCTTAACTTGAATCTCTTTCGAGTTTTGGTAAGGAATGAAACAAAATTCTATGTAACATCTATGTGGTTGTGCATTAAGGTTTGTGTGCAACAAATAATAACCACATGGCCTGGTCTGCGCTTGTTTCAGTGTGTTTTTGTAGTTTTTATCAATGTGTATTGTGTAGTGTATTTTCTTAATTTTTATCAATATCTTTTTGTAACCTCCATATCATTTAGAGCTGTCAAAATGGTCCAACTTGTTTGACCGGTTTAACCCATATTTTAGACAAGTTGTCCCATTTTGACAACTCTACATATCAGCTGTACGTTTTAAACAGTTAAATTATTATTACTATTACTATTACTATTACTATTACTATTATATCATATATGTCAAAAAATGTCCCTCTCAGAAAACTGAAAATAACTCAACTACCATTGTTCAAAAAATGAGTGACAAAACAAAGAATCAGAAAAACACAGACTGATGTAGTTAAATTAGGAGCAATCTCCACTTCTCAAACTCTGCAGTAGCTCTAAATACCCGAATTCTTCGGGCTTTATGTACCTGCAGGCATTTCATCGGGTTGTTAACGCTGCAACTCACATTAGCTTGCTTGTACACAGCTGAAGACATGAGAAATGCAGGCAATAAATTAATAGAAAATGGAAATTCATACCCATGCCGTATACGGAAATCAATTATAACAACATTGCAGTTTGTTTTGAAAAATGAAGTCGTCCTGATTATATTTGCAACTTCAGATATGGGGACCAATCTAAAGCTTTCGACCTCCCCATCTGTAAGTGCAACAACGAAGAGAACATATAAAGCTTACAATCCGTGCATCAGTCAATTTATTATTTTCATCATCTCTATGGGAATAAGAAATTCAGAATTTGATCAATTACCTTCATTACTAGGAATAAAGCTTTCGGGAAGCTTAAGATCATAGCAAAAGAGGACATCTCTCTTGAATCTATATCTATCTATATCCATGTATGACACAGCCCCTACTGGTATAGCCCTGACCAGAAGAAGATAATTGGGTCGGTATATAATGTTTATAACACATAATCTGGAAATAAATATTGAGTATCTAGCCCACAGTTGGATTACTCAAAAACTCAACATCAACTCTGACACAAATGGCGATCCAACTTACTGGGTGGAAATAGATTCTGGAATCCCTGCTTCTTCTTTGCATTCTTTCACAAGATTCTCTCCACAAGAAATCCCATGTGGCTGCAATCAATGATCGCATACATTAAATGTTAAATGATCTTGGATAACTAGCAAACTAGAACTCCATTGGAGAAAAAATATTCGGTCTGCAAAAATAAGAATTACTAAATAGTTTTCAACAGCATTAAAAAACCTGCAAACAGAATAATGGCACAAAAAACCTCCCGGTGAAGTGTCGGTAGCAAACAAAGCTGATAATGTATGTTCCGAGACATAACCTTTGGTCAATCAAGGTACCATGAAAATATATAGAGGCTAAACGTACTGAAGTATAAACCTTCCAGTTAGCAACGTACCAGTCCTCCAGCAACTAGATGATCAAGCATTCCAGGAAATGTTGATTTTTCTTCACTTCTCTTCCCTATCCATAGAAACTTCTGCCCATTGCTTTCAACATAGCCATTCATATGAACTCCATAAGCCTGGGATGCAAAGTTCAAGAAAGTGGAAGAGGAGGGAGGGGTTGGTTTTCCCAATGATTGAAAACAAGGCATCTCTATTTAAATACTTATAAGACCATTAAATGAACTAAGTCAACAAAAGGGCATTTCCGAACACAATTGTGCTACTCCATACACCTGGTAGTGGAAGCATAAAACGCACCTTTATCCCAAAGTACGGTGCTGCTGCTCTTTCCATTGAAAAAAATATTGATGTACCAAAAGATGACACTACTGGATATAGCTGATAACATATCCCAAAGAGGTATCAAAGAAGAGAACAATACAAGTCAGTATCATTGATGCCTAATCATAGAAAAAGTGATCACGGAGCTACAACATTGTTACGCGATCAAAAGAAGTACCTCATTCCGTATACCTGGAATCAGTCCTTCCCCTAAAGACTTGACAACTTCAGCAAAAGCAGCAGTCCTATCCTCCGGTGTCTTAAGCACCGGATGTAATGTAACATGGCACCCAAAATGGCTGCCATAAGAATTATCTTTAGGGAAAACAAACACATATCTAAATTCCCTCAGATGATCAGCAAACCTACATAAAATTGAATTAGCCCCTGATTAAAGAAACTTTAAACAACTATGTACGAAACAAAAATTCTTAGTATGTTGCAAAGCTTTGAGTAATATAATTCTTCAAGCAACCTAACAGTCATGAAAAATTCAATCTTTAAGCCAATTATATTTCAAACAGACTATAAATTGACAATAAAAATGTGCATAAGATTGAGTCCTGAACAAGATACAGTACTACAAGTCATAAATTAAAGGGCATTACCCATTGTGAACATAGCCAACTATTTGATTCTCCATAATAAATGGCATGAACTCATTTTTCTTTTCCTGCAACAAATATCAAAATATCACCATCAAAATGTTCTCTTCAAAAAAAACCTATAATAAAAATCAGACCCGTGACAGAGATGGAGGTTGGGGGGCGTTTACCGAATTGCGATTGCAGAGTTTGACCTTATCGAAGAAGCCTTGTAGGTCAGAAGAGTGGTTTCCAGGAGAATTAGAGACTCGAGACACATCATCCCAAGTGAAGCTGATACTGCCACCGTGGGCGTGAGAGGAGACTGAAACGGCGAAGGGCCGACAGGGGTAGCGTAAGGAAATGGTGGGTAAAAGGGTAAATGAGGAATTTGTCTTAGGAAGAAATGAGGAAAATGAGAGTTTTTGAGAGAAATGGTGACAGTAGAGATGGGAAGCCATTCTTCAGTTCTTAGGAATTTGAAGCACAAGATTCGGATGAACCGACGTGAAGAACAGCTGATCGCCTGATCGTGCCTGGCACGTGAATATAAATTGAGCATCAATATTTTTTTTTGTTCTCGAAAAAAGTGATCAAATAAGTCTTAAATGTTTTTACGAAAAGTCAATTAGGCTTTTTAACTTTTCAGAAGCATATGAATCGCTGACCCCTAAGACGAATTTTTCAATATAGGATACAAGAGTGATGTTGGAAACTTGGCATTAGCTTTAAATTCAACAAACTCTTCATATTAGTAGCGCGGAAATAGTTTGATAATTTGATTCACTCAAGGAAGCACACTTTCCCATGAAATTTCGAATATTAACTTCACATATGTTTAGATTTATTGCAATAATCACAAAATCACGTTCGGTTCGCGGAAAATATTTGAAGGGAAGTGGAAGTGAAATTCTGTGGAAAAGTAGTTACCAGGAAGATAAATTATATTGTTTGGTTGGTGGAAAAGAAAGTGCTGGAAAAATAAATTATGTTGTTTGGTTGGATTTAGAATTGTAAGGAATAATGTGTATAAAGACCTAAATGCCCCTACTATTATTATTATTATTAAACCTAAATCAGTATAAGAAAAAGAAGAAAGTCCAAAGACCCTGTATTGGGCCCATAATACAATTAGGTTTCTACTTTTTCTTTTGTCTCTACATTCTTCAATCATCACTCCATGGAGTTTGGTCGAAGCGAAGCAGCCAGCAGCAAAACTAGAGAGGCAAGGCGGCGAGGGCAGACGGCGATGCGGAGGCGGAGGCTGAGGCAGGCGTGGCGATGCGGAGGCGGAGGCAAGCGCGGCGATGCGGAGGCGGAGAGCTGAGGCGGCGACGGGCTAGGTAGGAGCGACAAGGGCAGAGGCGGAGGCGGCCGGCAGCGACCGGAGGCGGTGACTGGCGAGTGGTATTTTGTTGGCTTTCTAGTTTGGCAGGGAAGAAGACGAAGGAGGAGGAAGAAGAAATCAAGGGTAAAATAGTCTTCACAACTCTTTTTTTTCTCCCAACAACACCGGAAAACAAAATCCCAGGGTGTAGCTCGGATTTTGTTTTCCTCCAAAATGAGGAATTGTAGTTCCAATGGAAAACAAGTTCCAGTGAACCAAACATCAGAAAATTGCAATTTCGGAACTCACTTCCTGCGGAAGTGCACTTCCTGCCAACTTCCTGTCAACCAAACATGGCCTTAGTGATTTTATATTCACCATGATCTCTAGTTCATCCACGACGGCCTTGTGTCACTAGAGCATATTGTTTGGAATGGATATTGATCTTCAGGTTTGGTAATATTTCACGCAAGTCGCATGAGGAGATTGGGAGGCTTTTTTTGTGTTAGCAAAGAGTAGATTAGAAGAGTAGAAAGTACAGCACTCAAAAAACTTAAAAATGAGAATTCTTTTCATGATTTTTGCAACTATCTGCATATAGGGGGTGTTTGGTTATTGGCTTATAAGCCAAATTTTAGCTTATTTGACCAAGTTTAGCTTTTTGACCAACTAATAAGCTATTTTGAAGTGTTTGGTAAATGACTTATTTGCATTGGCTTATTGGGTCAATAAGCTGAAAATTGAAAAGCTAATGAATGTAGCTTTTTGTATTAGCTGGTTGGAAACAATGGTATATTGACTATTTTATCCTTTAAAATCAATGAGATTTACTTTTAAATGGGTGGTGTGTTTGTTATTTTATAAAAAATAATAATAATAATACCCTTAAATGTCATTTTACATTCAATCAGCTACTAATAAACAGCTAATTTACCAAACAGTTTTTTATAACCAGCTAATACAACCAGCTGGTCAAACCAGTTAACGCAATTAGCCATTAACTACTAGCTAAACCAACCAGCTATCAGCTATAATCTATCAGCCGTTTGCCAAACACCCCCATAGTATGAAGCCATTGTTATGTGCAATCCAAATAATAAGTATTTGATTAAAATTATCACCATCACATACCAAAGGAAGTGCTAATATGTTTTCATCTAAATACCCATTTTATGGGGGTTATAAGTTCCATTTTCAAGTGTTCTCACACCCTAGCAATTATACTAAGATGACTAGCAAAAAATAACATAATAAATCTCAAGAGCCATCTTACTCCTTGTTCAACACTTTGGGAACTTTGATGTAAGGCTCCTCATAGCTTGGCACAGCGGCTATCATGGCTTCCCTGTTACAGGAATAAAATTGATTTTTTTGAAGGCCAAGGAATAAAATTGATATTTGTAATAGAATAAGAAAGCATGCAATGCACTCAAAAATGAGAAATAAAAATTGATAATACCTATTTTCAAATATTTCAGGAAAATCATCTCGCAAGTTGTCACCTTCAGCATCTGTAGATGGAAGAATATAGATATTTATATTAATTAAGTTCAAAGATGTATTCCTATTATATGAACAGAATAATGTGGGACTCTTAACAAAACACAAAAGGTTGTCTCTAGGGTTGTATCTAACAATAGGTTCCTAATGAAAGGTCACATTGGCACATTGCCTCTATTTATATGGAGTTCTACTACATAGACTCCCAAATCTTATTCCCTAAATTTTAATCTAGCGGGCATTGATAAGTTACTTTTTTCATGTAGGTCCCAATACAAGTGTCTACATCAAGATTTTGTGTGGAGTAAAAGTTGAGAGTAGAAAATGGAAGTACATATAGTATTTTCCATTTATGCGTGTGTGTGTTTGTGAGTTGTCTTTTCATTGAGACAAATATACGTTAAAGATGGACATATGGACGGCTGCGATTAGTTCTCAGTTCTTTCTTAGGCATCCGTTCTCACTTGAATGCGCCCCTCTATATATATATACACACACACACACAACATATTCTTCTCTTCTTTTTCTACAGTCCTAAGCATTTAAATTACCTGCCCTAATAGCTGGCTCAATACTTTGAAGATCCACGACTTGAAGTTGACCAAACCTACATAAGAAACCAACATTTTAAACAAAAAGCATTTGAAAGCAACATCAATGATGTATTGATGTTTGTCAAAGTATGAAATAGCCTGAAACTTTACAGGTGTCTATGCAATGAGGAAAAATCTAATGAAGATAACTAGGAACGGAAGTATGGAACAAACATCTCCTATCTCAAGCAATTTGAAATACAAAGATACAAACAGTTATTAACATGAGACTTCATTCAAGAAACAGAGTAGAAAGAAATTTTTTTGTACCCAGAAATTAAATTAGACGCAGAGTATAAGCATGCACATTACACCTATCAATCATATAAAGAGACATACACACAAACATATAGAGGGAGACAGAGAGAAACCAGTCTATCACTCGTCGAATTTTTAGAGCGTATTCTTCAACCTACAAAAGCGAAAAAGGAAATTCATAGAAAATAAATTTTTTCAAAAAATTTTAGTTTCTGCAAATAATTTTCCCTGAAAATCTATGAAATCTGTATCAATATACCTCAGCCGTGGTGAGAGAAATGCGAGCTGTTTCGGCCAAATGGGAGACATCAGGGGGCTGAAGAACAGTATTCGCTTTTGTCGAGTAGCTTCGACAGGCCACCTGCCTCAACCCGAATGGCTGTCTCCGAAAAACAATTCGTTTCTGGTTCAAGGTAGCACCAGTTGCTATTGGTAGACATAGAGAAAGCAATGTTCTGCTTCCCATTGTTGAATTATGTTGTTACTGTGTTTCTGAAGACAATTATCACGATGGATGATAGAGTTTCAAATGGACTTAATACAATATAAAGGTGGGGAAACAGTACACATGCATATATAATATCTCCACCTACCAACTATATATGCAGAGATTGTAAAAACTTGAGGGTGGCAAGAATATAACCAAAAGGAGGAATACATAATGACTATGGCAGAAAGTGCAGCTTGCTCCTTCCCAAAAATAAAATGAACAGAAAAAACACAACCAAACAAAAATATAGTTAAACATTTAAAAGAACGATTAAGAAGAAGAAGAAGAAGTGGAATTTACTTACCCCAAAGACATACACTAAACCATTACAGTAACAAGCAGAATGTCCCCATCTTTCAGAAGGATTAGCATCCATCACTTTTGGATATACCCACACAGCCTTCTTGCTATTTGCAATTTCACCACCTCCCAAAGAACCCATTTTGCTTTTATTTTCTGATTTTTTTTTTTGGACTTTGTATGAGGGCAGGCGTGTAGTGTGTTCAGGGCTTAAAAGGTTAATAATATAATCAAAGTTAAGTGCACAATGCTTAACAGACAGACAGACATGAAAGCTAGGAATAGAGAAGAAAAAGGCCTAAGAGCATCCTTATCAATGAAAATATTTCACGGTATTTTAGGAGTTTTTGTAAGTGTGATTAGGAAAGAGAATATGAGGTGGGAGGAAAAAAAATATAAAACAAATAAGATTTTAAAAAAAAATTAAAAAAAAAAGGTTGTCAGGCGCGCCTGACGCGCGTGCAGTGCACGCGCCCGCATAGGGCGCTGCTGTGCGCGAAACGCGCAGAGCAGTGGGGACTTGAATGATCACAAATCAGAAGCTACTGTACTATGATCCATGTATTAGCAGAAGAACCCTTTTTTGGAATCATTAACTGAACAGAGAGCCAATTTGATATGGTTTCCCAAATAGGAGCGGATTGTAGTGGGATTCCAACTAGGGAAAAGATACTAAGGCTTAGGCTTGTTTGACAGTCTTCTTTCTGTAAAACAAGCCTAAACATTAGGCTTTTTCTTTATTATTAAAAAAAAAAACAAAATACGACAGAATACAATGAACAAAATACACATGTGTATAGGTGTTTACAAAATTTATTTATGATAGTAATGTTTAAAAATAATTGTGTATAATTAGTAAAAAAATTATGATTTGATTTCTTAAAGTATTCATTAGGTAATGATTAAACTAATTATTTATGATTGTATTAATTATATTAATGATTAGTAATAATTGTCTATAGTTAATAAATATATTTATGATTTGTTAATGAATAAAAAGTATAAATTGACATATAATAAGGTAAATATATATATGGGTGAAGAGAATGGGAAGATTGGAGATTTGGATGAGGAAGTGGGGTTTGAAGTTGGGTAGAGAGAGGAGAGTGATTGGAGTAATTTAAAAGGAATTATGGTGGGTGTACATCTACAGAAATTATGGTTGGAGTATTAATGGCCCTGTTTAAAAAAAAAAATAGAAAAGGAATTAGGGTTGGAGTATTAAAAGTATTTGTTGACTAATTAAATACGGTATGTGTACAGGTTCACACCTACCGTATTTAATGGCCCTGTTTTAAAAAAAAAAAAATAGAAAAAGCCTAATGGGTAGGCTTTTTGCACAGGAGAACAAGCCTTTTCCAAAGTCTCTTTTCCTGTTTTTGTAACCTTCTCGGCTCGGTCACTATTTGGAAAACCAATATCAATTGCCTCTTGACCGGAAAAATCACCCCCTTTTTTGTCTCTCTCTTCCTTTTTCCTTGCCATGGTGGCACAAATTCTGACATAATCCCTCTATAATGCGTTGATGGCCATGCTCTAATGCCAACTCATATCCGTATCCTCTAAAGGTAAAATAGCTCAATTTGTTTTTTATAACCATCCAAATTCATTAACTAAAGGAATCCTATATAAAGTCATAAACACTGCAAAGTATATCCTAATTCCTACATTTTTAACAATTTTCAATTGTATATCTCAAATTCTCAATAACAAATTAACAATCCAAAATTCCAAATTCACACTCACTGCTACAGTGCTGCACCTCACACGGCTTAGATGGAACAAATTGAATCCTTCACAATCCAAAATTCAAAATTCGCCAGTCACTCAGCCCACCGTAGATTTCAATCGAAGAATCAAGAATTGAAGCCTTCACGATGTAGAATCAATGAATAAACTTAATGAAGAAGACATACCTAGATTCGCAGGGGAGGGCTGGAGGCGGGAGGCGGCGGCGTCGACTCGTCGGCCTTGGGGCCTGGGCGCTTGGCAATTAGAGGGACATCTAAGTAATTGTAGAGGACTAAAATAAAAATTAAAAAATAATAAAAAAAAATTGAACATGGTGGGCAAGAGACTATCTTGCTCAAATAGTTAAGCAGACAATGCTTAACATATTTGAATTTCTCAATTACATACCAAAAATCTTCTAATGTATTTTCATCCTTGACTTTGCCAATCATCAACAATTCAACTTTTATCTAAGATTGCCTAAAAGTGATTTTAATACTTTAAAATCATTCAAATAATTAAATCTTTAAATAAACCATTAATCATTTAAAATGTAAGAAATTAAATTTTGAGTACTACTGACTGTATAATGCAATATTTGTTCATAATTATTTACTCGAACCTACAAACTCCTAGATGGAGTCCAACTTGGTGTCACTAGACCACGAGGTCTTGGTAAATGTAAAAAATTAAATTGTTTTAGTACAAAAAAAAATATAAAAAGAAAAACATTTAAACCATTAGGATGTGCCATGTGCCTATGTACGTCTTTATATGTTATCAAATCAGAAAATTTTATTAAGAAAAATATTTTAAAAGATTTTTACTTAAAGAGAGAACATTTTATACCATTATTAGCACTCTTAAAATGTTTTATAAAATCAAATCCTCTGCAAATATATCAAGCAAATTATACCATTCACTAACGAAGTGGTGAATATATATATAGGAGGGGTGAATGATGCCCATAAATGCTAAATTGAAGGTCAATTGAGTTGCTTTCCAAATTTAAATTTGAATCCAATAATAATATTTTGTTTAAAACATTCCAATTTTGACATATAAAAAAGGTTAACCATTAATAAAAATATTTTAGAATATTATTTTATTATATAAAAATATAAATTTATATGATGAGGCAAGTAAATTCTAAATTATATTTTATACAAATATATATTATTTGTCAAATCATAAACCACAACTCTAAACCTTAGATTTAAACACTGAGCAGTAGCTATACGTAAATTTGAGGAAATGAACTTTATTCATATTCTTTCAAGGGTTATAGTTCAATCAAAAACCATTACAAAAGCATCTCTATTTAAAAGTCCACCATTCTCCAAAACAATGGCTGAACCTGAACCTAAGGAATACTCCGATATTCTGTGTCTAAGGAATACTCTGATATTAATAGCGCAGCTCTTTAGCACGCACTCCATAGAACAAGGAATGTGACAATTATCATTAGCAGTGAGTGTGTCTAGTCATTAATTAATGTAAACAACTTCATCATATTTGCTTCTAGGAAGTAACATCTCTTCTCACCACTATACCCGTAGTATAAACTTAATCCCTAAGTTATATGTGTGGCCATCTTTGACCCCTAAGTTATGCACGAAGTGACGACAATTTTAGTTACTCGGGAACTATTTCTACCACCAATTTGCCACTTAATAAAGTGATTGAGTTGGTTCTTCAATGACTATTTTAAAACATTGAATTTTTGTGATATTTGTTGCATGCAAGGAAGACTCATAATATACTTTGATGAAATATGAAACATGAGTAGTCTATCAATCAACAGTTATTATTATTGAGATGCGCATATCTTTGTCTTATTTTTACTTGTTTTTATCTTTAATGGTGATGAGTATAATTAACTTGCCTAAGTGAAAAAATGAATGACCATTTTAACTAGTTGACAAACTCAAATAAATTTTTTTTGTAAGTACTTTTGTATAAACATTCCGGAATTGATAACTAATTACTAGTCTCTGGGATAGGAATAATGGCGGGGGAAATGGAAAGCCCGCAAACTGATCGAGCTGAAAACTTTATAAGATTAAGTTAGCAAAAATAATAAATTCTGAAAAGAGTGGTACGTAATTATTCTTTATGCACAAAATCACCATACTGCATCAGTATATCATACGTCAAACCAAAAATGTCCTAATTGCAGTAGGAGTGAGTAGGACTTCATGCTCAAAAAATTAGTGTCAAAACAAATGTGTGTTTGCAGCTCTTTCTGAAATTAATTTTGAATAATACAAAACTCTAAACACAAAAATATACTCTGTAATTGAATATAAGACTCTATTTATTTATCTTCCTAGTGTGCAATAAGTGTTTCTCATTGTTTGTTTGCAGCACTTATAACCCCATACATTATCCTTCCACCAAGAA
Organism: Ipomoea trifida; assembly: GCA_003576665.1. Lineage (NCBI taxonomy): Eukaryota > Viridiplantae > Streptophyta > Magnoliopsida > Solanales > Convolvulaceae > Ipomoea > Ipomoea trifida. The sequence goes on from CP025646.1 coordinate 15,158,239, forward strand.
CCCCAAACACTGGAATGATTGTTCATGTAAACATCATCTTCATATTTGCTTTTTGGGAGTGACATCTCATCTCCCTTCACCATCCTCCCAAACCGATCATATTCTACTTGAATATCACTTTGTCCCAGTAACAGTTCTGGGGACAGTGTTTCCTCGTTAGCTGCATTCCCATATTTCTCCATGATGGTGTCCCTTCTCTGAGACCTCAACTTCTCCTCACTGATTCTATAGCTTTTATAGAGCAATTCGGCTTCCGAGGGAGCTGCTTCAGCTTGCATATGAAAAATATGGAGATGCTTCAACTCGAGCGCTTCACCGCTTAATCTATCATGGTTATCCCCTGCATAGAACTTGTCTTTGGGATCCATTTCACGAAGGGGATCTTCACGCATGGACCGGGTTTTGGGATCATAGTGGGCAGAATTGGGATCAAGATTGAGAAGATACTTAGCAGTATCCTCTCGAATCCGCAGACTCATTACAGTCCCGGGGATACTTTCATCCTCCAGATCTTCATCATCTTCCTTGAGTTTCTTAACGTGGACATAAGAAGCAGAATCGTACCCATTCCAGCGGTCCCTTTTACCGTCATAATCCAATTCCAATTTCTCTATTTTCTCGTCTGGGGCAATACTTTTCCCCGTCCATTTTGCTCCTGATTTCCGAGGCCTTTCCGTGCAAGATTTGGCGGTATGGGTCATGGCTCCGCAGTTTTCGCAGGCGCCGGTTCTGTACTTGTGGGCCTGATAAATCGTGGCTCCCCTGTCGTACCATGATTTGGCGTAATTGGGTTGTGGCTTCCATTTTCTTTGATGCTTTAAGGAAGGTTTCTGGGCGTTGAGATACCAGGGTGCAGAGGACATGTAGTGTGGGATGTGAGGGTTAATTTGGTTTCCATCGTCGTCAACCTCAGGCTCTGCAAGCCCGGCCTTTCGTGCCTTCTCCAATTCCGATTGTTTTCTATGCTCAACCCTAGATTTGAATGCAATGGCAATCATGATTATATTAGCTAGCGATGTGAATTGAAATGAATCTTGGTTGAATTGGATTTGAGAGGATAAACTGGGTTGCTGTTGCTCTTTATTATATTTTGTACTTCTTATTTAATTTTAAAAGATAAAACAGAGAAGATATATGTTTCAACACTATTTTTGCATATAATATAGCATGCAATGTTATGAACGAAAATGAGGATCATGAGCCTATCTCTATCAACGAGTGTAGAGATACAGATGATTGGATGGTCAATGGGTCAATGTTGAAAGATGCAATCAAATAAGAATTATAGTCATTTGCTTAAATAGGTTGAGAAAGTAGCTATGAACAGATACTACATTATAACAGAGTTAGCAGTACTCAAAAAATAGTCATTTGCAAAACACAAAGGGATTGCAGTGTTTGAAAAATTGATCATAGCAAAAGTCTAATTTGTTTGACCAATTTTAATTTGTTTGATTGGTCAAACAGTTAATATGAGTGTTTGTAATGCGCCACAATTTTCTCCACGCTTGTTGCAGGAGGCAAAGGAGAAAAAAAAAAGGTTTAAAATGCTTTCTCTTTGGTGATTGAAGACATCTTTCTCATTGTTCTCATTCTAGATTAGAGTAATTCTTGTTCATTTTCTTTCTATACACATTTGTACTTTAATCTTTGGCAGAAGCATAGTCATAATTGTGTGGATTTGACATCATCTGACAAAAATATGTTGATTCAAAATCCTAGACAAAAATTTGTAAAGTACTAATGCCATTAACTTCTTTTCAAAACCTTCTTTTATTTTTTTTTATTTTTTGAACGAAAATGTCACAAAGAAGGCAATTGCCTTTTTTTTTTTCTTAAAAGTTAAGAAGAAGGCTACCTTCTTTACTACTATTTACCTATATATTAATTAATATTATTACTATTATTTTATTATTTTTATTAACTAAAAACCAATAATTATAATAATAATAATAATAATAATAATAATAATAATAATAATAATAATAATAATAATAATAATACATGCATACACATAGTAATCAGGGTCCCTGAGCAAGAGCGGACTGGACAACCACATAGGCCCATCCACAAATGAAAAAAGTAAAAAATAAAAAATAAAAAAAATTCTAATTCTGATATGATTTGATATGATCTACTACCATATGTGAGTCATCAAGAACAAATGAAATAAAGCATTTTTTTAAATCAAAATTTTTCCCCGAGCCTGTAAAATATTTGGATTGACCCTGCATATATTGAGAAAAATATTAACCTGGATTCTGATAACGTTACAACATATCTCAATCGTGTCATAAATGAGCACAGGAATTAACGATTTATATTAGTATCTTACGAACAAAATAGATAAGATTCGAGACTTGTGCGCGGAATACTTTATAAAAAAGTGCTGCGAAAACGAAAATGATTAATGTTTAGCTCTAGTTAGGTTTAGCTCTAGAATATATTAGATTAGTGTAGATTTGTTGTTCTTTTTCATTTTCAAGCTTAAGAACACTTTGCAATCTTGGATTTCGATCAAGACTTCAATAGAGAAGTTTTCTATTTATCTCTTATCTTTACATTTCATTTATAGTTTCAATTATTCATTAGATATGCTTTTATTATAGAATCATAACTAACTGCTCTGATATGCTCTGATCTAGTCATCAAGAACAAATGAAATATTAACTTTTTTTTTACTAGTCGTGAATATAACTTTTTTTTTACTAGTCGTGAATATAACTTTTTTTTACTAGTCCTGACTAACTGCGTCAACGGAATATGGGGCCGGAGTTTTCCGGACACAAATAGTCCAAAACTCCGGACGCAAATAATTCTTTTTGTACTAGTGTCTTATAGCTGTGATATAATTTGTCATTCACAATGAGCATAAGAAGCAAATATGGTTGTAGAAAAAGGCATGTATATATAGAAAATATAGTGAAACATAAAACATTAGTCATTATGAAGGGCTAATTAATGCTTGTTTCCTACCTACGAAAAGATCATTCCAACCATTCTCTATCTATCTATCTTAGCCTTCCTCAACAATGGCAAAGGGATCTCCTAGTGGTCACCCTAACTTTACTATTGAAGTTGGTCGCATCATGAAAAGTGCCTTGAATATGTATCCGAATGCAACAATAAGTGAAGATGCAATTACTGATGTGCAGAGATGCATAACAGATTTAATTGCTATAATCTCTACTGAAGCTGTTCATAAGGTGGAGCTGGTAAAGCACAAGAAAAGAGCTATGGAAGCCGCGTTGGCCAAATTTACCATAATTATAGTGGATGAGAAAATTTACCGTTACTACAGATCATGTGGAATATGCTTTGGACACTCTTGGCTTGGATGCTAGGACGAGGTAGAAAGAGTAGGAAATCAACACAAATTAGAAAGAAAAAGAAGAAAATAATGCAAATACAAACCTCTTGATCATGAAAGACACTTTCTAGACTTCTAATGTTTTTTGTCAATGTTGTTTTCAATCACAGGTAGCTCCTCACACATCTTAACCTAATGGCTTTGGTGGTTTGGTGTGGATGAATCTGAGCAGCAACAATAAACTGCTCAGACATTGTGTGCACTAATTTAGTTTTCTTACTTTGTACTGCTTCAACGAGGATTTCAGTTTATTTGCTAAATGTTGAGTAGTAAATGCAATATGCTATGTATGTATTTATAGGAAAAGAGTCGGCTACAAAGAGTAGAAATGGTGTCTGATCTACAGTATTAAATTCATAAATAAAAGTTAAAATAACATTAAAAAGTACAAAAATATATGTCTACAGAAATCAGTCAAACCACACCCTCTAAACACCACTTCACCGCCACCTACAAATATATGTCTACCAACTCTAAATTTAGGCCACACCCTATAAAATAAAGCTTCTTTAATTAAGACACTAAAAGAAACAAAGGGGCGGGAATCAGAAAATCAAAAAAAAAAAAAAATTCAAAATCCTGAGAAAAACAACCAAACGACGTCGTCGTTGATGGGCGGGAAATCTCTGGCCTTCGATTGGCTGAATCCCTATGACTTATATATATATATATATATATATATATATATATATATATATATATATATATATATATATATATATATATATATACTTTCAATTATTTCTTAGATATGTTCTAATAATAGAATCACAACTAACTCCTCTGATATGATCCGAACCTAGCTCTGGTATGCTCTGATTTACTGTCAAATGTGAGTCATCATGAACAAATGAAATAGATTTTTTTTTTTTTTTGTTAAATTTGACTTGGGCGTATAAAATGTTTGGACCGACTCTGCATGTATTAAGAGAGATATGGTTCTGACTTCTGATAGCGTTACAACATATCTCAATCGTGTCATAAACACTTTGCATTTCCAAACTCAAGAACACTTTGCAATCTTTGATTTCAAGACTTTCAATATAAATGTTTTATATTTATCTCTTACCTTTACTTTTCATTTATACTTTCAATTATTCATTGGATATGTTTAAATAATAGAATCACAACTAACTGTTCTAATATATTTTGATCTAGTCATCAAAAACAAATGAAATATGACATTTTTTTTTTAATTTCGCCTGGGGCCTATAAAATGTTTGGACTGACCCTGCATGTAGGAAAGAATTAGAAAGTCAAGGGACCTAAATTGTCCAAATTAAAAGTCGGGGACTAATTTTGAAAAAATCAATATAGTCGGAGGACCATTGCTGGAATTAACTCTAAAATAAACATTCTTTACTTTTCATGATTTCGCCTCCTCTAACGTTTTGCTCTTTTGTTGTGCAGTTGACTGATCTCTTTGACATATTGAGAAGACATATTTTTGGTGCAGAGTGTTGTTCATTGCCGATAGTCTTTGGGTGAGCTTCTGGAAGTCATTCGACATCTTTATATAGAGGTTGAATTGAATCAGGAGCCTTATAGAATAACGAAAAGGCAAGCTTTGGAACAATGAAGCATCAGATTATTGGTTTCCCAAGATTTATTTGAATTTGAACAATGAAGCATCAAATTATTCGTTTCCCCATATTTATTTGAATATTGTGTTTCTTGAATGTTTTATTAATTGGAAGTTTCAAAGGCATTAATTTAGCCAACTAATACGTGCATAGGTAATATAAAAAAAGTAACAAACTAAATATAAAAACAATTGATGATGTAGGCTAAACCTGATAACCTAATGTGAACATCATTAATAATCCGAACTAATACCCATATGCTTAAAACAACAATTTTTGTTTAGTTTGGAAAATGACTCCAAGAAGTTGTTGCTTTAATATAATGATGATGATGATGATGATGATGATGATAGATAATAGATTGTACTTTTTATTTAATTTAAAAGGATGGAATCGAGAAAGATATATGTGTCGACACTATTTTTGTATATAATTTAGCATGCAATTTTATGAATGAAAATGAGGATCATGAGTCTATCTCTATCAAAGAGTGTAGACATAGAGATGATTGGCCAAATGTGAAAAGATGCGATCAAATAAGAATTATAGTCATTTGCACTTATAGCCAAAATCTAATTTGTTTGGCCAATTTTGACTAAACAAACAGTTAGTATGCGTGTTTGCAACATCAATTATAATTTTGGGATAAGAAGTAAATACGTCCAATAAGTAGGGACGAATTCTATAATTATCATATAATTTAGAGACAAAAAATATAATTTTTTCCTAAATTAAACACTTTAAAGGGGAACAACCACTAGTACAAAATGAAGCAAAGAAATCTAATTTTACGCTACCCTTCTTTAAACAAGGGTAGTGTATCCTTAAAAAAAAAAAGGGGCGGTGGCATAATTGTAAATAAATGAACAAGAAACCGCTACCCTTTTAAACAAAAAGGTAGTTGTTCCTTATTTGTATATAATTTTCCGCTGCTCTAGGAAAGAAGGGTAGCGGATGAATAATTAAAAAAAAATAAAATATAATTGCATATGCTACCCTTCTATCTTTAGAAGGGTATCAGATGCTTATCGAATAAAAAAAACAAAAAATGAATCCGCTACCCTTCTACAGATAGAAGGGTAGCGGATAGCCAATCATCCGCTACCCTTCTATCTTTAGAAGGGTAGCAGATGCTTATCGAATAAAAAAAACAAAAAATGAATCCGCTACCCTTCTACAGATAGAAGGGTAGCGGATAGGCAATCATCCGCTACCCTTCCACAAGGGTAGCGGAATAGCTTTCAGCGACCCTAGCATCCGCTACCCTTGTAGAAGGGTAGCGGAAAGCCCTTTACAAGGGTAGCGGATGCCCAGATCTGTACTAGTGAACTAGCTAGAACAACCTCTCCCATCAAACCAAACAACATTAATAAAACTTACCTACAAAAGATGAAATCCCTCGCCATAAGAAACCATACCCGACCCAGCATGATTATGAATGGATAAATCATAGTAAATTTTTTTTTTTTTACTACTGATATATTAATTGCAAGTTGCCATTATATTGTATATTAGAGTGCACTTTGTTGATAAGGATGGATAGAATTAATAGAAGTTATTTAATAATTTATTTGATTTTCATAATTTTACAATCTTTATTTTTTTTTTCATACCAACCATTCCAAATAGAATAATCTATCCTCTCTTAAATCATTGTATGTATACGAAACTAAATAAATAAAGACATTCTAGAGAGTCTTAAACTGAGCTCCTCTTCGAAGGTTTGTTGGTGGAGTAGACAAATTCAAATTGCATTTAAAATGTGAGAGTTCTGCCTACTTGCGTTGTTGGAGAAAATTTGGGTACAACCCCACAAATTGAACTTGTTCCATCAGTTGGACTCCATCTCTGTCTTTAGACAAAATGGAAACTTCTCAAATAACTCTACTGTTTTATATATGAATGATTATTGTGTATATTTAATACACAAATAATATATTTTTAAAATATTAAAAATATATATTATTTTTTAAAAAATATATTATTTGAGTACTAAAAATATATTATTTTATATCATGATTTATATATACTTAGAAACATTGACTCCCTGCCTTTTATGTTTGACCAACAAATAATGTCCGTTGCACGTGGCGCCATCTAGAATATGCAAATATTTTAAATTAGCCGCCGTCAGAGACGGCACTCCGCTTATCCTCTTAAAATATTTAATACTCCGTATTAATTAATACTTTAATAATTGTTGAATAATTGAATTGGTTGGTGGAGTTAACTGCGAGCTAGAGAGACCTGAGAAGAACAACATATATATATATATATATATATATATTTGGCTATCACTATCACTATCGGCTATCGCCAACCCTTTTATATATAAATTTCAAATCAAATTTAATAATATTTCCCCCAAAAAAAATTAATGACAATTACTTTACACATTGTAAGTTTGTATGATCAAAGTTCTATACAGTTTATAATATAATAAAAATTTGCCAAAAACCTTGTTGTCTATATTGACACCCGGTGTCCTGATTTATACTCCCACATGGATGGTGGGAATGGGTTTGAGCCTCAACAGTTGACTCTTTGTGCTTCAGTAGGTTGAGAAAGTAGCTAAAAAAATTATAAATATTAATATTTATCATGGACATTAGTATTATTGTAACGTCTTACTGCGTAACCTCACTTTGAGTTATATATATATTCTCTAGTATTGAAATGATATGAATGGACGAACACCCCAAGAGCTTATTTTGTTATGTATCATCCTTCTACTACTACTTTTTTTTTTTTTTTTTTGAAAAATCCTTCTACTACTCTTTATCTACCTTTCCTTTTGATTAATATGTTTGAACTAACGGGCTTATTATAACAAAATTGACAATTTTAATGATTTTGTCAAAAAATTGTGACTACTGAACTTGATGACTTCATATACGAATAGCTAGCACCAATTTATTTACTGGGAAAGTGCCATAAAAAATTCCGTTAGAAGAATTATGATTCTAATTTGATTAACGAGAAAGTCCGACTGTTATTTGAATATGTGTTTTAGGTGAAATTTACCTTGTTACCTAGCTAGCTGACAATGAACTACAAGAAAATAAATTTTACTTACGTTGCCCATAGCTTGACCAACTCAAACTCAAAAAGACGAATAGACAACTCTTACGGAATACAGTCAAACTTATAATCTTGTGATTATCAAACTAATTATCTATAACCAATTTGATTGAGGGTTGCTTCCAGAATTATAGTATATAATGTTATGAAAGGATGATTGTATTTATATTTTATAGTACATAAGTACAAAATATATAGAGGAATTTACAGAAGTAATTAAGCAAATAGTTTCAACAAAGATAATCATAATCTAGTATCATTATATTAAGAAATTCTACACTTATTATATTATTATTAACAATAATTTCTCCAAATAAAATTTCAATGATGAATTAAATTAAAGCTCTGATTATTCTAAAATCTAAACATGACACCTCCTAAAATGCCCCTGACCCTGAGAGGTTACATCATGGAATTAGGAGGTGTGGCAAACGATAAATTAATTAAAACAGCTAACAGGGTCGGTTTTGGGTGGCGTGGCGGCGTCATGGTTACAGTTAAAACAGAAAGAATCGGAATCTAAATAGAGGCCCCTGTTAAGTGATAAAAGATAAGATAATTTGGTTGAAAGGGAATTCGGAACAACCGAAAGTAGTGTTTATAGGTACATTACGAAACCCACGAGCGCCCGAACCAGATACCATATTAAATCTTTCCAATTGTCGGCCCACCTCGAAATCACTCAGAAATTTCAATCGGGTCAGTTATGATCCGGACGCCGACGTGGCATGTTCACACGACGTAGACGCGTGCCGGTGACGCTCTCCTTCCTTCCCCTCCAATCCTTTCATCCCCACACGCTTCTTCCTCGCCTCGGATAAGTACGAATGCGCGACATTCGCCTTATTGCCCTTAGGCCCAAGGCCAAATTACAAATTTGTTGCAAAACATCAAGGGTAGTCCAGTCTTTTTAGTAAAACAGCAGATCACAAGTTGACATTGGACTCTTCAAACAATGGGACCCACCCGGATGGGCGAAGATGCCTCAGCCCTATAAAACAGCCAATTATCTCGTCATTGCTCAAATCTCTTTAAATCCCCAAACAAACACTAATCTCGCTCCTTAAACCCACCATGACGCTGTTTTCATACTTCTTCCCGTCGTCGGATTCTCGCCGGAGGGCTCGCCGGGAATCCAGCCTCCGCAAACGGTGCTTGACCATGGCTAAGCAAGAGAAAACGAGGTTCTATATTCTCAGACGTTGTATCATGATGCTCCTCTGCTGGCAAAACCATTCCATAGCCGATTGACTGTATTATGTTTTGTTTTCGATCGAGAAACAACAGAAGATGCAGCTGAAGAAGAAGACGAAGTTTAAGGAAGCCACGATGATCAGATCGATGGTGAAATTCGAGACAAGACGTTGAAATCTCAAATGGAAGACGTGAAGCGAGTTCGATTGAAATTCGCCATTTTCCGACCATGGATCATGTGTGCTCCGAGGAATCGTGCGGTTTTTCTACCTTTCTGGGATACGTATATGTTTGGCTTCCAAATCTATTAAGAACGATGCAAATAGCCGGCAAGTTGGAATAATGGGATTAGATTCACACAAATTCGAATTTGTAATTTCTATCAACGAATTTGATTTCAGAATGTATTATCAAGCACGATTATGGCATTTGTACAAACAGTTCTTACCAAGAAGTGTCCTCCTTTTCATTTTGCTTATATATTTGAAGGTTAGGTATACTTTTGCAATATTATCTATATTTTCAGTAACGAGAATAATTTAAATATCACTATTATTTTATTTAAACACTCTGAATAAATCAATCATTGTGTAAATATAATTGCACAGAAAATATAAACTCTACTAGTTTCATCCTTTCAAAGAATATTAAGCCAAAAAAATAAAAAAGAAGAGGAAACTAGCAGCCAACAGTCTTGCTTTAGGATCTATCTAGTATTTTTCTAATTTTGACTTCTTATGAATTAAAGAATTATTATATATAATAATTGTCAGTATGCATTTCTCTGGTTTTGGGTTTGCTAGCTAAGACAGCGGAATAATTAAAATTTGCCCGTGGCGCTCAAGGTTTATTAGCTATTTGATAATTGTTATGGGAATCATATGGCCTTTATTCATTATTTGACGATTTGCAAGTTCATTTTAGGTTAATATCACGTAAAATTAGATTTTTTGTGTTACGATTTTTTTTTTGAATACTATTAACTCTATTACAATATAGAGTCTTTCTCAACCGATTGAAGCACAAGAATTAGTATTGCCTCCACTGAGGCTCGAACCCACCACCTCCTATATAAAGAGAAGGGTTTGATGCCACTGGCAAGGTCCTTGGTTGTGTTACGATTTTTATATTTATGAATTACTTGATTAAAATCATAAACTTTAACAACTTTTTTAGTAAAATTAATTATTTTTTTAAAGAGAGGTCATTTACCGAGAAAAACAAAGAAGATATTAATTAATTAATTTTTTTTCTCATCATTCACCACAATCACAAGTAATCTCCAATCATCATACAAAGCAAGAAACACTTATTGTGCATCCATTTCAACCTCCACCAAATTCAGAACTTCAATTTTTCAACATAAGATGATTAAAATGCTAAGGGGGTTGATTTAATTTAATTTAATTTCTTTTTTTTTTTGTATAGTTACCTTTTGTCATTTTCACTTCCCATAATAATTAGCACACTTCACTATCCCTCTTATTTGATTTGATTTGATCCCTCAAAAAAGTAAACACACTTTATGATTTTTTATTCTTTTAAATATTGTTACGCTATAAAAGGAAATCAATTTTAAAATGCTCAAGAGTCGAGACTAATACTACGTAATAAATATACTACTGGATTTTTTTAAAATTAAGAATAATTAATTAATTATTACCATAAATCATTAGCTAAATATACTCATGTAGTGTAAATGAGATAGCGTGTGCCTCTTCCAACTTGATTATAACTTTTAAAGATAAAAACATGATTAATCTCATCGTGTGGAGTGTGCTTCAGTAGGTTGAGAAAGTAACTATGAACAAATACTACATTGTAACCGAGTCAGTAGAACTCAAAAAAAATCTCATCGTGTGGAGTCGTCCTAGTGCATTCTAACAAATAAACCCTATCCTATTATTGAAAAAAAAAAATTGAACTATCTATTATAACAATATCAAAGATAATTGGAATAATGATGCAAGTTTATCTTTGAAGAGGATTGATTGAGGAGCACTTTACTCAATTATATTAGAGTCATGAGTACAATCATTCCCTCCATCTAATAATTATTATTAGTAGACTAATTATATATAATCCTATTGCGTGTATTGCAATTTGCAAGGCCGTCTGATAAATAATAAGCATCCCCCCCCCCCCCTCTCACCCCATTTTTTTTTTTTTTTTTTGAGTACACATTTTCCCTTATTTAATTTGCTTTTCAATTTCTCTCATTTATTCTTCCTTTTCTTTATTCACACACACATATGGATTAAAGGGAGGGATAACCTCCAGGCTCCAGATGTGAAGTCTATGCTCAATAACTCATTCTCCCCTAATGTAGGATACTCATGATATCGTATTGCACAAGTTCTTAAACTCTGTTATAACTTATAAGTGAAGATTAATTGGTCAAAACGCTTCATATGCATACTCTTCTCTCCGAATGTCATCTTACTTTTGTATAGTGTCTCCTTTTAGTCTTTGATTTAAAAATAATAATAAAATCTAACAAATATAATATAAGTCAATTTTGTTAAGTGTTAACTCGAATTTTTTTAAGGCATTGGTAGTATAAATTATATTACTTTAATATATTATACTTTGCATTATTTTCTTCTCTTCTCATTCTCCCAATTTTTTCTTACATTTATTTTTTAAATTTACCAGTTTATCTTTTGAAAATTACTCAATTCATTTAACATATGTTACAGATGTTTTAAAATGGTGGTCAATTTAATGATTTTTTTTTTTTTTTACATTAATGACGACTTCTAATAGTAATAATTTTTTTTTCCCATAATTGCAGTTATATATAATATCATATTTACATTGCAAAGAATCTCAAAAACAATATTGAATGAATTTTTTAGCAACAAAAAAAAACATTTTTGTTTTCCAAAAAAATAAAAAGAAAATTTTATATCTTGCAAGTTGGAATATAGATATATCATATTTGCTAAAATTTTCAATCAATATTATTTTTGAGAATCTTTGGAATGTAAATATACTACTCGTATTATAACTACGGTTATGAATTTTTTTTTTTCCCAAAAATCATTAACAAAAAAGGATAAACAAATATTATATTAAATTAACAATCATTTTTAAACTGGTGTAACATATGTTAATAGAATTTAATAATTTTTAAAAAGATAAAGGCATACATTTAGAAAATAAATATAAAAAGTACAATAAAGAAAACATAATGTCTAATTTATCAATACAATTTATACTATCAACAATTTTTTTGTTTAATTCCAGTTAAGACTTCACAAGATTGATTTTTATTATATTTATTAGATATATAGATTATAAACTAATTCTTTCAACACCTACGACACTCCACAATTATTACCTGAAATTTGTATTTTTTGAAATTATGGTTTATTTGAAATTTTGGGTGGCACAACATCAGCACAAATTGCCATTATAATATCACCAGAATTCCCAAACAATTGTGCTTTTACGTCATATTCCAATCACAGAAATTCGTTCGTACATCATATATATTCGTATTGGATATTTTTTCAAGTTGACAGGTGTTGAGTCGTAATCAAGTATCGTCCCTTTTATTTTCTTCATCAAAATTGGTTTTATTGCCTTATTTAATTAGAATTAATTACCAAAATGGTCTTGCCTATAACCAAATTTCTAATTTAGTCCTTAATTAATTATCTTTTGAAATTTCTGAAACCACACTACCAATCAATTGTAATTTTAATTTTAAGTAATATTTAATTGATTAGGTTCCTTGTGATTTAATGAAATAATTAATTTTTATAAGGAATGTTTTATGTTCGAATTTCATTTAGATTAGGATTGGCATATTTGTTGCTCACAGTGAGTCTAAAATCAAACTTATATTGAGATTTCTCATCTATTAGATCAATGTTCGGCGTTATTTTTTTCCAATTTATTAATAGTTACGAAGTAGTATGTTAGTTATAATTGTTTTCTTTGTTCAACTAATATTAGGTAATATTAATGTTATTTTATAAAGTTTCTCAAGTTTGGTTTCCCCGAGCAGAAAAAGCAAAACTCCATTTTTAAACTAGTAAAAGGCTTCGTTGGAAATGACTAAAAAGGAGAGAAAAATATTAAATTGAGGAGTGTGTTTTTGAATGATTTCAAAATAAAGTCCAATTGAATTAATAATACAATTGTCATGAGTGAGTTGATGGGTTTAAAATATAATCCAGTAAAATTTAAAAATATAGGTTATAAGAAGAAAAAGAATAATAATACATAAAATTATTCTCTTTTTTTTTTTCCTTATAAAAATCTTTCTTTGGAAGGTCCCTGTAATGCCATGTCAATTGGAAAAAAAAAAATCTTCGTCACAAGAAGACTATTTAATGAAGGCCACTCCCTATTCTTGTATTCTAGTTATATTCAATAGGAGAAGAGGGAGTGGCACAACCGCACAAGTGCACAACATTACAAGATCTCTATGTATTCTAGTTAAGTTGTCGGCCTTTGTCTCCTTGTGTCATTGGTCCTTTTCTTCTTGTATTGTGAGTTGGGTTAACGAGATTTGGATCCTCTGGCTAAGTGACATTTAGTTAGGTGGGCTTTTGGTCCATGGGAAAAAACATATTAGTCATTTAGTCCTAGCTTAGGCCTTTTGATTACCCAAATCAATAGTTATTGCGTGGTTCGTAAGGTTCACACAGCTGTGTAAATCATAGTTCAAAATCGAAGTCGTTTTGTGCAATTTTTTCACGCAGACTCACTGCAACATACATTTTTATAATTCATAAAATACATTATTCTACCTCACAAAGTACATATCTTACCCAGAAGTTTCATTATTTCACCACATAAATACATTATTCTAACAAGTACATTATTTTAACACCAACATTATTCAAACCCATAATGTACATTATTCTAACTCATAAAATTCAAAGACGATGTTTTGGACCGTGATCCACACAACTGTGTGGACCGTGTTTTGGACCATGGTCCACATATAGCAAAAATATATATTAAATTGAGGGATCATCAGCATTTTTCAAAAAGTTATTGGGTAGAATGTTAAATAATTTGAAAATTTCGAAATACCCAATCCATTTGCTTTCAATAAAATTACACAAAAGTCCACGTTGATTATCAACTAATCTAATTGAGTACAATTTTTATCTGGGCCAAGCCCATATTTCTAAAGCGGACTCTCCAGACTCCAATTCCATTCCTACCCGCTAAACAAAAATGTCTAATTTCGCAATTCAAAACCCTAAACCCAAATAGTTTTTTTGTATGTTTCATTTTTAATTTCAGTTTTCAGATTTTGGTAGTTGAGATTTCTACGCTGTCTACAATGGTGGAGTTGGATGAGAGCAAGTTTGATGTGGAACTGAAGTTGTGGGCGCTTCGAATTCCACGGGAGTATTGCAATGTTGCCACACGGATACTCAATGGGTACCATTATTTTATTTATCTAGTTTCTTTTTCATTAAAAAGATTATTATTATTATTATTATTATTATTATTATTATTATTATTATTATTATTATTATTATTATTATTATTATTTTGTTTTCAAATTCAAATACTCACTACTATAAGATTTTTTTTTTAATAAAGTATTTTCCTTTCTAAGAAAAAAAGACAAACTCTATATGTGAAGTTAGTTTGGTTAGGTTATGTTATGTGGCTAATTTCAGTATTTTGAGGTAGTGTTGAAAGAACCATTGAGATGTTGATAGTGTGAATGAATTCTTATTTTCTTTATTTAGAATGTAGGAGAGTTTTGATAAGATGTTGCTTATGAAATTATGAATATTGAGCTCGAGTATTGCAATAAAGTTTGGAAAATTCCTTTTGCAATAGATATTTGCTTGACAAGCCGCGCATCAAGCCTATTGTGGAAGATCCTGCTTCTGAAAAAAACCGGATGTTGGTTTTATCTGAAAAAATCCAAAATTCAGGTGACTGGTGCAGAATAACTAGTGAACACAATTTGGGAACTAGTCCCATGGAACAATTACTGGAATTGGTTTGTCAGTTCTATTAGATAGTCTTACTTACCTTGATTACTTTCCTTACTTGAAACAAGATTTATCAGAAGTTCCAGCTCAGAAGCTTGCAGATTTGAAAGGCCTTTGTGAGTTCGACATTGTTCCATATTCCCTTACACTCGGGTATTCTTATTGGAGTTCAGGTAAGTACAGTTCTCATGTACTTGCATTGTGCTTGTTAAGACTGTCTTTAGTTCTTAGTCATGGGATTTGGATGCTTTTGCTGGAACTCAAGGTGTTTCTAGCATTAACTTATTCACTTATTGCAGACCATATACTAAAACAGATTCTTCCTCCTGGACTTGAAGTTCCATCATCCTTCGAGACAATAGTTAAGTACTTCATAAAGCAATATTTTGTTTTGATGACCCGTATTTACCTTCTGCTGCCATTTACTTTATAGAGAGTCGAATATAGGGGCTCTCCTGTCAGATTCCTGATAAAATTTTTGGCCTTTTGTTTATGCAGGTCATATTGCTCATTTGAACATAACTGATGAACTTCTTCCATATAAAGATGTCATTGCAAAAGTTATCTATGATGTATGTGTATTTAATAATGCAATTGTTACATTTATGGATTTTACTTTTGGATGAACATGGATATTAATGCATGTCTGCATGTATAATTTACTAATTGCTTTTGTCTCATCTTGCGGGTTGTTATTTTCCACTAGAATTCTAATAGCTGCAAAATAAGATTCTTGCATCTTTACCTTTTCTGAAATTCAATGGGAATGCATTGGGTATTCCTTTTTAATTTTGAAAAAGGCTAGAGTATCAATTTTTTATCGACTGTGTCTCCAACCCTCCACCCGGGCCTCGAGCTTATTCTATGATTTCAAACTTGACCTGTATTCATGTTTTAAAGATAGAGAATATATTTTCCATCTTTTAGTTATTGAAGTTTATAGTTTTGTCATTGTTTTCTGAAATATTTACTTCCTTTCAGAAAAATTACCCGAGACTCCAGACAATTGTGAATAAAATTGGAACTATTACAAATGAATTTCGAGTACCAAGCTTTGAAATACTGGCTGGAAAAGATGATTTGGTCACAGAGTTGAAGCAATATGGGGCAACTTTCAAGCTCGATTATGGCTTGGTCTATTGGAATTCAAGATTGGAACATGAGCACCTAAGGTTGGTCTCACAGTTCAGGGCTGGAGAGACCATATGTGACATGTTTGCTGGTATTGGTCCCTTTGCTATTCCAGCAGCACAAAAAGGTTGCAGAGTGTATGCAAATGATTTAAACCCAGATAGTGCACAATATCTAAAAATTAATGCTGCAATCAACAAGGTTGATGATCTAGTTTTTGTTTATAATATGGACGCACGTAAATTTATATATCAACTGATGGCTGTGCCTTCTAGTGAAGGCAATTTGGAATCTAACATTACACTGAAATCATGTGGGTCGTGCAATGAATTTGCAAGTGGAGTAACAACGTTTGGAGAGGGAACCCAATCAGGTATAATTTAATGTCTGGATGCACTACCTTGATTAAGCGAGGTGGTTCAGCATAATTTCTCTCTTATGCTCTGCAGACATGGAAAAAGATATATCTGACCAAAGGTTAAGGAATATCAGCAATGTTGAAGATTTATCTATTCGGGAGGATGCAAATGCCAATGCAACTAAAAGATGTTCTGAAATGTCTGAAGAAGGTAACATTGTGGTGATTTGATGAAAAGTTTGAATATCATGGTTACACACTTGCACTCAGTTATGCAAACAGCTAGAGTGATTTTATGTATATATAGCACTAGGTGTATCCTGTATACTTATTAAAATGTCTATTGGAATGGTTTATCAAACAAAATTACTGAATTGTTCATCTGTTTATCTAATTGTAGGGAACAAAACAGCTGACCATGCTAGTGTTCCTGTAACTGGCAAGAAAAGAAAAGGATTAAATAAGAGCACAAGGAGCTCCAAGTCATTTGACACAAACCCCTATGAGCATGTAGATCATGTGATCATGAACTTACCGGCATCTGCCCTGCAATTTCTTGGTAAAGTGCTGCATGTGTTTTTCCCCTTTTATCGTAACATGCATGTCTATAAGCATAAAGAAATCAGTCTTTGCATTGGTTGCACAAATGTGAAATGTCAACCATCTAGTGTGATGATCTATATGTAGCTATCCACTTTATTATCTTAAAACGCAGCCAATTATCTTCTAATACTCGTGTAAAAAGTGGAAAAGTAGTTTTAACAGTTTGAATCCCTTCCACAGATGCCTTTAGAGGGCTTGTAAATATGAGAGACTGGAAGGGATCATTACCTTGGATTCACTGCTATTGCTTTATGCGTTCAACTGAGACAATGGAAGATATAATATCGGTAAGTTCCTTATACTGCAAGTTCTCTACTTTCTGAATATTTTTATCAGCTTCTCTGTAATGATATATCGATGGTCAACTTCATTTTCTGGTGATATAAGTTAAATGACTTGTGAATTCTTTAGATTATCTAGTCAAATGTACATAGTCTAGTCTACTAGTAAGAGACAATATTCTTAATATAAATGCTGTATTAGACTCACGTAATTGCCCCTAACAAACGGCTCTTTAATCTAGGCTACTTGTATGTTTCCTTGAACTCTGTCTGTTTTCGTTGTTGATTTCAGAAAGCAGTCTCTGCCTTAAATGCGAATATACGAGATCCAATATTTCACAGGGTTAGAGATGTTGCTCCAAACAAGGTACAAACCTAAGCCAAAATTCTTCATCTTCAGTCTTCACTACTTTCACCAGTATTTGATTGAATGTATTCTTATGGTGCAGGCAATGTATTGCCTAAGCTTTAAATTACCTGAGGAAACTTGTAAAATTCATCAAGACTGTCAATAATACTCCTCAATCATAGGGGAGAGAATCTTAAAGAATCTTTGAAATCATGGGTTGAAGAATTACTCCATTATTAGCACTTCTACTGTTCCCTAATCTCCGAGTCTTGGAAGCCACCACAGATTTTCGTTCCGAAAGAAATGATAGACGATGGTCAAGGAATTAACAGACAAGGGATGTCCGAGGGAATAATCTGCACTCAAGGGATGTCGGAAGGAATCATCGGCACGCAAGGTATGTCTTAGGAATTCATTGGCTGCCATCTGGTGTGTTGTTGGACAGACAATGAAAGTTGCAAAGATTTGTATTCCTCAGAGATTTGTATTGTCTTTGTGCTTTATGTGTTTGAGTCTGCATGTACTTCAATATATTCGCAATCAATATTAGATGGGAAAATGCATTTTTGGTCCTACAATATTACTGAATGGCCAATTCAATTTTATAAATTACAGGAAATTTACATGTCTACTTTTCATAATTAGTCATCTATTTATATTTTTGCTATTCTACCTCTAAGGCTCTAACAAAGAAATTAATATGTTTTTATCATTCAATCATTTTGTTATAACATGTAATTTTTCTCCCCTTTTAATAACTAGTTTAATCAAATGATGAATTACATGTCAGCTCTTTATATTAAATTGTAAAATGACAGTGACAAATAAATAAAAGTCAATGATTTAACAATACAAAATTAATCAATCATTATTTCCTGGATTATGATCTACATAGTTAGATTGACCATTAATAAAAATGTACGTTTTTAATGTATTAGAGGTACATTATTTATATATTGAAAGTATATTATTTGAGTACTTAAAATATATTATTTTGTATACTATCAAATAATGCACATCTTATTTATATTTCACAAAAAAAGTGTCAAAATTAAAAAGGTATGACTAAATGTGACAATATTAGGACAATGAAATTTACTATTGAAAAAATGTCAAATAAATCTTTTTTTTTTTTTAAATTATAAAAGAAGCTCTATTTTGACTACAAACAAATGCAATTAAGTTCTAATCTTATCTATTCAAAACGTATGATGCAATTGAGTTGACAAACATGTGACATTTTTATGCTTACCTAGCTAATTAATATGCGGCTATTAAATTATTAAGTCTTAATTTGACTGAAGTTATTTATAATTTAATAAAAAATTAAAAAATAGTAACAAGAATATAAAATTGGACAAAGGAATATTATTTAAATACTACTAACAAGTTTTCTTTATTAAAAATATAAAATTACTACCTATCTTTTTAGACAAATGTGATTTTCTATTGATAGTCATAACTCTTCGAAAATAAACAGAAGCAGAGAAATACATGTCTATCTTAATTATTTTTTTAAAATTAAATTTGTTAGGCAACCATAGTTATCAAGGTCAAGATTCGAACCTTTGAGAAAAAGACAACCACAACTCTAGCCGCCCTCATTCTAGAGGGTTGACGAAGGTAATCATACATGTCCTTGTCATGGAGGGTGGACAAAGGCGATAACGTCTACATTTAATAACCTCGATGGTCCAAATTTAGACCTTGATAGTCATGGCCATTTCTTGGCATTTGATTGTCAACAAACTTCAATACAAAAGATGACCTTAATTAACTAGTTTAATTGGTGTTATGGCATGAATAGCCTTGCACTTTCATCCTTTAAGAGAAATCGGAAGTTCAAAACTTTCTCTACTATGAAAAAACTAATATGCCTAACACTTTACCCCTTAATTGAGTTAACTCTTACTCATAATATTTTGTTGTCTAACAAAAAAAAAGATGAACTTAATTTTTTAAAATAAAAAAATACCGAGTATTTGTTAGTACTATTTTTTAATTAAAAAAATTATATAAAAAATTAATAAATAATAATTTGTTGGCCATGTATGCATAAAATGCCATGTATTTGTAAAAATAAGAAATCCAGTTAATGATTCTTGTAGAAAGCCTCACAGCCCGTAAATGTACCTTTCAATTGGCTTTCCCCAAAGCCTAAATACAGAATATATATTTCCTCATATAATGCACAATAAATTAAAGACCATTCTTTTCTTGCTTTTCTTTTTTTTCCACTTTTTTTTTTTTTTTTTTTTTTTTATTACAGCTTTCAAATGGGGTTGAAAAAGAATTTTTAGGTCTTGAGAATCTGAATCAAAGAAAAAAAAAGTTTAGTGAGGATTGGATAACAAAGAATAGAATCTTTTACGTTTTTGGCAACTTTTATTATGGCAAAACATGCCCCGTGACTTCCGTCTAGTAGTGTTATATTTCTGTTTCTGTAACAAGATATAAATATCATTAAACATAAAATAGTGATTTGGAGTTTTGTTATTATTTTTGTGAGGAAAAAAAATAAATTATTTTAAAGTGTTGAGCTTTATAAACACACAATTGTCTTGGCACCTGCTCGGATATCCCTGTACTATGCTTTGTTAATATGGAATTAAATCTATATGATAATATTGTCATTAGGGTGGCTAATACATGTTTAGGAATTTAAATCTTTTGTCCCATAAAGTTTATACCAATCCCACTAATTCAATGCTCTAATTTTCTTATTCACATGGTCTATTTAGCTAGGTAAACCCTTAGACAACCATTTATTTCGATTCTTTATTTTCTAGTTTTATTAAAAAATAATTTTAGTAGCACTCATTTTCTAAATTTTATATTTTCCTTTCTTCAAAAAGTTTTACAAAAATATCTTCAATTAGTAAATTCTCCCTTAATATTCATAACTTTCTTTTCACTTGTATATAAGGTTTCGCTTCACAGATTATGCTATTTGTAATATTATGCATATAATAAAATTTTATGTCTCGATCTTTCTAGAATTTAACTATTTTATTAACGATGATATATTATAAGAAGCAAATGAATTATTTTGGCCAAGGAATAATGACACAATATGCACTCAGTTCAGAGATTTTATATTATTAGAGAATAAGTATATCTCAGTCTTGAAGTTGCATTTAATGGTTGCTTAGGTGCCATAAATCACTATTATTATTATTATTATTATTATTATTATTATTATTATTTTGAAAAACTAATATTATATTATTATATTATTCTTTTTTAAGAATATGCATTCAAAAGCCTTTGAGCTAGCTGGCCAGAACCTCAAAAGGAATAATAGTGGTCCAAACATGGGCCTTTTAGTTTCCAAGAACCCATCACATGCATGATGGGCCTATTGCATTTCACTTTGGGCCTATCTCTTATAATAGCCTTTTGATTTTTCTATTTCAGTCTGTTTTTAGTTCACCTGATAAAAATAGAAAGATATTATTTGAATCAGAACTTATAAATTGACATAACTTATCACAAAGTTCTTCCCAAACCCCTCATGGCATGTTATATTAGACCTAGAATGCACATGCGTGTAGTGCGTGTGTATATATTATTATAATAAAAATCTTATAATCTATTAAATTAAAATACACTTCTATATAAAAGATTCCACCTCTGGAAAGTGCCTACACCTAATGGCTTAAGTCGCTGCTCTCATTTCCTCGTTGACGCATCATGCAATTGTAATTGACTCATCAATACGTGCAAGCTAAGTGTGCAACACACATATAATGATATTTCATGCTCACTAAAACTACATGAATTTTAGGTTGCACCGAGACTATGACCATCACTATCACCATGCATGAAGTTGTACTAGATAACAATTGGCAATATTCTATGAATCATATTAATATTATGATGATGGATATGCATACATACATACTTTAATATACATCAATAATATATCTAATTTGATTTACATCTCAATTTTAAAGAAAATTAAATACATAGCTGCCTTCATCTTTTCACGATAGTTCATGCTATATATTAACTTTAGCATTAATAATAATAATAATAATAATGTTTTCAAAATAATAATAATAATAATAATAATAATAATAATAATAATAATAATAATAATAATAATAATAATAATAATAATAATGGGGAATATTCTCATAGTTGATGGACCCCGACAAAAGGGATATTCAAGAGGACAGCATTGGGAAAATAAGCATCGCACGTGTCACGAGGAGAATCTCTGCCATGCAATGCATGCATTGGAGAGAGAATGAATGAAATAAATTTTGTAATTTTTTTTTAAAGGAAAAAAAAAAAGAAAAAAAAAAAAGAAAGAAAGAAGGGAATCTTAACAAAAGGCTTTGGTTGGAGTCTTGTACGAGAAGCATGATTCTAGAAAGCGACCAACCTTCATTTATCTCTCCAATATTTATAATATTAACAAACCACAAAATAAAAATAAATAAAGAATTGTATATATACAATCTTATTTAATTAAATGAATTTCAATGTAGCATTCTATATAATGTAAAATTAATTAAACGAAGTTCAAAGTAAAATAATTTCAACCTATATTCAAGAATTGAATCTTTTTGGTATTTTTTTTTTTTGGTATTGTTTAATTTGACTGAGATTTAATTAATATTGATGTGAAAAAAAAAAAAAAGAAGAAGAAGAAGAAGAAGACAATAAATGAAGTTTAATATAACATTTCGTAGAATCCCTAAATTATAAGATAACTGTAGAATTTGTTTCTAAGTATTGTTACGGACTTGCTCACTTTTCGCCCATAAGCTATCATTGACGTTCCACTTTTCGTCCCTAAGTTAACTTCTCGTGCTCAGTACTTTTCGTCCCTAATATTTTGTTAGTAAATTGACGAAAAGTGCAACACCAATGATAGCATAGGGACAAATAGTGAGAAAGACCAACACTTAGTGATGAATTCTACAATTAGATCTCTACACTCTATCATATCATAGAGTTTGAAGTGACTTAGTTAAAAAAGAAAACATATGGTTAGTCACTATGATTTTCATAATTTTTTTTGAAAGGAATGATTTTCATAATTTTAAAACTTTGATATGGTATCTTGTTTGCTACTTTATGTGATTTACTTTATATTTTCTTACAAATGTATATGTAACTATAAAAATCAACTCTCGATCAAATTAATTTCATCACACGTAGATAAGTATGCATGCTCTTACATTGAATAATTACTAATTGTACATGCATGGATTGGCTAATATTTAATTACTATACTTTTAGATTATTATAATTTAATTGAAAAAATAAACAACTGAACAAAATTTTTGTCACTTAAGATATTTAGCGGTAGGACCATATAAATCAAGTGGGAAAACCATTTTTTTTAATTTAAAAATATTCTTTCTTTTAATTAAGTAGGTATGTAGCTCCTGGAAGGGTGGATGAATTAAGGTCCAGATCAGAAGGTGAAAGAGGAAACATCAATTCAGAATGTAGTATCATATTAAGATCGAATCATTAAACTTTGAATTATTTGATCGATCCATACGTGTAGTCATATGTTAATGACAAAATTCTCAAGTACATTGAAACGAAAGGACGATAATCTTATCATAATAATTAATGACTTCAATTCATGCATCAATCTTTAATTCTTGCTGCGACTGCTTTTTATATATATTAACTCACAACCACATAAAATATAAATATTTTTAAAGGTGATAGCTTAGCTTGAACTGTTTTACATTTTAATTAGTTTAATTTTTTTATTCAAAATGTCGTATACTATTTATATGCAACATCGTAGTCTTACATCAAAATTATACATTGCATTTATTTGTATATATTGAAGTAAACATGTGAATATAACAAAAGGGTTCAATTCAATTCTTAATTTTTTTTAAAGAGTGATACGATGTTATCTTTCTTTCTTAAATTTATTATCTTTTGATATGTCACAAATTTTATTTTTTGGTATTTGATTAATTAATAATTAGATTAGTTCATTTTTATGGGATAATTGGCTCGACTAGCCCATCCATGTTGAGTACGTTTTGCGGCTCAATCAAGGTATCTCAGTTTAACTTAAATGTATATGCTTTGGTTGCAAGGTTTGGAATAAGTGCCTTGAATCATCACAACCCATGATAACTAGTTCAAGTAGTGGTTACGATACAGTTAGGGATGACAATGGGTCGGGTGTGGATCGGGGAGTGCTACATCCATCACTCGACCCACCTTATATTTTCTCCACCCACCCCCAATTAACCCACATCGGGTGAACTTTTTTAGAATCCATCCCCACCCCCACCGGGTGCAGGTGCCCACTCGGGTACCCACCACTTATCATCTCATTAATTTTTTTCACTGTGTTTGGCAAATAGCATATTTTATTAGCGGAATCCTCACAAAAAACAATATTTTATTAGCGAAATGAGGTCAAAATGCTAAAATAGTATCTTTTTGGGACATCTTATTGCATTTATTTAGTTCAAAAGAATATTTTGCCCAATAATTTATATTTATATAATATCACAAATTAATTTATATCTATATAATAATTAAAATAGGGAAATTTAGTTTTTAACCCTTGAATTATAGTAATATAAATTTTTCCTCTCAATTATAAGCTAGCACACCACATTTTCACCCTCAATTATATATCCTCAAATTGACTAATTTTACCCAATATAATCCTTAACATAACTATTAACATAACCTTTAATTATCATCAGAACAATCTAATAAGATCAGATACTCCCCTTTAACTAATAGTTTAAATCACATAAAAATCCTTCAAAGTTCAAGTTTCCAGATGGCTTCATTAATATTTAACGATTTTGTTAAGGGTTGAATAAAATTAGCTACTTAGAGGATAACAAAGAGGGAAGTGTGGTGTGTCTATATATATAATTAATAAGAAAAAATGACTATATTACACTATAATTCAAGAGTCAAAAAGTGTCATTTTTCTTTAAAATATAATCTAGCTAATTCGAAGTGGATTCCAAAACAACAACATGACATCAACAATAATGATTTTAAAATTAAATATTAGAAAATTTATATCTAAAATATAAAATGTTTTTAAAGTAATTAAATAGATAAAAGCACAACATTCATATCTTTATAGATTATTTTACATTATACTAGTTAAAACCAAACATCTTTTTATTAACAACTAATATTACTCATTGATCAAAATAACAAATACAATCTGCTACCGGCATGGACAACTCGATCAATTGATTACATGGATGAAATTTGTCACAAGAGACCAATGATTGAGTCTCACCAGCCCATCTGCTCCCATAAATTGAGGAGAGACACTGCACATTAAATTGGTCACTTTCATTCCTCTTGAGAAATCATTGTACTCTCAGAGCATATTTAGACCTTTGTAAATTGTAATAGCCAAAATCCTTTTCAATAAATACAAATTATATTATTCTTTCCTCTCTTTTTTTTTTAAAAAAAAAAACAAAAATATATTAAACTTTAGTAAATCATGACCATTAAGTTGTGGCAATTCCTAGACAGTGAAATATGATTTGAATGATTTTACAAGCTATATCAAACACCTTTAATAATTAAGAATCTACAAAAGGTAGTCCAACCATTTCATTTGAATTTGATTTTCATCTTAGCCATCCAATTCCATGTTCTAGCATAGCTAGGCCAAAACCCTAAAAGAAAAAAATCTTTATAAAAAAAATCTATTCACATACACTCACATACCTGGCATATATATCGACTTTAAAAAATACAGAATAGCAAGAATCATATTCGGGTAGAGATCCGAATTTTACTTAGAATCAATTAACAATAATCTAACAAAAGAAAAAGAAAATAATAAGAAAAGTAGCTAGAGAGAATCTTCTTACCTTCCAACCCACTTCAAAAAAGTAAGTAGCAGAAGAAGATTCCCAAAGGAGGAGGATTGAGTTAAGGTGTTTTAATGGAATAATTCTGTTGTATGCGCAGAGAGAGAGAGAGAGAGAGAGAGACACAATTTCTGGCTTTTAAGCTTTGTAGGCAATACATTGTTCCCTTAAAATTAGAGTCGTAGAATTGGAACTAACTCAGATCAGATATTCCTTCCTTATGCACTCTCAATATTATATTCTTTACAAATGAATGAAATTTAATGTCTTTCTCTTCAACATGAATACATCTTGCTCCGATACTATACTTTCATCAATTATACACTTACTTTGGTGCTTGGATTGATACTAAACACCATTTTTGAATATTTCCTCTCTTTTCTTATTCGGATATATCAAGTCATGCTAAAATTAGAGGAATGGAATTGATTGGAACCCATGACTGTAGGTT
Source organism: Ipomoea trifida (assembly GCA_003576665.1). NCBI lineage: Eukaryota > Viridiplantae > Streptophyta > Magnoliopsida > Solanales > Convolvulaceae > Ipomoea > Ipomoea trifida. The sequence goes on from CP025646.1 coordinate 15,184,474, forward strand.
CACATTTTTGTTCAAATATTATTATTCCACCTGGCCTAATCAAATCTTCCCAAAAATAATAATGGGCATGTAATCCCTATTGGGCGGCGGCTTGGAAAGCCGAGTCTAGCATCCTACCATTCAAACGTGGCGCTCATTACTACGCAAGTAAAAAGGAAATAAAGTTGCACAATCACTACTAACTATAGCATTTTGCGTAGTGGTAAGCGTTTGATCTTAACCATTAGTATCATAACAGGTTATGAGGGATTGCTGGGATTGTTGGGCGACATTCCAAAATCCTGCCATCGAAACATAGCACTAACGGTTATGCAAGTAGAACGAATCAAGGGAATAAACGTTTGATCCTGCCATTTAAAATAGTAAGAGAGGTACCACCACACTACATAATAGTTAGCAAATAAACCATTTAAAATCAAATAAACTTACAAACAATAACATTATATTGTTATCATAATAAATAATAAATTAAATATTAATAAAAATTTATAAAATAAAACTTACAAACATGGACGGAATTAAAAATCTTTTTGACTAGGGACGAGAAACCAAAGTCTTCAAAACACGATTAAAATATTAAAACGTCTTGATCCCTTTAAAATAACAACTATGTCACCTATCTCACCACATGTTTCACCTACGACCTCTTCGCACCAGATCTCATCCCTATATATATATATATATATATATATATATATATATATATATATATATATATATATATATGATCAAATGAGAACCACTCTTGTAGTAAGAACTTGCGAATCAACATGAATGCACACAAACTATTACATGAGTAAATTGTGTGCATTGTGCATTAAAATATGAGATTGTGTGCATTTATGTACAAGTTCGCAGGTTCTCACGGGAGGAGGGGTTCTCATTGAAACCTCGAAGAGTATTAATGAACTAGGTGACTTCTTTCAACTAGTGGTCAGTAATATTTTTCGAATTCCTAAAGTGGTTGAAAAATAAAATTAGTCAAAAACTCAATTCCCAAAAGCAAATGTTATGTTTCCGACCACTTCAATCCCTAGTGGCTGAAAATTTAGACTTTCCACCCATGTAAGATGGTCTACTGTACTATATATACCTTGTTATGCTTTTTTTTTTTTCTTTTTTTTTTTTGAGAATTATACCTTGTTATGCTATATATCTAAATTCAAGTCTATTGCAATGTATTTTCATATTTCAATTCCCTTACGGCTAATGCCCATGCATTACAAAAAGTTCACTTCTTTTACCATATTATATAATAATAATAGGAGGTAGCATGCAAATGTGCACTTTAGTATATGAATCAAATTAATTTTTTTTTGAATGCTACTGACTCTATTACAGTGTAGTATCTGTTCATAAACTACTTTCTCAACCTACTGAAAAACAACCTCCCGTATACAGGGAAGGGTTTGATGCCACTGGACCACAAGGCCCTTGGCATGAATCAAATTAATATAGAATACCAATACAAATATAGTTAAAAATACCCATTAAGGATTTGTATTAGAATCTGAGCAAATAAATTACACAACAAAAGTGGATGTTTATGTATGTGCATATGGAGAGAGAGTAAAGAGTAAAGGGTAAAAAAGAAAGAAAGAAAAGGTACAACACATACATACACACTATAGATCAGAGGAGCTGAGGAAGAAGAAGAATCATCTTTTATGGGAGAGATAATGTGATTTCGTGCAAAGACTGTCCCAAAGCCTCTAAAGGTTCCAAAATCACTCTTTCTCTAATCACATGATCGGCCCCTCACCTGTCAGAACCCATCTATCTATCTATCTGATTCCTTCTCCCATTTTAGCCTTATGCCTTCACTTTAGTGCTGTTCACTTATCTTCCTAGGAATAATTCTACATTAATTAACATTAACATCTCATTCTTAATTAAATTAATGGCTCCTATGTTAAAATCATTGTGTATATATATATATATATATATATATATATATATATATATATATATATATATATATCTTGATCTAAATATTTTATTTTTTTACTTATTGTTCATCAGTCTCATTTGTTTCCGATATGAAAAACTCATTTTTTTTTTCTTGGTATGAAAAAAAAAAATTAAAAGAACTTTTTGAGGCTAAAAATTAATGTAAGGATATATAATCCATCAATATATGAATTAATTATCAACTATCCCATCAACCATTCAACCTGTTACATAGGATATTTTCTGTGTGGTTTACTTCATAAGATTGAAATTTATTCAATACACACCTTCAGATAGTGACGGCAGATTTTCATCCAAAAGAGAATTTATCAATCATTTACCAAAAAATAATGTTAAAATAGTATATGGATGCATAAAATATGAAATGTAAGATAGTACTAACCCTAATATTCACTGTATATCTTTTTGTCTTTGCCCTTTGCAAGAAGTTACCATTGCCCTCCCTCTTTCTTTATCTTTTCTTTTCCCCTCTCTCTCTCTCTCTCTCTCTCTAAAAACCCCACTTTATTCCCTCCTTCAAACTCAGCTCTCTAAAAGGAAGAGTCTTCCCCCCATTTGTCCTCCTGCCCTTGTGCTCACAAACAACACCTCTCCCCTTTCTCTCTCTCTCTCCATTCCACCCCACACTTTGAGGTTCAAACAAAACTATTCTTTTGGCCACCCTTTTGATCTTACCCCAACTTCCATTCCCTGTTTGAGTATGAACATTTCTTGACCTTCACACAATCACTGTAGTTTCTAGCTAGCTAGCTTGCATTTTACTTGAAAATTAAAAGATAATAATAATTATTATTATTAGTTGGTCATCATAATCATCATCATGATGGCATCATCCTCAGAACTAAGCCTGGACTGCAAACCACAACATAGCTACTCTATGCTCCTAAAATCCTTCGGAGACCAACAACAAACGACGACCACTGATCATCATCAAACCTCCCAAAAGCTCGAAGAATTCCTCGCTCGTCTCGAAGAAGAACGCCTCAAGATCGATGCTTTTAAACGCGAGCTTCCCCTATGCATGCAACTCCTCACCAATGGTAATTCATTATATATGCCGCACAAAAAATTGAATTTACTTTTTCACTGTTAGTTGTTGAAATAAAGTGTTAATCTTGGTCTAAAAATTTGTGCCTTAGCAGCTTGCTTTAATCCTAATTTATTTTTGGTTAATCTTTATTGTAACATGCAGCCTGGAAGTTAGAAATGGCTTTTAATGTGCACAACTTTAGATGTTTCATCTTTAGCTAGACATAGTGGGATCTTGGTACTACTATTCAAAATAATCATTTTCAAATTATTCCATTCTGGGAATTAACACAACACATTTATAGATAGAATGGTAATATAATGCTAGCTCTTCGGATGCATCAATTTTTTTTAATATTTTGTTCGGAGATTAGTTAATGAATATAAAGAATTTTATGTGTAATTGGGCAGCTATGGAGGCTTCGAGGCAGCAATTGCAGTCTTATAGGGCGAATAATGAAGGGGGGACGACGAGGCCGGTTCTTGAAGAATTCATTCCACTCAAGAATTCTTCATCAAGTTGTGATAATAATGGAGGAGCAGAAAAGATGGCAGCGGCGAACATGGCGTCCGACAAGGCGAATTGGATGACGTCAGCGCAACTATGGAGTGATCAAGGAAATGAATTAGGTGCAGGTGGGAAGAAGCAACAGCCCTGCAGTATTGGTGTCATAACTTCTTCTCCAAAAGAAAATGAAATAATAGGGTTTTCAATGAGCCCAAAAGTAGGAAACCTTGAGAAGAGAAATAATAATAATAATAATAATAATAATGGGGGAGGGGGGGCTTTTCTTCCATTTTCCAAAGATAGAAGCTCTTCAGGCCCTCCTGCCCCAACCCTAGCCCTAGCTTCTTCATGTGAAGAGAACATAGAAGCAGACAAAAAGAATATTAATAATGTTCCAGAAATAATTATTGTGAATCCTCCTAGTAATAAGGCCAACAACAACAACAATCATAGTGGGGATGCAAGTAGTATGAGTCAAGCAGATGGTCAAACCACCAGTGCCACGGCGGCGGGGGCGGCGGCCACTCAGCCTCAGAGGAAAGCTAGAAGATGTTGGTCCCCTGATCTGCACAGGCGTTTCGTTAATGCTCTTCAGATGCTTGGTGGATCTCAAGGTATTTCATATGATTTTCTTGAATGGGGCCTGAAATGAAATGATGTTGATGGTCAAAAAAGTAGTATTATTGTGTTTCTGATTTTCTTGTCTCTTCTTGTTAATTATTGTTAGTATTATGATATTATTAATTTAAGCTAATCCATATTTGGGCAATGATTACAGTTGCCACCCCAAAGCAAATCAGGGAACTCATGAAGGTTGATGGATTGACCAATGATGAAGTTAAAAGCCATCTCCAGGTATACATACACAAAACTCTATATATCTATTCCCCTTTTTCCTTCTGTGTTAGTACTACACTGCAGTGTCTGCACATTCTTTATAAGTTCAGTAATGTGTAAGAAGTAGAATCACAAATTCTGCAAAAAATTGGCTGCCCTAATTTACCCCTTTATTATCCTAGGCAATAAATAGGGTTTGGTGACTAAGGGATTTCGCCTTCTTAATATCGGTAACTCAGTTAGTTCTTGAGTAATGGTAGATTGTGGACAAGGATGGAAGATTGAGTCCTGTCAATAGCAGTGTTAGAGTTACACCTAATGTGGTAGACTCTTGTAGGCACAGACACAGTGCTGAGTCATTTACCCACCACCATCCTGTTAGGCAGAAGATGTGGGGCCAGGAGCGAGGGAATTTTGATTTTTGTGGACAAGAAATTCTATAACAGTTTTTCTTTTTTTTTGATATGCAGAAATACAGACTTCACACGAGGAGACCAATTCCGAGTCCACAAACAGCCGCCGCCGGAGCACCACAGCTCGTGGTATTAGGCGGCATATGGGTTCCACCGGAGTACGCAACCGCCGCCGCCACCCACGGCGGCGCTCCAGCCGCCGTCGCCGCCGCTACCCTTTACGGTGCACACCCATCCGTCCATCCCCACGCCGCATCTCAACAGCACTACTGCGCCACCGCCGCCCCGCAAGTGGCCCACCACGAATTCTACGCGCCGCCGCCGCCGCTCCATCAGTTGCACCAGCCCCTCCTCCACCACCACCACCACCAGCTCCACATGTACAAGCCACCCTCCCACAGCTCCCCTGTCTCCGGTGACCGGTCGGAGAGCATCGAGGACGGCAAGTCGTCGGCGAGCGGCGGCAGCTGGAAAGGCGATAGCGGTAGCGAAAACGGCGGCGGGGAGAGGAAAGTTTTGGTTTTAAGGGAGGAAGGTGAAGTGGGGAATAATGGAACTGAGATTAGTCTCAAGTTCTAAATTAATTATAATTTTTCTTTTATTATTATTATTAGTGTACTTTAGTAGCATTAATTCTTGGATTTAGATTTAAGAGTAGGGGTAAGTATAGCTCGGAAATTAATTACAATGTTTAAAAAGGCCATTAATTAATTATGATTTGTTTTGGAGTTAGTTAAATTCCTATTTAGTCTTTTGTAACTTTTTTTTTTTTAGATTTAATTTGTAACTGACTATCTTTTGCACTTTAATAATAATGATGATTTTGTATTTACATATTTGTTACTAATTCTGATTTCATTTCTATGAAATTTGAGGGTCAAAAAATAAATTACTATGTTATTAATAATAAAATTGTCAAATTTAGCATCTAACAATTTTGCTTTGGCAGCTAATTTGGGCATGACGTTCAACATTCAAATTATCACTAAATTGTCTAAGTGGATTGATGCATGGTGTTTTAAAAGAATTAAAGAAGAAATTGGTAATGGGAGAAATCCATTGAGAGTTAAACAACTAGTAATTTAGTTTTTAGTTCATTGAGATAGAGAGGAAAATCATAGATTTAATTAGTAATTAAATATGACCCCTTATTTTTGTGTTTGGTGCAACCGAACGACCACTCTACAAGTTGTTACAAATTGACTATCTAAGACGAAGCGTCTAACAACTCAAGTAAGAGCAAGATTTTATTTTTAACTTGTCGGGGTTGATCTATTATAAAAATTTCCTAATCACTTGTTTGACATAATATCCTTGCAAGTTGCAACTAGCAAAAGTGTAGTAGCTCCCCCCCACTCCTACCAGAATTAACTTAGTATCTTCCTTGGTAGCATTCACAACCACTTCCGGGTCAAGCTCACCTCGATGTTTCTAAAGCTTTTATCGATAATTAACCTAATTAAGACCTTTCCTTGCGCCTCAAAGTTTCTTGAAACTATTATTAAATTATTATTTGGGAATAATCTCATCCTCTTCAACTATATGGAATTAAGTCATATATATATATATATATATATATATATATTATGGCATTTATGGGATTTGTTCGTCGTATTCGATTAAAAACTAAAGTTGGTTATATGTGATAGTATTAATACGCACTTGCACCGGTCGGCTAGCCAGATCGGTAGATCGGCATTTCGGCCCGTTCAATTTTCGGTCCGACCGCCTCAGACCAGTCATGGCCTTGGTTGGTTGAAAGAGGTCATGTCGGGGCCGCCACGTGCCCCTTCCCACTTGGGCAAGGAGCGCGGTAGGCGCATGCGCGCCACGTACTCGCCAGAGCTCGGAGACCGCAACTTTCCCCTCTTATAAATACCGCATTAATGAGGAGAGAGAGGATCTTTTTTCGGCGAGATTCTATACTAAGTCTTGAAGTGCGCTCGGACAGTTGGAAAGCCCACTGCTGACTCGCCGAGCCCTTGTCACGTTGTAACTCGGGTTTTGATCCCTTTTGAAATAATAAGAGATCGTACTTTCCCGCTTTAGTTTCCGTATTGCCGTATTTAGCATTATCAATATGCATGGTGGGTGGCCTTTGTTTTCCCAAGTTTTGGCCAATGGTCCAGCAAGCTTTATATATATTTAGAGCAGCAAGGCAAAATGCATAGTAGGCGCAGAGATGCCGCTATCAGTGGCAGTCACATGAAATTTAATCCTTTTCATTTCATAAAGTGCCATGTTGGCCCCGGACAATCCCCATATGTTTTTATACCGGAAAAGAGGAATTGTTTATATTATATTCTTGGAATATGTATTCATATCTAACCTCATTTAATTTGTTTTAAAAGTTTTTTTCTTTTTCTTTTTCGGTTCAAGCTTTTGTTTAGTCTAATTATAATTTATATGTTAAACTCTTATATTAATTCTCCTGATATCTACAAGAAATTATTTTCCCTTTTTTTTTTTAAGCAAAGCAACTATTATTGACAATGAATAAGTCGATGAGATGCGAAACCTCGAAGATCATTATGAAAAACCAGTTTGACCTTTACAAGTAAAGAATTAAAAGAGCAAAAAATATTGGACGAGTTACTGCTAACACCTTCCGTGGCAAGAGCATCAGCCACCTGGTTAGCCTCCCGATAGACATGCTTTAAGGCTGAACCCCAAGACGAAAGGCAAGAGAGAATGAAAAGAACAGCTTCCCTAGTATTGCACAGGACCTTTGCCGTCAAAGAGGAAACAATGCGAGCAAGAGTACAACAAAACAAATGTTACCAACTGTTCAATTTTGCCCCACAAAAGTATGTGTAATTTGTATAAAGTACAATTGTATTTACCTCATTAATTGTCTAGAAATTTGAAAAATTAAAAAGGATAAATTGAGAAATATAGAATGATAGTTATGTTCAATTTTAGAAAGAAAACACTATTTTGGGGCAAACTAAAAAAGGAAAGTAAAACAAGTAAAATTGGACGAAGAGAGTATTAGATTAGACCCAAATGCACTAAAATGATAAGTTAAATTACAACTTTTTAAAGTTCTTTAGTCTAATTGCTTTCTCATATAAAACTTAAAGGCTTATTTGACCTTTTTTCTGAAAGATCAAGGGCATATTTGACCCTTTTTCCAAAAACTTATAACCAACCAAATGCATACAATTCGTACTGCAACCCTGCAAATGCAAGAAAATGGAGAAAATTGACATTTTGGTCCACTGACTATAGGGGTCCTATTAATTCTAGTCCACGACTTTCAAAAGTGTTAATTGCATACCATGACTTTTCAATTTGTATCAATTTTGATCACTCCGGCCAAATTACCGGCCAAATGTCGCCGGAAAGTCCTAAACCCTAAAATAACAAGGGTATTTTGGTCATTTCACATTCTTATCTTCTTCTCCGGCGACTTCCCACTGTTTTTGCATTTTTCTGGCAACGCCTTTGCGATGAACAGAGCAGCACGGCGGTGTTCCCGCCCCTCCCCTAATAATATTCACATATTCACAGACGGCGGTGGTAAAATTGACCATTGTTTTGTCTGATCCACCAACAATATTCCAGAAATGGGTGTCCAATCCAATTTTAAGAGCAGCGCCTATCATATGTATTCACAACAAAATTGCAAATGTTTTCAGATAACAAGCAACTTAGATCTTAGGATGTCAGTATTTTTTTTTTCTTTTGTGGGTTAAAAGATTCTGTCCATCAATGGATGAATTTTATTTTATTATATATATGTTTTATTGCTGAATGAATAATTTCGTGATAATGTATATAGGAGAGGAAACTGATGAATGTTTGAGCGAATTCATGGAGGTGTGCTCTGTTCATCGCGCCTGAAAAATGCAAGAAAAAAGTGAGAGGTCGCCGGAGACGCCGGAAAAATGCAAGAAAAAGTGAGAGGTCGCCGGAGAAGAAGATAAGAATGTGAAATGACCAAAATACCCTTGTTATTTTATGGTTTAGGACTTTCCGGTGACATTTAGCCGGTAATTTGGCCGGAGTGACTGAAATTGACAAAAATTGAATAGTTAAGGTACGAAATTAACAGTTTTGAAAGTCGTGGACTGCAATTAACAGGACCCCTATAGTCAGTGGACCAAAATGGCAATTTGCTCAAGAAAATGCATACAATTCAAGATTAATCTGTATGGATCGGATAGTATCAACTACTAGTTGCACATTCAAAGAGCACCTGTGGAATCATGCATGTAAGTCCAAGATACTAGCAGCATTTGCAACATAGTGTAATAAATGTGAAATTACACCAATCTATGAAACTAGGAACGATTTCTTCAGAAAAGTAAGTTCTCTGAAGATATGCAGTGCCATTGGTGCTAAATTGATTCGACAAGTGTGGCAATGATCTTTGACAACTCCAGATTCAGCTCAAAACAATCGGAAAATAAAGACAAACTGAAATCTCAATACATATCAATCTGTTCACACACCTGACATGTCACCGGTGTCCAATAATGATCAGTATAGAAAATAACAAAAAATGCCAGGACTAAAAGGCTTGTAACATCACTAACATGATATACAGGTAAAACAACACTTTTCATATTAATCATTCTGCACGTACAACTGTCAACTGCATACATCTTTGATCCATTCAGTAATATGTATATGTAGCAAATAGCATTACAGTCTTACAGACTAACTAAAAGTTTTGATATTACAAAAGCGGACTGAAAAAAAAAAAAAAAATGATTACCTTGGTCATATTCAGAGACATGCATATACAAGAAGTCATGCAGTTTCCATGGAACATGAGGGATAGAGAGTTGCAAACAAACGTCAAGCAATTTGAATTCTCAGACCCCTCAGGGATCGCCAATCCTCAGGATACATCCTTCATACCCAGACCATCGTCACAGTCCATTTCCAGCATTGTTGAGTGGACCAGTGACTATAAGAAAGAAACTTACATCAATTATCTTGGAAATGAATACATCATACATGCTCCAATAATCAGAGTGAAAGTTCATTATTTGGCCATGTAACATGACATAAATATATGAAACATTTTGGTTCTAAGCCAGCTTCAAACCACACACAAAATAGAAGCACACATTCTTTCACTATTTTAGTATTGTCTTACCTTTCATGAGAGATGATATTTTCATTAGCACAAGAGAGAAGAATTTCATGAAGAATGGATACACATTGTGTTTGAAAAAAAAGTCATTTTTTAAAATTAACAAAGGATATTAATGCAGTAAGGCTGTAAATTACTAGTATCTCATTTATGAAAAGATAGAGTCTCTACCTGCAGCTCCTGTTCAGAAGCTTTAAGTCTTTCACCACTATCTCTTACATGGAGAAAACTTTTGTACAACTGTAGATAGCAAAGAATGAGAGTTCTCTATGTGCACCAGTGAATAACAAACCATATATGTGGAATTACCTTAGACATTTGCAGCTGTCTCTGTGACCTAAGCTTCTTTACAGCCTTAAGTGAATCCTCCAGTTTCTGTAGTCACCAAACATTATGATGGAAGCAAAAGATGCATGCAGTCTATATTTAAAAGCATGCTTAGAGAACTAAATGAACTGTAATGAAATAGTGGCAGAAATGCAAGACAAGCAGAAATCACAACATTACAGCAACAAATCTCAACCTGGAGTTTTTCCTGTAACTCCGATACCAGCTTCATCTTTTCCTGCACCCTTTCCTCTATCTGAGGTACCTGGAAAAGCATTAAAGGTTAACTTCAAACTGAGTTGCAAGAAAACTATTTTGTTTTAGTTCTGGTATTCCCTTCTCATAGAAAAGGCCAAACAGGATACACATAATCAAGGATAACATACATAGATGGAGCCAAATAAAATCAAAATCAAACCCTTGTACTTAATTGGTTCAATCATTTCTAGGACTAGCAATCTTAACCATCAGTAGCATGATGTTAGACTACAGATTCATTCAGGAAGCTATCCATATCAGCTCAAATAAGCACTTCATGTAAGGATTAAGTTGAAGCACTTCAAAAATCTCTCCAGTATAAGCACTAAGTGAACATATACCTCATGTTGAAGTTCTTCAAGCATTCTATTTGAAACCTCCAGTTGTTTTTCAGCCTGAATAAAGGTACGAATATATATTAATTACCTAAGTATGCTAAACTGCACATAGTAAAAGCAGGAAGCTGTTTGAAACTACAATAAACATACCTGATCATGATCATTTTCACTTGATTCAGCCGACTGATCTCTATTATTGTGGTGACCTAAATTAGACCTGCTTAAAATTTAGTTATCAAAATAAGATACTTTATTCTAAATTTTTTACAAATAAATTTGCCAAAAGCTCCTATAACTTTGTGAAAAAAAAAAAAAACACCACGTATTATTGTGATAATCAGTTGCACCAATACAAATGTACAAAAGGGTATCATACCCATTAGGTAACTTCGAAATTAGATCCCTGTCTCTGTTTTCATGATTATCATCATACTTTTGCCTCTTTCTACGTTGATCTCTGTATCTTTCAGAGCTGTCACCATGATTACTTTGATATTCTCGTTGAAAATCCACCATGTCTCTTCTGTAGTCTTGAGATCTATCTCTATCCACATTATAATCTCTTTCTCGGTCCTGATTATGTATTCGTTGGTATCCTCTACTGTTATGAGTGCGGTCTCGAGACCGATCCTTATGTCCATCCCTAAGTCTATCATAATCATAATCACCTTCTATGTCCCAGCCGTCTTTATCACTATCCAACCCTCTCTTAGTGTGATGATGAAAACTCTGAGGACCAAAATTTGGCCTGCCACCTCTGGTCTTGACTTCATTTACTCTTACAGACCTTCCATCAATGGTCTATGAATGAATTGAAGAGAAATAATATTTAAAAAAAAAAAAATTACTCAGATAAACCAACAATAATTAAAATATTAAGAAATAATCAGCAGTCAAACAGACATAAAAATATACCTTTCCATCCATATCATTGATAGCCTGTTGGGCAGATCGAGGATTTCCAAAGGTGACGAATCCATAACACTTTCCCCTAACATTATGGTCATTAATTATCTGGAAATCAAAGACGTAAAATGCAGTTAACAGGATATATCTTGTGTATAAATATTAAATAAACAGAAAGAGTTATGGAAGACAAACAGATCATACATGGTTTTTACAACCAGAAACACAAAATATGCACCAAGCCACTCTCCAGAAATGGTTTTAAACCAATCACAGTAATAAACCGAATTGGCTCTTGAATAACTACTACTACCACAATTAAAGTAATAAGCTAATTCATTTATACAAAGAAATTGAATAAATTCCATAGTAGCTGCCTAGCTGGATAACAGATGTACTTTTATAGCTAACAGTTTAGTTTACTTTACTATAAACATCAGACAACCAGACTTCTTACTATAACAGTAAGAACAGAACCTGAGTTTCACAGTTCAATCAAATAACAGCCAAGCAGATAGTAAACTCAGACTTTCAAGCTTCACCGTCTTCCCTAATACCAACACTAACCATTTCAGCCAATTGAAATGTAAAGGAAATTGCAGCTGATGAAATACAGAAATAAAGAGCATTGGATTTAGAGCATTGCCTTTGGCGAGGAAAAGTGTGAATTTGAAACGAAAATTAGAAGATAATTATAGTTAATTCAATAGAATTTAAAATTAAACCCTAAGAATAAGGCTAAGCGTATGCGCGTGAGTGTATAGAGGAGAGCAAAGAGAGTGGGGGGACCTTGACGTCGACGACTGAACCGTATATATTGAAGACTTGCCGGAGAGTTTCTTCGGTGGCACTGTAGGGGAGGCCTCCAACGTAAATCGAGCTCTCGTCGTCAATCGTCATCTTCGCCGCTGCTACCACCGTCGCAAATTTCCTGTCTTAATTTTACTAGTTTATTGTTTTCAAAAAACAAAATAAAAAAAAAATTACTAGTTTATTGGGCCATATTGTAGCCCGAGTCCATCAAATCAATTTTGGGCTTTTCACATTTTCGGTTTTAAAAGGGCCAGAATTCTTCACTTGCAATCATTATTGCATGGACCATGGTCCACACAGCTGTGTGGACCAAAAATAAAAAGTACATTATTTTTGTACTGAAGGTACATTATTTTTATAATGTAGGTACATTATTTTAGGGTACATTATTTTTGTACTGAAGGTACATTATTTGACAGTACTGTCAAATAATGTACCTTCAGTACAAAAATAATGTACCTTCAATATAAAAATAATGTACTTTTTATTTTTGATCCACACAGTTATGTGGACCCTGGTCCATGCAATAATTTGCCCTTCACCTGTCACATATTTGAATAACACGATGCCATGTGGAGTTGCAGACCATTTTATATACTTGTGTAATTCGATTCATTATGAAGTTCGTTATTGTTACTGTTTCTGTAACTTAAAGAATGGTCATTGTTGTTGGGAAATGCTAAGTCAATGGGGGAGTTTTGTGGTTTTTAAGTATTCTTGATTAGCCAAAGATTGTGATTTAGTGACACTTAATTTGCACTCTTACATGAGGAGAGTGAGTTCGAGCCTTAGTAGAGGTGATTGTTGACAATTTGTGCTTTAGTAGATTGAGAAAGTAGTAGGAATAATATATGTACCCTTAATATATTATATATGGAAGGACATAAATTACAATTTTTTCTAAATAGTATTATCAATTCCTCAATAATGCCAGTAGTATATAAATTCAAACAAATGCATCATATAATGTTTTATTCACTGCAAATATAAGCACCTTTTAGGACTAGTGTAAATAAAGTTCACTATATCTCCATGTTTTTTTTTTTTTTAATTCACCAAGAACATAAGGCTTATATGATTCACACAAAATAATTATTACTCCGTTGTCCCATTTTATATGTTTCTGCTTATTATTCACTAGTCAAATTAGCTAACTCTTTCTTTAATATTTTTAATTATTTTTAAATTTTATTTTTTTTGTTTAATAATACTTTTAATTTAGTTTCTAAATATATCAATTTTATATACTAATATTAAACTTAATATTATAAAAACTTGAATTAAAAATAACTTCAATCAAGTCCTTTTTTTTTTATACCAATATCCGCATTCTAAGAAATAAAACTAATCCAATCGAGTTAAATTGTACTTCAAATCCCTCCAATCCACTCGAACGGTCACCTTAATTTTGGTATAAATATCCACATACATCTGATTAAACTTATATGGTGTATCTGCTCCATCTAAAAAGCGTTGGGCAATAGGATCAAATTGAAATGCGTTGCCTTTAATTTTCTTTAAAATACAATAATACTGTAGCTAACTAAGTGGCTTACCATGCTGATCTGATCCCAACTCAAGAAAAGAGGAAAAGGGGGCATTGCATGCAACCTCATCAGCTCATTATTTACCCCATCATGATAAACCATCCACTCACTCGGATCTGATCCCTCTCCCATCATCATCATCCTCAACACTATAATCTTTTGCTAATGTCAAAAGTCTAATGATGGGGTTTTCATAAGCACAACGTGCAATGCTCATGATAGTACGTACAGTGATCTGATGATGAGAGCAAAAGGAATGTTGAAGATCTAAAGATAGGTGAAAAAGAGGGATAATTTGGTTAAAGATTGGTACTTTTTTATGTGTACAAATCCATGCCCCTCTCTTTCATTCCCTTTTTTGCTTGTGCTTTAATTTGCAGCACATATGATATGATAACCAATTAAGTGACAAAATAGCTTTCAACCACTGGGGTCTAATCACCATAATTCTCACATTTAAAAAAGAAACAAAAAATTGGTCTTGAATATGCTGCATGCCCATCCATGGTGGGATCCAATCTCCAGACTCCAGCAACCAATCTTTTGTAGTTTTGTCTCCTTTCTGGAAAAGAAATTAAAGGCAGGAAAAAATTAAAACCAGTCGTTCATCTTTAATTTCACTCGATTTTGTTATCATTGAGGAGTTGAAATTTTTTATAAAGCTTCACTCCTTTTAAAACCATTATGAAAAAGAGTACCAACAAAGATCTGATCTTCACAGCATCTCAGCTCTTTTTAAGGTATCTGTGAGCTTGCATGCATTACTACCACAACTTTGTCTGGATTTTTCATCATGTTTTGGGACAAATTTTAGTCTCTCAATTTTGATTCTTGTACAATTATTGTACTACTTGTGTAAGTATGATAATCTTAATTATGATTAAACCCAATGATATGATATATAATGGTCCTATGGAAGGCTATGGATTTTATGGTCTTCTCTCTAGATTTTATGCGTATAGTTAGTGATGACAGACTGATTCAAGAAATGAAGTGCATGTGTTCTCAAATTTTTAATAACTAATTACTAGACTATATAATTCCAAAAAAAAAAAAAAATGTCTTAGGTGTACGTTTATGGTACGTTCCATATATTAAATTATTGTTTGTAATCATTTTTATAGCAAATGTCTCATATTCCATTCTTATTAAGTTTAGCAAGTGCTTTCAAAAAAAAAAAAAAAGTTTAGCAAGTATTGTAAGCCAAAAATTATTTTATACCATACTTACATAATTTAAGGTGCACAATAAGTATTACAAATTTCATACTTATATGTGTAAATCTCACACTTATATGTTCAAATATAACACTAATCAAAAGTACAATTTTTGTTACTTATAAGAGAAAAAGTAATACATTTTTCATAATAAGTAATGTTGACAAGTACCTCTCACTTATAAAGGCAAATATAATACTTTTGAGGAAAAATGTAATACTTTTAAATCGAAATGTAAAAGTATTGTATTTTTCCTTAAAAGTATTACATTTACCCTAATAAGTAACAAAAATTTTATTCTTGATTAGTATTACATTTGAGCATATAAGTGTTACATTTGCATCTTGACCCGACCCGACCCGACTCGTCTCATGGTGAGACGATCTCACACAAGTTTTTGCCTAATAATAATAATAATAAAATGTCCTACTTCTTTTTATTGGTAATTTTTCAATGGACCGGAGAGTAGTCTGGAATTTGTATATAGAGGTTTCGATCTATTATTGGAAGCAATATTTTGCTTTGCCTAGTTGGAGTTTTTTTTTTTTTCTAGTATTCTTGATTCTATTACAATGTAGTATCTCTCTATCTGTTACAGTCCAAAGAGTCAATAATCCACCATCGGCGTTCGATCTTATGACCTTCCCTCAAGGGGAGTCAGAGAGGTGTCATCTGAGCATAAGGTGCTTGGATAGTTGGAGGGAGTTGAGTGTCAAAAATTTGTGGTGGTTGACGGAAGTATGTAGCATAGGGTGCCAATTTGGGTAGTGTTATACGGTGGTTGACGAAGGTAGGTGACTTATTAGGTTTTCACATTTTTTTAGCCGTGTAAAGAGGTTATCCTTAGTTGTGTATTGTTTGGTTTATTCAAGGGCAAATGTTGTGTCCTTATGTTAATTTTATTTAATTTATTAATGTATTTGCAATTGTATAGAGATTTTTGAAAAATATTATTCATATTTTTAATACTATATATGTGTGTGGGTGTGTCTGTCACACGATTTGCTTGATTGTGTGGGAGGAAAAGAAAAAAATAAAGAAAAAATATTAGAAAAAAGTGGACTGTCTTTAACACTAATTATATTATCTGTCAACATATCATAAAGTATAAAATAAAAAGAAAGTATGTGTAATGTAATTTAAAATTATTTTATGGTATATTGATGTAATAACTTTGATCTATGTACTTTTTTTTTGAATGGTTAGGTTGGTCATGGTTGTATACTTACATGCTTCTTCTTTTTTTTAACCATATATAGTATAAAATATTTCCATCATATTGTTGCTAGTAAACAACTCATGCAAGTGTCTAACATTTACTTATTTTTTTCAAAAAAAAAACATTTACTTATTATTATATAATATTATCCATAAGGAGTTTCAGATGTATGTATTATAATCCAAAAAAAAGAAAAAAAAAACATGACTAAGATAATAGTTGTACTTAAACATTGACAGAATTTATGTTTAGAAAATGATGAGTTCATCACTAGGGATAACTTTAGCATTATATTATTCTTTAGGCTTATGGCTTATTGGTAAAACAACTCCCATCATTTTTACTTTTTAAGAATTATATTTAAACTTTTTAAATTTTATACTAACTTGAAAACTTGATCGTTACCATTTATTCAAATTTACTATATCTAACCTAAAAAAAGACTTAGAAGTTAGAACAATCATGCATATCGATAACTTACTTGTCTATTAGTTAACAATAAGCCTAATACCTTCGCATTAGCTATCTATAAATGAAATATTGTGTCAAATCCATATTAATTTGGTTTTTTAAAAAAATTGAAATCATGAAAAAAATTTCAAACTTGGTATAAAACAATCAAATTTAAAAACTTGATATAATTTTTATGGGGAATCCAACGCTGAAAATGAACTTTGGAGATGATACTTTTGTAAGGAAATTTAAATATTTCACTTTCTGCATTTTTTATTGTCTAGCATATTGCTCGTTAATGTTATTACGTTAAAATGCCAACTAAATAAAGAAGCAATCATAATACCATGGACCATATATATATAGTCCATGTTGTAAGTTGGATCACTGGCATGTATTGTGTGTGTTTATTTTTAATAAACTATTAATTTATTTTTAGTGTACTAGGGTGACATAGAATTTTCCCATTTTCCTTAATGCACAAAAATCTGAACATTATATTTGAACCAAAACACAGTCCTCCATATGTTTTCCTAGTATATATATGTGTAGGGAGTTAGCAGTCCGGCCTGGCAAAAACACACTCTCCAAAGTCCAACGAAACCATCACTTTGATCACTTCCCATACACTGATACACCTTACTTATCAGTTAGCGCACATACACTACATACTTCATTAGTTCGATCTAACAGTCAAACAAATCAACTACCCACTCACCCTCCACCGGCCACTCACAAAATTTTCCGACAAGACTTCCGGCGAATAAACAACTCATGCAATCTGAACGCAATATATAAAGACTCAGATCCCATCTATCCGAGCTGCAAAAAGAAAAGCACTGAGTCTGATGTGATGAAACTGCTGGCCTGGCCTGGTATCCCCTCGCCTCGATCTGTATATATGGAATCTTAGTTGTTTACACCATTATTCTTTCTTTTCTTTTCTTTAATTTATTCCCCCCGGCCCCTTTCATTTCGCTCTTCATTGTTTTTTGCGAACAAAATTATACTTTTTTATTTAATTAATTAAAACAGTTTAACTAAAGCCTGCAAACATATATAACCATTTTCTGTACTGCACGCTTAAAGCCCTTCTCTACTCTCTTTTTTCTTTCTTTCCATCAAAGTTCTCTTTTCTTCTTGAAGGCTGTGATCCCTTCGTTTTTATATTCCTTTCCTTCTTCTTTACTCAGTCTATACATATAACTAAGCCAAGTTTCTTTAAAGCTTTCAAGTTTCAATTTTTTTTTCTCGCAGTCTTAGTCTTGTACAGATAACATCTTAATAACATACTGACAATGAAATAGGACCAGTGGGAGATTTGTAATATAAAAAGGGAAAAAGAAAGTATAATTGTAGCTGTGTATAAATTTTATTGTATAAAAAAAATATTGAATAACAAACAGAGAGTAGAAAGTGGAAATAAATGTTTTATTACTCTATTAAAAACATGGGAACTTTAGCAGTACAGTCCCATTGTTGTGCTGGCGTGTCGTGTCTAGTAAAATTGTATTTCTTATTACGACAAAGACACATGAAAAATAGCACAATTTTATTTAATATAAAGTGTGACATATATAGTGTTAGAAGTGCATATACTCTTTGGTATTCTCAAACACCCAAACGTACACTTCCAAGACTCGCATTTTGTTGCACTGAACTGGTAAAGGGAAAAGGCTTCATTTTTGCTCTTTTGCTTGCTGTCACTGTTTTCAATTCAAGTAGTCCATATATTATATTTTAAAGTGACAAAAAAAAAAATTCCTTGTTTTTTCCCCAAAGTTAAATAAGTAGTATAATAACTTCTTTTGATGCCCCAAAAAGCTCACATCTTGGAGCATTTGAGTTGCCCCTTTTTAACACCTTTTCATGTTCACAGCACCCTTCATTTCCATCATAATTATTCTCGAATCTTTGAGGCATGCACTTTGGTAAACTACCTATCTATCTATCTATCTAGCCCCCCTTCCTTTTATTACCTTCATTCAATTTTTAGCTTCAGATTTTGCATGAAAATCTAACCTAGCCTTGCAACAACAACAACTCTGCATTTCAAGATCTAACCTTTAGATCATATACAGTACGGCGTGTATATATATGCATATATTTTTATATAGCCTCCCTATATAGAGTACCTAAAACAAATATAATAATATTAATTAATAATATATAATGTTTGGTTTGTAGAGGCAGGGCTGCTGAGGTTCAGTTAATGATCGTCAGGGAATTGAAGAAGCATAGCATTCAAGTTGGTTGGCAAAGGCTCACAAGCTAATAAGTCTACAAAAAGATTACGTAATTCACAAGGTATTTTCTCTCCTTTATCCTTCTACAACATTTTACATTAGATTAGATTCTGTGTTACAATAATATTCACATTACAACACTACAATTTGACGTTTTATAATATATAAAATGTCATGATGTCTTATTGATGTATAAGTAAACATATTTTTTGTGTTTTTTCTCCGATTTTCTATTTTTTTGAAAAAAATTTCATTTAGTAGAGGTATTATAGTTAGGGTCTTCCACTAAAAAAAACTTGGGGGGGGGGGGGGGGGGTTGGGTGAGTCAAAGGAGTACAAGACAGAAAACCGTAAAAATTATTGCAGCAGGCCAGCAGCAATAAGTTTTAAACTTGGTGACTGTGTTGGTGGGATAGACATGCATTTACTTGTTTGAATTTAAGGATGGGGAATAGGGATTGAGGGGTCGGCTGGATGCAGACTTTTAAGAAGGGGAGAGTAATAGCATGCAGTAGTGATGATATCATAACAATAAGGGCTATTTAGGGTTTGGTCAGTTCCAGACATAACTCAGGTTGTGTTTCGATGACAGTTGTAGAATGCAGAGTTTAGATCGACCACGTCATGATGCATGTTTTATGGTTTACCTTATTCACCAAATACTTTAAGAAAGGGTCTGTGGGGACCGGGGACGCTCATATGCAATATAATTTATTTTGAATAGATATATATAGGGTTTGTTTGGGGGTGTGGATCGAGCCTAACAGTCGCAATGTGAGATTGCGGTAGACTCAGCTCCTTATGAGTACATACTAAATACTGGTTCTCCACCTAATGAACCGTTAAGTTATCCTGATTTACTACCTCAAAAATTCTTGTCTCGCTGAGGTGTGGGAGTCTCAGGACGAGGAAGAATGGTTTGGGGGTGTGTGAAGTGTTGGTGGATAGTGTGCGTACAATCTTATTATCATTGCGATTGCGGTTTGGTTGTGGGGCGGCCATATCGTGAATATTGGGAATGGACAGATCGACGAGAAGGGAAGGGAATTTACAGCAAAATATTCTTTAGTGTTTTTTCCTTTTTGTCTTTGCATTTATTGAGTTTACCCACCCGGCCTTGGCGTTTGGCTACCCATCACATACACGTGATGGGTGGGTAGTTAGTTGTTTAAACTATGGGTTTGAGTGTGACCTTTGCGTGACCAAATCTTTGTGCTTTCTATCTTCACAACTTTGCATATTTCCTTTTAGTCTACCAGCCACGCAACAAACGACACAGATAGATCAGAGGACCCCCCACTCTCCCAATTTTATCTCCCAACATCATTTCTTACTTTGAATCTTGTCTCACTCGTGTACAATATTACAAAAATCCCATCAAGGCCCAGAACGCTTATGCGCTAGGCGCTACCCACCTAGCATATCATCATAATCGGTGGTCTAGGCAACAGACTAGGCCACTTAGTCAGCCAATTAGTTTTTTTTTTTTTTTTAAGGGGTTACTTCACTCAAAACTATATCGTTTTGAGTAAAATAAGCTTAAGTTGTCCAAACTCAAGATATTTTTTAGGTAAATATTTAATATTTTAGTATTAACTATTAAAGTATTATATAGTTTATAATTATTAAATTTTTAAACATTTTAAATAAATTTTTAAAAAATAAAAAATACACGGCGTCCAAGAAGCGCCTAACGATTTTTCAACCATGATCGTGTATTAGTCTAACATTTGTTGGGGAAAGAATATCTCAAAATTGAGGGAAATGAATTCAGTAACATCCTTTTGGTATTTTATTTTTCACATGTTCTAGAAAAAAATACAATTTAAATTCTTGTATTATGCTCACGTATCTTTATTATGTAGGAGGATTTGATTCTTTATATTAATTGTTTTGTACTCTAATAAACTAATAGAATTGATATTTCAAGTAATTTTTTTCATGAAATTTAAATTCAATTCATTCTTATGTTTTTCATAGAACCAAATGAGTCACTAATGTTGAGTCAAACAATAGAATCTTACTCCGTAGTATTTTGATACTATGTTCAATCAGTTCACGAGTTTTTTTAAATAAATTCACAAGTTTAAATTAGTAGAGTTGTTGTTCTTATTTTATATATTTTTATGCAGAATCTACATATTGTAGAATAACATATAAAATTCAAAACTTACTTTAATGTATATTTATATATTTACAAAATATTTTTTTTATTATATATTAAGTTTTAGGTTAAATTTGAGTTCAAATTTTATTGCTTTAGGATGAATAATTAGTTGTTTAGTCAAAACTTGTTGGCACTAGTCACTGAGATTGGTTATTTGTAGTGCAAGTTATAAGTTGAGTTTATATTAAGAAATCTTAAAGATACTATTTGATCAAGGTTTCCAATCTACATTGATGGAGTTTTAAAATTTCTGTCTTTTATGACTCATCACAATACCATATGATGAGTAGCTCACTCTAGATAAGTTTCACTCTTATGATCTTTTGTCACTAAAGTCAAAAAGTGGACTTTATCCAAATGCACATTAGTAACGGGCATTCCCATAAATTAAAACTTACACACTAAAACATAAACTATAAATATTATATTAAAATTATACAATTAGTCAATTAAGTTGACATGAATTTGTCAACTTGACAAACCACTAACAGCAGTCCGACTTGTACATCTTAACCTAACTTACAAGTACCGATAAGATCAAGTGTAATGTGTAAATCATAAATTCTACTAGTAATATAAAAAGAATGATATAAACAAAATTGGGAGTGGGTCAAAAGTGATAGGCAGCCCCCTTTGTTTAATGGGCAGGGCAGGCCACAACCCTACAAATATAAATGTTAGATAGGTAGGAAGAGTAATTCATGAGTAGTTTTGGCAGGACAGAATAGTTAAAATTGGAATAGGTGTTTGTGGTGGTCTCGCCTCTCGCCTCTAAAGTGGTGGCGCAGCAGGGCAGGGCAGGGCTGTACAGTCGCTGTACATACACAAAATTTTAAAGGCCAAACAAATGGTATATAGCAATAGCAGCATTGAGTGGAGTGATAATGAAGAGAATAAACTTTGAGCTTTTCAGTGGGTCGTCGTTTTCATCAAAGCCCCATCCTTTATTGGTCAATGAATCATTCATCTCAACCCATACCATTTGGACTATTTGCTTTTCCCTATATCTACCTTACCTTAGGATAACTTCGGAACAACTTATGCTGGTTTATTTCTTTATAATTTTTTATCTGATAGAATTAAAAGGTAAATTTTACTCAATACACAATCTCAAATAGTGAATGTTGGTTTTCCTCGTCACTCATAATCTCTTACTCTATCTGTCTACAATTTTTAGAGACCGAGAGAGTAGTCGAGAATAAACTCGTTTGAGGGTGAGAGATACCAGATTTAAACTTGAGTTTATCGTCTAAAAAACGTGGAGCTTGAGAAATTTGTGGTGAATTGAGTGATAGGTCTTAAAGAAAAGCTGCAATTCTCATCACTTTTTTTGGCTTTCCTTTTCCCCCCAAACTTGTTTGCTTGTCTTTAGTGGTGCCCGGCCATCACAGTACTATGGAAGAAGTCCATACCACTTTTACAAGCTGCTTTGACGCTATTTATTTTATTTTATTTTAATATTTCCCGTCTCAAATGGTATATTTTTTGAATGTTAGTGACTCTATTACATATGGTAGTATGAATAAATTCATATTAGTTCCCTGATTATATATATATATATATATATATATATATATATATATAATATATATATTTCTATAATTGTTGAGTTATATGTTGCGCTACAAATATTGTACTATTATTTTTATAAGATAAAATTGTCCTTACACTATTAAACTTTTGTTATTATACATTAAATGTTACCACAGTTATATTTAATCAATTATTATGTATACAAATCTTACTTTAGCAATTGTTAATCATACTATAACTACTATCCAAATTATTAACTAAACTTTTTAATATAATATGAATTTTACAATTTTCTTTTACAAATTTGTATACTAATATTTAAAAAAATTTGCTTCAATACAACTATAATTTTAACATTAGCACTAATATTAGACATTTATTTGTGTGCATTGCACATTAAAAAAAAATTATTTGTAATGAGTAATATAGAATTAATTATAAAAAAAATAGAATTAATTGTGCATAATTAATCAATTTACTTTTTTTAAACAAATAAATCAATTTAGTTATATATTACTTTGTGATACCAATAGTATCATTGGACATCCATATATGTTATATATTGTCTACAAAAGGTGAAATTTCCTCGACCCAAAGTTCTCACACACCTCAATTAGATTTGATAATGAATAAATAAATTAGGCTAACTCAGTGGCCTATTACGTAAAAGAACTAATGTTTAATGCCTAATGGCGATAAAAAGGTCACCATATATATTATACCTGATTATACTAGATATAAGTTATACCTGATTATGTTTGGTATTATTGAATCAGGTAAAAAGAATAGATTTTTAGCAAATACTCCGTAGTAATTTAGTATTTACTCCAAGAAGCAGATGAGAGCAATTACCTAGAATTGAAGGAGGTAGCTTGATCTGAGAGTGAGAATTAATTGCAGAGTTTTGGTTGAATTGTTGAAGTGATATGAATCAGATTCAGAGTGCAGTAATAGTGTAGTGATGTGGTTTAATGAAATTAGGCAAGAAATCACATCCACCAACATAGAATGGAGAGCCAACCACTTGGACCGTTATGGTGAAACCATTCTGGCAGTGAGTTATGAGACATCCCTATCATGTGTAAACCACCTTGAATCTGAAAACCCTTAACAGTAATTTTTTTTTTTTCACACAGTAATGCTTTGCTATCTGTCACCCTCTCCATGTTGCCTTCTTGAAATTACCTCTGGGTTGCAGTAAGTAGTAGTTAAAAACTTAAAAATCCTCTCCTGCCATAGCTTTTCTCAGCCCAGGAATTTTACCTTTCTAGCATTAGCCCTCCAACATTAATTGCTCTCCTGTCAATCTTAGTTCACAGTTTTCAGCTTTTTACTGTACCTTAATTAAAAAAAAAACTATGACCCACAATTTCTGCTGCTTGATTAAGATCATTCAAGGCTTATTCTTGTCATTTAAGGTTCTTAGTACCTTTTGCTTGCCCACATCCTTCTTCATGTCCATTCACATAAACAATCCACTCATGTACTTTTGGTACTTCTGTAATTCCTTTTTGTGTTTTTTTACAGTATTTGTTCTTCTTCCTTCTCATTTGGCCAATGAAGCTAAGAATTCTGTTTTTTTAAAGAAAAGATCCCAACTTTGATTCTGCTAGTGGACCAACCAAAAAAATTTCTGATTCAAAATCCCAATCAGAGCATAAGTTTAAAGTTTCCTTGTTGGTTGTTTGGCGTAGTGTACAATGTTAGGCGGACATAATAGCAGAAATTGACCGGGGGATAATGTTGCAGAAGTCCAGAAGTTCTTTCATTGTTCACGGACCTCAATGGGGGGTGGGGGGTTAAAAACAAAAGAACAACAGGGAAATAAGTAACGTATGTGATTCTGTCGTCATGTGTTGTTCTTCCTGACATTGACACGCCATTGAAGATTGAGTTCGTTAGCATTAAGGAGACATTCACTTCTGTCCCTTCATCCCACCACCTCAGGTGTTTTTTCAAATATTTTTATTTACCCTTCCAGCTATTTAACTTCCTATACACAGTAATTTTACTGTGAAGATTTTGGTTTTAATTTTTTTGGGTTTTGGATTCTTGTTTCTTATTGCCTACTGGGATCTGCATGGTTGCATGGCTCTTTTTCACTTTTGGTGAAAACCTTTTCAGGGGGAAAACAGTGTTGAGACAGAAGCGTGTCATGTAGAGATTTGATTCTTTCTATCCTATTCCTTTTGCATCTGTGTTTTTTTTTATTTGTCCTATGATTCTTTTTTATTGCATGTCAAAATTGTCCTCCCACTCTCTATAACAATCTGTTCTTTGTCTTACTATCATATTCTTTAGCTTCTGAGTATAAAAGTGCCTGATTAATTTGATATATAGCTATCTGAATGCAATTAATTTTTGGTGTGAATTGAAGGGCACATCTGAGATTCACTTCACAACAACATAGGAATTAGGAAATGCCTCAGTGGCAGATGAAAGAGGGTGAGCAAAAGCATGTGATCTCCAGAGCTCCATTGCAGGAGTCGAGGAATCAGAATTCTGTGTCTCGAATCTTGTCGAGATGCGATGGGAGAATGGAAGAAGCCAAGAGGAGAAGGGGGAGGAGGAAAGGGAAAGGGGTACAAATGGAAAACATGTTGGAGATAGGTGGGAATAATAATAATAATCCCCCTTCTTCTTCTTCGTCTGACCGGAGGCTTTCTTTCCCGACTAGGCCTGGCTATGGCCAATTGGGGACCAAATGTATTGTGAAGGCTAATCACTTCGTGGCTGAGCTATCGGATAGGAACTTAAGCCAGTATACTGTAAGCCATTGTTGGTTAATTTCTCTATCTTGGTGATTTGAGCTAAGTTCTTACAATTTTGTTTGTGTTGGAATACAGGTGAAGTTTAGTCCGGAAATTAATTCCACTCGATTGAACAAAGCTATCATGACTGAGTTGGTAAAACGCCACAAAGAAACCGAGCTGGGGAATAGGCTTCCGGTGTATGATGGGAGGCGAATGCTGTACACAGCTGGATTGCTCCCTTTTAACACAAAAGACTTTATCATAACTCTGGCTGATGATGATGAGTGGAGTGGCATCACAAAGTAAGTTATTAGGACTAAACGCTGTTAGTTAGTTAGTTAGTCAGTTAATTGCTATGCATTTCTCGTCGAGTGGATCTTAGTTAAAAATGTTGTTGATTATATCATGTTAGGGAGCGTCGATTTACTGTCACAATCAAGTTTTCAGCTCAGGCAGACATGGCTCAGTTGCACAATTTCCTCGCTGGGAAACAAGCTGATGCCCCTTTTCAAGCGCTTAAAATCTTCGATGTTGTATTGAGGGAACTTGCATCCCGAAGGTTTAATTCATAATCTCTTCTCCAATCAAACCAAGAGATTTTGCATTACATTCTCAAATATATATATAAGTCTTGCCATTTTGAATGCTTTTAGGTATATATCTGTTGGGAGATTCTTCTATTCTCCTAGTATCAAGAAACCACAGGCTCTTGGTAATGGCTTACAGTCTTGGCGGGGCTTTTATCAGAGTATAAAACCGACTCAAATGGGACTATCACTGAATATTGGTAGGATATATATATAGTCCATAAATCCCACATATTGGTTTCCTTTTATGAATCTTGATACTGAATACTAGTATTGATGTTTTACTTAGAATTAACGGTTTTATATGTTCTTGACAGATATGTCAACGACAGCATTCATAGAACCTCTCCCGGTTGTTGAGTTTGTAGCTCAAGTTTTAGGAAGAGATATAAGTTCCAGGCCACTGTCCGATGCAGATCGAGTTAAGGTAAGCTTACTAAACAATATACTAATTCTGCATATAAAAAGAGAAATTAAAGCTCTTATCCTGTCTATTTTAATCAGGTTAAGAAAGCCCTGAGAGGTGTCAAAGTTGAAGTTACACACAGGGGAAACATTAGAAGAAAATACAGAATTTCGGGTTTGACATCACAACCAACCAGGGAGCTAATGTACATCTTAGTAACATTCACCATTCATTTCTATCATACCTTCGTGTTTTCTTGGCTACTTATTCATTTTACGGGTTTTACCTACTTCTGCTGAATACAGTTTTCCCGTTGATGAGGAAAAGAACATGAAATCAGTAATCGAGTATTTTCAAGAGATGTATGGATACACCATTCAATATCCGCATTTACCTTGCCTCCAAGTGGGAAGTCAAAGGAAAGTTAATTATTTGCCAATGGAGGTAATTAAGTAGTTGATTCTTCCTTTAAAATTTTCCTTTTAGGCAAAAAAATTCCAAAAATCCTGATTTTGGCTTCAATAGGCTTGCAAGATTGTTGAGGGGCAGAGGTATACCAAACGGCTGGATGAGAAGCAGATAACTTCGTTGCTAAAATCTTCATGCCAAAGGCCTAGAGAGCAAGAACTCGACATTTTGCAGGTTGATATATATGCATAAGTTTATTTGTTATATATACTTCTACAGATTTCGTTTTCCTTAAAGGTGAAATTTTCTGTCTCATCCAGACAATTAAGCAAAATGGGTACAAGGAAGACCCCGTGGCCAAGGAATTTGGCATCAACATTGATGATAAGCTAGCATCAGTTGAAGCTCGTGTTCTCCCTGCCCCATGGGTAATGTTACTATTGTTTTCTTGAAATTTAGCTTCAAAGGGCATGATGATATTCACCAATTCGTTTTTTCGTTTCTTTTAGTTGAAATACCATGATTCTGGAAAGGAAAAGGAATGCCGACCTCAGCAAGGTCAGTGGAACATGATAAATAAGGTAGGTGGCCTGTACTCAATCCTAACAACATTGTATTTTGTTCTAGTACCAGGATCATGATATTTAACGAAAGATGTTCTTCGCCCGTTACAGAAAGTAATTAATGGAAGCACTGTCAACCACTGGGCTTGCATCAATTTCTCGCGTAATGTCCAGGAAAATGCTGCTCGTGGCTTTTGCCAACAGCTTGCCCAGATGTGTCAAGTCTCTGGAATGGTAACAATTTAGCTTATAATGCATTTAAATCATGTATTGATCAATAGCCAAAGCCATGAAATTTTTCCCAACTAAATGGTTTCATTTTTGACCTTTCATATCAGGAATTTAATTCTGAGCCAGTCATCCCGATCTATTCTGCTAAACCAGATCAGGTAAAGAAGGCTTTGAACTACGTTTATAATGTTGCTGCCAACAAACCCGGAGGAAAAGAACTAGAGCTACTCATAGCCATTCTTCCAGACAATAACGGTCCTTTGTATGGTACGTTTCCAGCTAACACTGACTAGTTAACGCATTGATCATTCTAGATTAATATATTTGTCTGTCTACTACTATATTGCTCGCCTACAAAAGGAACTTCGATTAACTTATAACGAGAATGCTAATCGAAGTTAGCTGCTTGATATTCAGGTACTCTGAAGCGAATTTGTGAAACAGACCTCGGGCTGATATCGCAGTGCTGCCTCACGAAACATGTCTTAAAGATCAGCAAACAATACCTGTCGAATGTATCGCTTAAGATTAATGTGAAGGCAAGTTGGAAGTAGTGAATCGAACTAGTTGTTTACCCGCAAAATGTTGCTAATATAAATGCATTTCTAATTCTACCTAGCGGTTTTCTAAGGACGTTTAAAATGTTATTGCAGATGGGAGGAAGAAATACTGTGCTTTTAGATGCCTTACGATGGAAAGTTCCTCTGGTAAGCGACATCCCAACGATCATATTTGGGGCTGATGTTACTCATCCCGAATCTGGAGAGGACTGCAGCCCATCAATAGCCGCTGTAAGAATCTAAGCTTCTTGATTTATATTACTACTACAAGTTGTTCGAGGATAAATTTTATGACATCTATAATTTGTTGAAGGTCGTGGCCTCGCAAGATTGGCCCGAAGTTACCAAGTATGCGGGTTTAGTGTGTGCTCAGCCACATCGACAAGAACTCATTCAGGATCTTTACAGAACATGGCATGATCCTCAATGGGGGAAAGTTTCCGGAGGCATGATTAGGTGTTCATTCAATATCCTTACTATATATCATAGCAATTTCACTTAGCTTCAGATTTCTGGACAGCAATGTATTATAGCAGATATGCTTGGAAAATGGAAATGAACATGTTTGTTTCAATGGTTGCAGAGAACTTTTGCTGTCATTTAAGAAGGCCACTGGACAAAAACCGCTGAGGATAATATTCTATAGGTATTTTAGTCTGGAATTGAAGATTTGAAGTCGTATATTTGTAGACCTGTGATGTTTTGTTCTGATTAACCTTAACGGGTGTAGGGATGGTGTCAGCGATGGGCAGTTCTATCAGGTTCTACTGTTCGAGCTTGATGCTATCCGCAAGGTTAGTGAATTTGGGAATAACTCGTGTAGTTAATGTTTTCGAGTTCAATTCTAAATCTGTATTACTTACTGTGCCTCCAGGCTTGTGCATCGTTGGAACCGGGCTACCAACCTCTGGTTACTTTCATCGTTGTCCAAAAACGTCACCACACGAGGCTTTTTGCTAACAACCACAATGACCGAAATCATATGGACAGGAGTGGGAATGTGTTACCTGGTAAGACTATAATGTTTTACTTTTCCACCCTTTTGATGATTGAATGTTCGTTTTTTTTTTTTTTTTTTTTTTTCCGTTTGATATAATTGAAATTTATGACAACAAAATGCAGGTACTGTGGTGGATTCTAAGATTTGCCATCCTACAGAATTCGATTTTTATCTATGCAGTCATGCTGGGATTCAGGTAAGTTCTGAACTTGAATTGAATCTATAAATTTCATTAGCAGCTTATTAGGAATCTAAAGTTTTCGATAAAGGAAGTTCTAGGAATCTACCAAGGTGGTTGTTTGCTCTTTTTTTTTCCATGTTTGACCCGTGGCATTGTTCACATTCGCAGGGGACTAGTCGTCCTGCACACTACCATGTTCTTTGGGACGAGAACAACTTCACAGCAGACGAAATCCAATCTCTGACAAACAACCTTTGTTACACGTAACGAATCTATTTTCTCTCAATCTAGTCGTTACAACTACTTTTTAACTGTCTCGCTTTTCCATTATTAGTAACAACTGCAATGAATGCAGGTATGCACGATGCACTCGGTCCGTTTCTGTTGGTAATCTTCTAACTTTTCTCTCATGCAAAGCTCTGATGCTCAGATAGAACTGTTTTTTTGCTTCTGCATTTTATTCATGCAAAGCTGCATTATAAAATGGTATTTGTGTTACTATGAATGCAGTGCCACCTGCATATTATGCACATTTGGCGGCTTACAGAGCGCGGTTTTATGTTGATAACGACACCCACGAGAACGGCTCGATGCGCTGCACTCGCACCGCGAATGGCTCCGGGGTGCGGCCGCTGCCGGCGTTGAAGGAGAAGGTGAAAAATGTAATGTTCTATTGCTAGGCAAAGAGCAAAATAAGGTCATATAAGTTTGAATTGAGTAGGAAAAAAAAGAGCTGGAAATGTTTATATAGTAGGGACTAGAGAGTCCTAAATGCTAATGTATGACAAATTTTGAGTCTCAACTCCTTAACCACATTTTCTATGCTTGACCTGGGTAAATTATACAATGGATCAGGGTTCACCTTGTACTGTGGACATGATCTAAAATGATATTCAGATTATGAGACTATATAATATATTGTGTACATTTAATTAATATATTATGCAGATATAAATAAATTGAAGACATATAATGTGTTAATTACAAGTACATAATTTATTAATTGTATGCACATAATATGTTTAACTGTAGATACATGTTAATTGTAATAGGTATATAATTTAATAATTGAAAATACATAATAAGTTAACTACATATGCAATGTGGAACTTAGCAATTGTTACACCATGGATCAGGATTCATATTGCATTGTGAACCTTGATACACAAATTTTGTACCTTTAGTTAGCACATTCTGTATCTACATTTAACCATTTTTGTACATGTAAACAAATAACTAGATAATTGTTGACACAAAATATTATAGCTACTGGTAGAAATTGTTAATTACATGTACAGAATGTGTCAACTAAAAATAGAATCTGATGGTTATTTTTGGACCAGAATCTACAATGCAAGGTAGATCTTGATCCATGGTATAATTTGCCGGAACTTGGTCCGGTATAACAATTGCTTGACCTCTACATGGGCTTCAATCTTCAAAATTGGGCCTTGCTCATTAACACGAGGCCAATATATGGTAGTGTCAACTGTCAAGTACCCAACATGGCCCCACTTTAGAAACAGGAACTGAAAATAACTAAACAGTGTGTGGCCCAGGTCAAGAAAGTGAAAAAGGACCGAAAGGTAATAAAGAGCAACTAAAAGGAGCGAAAGTGGAAAAACATAAAACAACAGACAGCTGAATTCCAGGACTTTATTATGTGCCCTAAATTAATGAACCATTCATTACATAAATTATAGACAAATTTTACTATGTAACGTGGTTTATGTAGCAACCTGGACCATAAAGTATGCATCATTTGAATTACGCTTCAATTTCATTTAACAATATTGCTATGTTTTTAAATTTTATATTTTATACACTAATTTCATTATAGTAATATTAACGTATCATTTTAATTTTACTACAGTTTCATTTAATAATATACATTATTAAATGAGCTCTATTTTTTTGTTTCATTTTTTACAAATACTAGTTTAATTATAACAATGCTAAAGTATTATTTTAATTAAACTTCATGTTCATTTGACAATGTATACTATTGTATGACTCTAGATTTTAGTTTAACTTTTCACGCACATTAGTTTAATCATAGCAAAACCAAAGTATCATTTTAATTATACTATAGTTTAATTTGACAATAATGTGTTTTGTTTTTTAGTTTCATTCTCGATCCACACACTAATTTAATTCTACTACAATTTCATTCGACGATCATGGTCCTCACGGTTCATTGTATAACAATTGTAATTTAGGTTATCCAACTTTTACACTTACATCTATATAGATATAGGAAACCCTCGTTATTCACAATAGCATAATATACCCATATAATATCACAATTGATAATTATCTCATTAAAAAAAAAAAACACATAGTATGAACGAGTATATTTCACGATTTAAATTCCAAAATATCCCTTCAGTATTGTCATTCTTACTCAAAGATTTGTGCAAGATACTCGTGGATAGTGCAACGAAGACATGATAGCTACAAAATAACAGAAAATGTGTGAAATAATTTTCTTTTTAGTGTTAAAATTTGCTAAGCTTTGAGGCTTTGTTACGGGACCACACAGCTACCTTAATATGAAATGGGGTCCAAAATTCCAGCACTATGATAGCTACATTTAGTATGTGATTGAGTGTAACATGCAAGAATAAACTAAAGTTTGAAAAGATACCGACTTTTAGAATTTTCACAGCATCATAATATTTTAGCAATGAATCATTCACACGGGTAATTTACTAGTTAATGTAATTGTAATGGTGGTATTTAATGGACATGTACAAATGATTATTGTGATATTTTAAATGTTAATCATAGTTGTAATGAAAAAAGAAAAAAAGGAGAGTTGAGAGTAATGGAGATATCATTATCAAGACATGAGAAAAATGGGGATGGGAGAGGTTGAGAGAGAAAGAGAGAGAGAGAGAGAAGATGCATCATATTCATATCACAAGCAGACCGGCAACTGTTGGGGCAAGGTCCATGATGGTGGTCCCCTCCCCCATTGCAGTCATTGATGACTTGTACACATTGAGTGGGGCCCAGAAGGGCCACATCAGGCGACCTGGAAAACGGGTTCACGTGCTGGCGTTATAACACCGAGCCTACACATCTCCTATTCCGGAAACTCCCTTATTCATCATTCATTTTTTTATATATATAAATTTTAAATTTCTCAGAGCTTACGCTAGACTAATTTTAAAATCCAGAGTCCCTGTTTGAGAGTCACTGAAAAAATCAATATATAGTATTTTAATAATTTTAATTTGAACTGTGATTAAACATGTGACCTCTTATTTAAAGTTATAAACTTATACAGCTCGGGCGGTCGAGAGGATGGTGAAAGAGTAAATGAGAAGGGAGAGTAGAGGTGAAAGGGAAGGATAGATAGATGAGAGAGAGAGGGGGAATGGGAGAGAATTGAAGGAATGGAAAAGAGAGTTAGAGAGAAAAGAGGGAACAGTAATGTAATGTAATGCAATGCAATGCAGGATGCAGGGTGGGGGACAGAAAGGTCATGTGATTTCCTCTCTGGCTCTCTGCCCACGACACCCCCTCTGTTACGTTCAACGGGCCCCGTCCCATTATATTTCTTTTTCTCTTATTTTCTGTACAACCTCATCTAGATATGTGTACACAAATATTAGATTCTTTTATTTTTCATTATTAATTCATTTCTTTTATCTGTTCATGGTATGTTCACTTAAGTTATAGATATTTAATCAAAACTATATTATTTCTTTTTGTCACGACAGGAAATGAATATTTGGTGTTTGATAATGTTAATTAGTTCGGGTCACCTTGTACAACTAGAATGAATAGTAGACAACAAATAATAAGGTCGGGCGTTTTACGTGAAAATCATGAAAGTGAAAAAAAATCACGAGCTTTTTTAGATTAGGTTAGACCAAAATCCACTAATACGATTGAATAACACAAATTCTGACCTAAAATACTCAATACATTGAAATGTACATTACATATAAGGGGAATGAACATGATTAGGAAGTCTATTGATGGCGAGTGGTGCGACCGGGAAGTTAACTAAAAGTGAACAGTGCGGTCGAGAAGCTAACTAATTGTCCAAGTGTTCAACCATGTAAGCTCGTGAAGCTCCGGTTGGAGTGGTGTAGGTTGGGAGAAACAACCCCACCCACAAAGAGCAATAAGTGTCGTTTATATAGAGGGGTGTGAGGATACATGCCGACCGTTCGACATGCCTTTCACGTGTCCTTTAGAGATTCAGCGGTGAAGTTATGCTCTTCAAGTGTCCTTAGAAGTTTGACCATGTATGTGATGGGAAGCTTGGTTTAGAGCTTGCGGACACTTGACGATCGTTGTGTGGTTATTGACAAGGGCGGTCAGGAAATCAACTAACAAGGCTACCAGTAAGTCTACTTAGCTTGATAAGGCAGCTGATAATGCAACCAGCAAGTGTACTAATTAATAATGCGATAGATAAGTAGACATACACTATTCATGTAGGAAAATATACTAGGTCGATAGGAAGTATACTGGTGAACCCTCTTGAGATCGGAAAGTACACTTGTGAAACCTCTTAGGACCGGAAGAAGTACACTACCTCCGTAAGGCAAGTAGAGTTGCACTATAACCCTATAATTAATGATTTTAGTACCCCACTTACTCACAAGAATAGCATATTTCTCTTAATAGTTGATTATTAATTCGCGTTTGTCAATTTATAAATAGTTTAACAAATTTTTTTAAAAAGTTTTTGCTATGCCAATAGGCAAATTTAAGGTAGTGATTTTAGTACCCCATCTAGATGCAAGACAATAGTTGTTTCCATTGACAGGGAACCACGGGTTATTGGTCTTTATATTTCGAATTCCTAAAAGAGGTTCAAATCTACTATACAAGGACACAAAGGTGATTATGGTTACCTTTGTCCTCACAAAGGTCTAGATCTACACCCAAGACAATCATGTCATGATTATGGTGATACTTGACGATTGTCTTTGTTTGGTATTCTTAAGTTTTTGGATTTAAAAAAAAAAACATTGAAGATGTATAATTCATCAAGTCAAATCATTCTACATCTTAAATAAGTTCACATGTAAGTCAATCATCATAATGTACTCGGTTAATTTATAAATAACTAACAAAAATAAAGAGTTTTATTTTTACCACCTCAAGAGTTAAATATTATATAATTATTTTTAATAGAGAAAAATAATATTATTTTTATTAATGAAAAAAAAAAGCATATATAACTACCTCCCAAAAAATAGCATAGAGAACTGACTTTTTAACAAGTATGAGAATGTGTTTGCAATAATCGAATTTGTGACCTTATGTAAAAGGGTGTTGGCAAGAATTGGATTTGTGACCTTATGCAAAAGAGTGTTTGCAATAATCGGATTTGTAACCTTCAAGCACGACAAATATGACAATCATGTTCCTATCACTCAACCGCTCTTTTTGGGACACTTAATTATTCTTTTCCTTATAAATTATATATTATAAAGTTGTGTGCAGTAATTCCACCAGCAAGTGCTTGGTAACGTCGCCATAAAATTTCAAGTTCGACTCCTTGTGAGAGCTATCCACTGGACTTTCTTAGTTTGAGTCAATTAGCTATGGACAACCTAAGTTGATTTATCTCAACTTGATCTTTTGTTGACTGGAGTTACAAAGTGAGCTTTACCTATAGCGGACATTTGAATAGCGGCTACAAATTTTTCAATCCATCAAAGTAAAAGAAGAAAGTAGCACTTTCAATATTACACTACCTTCTATTTTACATTAATTAACATTACTAGCAAATGTAAAAGACTCAACTTTTTTTTTTATAAAGATGGTAACATCGAAGTAAGATTGAGCAACTAATTTTTATGCCATAAGTCTTTGATTTTATTATTATTCTTATTTTTTGTGCTTCCAATGGCCCTCCCACCGAGAGCCTGCCAAAAGTGTTTTGATTGAACTTATGAAAATACACAAACCGATTAACGTTTTTATTCTATGGGAACATATAATTGGTTTGAAGTCTTTTTACATGGTCAACATTTGGTTAAATATTTGTTTGACACTTCAATCAATGGTCTAAAAAAGGCCACTCCATTTGAGGGTGTAGGGTGCACTATCAATGTTTTAGACCACTAGCTGTGGTAGTTTGGCCGTGTAATATTGCTCAAATGCACAATAGGTTTATTATAAATTAATAATATACCATCCCACCCCCTATAAACAATAGGTTAAGAAATCTATTATTTAATCTTGCCTTGGTTTCTTTATATTTATTAGTTATCAGTGAATAATTTAATTTTATTGTCAATTCATTATGTAAGTCATATCGAATGTTAAAATATTTGGTAAACAATCTTGATCAATATAGAAATGTCCACCCCCTCCCCTATCCCTTGGATAACAATGAGTTGAGGTTCTTGCTTCCCTTTCATGTTTAATGGAGTTATATATATATATATTACAGTTCAGATGCAACCTGATCCTTAGGTGCGATCGTACAGCTATTTTGCAGCCATTAGATTACAGCAAGTCAGCAAATTAACGCTAATATATATGTGTTAAAATACACATCATTCTACGTACTAAAATGCACCAGAAAACATATTAAACACATCATTTCACACTATAACCAAATGCACCTATTCATTTAAAATGCATCGACATACGTAATAAAACACATCATTCTACGTATTAAAAACTAAATTTGAAGGTATACTATAAATTTTAAACACCTAGATAGTAAAAGTTGAACCCTTAAACCAAATAGAAAAGAATTACATCATAAAGTTTAAAAGGTAGACCCTAATTGCAATTAATTTTCACATTCACTGCATTTTTTTCTCTCCGTGCTTTAATGTCGTTAGATCTTTTCAAATAAATGACTCTGATTAGTTCTGAGTTCTTTTCTACGAACAAGTTCTTATTTGATTTATGGTGGGTTGAGTTAGATTCTATGCGAGTTTGGTGTATAAAACTCACATCTAACTTTACTTATTTGCAAATTTAATTTTTTACGACTCATCCCAACCCATGTAGGGTGAATTTTGATGTATTTTCTTTGACGGATTAAAATGGTCATTCCTACCCAAAGTAAAGATGGAGCATTGATATTTTAACTTTGAGAGTGAAAATGTACTACTACAATTGTTAACATTCGTTTTTCTTTACCAATATTATATATTTTGATTGATTAAAGATAAAGCAAGTCACAAATGTTTTCTATTTTTTTTTATCCAACAAAATATTATTGTGACAAGTGTCTCATTATTTGAGAATGCATTTACCATTTCGAGAAACAAAATAGTCCTTGACACGAAAAGTATCAAAAGGTTGAGGATTCCATGTACCGTTGTCTAAAAACAAATTGTCAATAAACATTTTACTCAGGGGATTGAAATTAGTACTTTAAAAAAAAAAAAATAAAGAAACAAAACAAAGCAAAAAAGGGAGGGACCGAGGGAGGGGTTATAACATTTGCGAATAAAGAGTTATAACATGTAATTAAAAAAAAGTTAAATTTGTTCAGTTTTATTTAAGAAGAAAAAAGTAATATTACATACTATTTCTATTATTCACCTCTTCATGTTATGACACTATCTAATTAGATTTTTCTCTATTCAATATATTTTTCTCCTCTCATTATTCAGTATACTTTTGTTTTAACATGTGGAGGAGTTAGTCAATTAATGAATCGTCAACG
Organism: Ipomoea trifida; assembly: GCA_003576665.1. Classification (NCBI taxonomy): domain Eukaryota; kingdom Viridiplantae; phylum Streptophyta; class Magnoliopsida; order Solanales; family Convolvulaceae; genus Ipomoea; species Ipomoea trifida. The sequence goes on from CP025646.1 coordinate 15,221,715, forward strand.
AAAATAAAGAATCTTATTAACACGTAAGAGTGAACTTAAAAGGGGAAAAGTATAAGGCTGATTACATTAAATACTTAACAGAACAAGGGAAAGAAAGAAAAAATTAATCAAAATAAAGAAGAAAAAAATCGTTTTCCATGCAATTAACGCTATTTAGAAAACTTATTTTATTAATCAACAAGTTCCAATGGGCACGTAACAATAATAAAAACTTGACTACTTAAATTATATGAATTGAGTTTTCAAAAAAAAAAAAATTATATGAATTGAATGTACCAATAAATGGAATTCCCAATACCAACCTACAATAATTGAGATTAGTGATTGCTAAAATAGTGAAGAAATTTTCAAATCCGAGTAGCAGCTAGAGAGTTGAGAGAGACATCACCATAGACTTCTTTACTTTTTAAAAAAAAATATTAATATTTTCAAAAAAAAATTAATTAATTAATTTTCTGCAGGATTGTTGATTACCAGGCCAGCCAGTTAGCAGCAGACTGCAACTGGCACCCCTGTGTTGAACATACACTGATACACATATTAGGAATCACAACCACTTATGAAATTGCCATTTATGCTACCTGTGTGTTTTGGCATCTATAAAGTGGAGGGGTCTTTTCTTTTCTTCTTTTAACATTTGGTTTGGTAGTTCTGAACAATTTGTACAATCTGATTCATCATCAACTAACCCAAAACTTTTTTTCTCATTCCCTCCCTGACCCAAACTCCAAAAAGCTGTAACTTTTATATTAAGCATGCATTTTTTTCTTCTTTTTCACATCATATGAAAGAAAGAAGTTTAAATTTGGTTTTCAGAAGGAGAAATTTTACATATAAACCCAACCCATCACTATCACTACACATCTTGAAAGATTGTTGGGTTCCCTTGCCTTGCCTGCCTTGTACAATATGTAATTAATTAACTCTTCCATGATTCAACTCATAAGAACATATACTATGTCCGAGATGACAATTCTTTTCCCCTTTTCTGGATGGCGAGAAAAACTCGTAATCACTCTCTAAGGGTGTGTACTGAGTAAATCTGGACCACAATTTTCTTGTTTTTCTAATGGTTTAAACTTGGGGGCCAAAGCTACTAAAGATTTGACAATGCAACTAAAATCAGTAATTTACCCCCCAAGTGGACGGGTTGGCTTGGCTGGCTCAGTCACGGCTGGCCTGCCAAGCCGAAGCCGCGATGAGAGGTCGACTGTGCCACCCTAGTGTTAAACACCCTTCAGTCTCTTCAACATTGTAGCCTTCGGCTGAGAATAGAGTCAATAACATGCTGGCTTGCTTGAATGCATTAGAGCCTAAATTGAGGGGCTTGAAGCCGGCTCCGGTGAGTCGAGCCTTCCACTTTCCCAACGGCTCATGCCTCTCCACCCGAGCAACGCCCTCGCAACACACCACATTGCAAATCTCTCTCTGAATGTACATCTCGGCTAGGGCTTTCTCCGGCTGAGCCGGGCAAGCCTCCAGCGAGTCGAACATTGTGGAGTAGTAGTACAAAGATTCGGTGAACCGGTCCAGAAATTCGGGCTGGTTATGGTTCGCTTCCTGCTCAACAACGGTTACAACTTTGGGGTTCAAACTCCTGATCCAGCCCAGAACCGTATCGATGGGCGAGTCGCGGATCGGGTCCGGGCCGAGTAATTTGTGCAGCTGCATTATCGAATTCACCGCCACGGCTTCATTTGACCCGACTTGTAACATCCACGACTTGACATCGTCGAGCCGCGAAGCCGCCACGCCGCGGAAGGCGAACCGGACGTTAACGGAACGCGCCAATTCCGCTAATTTGAGCCCGATTTCACGTAAGGAATCGCGGCCGTCGGGGGAAGGCGGGCCAATGCCGGTTAACCGGAGTAACGGCGGCCCGCCGGGACGTAAAGCCAGCGCCTGAATCAATGCGGGCCATTGCAAGCCATGCATCAAGTTGAAATCGATGACGTGGACGCAATCGTGGCCGTGGAATGCCTCTAATATGGCTTGATTAGCCGTGAAGTGAGCGAATTTTAAATACGGAGCCGCCTCGTAGAAATGGGAATACAAAATCTCATCCTCGTAAGCCGATCCCATTAGGCTAACCCCTTGCGGCGTATACAGCCGTTTGCTCAGGGCGTCGATGAAGTAGCCGGCGACTTTTCCGATGCCGCAGCCGGAATTGACACGTGTCAGGAGCAACTGCAATTCGTCGATCAAGGATCCGGCCAAGGAGAACTCGCCACGTTGCACGGAAACCGCACACGTCATCAGCGCATGCACCAATCGGATGCCGGAATCTTCTTGCTCCGTGGCCGTTACAACCGTTAGATGCGAAGGGGAAACAATCTGTGGCTGCTGCTGCATCGCCTCACATTCGCTCCACCCGGTGGGACCCGCGGCGACGTAATTGGAATCCGAGGGGCACGGAGCGGCGAATTCGGGTACGGGCGGCGGGTGGAGCTCCGAGAGCAAGGAGTCGACCCACGACCCGAGATCAGAAGGGTTCTGGTGGACGACGTCGTTTCCGAGGTGCTGAGAGATCTCAGACCCCATAGGGCTATTCACCATGAAACTCTCCAGATGCTCGAGACGCTGAGCCACGTGGCGGAGGTCGGAGGAGCGGACCATATATCCGGCGCCGGCGAGGAGGCTGTCGATCTGGTCCACGTGAGCGGCGGAGCAAGAGGAGGAGGAGCTGCCGCTGCTGCTTGTTATGGAAGAGTCATGGGGACTCATTTTAAGGTAGGGCTTCAAATTGAAATCAAAATTAGAGATTGGGGGTTTATGGGAATGGCGAATCCTTGAGTTCCATTAGAGATTAAAGAGAAGAGAGGAGAAGATGAAGAAGAAAGAGAGTGTACGTTGGGAGTTGGGTCTAGAATTTGCAGTGAAAAGCGACTAGTGAAAGAGAGAGGAAGATGGGGTCTGATAGAGAAAACCACGAGGTACAAGGAACACAAAAAGAAAAAGAAAATACGTAACTTTTCGGGGCGTATTTACCAATATAAATACTCCACATTTTATGTTACTTATACGTATGTCAATGTAGCAAATTTTATTTTTGGGAAAATTATATACGTATATTCCTTTTTTTTCCTTGAATTATTCATATATATCTATTAGTCCCTCAATTATTTTAAAAGCGACAAGATTTTTAATGATATGTTAAATGAATATTTTTACCTCTAGAATAAATACTCCGTATTTCATTTAATTTTTTCAAACAAATTATTATTTATATATACGGATAATTACAGTTTGATTTAAACCGAACCAGACACTGTAGCACCTAAATCGAAAGATTTTGGTTACGATTTAGAATCGGAACCTAATATTTTGGTTTCGATTTATAAAATTGTGAATCAAAACTACCTATTCCGGTTTCGAACTAATAAAATAAAATAAGAAAACATTAATTGTTGATTTTAAAATATTTATTAAAAAAAAGGTTTGAACCGACGATTCAAAATGGATCTGGAATCGTGAATCGACGATTCAAAATCATAACATAATTTACAAATATTATAATTATAGTTTAAGCTAATGCTAGTAGTTTTGATTTCGAACCGTCAGTTCAGGATCCAACTTTTTTGATTCGTATTTTTAATAAATCAAATCCCAAATATTGAGTTCTGGTTCTGAATCATAAGCAAAACCTTTCGATTTTGTCAATAATTTGTTGCATACAAAAATAAATGAAATATTTATTTTAAGAGTAAAAATGTTCATTTAATATATCAAGATGAAAAATCGTCACTTCTAGTATAATTGAGGAGCTAATATGGATACATGAATAATTTAATGATAAAAAAGTGCTATAAGAATGTACTTAAGGAAAAAAAGTGACATTTTCTTTTATTTTAGTTAATGATAATCGTCGCTATCCGTTTCACTAACGAAATATAAGAATTCACAATTTTAAGTAATTGTTAAAAAATACGTTTCCTACAAACTAAATAGACTATCACTCTAACACGGTTTCATTATATTATATATATATATATATATTGAGAATATTATATTATATATTTATATTGAAAGAAAAACTATTTAGAAAAAATTACTAGGACCCATTTACTTTGCTTTTCATTCTTTATTTTATTGTTTTCAATTTTCAAGGGTTTAGAAAACATGTTTACGAGAACTCCTAGAAAACAAATTTACTAATATTCATTTTCAAATTTAATTTTTGGGACTATAATTTTATTTTAAAAAAATACTACTTTTGATTTTATGATTATTGGGTATCTTTCTTTTGGATTCACGCGTTTAAAAGTTGTCAATTTTAATCCATAATTATTCAATTTGTATCGATTTTCGTCCATCCAATTAAATTATCAACGAGAAGTAGTAAAAAAGACAAATTTATATTCAAATTTTAAAAACACTAACATGAATTCAAAAAAAAAAAAAAAAATTCCACCCGCGGTCGCTATCGAAACAGTTGGGCAAATTATACCATGGACTAGGGTTTACTTTGCATTGTAGACTTTGATTTAAAAATAACTTTCATATTCTGTATCTGTAGTTAACACATTCTATACATGCAGTTAATTGTTTCTATACTTATAACTATCATATTATATGTCAACAATTATCAAGTTATTTATTTACATGTATAGAAACTGTCAACGGTAAATACAGAATATATTAATTAAAGGTACAAAATTTTTGTATCAGGTCATAATGCAATATGAGCCTTGGTCCATAGTATAACAATTGGTTTCTTAGCTAGCCACCAAGGAATTCCCTTTGGTCAAGTGATGCAATTAATTTGCAGGCCATCATCGAGCATGCCAAGAACGCACAAAGGATCCACTTGCTTGATACCAATATGGCAATATCCAAAGTGGAATTCAATGGACGATCTTGATGCAAGTTGATCTTCATATGGACCAATTCATATTCATATACTTCTATATATAATAAATTACTAAATATAATAATCAACTATACTTTTAATATAATATGAATTCTGCAACTATAAATTAATATACACACAATTATTTTTTAAACATTAACATCGAGTATTAATATTTGACATATCCTTTTATCCATAGCGCATATAAAATACTAGTAAATAAATAATTTTGATTAATTATTTGTAATAAATAAGTACTATATTACACGCAATACGAGAAGTTTCACTTAATTAATACGGAGTAATAAATATGTAAATTCTTTGAAACCAATGTTGTCTCTAATTAAATAATGATCCTTAGCTTCATTATTAAAACTTTATTGTACTAGAAAAAGTAACACTTTCTTATTTTAAAAATGTTTGGCAAGATTGATGCTACTTTTTGACTATGTTGGGACGCAATCTATTACAAAGTTTTATATATGTATATTTTTCGAAAGTATAATGCTACATTCTCGGATTTCACTTGATTAATATTTTTTTTATATTTGATTAATAAAGAAATTTATTTTTAAGACAAGGTGAGCCAGCTAATTCACCGAATAAATAAAAATACTTCATTATTACATATAGAGTCATCAAAACATGCTATGCCGTTGGGTCAGCCTGTCCCGTCCCATACTTAGGTAGGGGGTGAGTTGAGAAAATAGAAGCCTGCGAAAGAGCAGAGCTTTTTTGGCCCTCCCTGTGAGCTCGTTTTGACATCCCTAATAACGTCAGAATAAACATTATGAGATAAAATCAATAGGGGAAATAAAAAAGAAATTTTGTTTTTTTTTTAAAGAATTATCTTTTTTCCTGAAAAATATATCAAATTGCAGAACTGTGCATGCATGAGTGTATGTACTACAATTTGATTACTAAATTAATTGCCTTCAATCATGGTATCATAATTTTCTTATAAAACTAAGTACAGATAACAGATTAGTTCACTTTCCCTGTTTCACACTCCACTTATAATCTTTGTTCAACTGATATAATTCCATTAAAATTCCATTTCAATATGGTGGTCCATACTTGCCCTTTTTTCTCCTTTCCTTTTTTTGATTTCTATAGGGACTTTAACAACTATCATTGCTAGTGAAGTTTTGAATCAAGTTGGGTTGGTACTGAATTCTTTAACATTGAATTGGTAATATAATGTAACCTTTATGAGATTCCATGTGATCATTTGTTTTAGTTAAGAATATTCGATTTTCTTTTATCGCGACATTAATTACATTCGTAAATCAGTATGTTAGTCCGTTTTAGTGTCATCTTAACTTTTTTGTATTAAGGTGCATTTAGAAGAACCATTGGATTGTTCCAAGTTCCAATTGCCCTCTAAAGTTGTTTGGATGAGGTGCGATTAATAGATTTATTAGAATCGTTTGTCACTCTAATGGTAGAAATTTCAACTAGAGAAATAAGGGTTTGGTGAGAGATATTATGTTGCTCTAATCTTGTTAACACAACTCTGAATACTCTAAATTTCAACTAGATCGAGGAATAAGGGTTCACCGATAACTATGTGATTATAGTTGTTAGGATGCTCTAATCTCGGTACCGCCCCTCTATATGCCCAATTATTTCACCCTAAGTTTTGCAGCCTACCCACAACATCAATAAGTTGTGGTAAAGCAATTTCTTTCTTTTTATCTTTAATAATGCATCTAAATGAGAGTTACCCCAAGCCCTAAAGGTGTAGAGAATTTAACCCTAATCGCTAAAATTGTTCAAAATATAGTATCTATGATAGTGCAATTTAACCTAATTAGTGTGAAAATTGGTGGAACATTCCCATTGATAGTCAGCCATGCACGCATATGAAGAGAGTGGGGACCAACCAACCGCAGTAAAATGTTTTTTTCTCTCTAGACCATGTGTGGTAGAGTAACATTTACCAAATGTGGCATCACAACTCCATACCAACTTATTGTATTGCTAGCTAGGGAAGAATTAGAGACTGCAAGGGAAAAACAAAGGCAAAAGGAATCATTGCCTAACTAATGAACCATAAAATATATAATAATAATAATGAAGAAAAAAATAATGTTTTTTATCACGAGTTTGACAGTACAGTTTTGATAATTATTACTCATTGTCATATCAAATATTTATCATTACGTTAAAAGTTATATCTAAATAACAATCAATGATGTATTTCAATGATTTGATATTTTAAACCTCCCCCTAACGCACATTATTTTCCGTAATAATTTTTTAAAAAAAAAAATTTAAAGTTGGGTGATAATGGAGGGAGGGATATTGGGTGTATGTACAGCATATTTTGGGTGTTGAATTTGGTAAAGTGGTAACAGAGTAGAAGATATGATTTGGTGGAAATATCAATTAGGTTTTCATCATCTGATAGGGACTTGTACAGAAACTTTAGTTTAGAATTGACCCCTGATTACTACTCTGAAAATGCCATTTTACCAACTTTCAGCATTTCACCCCCATCAGTGAATTTCGCTTTCCACCCATCTAAGCATCTATAGTGACAATTTCATATCAATTTTGTGACTTTTATTGGGCGTTTATTTAGCTTTTATATTTTAATATTAGTCCACTTTTAATCATTAAGATATGGTAAGACAATCTTTATTATCTTTATTATAATAGCACTGTACTCTCAAAATTTAAATTTTGTTTAATATGTTGGCAAACTATGCAAATATAATAGGTAAAAGTGTAAAACATGCTTGTCACAATCTAAAACATTAGATGTTGTTGATTCCTAGAGCTGTTAAAATAGGTTTAGTCTATTGGCACAGTCTGTTTTAATTTACTACATAATAAGGTCGGGAGCGCGTTGGAGATTTTGAGGCCCGCACACGGACAAGTCTAGTCGTGGGGTATGTTTAGTTGGTCGGCAAGCTAACCAGTTAATATTAATAATTAAAAAATATATATATTCAAGTTGAATTTTGATATTTGGAGTTTTAAAAGTTTATACTAATTTCACTTTAGGTTATTTCGACTCATTATGATTTTAAAATTTTACATTAATGCATGTATGGAGTAGTATTTTATCATTTTTTTTTAATGTTTTGGTGAGCTAACTAGTGCGCCATGACGAGCTAGGCATGGGCGGTATAATATAGGCTAACATTCTCGCGTTAATAATACCGTTAAAACACTGGTGCTGATAATACTCGATACAATCCACCACATTTAGGTATTTATATACAAATTAAAATGTAATTAAAAACATGAGTTGAATTGAATAACATCTTAAAATTATCTTTTTATACATAGACGCACAGATACTGTAGCCCTCACATGAAACAAATGTAAACTCGAGTAAATTAATGATTGTACGTGGGTGGTGACATGATATGTTTGGAATAGATTAATGTTGGAGTGTTTAAAAAAGGGTAACTTTTCCAATTTACATTATTATCACTTTATTAAAAGCCTCAAAGAAATTAAAATCCCACGATGTATATATCGATGTTGATGGCGGCAATGCTTTGTCTAAAATTATTATTACAACAGTATTTTGCCTATCCCATGTCAATTCAAAGTGCGTGGACGACATTTCCACGAGGAAACTTCATACGACCCACCTTTTTATTTTCCTATATTAATTATGGGGCAACACATCATCCCTATGATCATTCAATTTTTTTGACTAAATATATAGTATAGTGTAGAGTGCTCTCAAATGAAAGGAAATTGGAGAAAATAAAGTGTTGTATGGGGTTTGGTTTGGTGGTTGATGTTGAGGTTTCTTGAAATGAATTTAATGAGTAGATCTTGACGTGAAACGTTTCTGCATCCATTGTTTTAGTAGTGAATTGCTTTTATATATGGATTGATTGATTTAGGAGTGTTTGGAGAATGGCTTATCAGCTAATTAACTTTATTTTATTTGATTGCTCAAATGGTTCGTATGAGTCGTGTTTGATAAATAATTGTTTGGCTTAGTCTATTGGTGCTAATAAATTGAAAATGAAAAAAATTACTTTAAATATCCTATTGATATCTGTTTATTGCATTTTCGTTTTAGAGCATGCATACCAGTAGCTTTTATTTGGTTCATGTCAGGCAAAAAATTTGGAGTAGCAAAATGAAACTGACGTGGAGACTAAAATATGTAGAAATTTATCTCTTGCAAAATCTTTGAGATGGCAGGAGATTATAAAAAAATAATAATAATCGCACATTCGCGCGTTTGGGCGCAACATAGCGCCCCAACTGGCGGCCACTCTGACTTCAAGGTAACTTTTTTAAATTTTGTATATTTATTTTTGTTTGTTGTCAGATTTTGATTTATTTTTCTTTTTTTTCCCTTCCTTTTCATAATCACACATACAAAAACTGTTCAAAAAAAAAAATAAAAAATAAAACTCTACTATTAGGAATGCTCTTAAAAATCTACATTTTTAATATCATCATAGCTGACTAGAACTCGACATCTGAATTGACTCATTGCCCCCCCCCCCCCCACACACACACACACACATATATATATATATAATATATATATATATATATATATATATATATATATATATATATATATATATATATATATATATATATATATATATATATATATATATATATATATGTATGTATAAATAGGAAATTAGACAAAGACACTAATAACCCAACCAAAGCACCATCTAACGCAAAAAGTATGTTCTCATATTAATGTTGTATGCTATTTATTACTGTCTTTTGTAAAAATTAAGACACCACTTAATATATAAATAATGGGGTTTAATTTCTTCTTTAATTTGGACTCCTTCTTCCCTCTCTTTCTTCCCCTCTGCGAGGTTTCCTATGTAGCATTTGGGCCATCCAAACGCAGCACAGAGGTTAATCAGCTAGAAAAGAGGTGTGACGTGGATATGCCTAGAAGTCATCATTTTATGATTCCAAAGAGTCAATTGAATTGACCCAATTCTATGCAGCATGCAGTATTGCAGTAGCCCTTTTTGTGTCTAACATTCAATTATATATTCTAATCAATGTGATTTCTAATCACTAACTTCTAGATTTTTTTATAAAAAAGATTCGTCTCATATTCTTCAATCTTATTTATTTATTACATTTACGTATTTAATTTCATATTTTGGGAGAAATATGTGGTCCAAGTGGACCAAATGCATGTCCAGTACTCATATATAATAAGAAATTCGGGACCATAATGATGCTAAAAAGGAAAGAACGTATTACGTACACATACGTGTATATGCAGTACGCTCTATATTCACAAGGCCATGCCATTCTAGATAACGTTACGGAATAAAAGAAATAATTATAATTTTTTTTTTTATGTAATAGAGTTGATCGTACTAAGATAAAATGTAACCTTTTATTATACAAGCCGAAATTTAAGAAAAATCTCTATTTTCTGTGACATCGATATGAAATTGTATCAGTAAATATATATGTGTGTGTGTGTATTGTTTTATTTGGTTAATTATAAGAGTGGGAAGTTTCAGAGAGTATAGAGCGGTGGGGAAATGGGACCAATGAAGAAGGGATAGGACTTAGGAGCCCAAGAAAACATGCATGCATTGTTTGGGACAGACAAATCCTTAATGCTGAGACTGAGGCGTTGTTGTTTGAATCCCGTTGTTCATGCTGACAAGTTTTTCACGTTCTTCCTCTTCCTCACCTTAAACCAAAAAACATAAAAATAAAAATAAAATCCTTATTATCATCATCCTTGTGAATCTCATCATATATGATATACTACCCCCAACCCCACCTGTGAACCAGCTGAGAGTCTGAAACTCTGATAGATTCAATTAATTGCCCATCACTGCCTCTCTGAGTCTGCCACCCCCAAATTCATCCCCCCCGCCCGTGTGCATATTTTGCCCATCACTCTACGTGGCCACTTAAAACACTGACTTTGATATATTTTAAGATGTGTTTGGTTGATAGGTTTAGCTATCAAAACATTTTTTTTTTGAGGATTGATGGGGTTAGGGGAGGAGGCAAAAAAATTATTGCATGAACCATGGTCCACACAGCTGTGTGGACCAAAAATAAAAAGTACATTATTTTTATGTGTAGACCATGGTCCATGCAATAATGATTGGAGTAGGCACAAATAGAGAACAGAAAACTACTTGCACAGGCTTAGCCCAATGATTCAGTAGGCAGTGTGACCAAGGTTCAAAACTAGGTAGTGTAATGGCAAAACTGGGCATAATACCTTGTGGGCACTGGAATTTGACCTTATCTGCTGAGTCACTGAGTTACTGTAATTAACATCCTCACACACGTTCTATCAGGTTGGGGATTAACTTTTTAGGGGAAGAAGATAACAGAGAACTGAGAACTGAGTACGATAACTAAGGCATAGAAGTATAAAGTTCGTTAAAAAGGTCATGCTAGGAAAGATCCAAACAGAAAATTTTCAAGAATACCATTGCAGTGCAGTGCAGGGCAGGGCAGTGATATAATCTTGTAAAGTAAAGATCAAAATCCAAAATGAAATATACTAATGAATGTGCTGCCATGTTAGTAATAGTTAGATATAATAGTATGTTCAAATGCTCATACACCAGATATTTTACCAGAAACGCCCTTTTCTTCATCGCCATCTGCATAGTCGTTGCCACGGTTCTTACTTTCCTGCGGTGGCGGGGCGCTGCTAACCCCAGTAACTGATTGCTGATAAAGAACACCACCAACAATGGTAAACAGCAAGCATAGCAGCCCAATGGGAGTGGCATGCTTATCCCAGATCAACACATTAATAGCCACTGTCAAAAACTTATTCACTACACCTGTCACAGTAAAGGCAGTGGCGGATATCGCCTTCCTCGCTGCAAATCCAAAGAAACTAATGAGCAAACCGAACACACAGGAGATGGACACCGCGAAAAATGCAACCGGGTTGAATAAATTCCCCGTGCTAGATCCCACGGAAACAAGCACATGTCCAAACTCCCCAGTAATGATCCAAAACAGGGGAGCCATCATCAACGCGAGTAAATTGTTGTACAACACAAATCCCCAAGTGTTTAGTCCAAGGTTGGTGACTATATGCTTAATGTAAACCATCTCGGTAGTAATGGTCACCAAATAGGCAAATGCCCATGAATAAGCAGTCAATGTGAAACCCGAATCTGTGGCAACATATCCAATAGCACCTCCCAAAATAATGACCAAGGATAGAAACGTTAACTTTGAAGGCCACGGTTGCTTCCTAAATGCTGTATCAGCTAAGGCAACCAAAAGGGGCGTACATGATCTAAACACTATAAATGTGTCCACATTGGCATGGCTTAAAAGATTCGTGTTTGTGAATATTGCCAAGAAAAACACAAAGGCAGCAGGCAAGAATTTCTTAGCGGTTTCCCATGTGAACGCATCATGGTGCAACAGCCCTAGCTTCCCCAAAACCCAAACACCCAGAGCCGAGGTGAAGTACTGCAGTGCAGTGAGAAGCCCCGGGTAATTAAAGTGGGTAATTGCAAACTTGTTGATCACCGCAAGCAAGCTAGAACATAAAGCATAGCCCAACACGAGAGTGCTAGTAGCATAATATTGTTTTGTAGCCTCAAGTCGAACTGGCATTTTCACAACTACACTAACTAAGAAATTATCTCACTTCTTGTTTTCCTTATTTTCTCTACAATTTCCACCACTTAACCTGATTAAATCCGAGTACAACAGCCTAATGCAGTACTTTTGATCCCATACTGATACATATATCAACACAGAAATGCTTTGAGCTGGAAATGTGAGTCATGGTGACAATGGAGATTGAAGTTGGCTATGATTTTGATCTGCCAAATAATGGGAAACCCAATGAACAAATTTCAGATATTCTCAATTTCAGATCTGCATCAGTAGATTACTGCCAAAAGCAGAGATTTTAAATAAAATTCTAAAAACCTAAGATAAATTGGTTGTGAGAATTAATCAAAAACTGAGGCAGATGGGTAAAATCAATTCCAACAAGAGTAATGCTACCCACCCTCCAATCTTTTCCTCCTTACCTGTCATTTTCTAATTGGACCAAATTCATGTGCACCCCATTATTATAAGCCATATTTTTTTTAAATGGAGAGAAAATAGCATTTTCCTTCCAACAATTATGTGGGGTGCAGTAGAGGTGGCCAAATCCCGAGCCCGGGTTGGGCTCGGCCTAGGATAGCACTGATCAAGACCGATGTAGGATAACCTGGGCTCGGGCCTCTTGTGGGTCGGTTCCGGACTAGGCCCATAATTTATTTATTTATTTTTATATAAAATATTTATAAATTATTATTTTTTGTTTGAAATGAAATTTAAACCATTGACCTCATGATTTACAACGAAAGTTCTTACCACTTAAACTACTTCAACCTTTTGATAAAAAAATGCTAATTTATATATATATATATATATATACACACACACACACTTTTTCAAAGTTAATATTTTTATTTAAAATAATATTTTAACCATTAATCTCAAAATAAAAAATTAATATGATTTTCTACAAAATCAAAAATTTATAAGATTTTAATAACATTTGAACTTGTACTATTAAAATTTTTTATAAAACCTGTAATATTATTTGATAACTTATAAATATTATAATATTATAAAGTGTATTATAATTTATAAAGTCCATGCTAAATTTTGCCCATGCCTGGGTCAGGGCCGATTTCAAGCTAGGCTTCAAACTATTTTCTTATAGGACCTAAAGCGGCCCTCTATAAGCCAGTTCAGGTTTGGATTAAGCTCGGCCGAGGCTCGGTGAAGCTTGGGCCCACTTTTTTTCCTGACCGATTCAGGGTTGGTTCGACCTTGAACCACCCGTGGCCACCTCTAGGGTGCAGTAAAATTCTAAAATGTGGTGCATTTTGACGATTAAAAAACAAAACAAACAAACAGACAAAATACAGAGCTCTAAGGAAATTCAAAAGGGAAATTTTAAAAAATAAATAAAGAAGAAACTTGAACATGGTATAAACTGCTGAGCAAATTAAAGAGAATTTAGAATGAAATGATATACCTTTCTTGACGTGAGTGGCCAAAGAAGCTCTGAGCAGTTTGAATGTGGAGTAGGTGATAAGGGTTTCAACCTCTACAGGCAAATGGCAATGGCATAAACAAAACACTGTTTTCAGGAAAACCTATCGGCCCAACATGAACTTACGGAGCAGGTTTTTGCGCCTCTGCGGACTCGATTGGGGAAACTGGCAAAAATCTGGAAATTGGGATATGATTTTGGAATTAGGTTTCTTTAATAGTTTGGGGATTTTTGTAAGTTCATCAGTGTATGTGTATCACCAACAATATGTAATTGTTTCGAACTATTTGTACCAAATTTTAGTTTGAATAGTACTGTGCATTATTTATGATAGTGGTCACAGACTCACAGTCATTTAATTTTTTGTGAATTGAATTAATTTATCGAGAATTTGTCAATTGAATCATTAATGCCATTCGGACAAAATTTTGGGGCAAGAGAATATGGCAAGTAAAATTGTCAAATAAATAGAATTAATGTCATATTACTTTGGTATTTTTCATATTTGATAATTCATTATTAATATGATTAAATATAACTTCTCAATGTTTTGAAATCGATTGACCGCCATGCTAGAGGGCAGGGTCGTCCAATCTGCAATGGTTGAGGCATGCTAATGTTATTCATTTTTTTTATTTTGTTTGTCTTAGTGGGTTTGTTCCCGTTTCTAAAATTAGAATTTAATTTGATTAATATTTATAAAATTTAATTTAAAGCCCTAATGTTGCAACAAAATATGACTTTTTAAAGAATAATGTATGTTAAATAAATTAAATTTCATATAATATTTTTTGAACTCAATCTAAATTCATTAAAAACCCTCTCTAAACATAATAAATTAAAATTTAATCCATAGAAATTTACTAGCTAGTAACATAAAATCAAGATATTTATGCAGGTTAAAAGTTGACAATTACCCCTAAACCTTTTTCCCACTTGGTGTAGGATCTTTAAATTCTCCATAGTAATCACTATAGGCCATGTATAGCCTTGCCAACCCCCTACCACTACACTAAATTAACCTAGTATGAAGTACCCCTAAAAAAAAAAAAACAATTATATCTCGATAATCCTATACTGCATTGATATTTATGTCTAACGAAATAAGGTTAATTTTTTTTTTTTTTTGAAAACAAAACACTTTCATTAAAACGAGCGAAATCAAACAACGTTTGAAATAACCCGAGGGATAGAGTCTACAAACTCAACTACACCCCCCTCAGGATTACATAAAGCGTTAGAGGCTACAGAATGAGCCGCTATATTACAACTACGCTTAGCAAAGACAAAAGTAACATTTGGAAGAACATGCAATAAAGCTCGAATATCATGAATAATATTCCCAAACGGAGATAGGTTCCTTCCGGATTGAACTGCTTTTGTAACCACCTGAGCATCCGTTTCAAGAATAACATGCTCCCAACCCATCCGTTTTAACCAACTCAATGCCTCTCTAGCGCCCATGGCTTCAGCTTCTTTAACCGAATAAAGACCCTCCATTCGGTTCATAACCACAGCCTGCACAGAACCCATGGCATCACGACCAACCCAACCAAAACCCATTCTCCGGTGCTCAACATCCATAGCCACGTCAATATTTAGCTTTAAATACCCTGGAGGTGGTGGCTGCCAAATATCCAAAATTGAGGCAGCATTGCTAGTAAATAATTCCTGCACCTTTATGTCATTTACATGCTGCCAATTTGTGAGAAATAACATTGCATGGTGAACTGCAGTCCGTGGAGGCATACTTTGGTTATTCCAGCACCTAGCATTTCGGTTTTCCCAAATGGACCAACAAACCATAACCACTTTCTCAAGCATTGTCCTAGGCAAACCCTCCCACATCTCCTCAAGCCAAGTGTGAACCGCATCCATGTATGACAAATTCCAGTCCTCATCTAACTCATGCCAGCAAGCACGAGCAAATGAACAATTCGCGAACAAGTGAAGCACAGTTTCATTTGCCATCCCACACAACAAGCAAACCTGATCACAATTGACGTGTTTCACATATAACAAGTCCTTGGTAGGGAGACGCAGTGAACAAAGATTCCAAAAAAAACATTTAACTTTCGGAGGAATATTCAAGTTCCAAACCCCCGTCCACCCCAACTTCCTCACATTCTGCTCAATACCTTTTGCTATCTTATAAGCGCTCTTCACAGAATAATACCCATTCTCCTCACCCACCCAATACATAGAATCATTTACACTTTCAAACATAGTAGGCACACTCATAATAAGATCTATATCCCTTTGACAGAACATATCCCTCAATAAATCATAATCCCACTGTTGAACATTTGTGTAAAAAAGATTATAAACATAAGGATTATTTAAGTAAGCAGGCTCCGGGGTAGTAATATAAGGGTTCTGAGTATCTGGTAACCACGGCTCCCCCCACACTCGCACCTCCCTCCCATTCCCAATTTTCCACCGAATTCCGTCCCTTAAAATCCCTTGAGATTCACGAATACTTGACCACACAAAAGAAGGGTTGGACCCCACCCTCGCATCAAGAAAGGAACAGTTAGGAAAATAGCGTGCCTTAAAGACTTTAGACACAAGAGCATCCGGATCCATAATGAATTTCCAACCCTGTTTCCCAAGCATAGCCAAATTCATTTCTCTCACCGTACGAAATCCCATTCCACCATGCCTCTTAGGTTTGCACAAATCCCCCCACGTACTCCATCGAATACCTCTCCCCCCCCCCCGCCCCTCACACCCACACAATAGGAATTCATGAGTTTCTCAATCTCATCTCCCAAACCCTTAGGTAATAAGAAAACCTGCATAGCATAATTAGGTATACTTTGAAGCACAGTTTTCAACAAAACCTCCCTCCCAGCCCTAGACAAGAAACGATTGCCCCAACTAGATATTCTCGCCTTCACCCTATCCCGAACAAAGCCAAGAATATCTCTTTTTCTACGACCAACATAACCCGGCAACCCTAGATACTTGCCCCTTCCCTGCTGTTCATGAACTCCAAGGACCTCACAAACAGCCTCCTTATCCTCCACATGTACATTACGGCCAAACACAATAGAAGTTTTGTCAAAATTCACTCGTTGGCCGCTAGCCTCGCCGTACTCCCTCAAAACCTCCCGAATAACCCCCGCTTCTAGGTTGTTAGCCCGAAAGAATAAAAGACAGTCATCGGCAAAGAACAAGTGTGACACAGTAGGAGCATTCCTAGCAACCCTAACCCCATGTAGAGCTCCCTCTCTTTCCTGGGCATGCAACATGGCACTAAGACTCTCAGCAACTAGAATAAACAGACACGGCGAAAGAGGATCCCCTTGTCTCAAACCCCTGCCCGGAACAATAGGGCCCCATTCCCTTCCCTCGACCAAGACTTTATACTGAACCGTAGACACACACTCTCTCATCAACTTCACCCAGTGCTCACTGAAACCCAACCGCAACAGAACTTGCCCCACAAAACCCCATTCTACCCGGTCATACGCCTTACTCATATCCACTTTAAGTGCCCCGAAACCTCCCCTATTACCCCGATGCCTATTCAAAGAGTGAGTAGACTCGAAAGCAATAAGAACGTTATCAACAATAGATCTACCCGGGATGAAAGCACTTTGAGCACTAGATATCAAAGAATTTAAAAGACCCCTTATCCTATTTGCAAGCACTTTAGCAAGGATACGATAGATAACATTACAAAGGGATATGGGGCGAAACTCAGACATTAACGTTGGGGATTTAACTTTCGGAATTAGCACTATATGGGTGTCATTCACATGCTCAGGTAACCGACCAGAAATTAAAAACTCCTGGCAAAAAGAAATTACCTCATCACCAACAACCTCCCAGTGAGTCTGATAGAAAGCCGGAGATAGGCCATCGGGGCCCGGGGATTTATCCGGATGCATAGAAAACAAAGCCGCCTTAACTTCCTCCGAACCCACTGGCCGAACCAAACTCTCATTTTGAACGGCAGTGACTCGCCGTTCCAAATTCTCCAAGACAGGCCTCGCATCCCCTTCATTTGAACAAAACAATTCTGAAAAATAGCGAAGCATAATTTCCCCCTTCTGCGCCTCTTCCGTCACCATCGTTCCCCCAGGCTCACACAATCCTACAATTCTGTTACGCCTCCTGCGCCTATTTACGGACATATGAAAGAACCTGGAATTTTGATCACCACCAGTAAGCCATAATTCTTTGGCTCTCTGTTTCCACCTGTCCGAATTGTTTTGGAGCAGCAACATATATCGTTTCTGGGTCTCTCCAAACTCCCTCACCCCTAAATCATCCCTCCTTCCCCGTAAAATCCCCAGCCGAGCCTCACATTTCCGAATCTCAACGCCCTCAGCCCTATTAACCCGAGACCCCCACTGCCACACCTGCCTACCACACTCAGCTAACCTCTCCACAACATTCCTACCTTGTGACACCCTCCACGCCCCAGCCACAATATTTCGACAGTCAGGGTGCCTACCCCATCCATTTTCATATCTAGGACGCCTCCTCACTCTCACCTCAGCACCCTCATTTGTGACCAAAAACAAAGGTAAATGATCACTACACCCTCCCTCTACCGACCTCCCCTTCGCCCTAGGGAACATATCCCGCCAGCTTTCAGAAACTAAAATCCTATCAAGCTTTTCCTGAACCCAGTAATCAGTCCCCCGCCCCCTTTCCCAAGTAAATTGAAAACCCTCAAACTCCAAATTTGTGAGACCACTTTCACGCACGGCCTCACGAAAACCCCGCAAAAGCCATGGAGGATGAGGAACTCTCCCTTGCTTTTCAAAATCCCATAAGAGATCATTAAAATCTCCTATTATTGCCCAGGGCAAAGTAGAAAGGGTAGACAGATACCTGAGAAGGTTCCATGATTCACGCCGCCGTCTTCTATCAGGGTGACCATAATAGCCCGTCAACCGCCAGTCCGGTGAGGAACCCTGACCCCGAACTATAGTATCTATATAATGATTTGAGTATCCAACAACCTCCACATTCACTCCACCATTCCATAACAACGCTAAACCCCCACACCGACCAATTGCGTCAACAACAAAGCAATTGTCGTACTTCAGTCTAATGCGAAGCCCTTCCATACGCCTACTAGAGCACATAGTTTCAGACAAGAATAAAATATCAGGCTTGTATTGAATTACCAAGCCCAATAAAGATTGAACTGCCAATGGGTTACCCAACCCACGGCAGTTCCAACTGAAGCAACTCATTGGGCCCGGTGGGCCTGGGAACCAGGACCCACCTCATCACCAGAAGATTGTTCGATGACCATTGGATAATAATCCACTGTAAGACTACTCACACTCGCCCCATCACCCTCCATTCTCTTTCTTTTTTGCTCAGTAATTACGACTCCCTCATCCACTTCCCCAGAATTAATTGTATAATTACTCTCATCACTCCCCACTCCTTTTCCTCCCTCATAACCGCCTTCCCCACATTTATGACCCACATTACTGCCTCCACCTCCCTCATTAATCATTGAAATGATACCATTAACCCCTCTTAATTGTGATGATGAATTCCTAACGGTCGTAACGGTCGCAGGCACCTCACCGTCGTCCACCGGTGGCTCCTCCACCGTCGTCGGATCTAGGACTAGCCAACGATTCACCGGAGCTACAGTACCTCTCCGACCACCAGCCCGAAGCCACGATCCAAACGGCTTTGCAGCCCCTAGGATCGTTTTGTCTGGCCCCTGCGGACAAAACCGATCACCATGCCCCATAATTCCACAGTGAAAACAAAACGACGGTAACCTCTCGTACCGGAGATCAGCCCAAAACCACTCCCCACCCGGCTTTTTCAATTTCAACTTTGGCTTCAGAGGTTTTGCAAGATTTAGAATAACGCAAACTCGCATGAAGGATTTCTGACCTCCATCAAAATTCCGCGGATCAGCACAGTCGAATCTCCCAACAGCATTTGCCACCAAAATCGCCACTCTCTCGGACATGAACCCTCCAGGAAGATTATGAACCTGCATCCAAAAGGCAGCCTCATCCAACCCAACCGCCATAGGATCATCGCCTTTCGACAAACGACGCAACACAACCAGATTCTGCTCAAAAGTCCATGGTCCCTCCTCCACCACCCTGGAAATATCACGCTCCTTATAGAACGTAAACAAGAAACGTTGTTCGCCTAACTCACGAACATGCACTCCTTTCTCCGGACGCCACGCAGTAGCCATAACATCGCGGAAAACAACAAACTTGATCGTGCGATCAGTCAGAACCCGACCAACCGCTGCATAGCGAAAATCCAAAACAGGTTGAACAATGTCCTCCACTTCCACAACAACGCCCTCGTCGTCATCCAGAATTGTAAGGGCCTCGCAAGCCTTCTCTAATCCACTAGGTCCACCTTCCTCCATGAAAAAAAACGCTCAGAGAGACAGCTACTCTCAACAACAAAAGAAACAGACAAACCCTAAGGCAAAAGACAAAACGTTGAAACTCTCCACGACTGAGAGAGAGGAAAACTTTTTGGATGACATAAAGTGTTTAGTCCACTGTCTCGAAATAAGGTTAATTAAAAACTTTGAATTGACATTATATTTAAACGATTTAAATCTCTTACACTTGAATCAAGAAACGCCTTCTAGATAAATTTTATTATTTCATATACAACGAATTTCAGATCAAAAGATTGCTGTAATGCAAACCTAAGATTGGATCGAATGAATGAACTCATTTGAAGTCTAGAACTACTGCCAAACTAGGCTTGAAAATGATGTATTGAGTATTGACAACACTGAAATCCATAGAGAAAGAGACAGGAAATTAGCAAGGGATAAGAGGATTCCATATATCTGGTGCAGATGGAATTGTGGGATTAATAATCTGTCCAGAGTGCAACAAGATTTAGCTTGCCTGGCTTCTTCTACTCCCACCACATGCCACAAATTCTTGTACACACTCAATGCACCAAACATTTTTAATCTCATTTAATTTGCCTCGAAAATGGGTGGTCAAGTGGGTGAAAATGAGTTTCGTATATGAAGGTCACGAGTTTGATATTCTTGTCAACACTCTCTCGGTCTAATTCGTAGCACATGATTTTTTTTAGTGCAATTTACATTTTTTGTATGGTTTATAAACTATTACACATGAACAGATTTACCTAATGTACACTATCATGCAGTAGCTACGATTTCGTTTGTAACTCAATAAATAAATAAATAAATAAATAAGCATCTCATTTACTCCCAAAGTCAAATGTTACCAATTAAAAGATCCATTTTAGTTTGGTCATGTACTCATGTGGTCCTTCCCAATTTGTACAATATGAAACGTGCGAGAATTTCTTCAACCTATGGATGCCATGTTGCATGAAGCATATCAGCAAATTAGGCACATAATACCGTGCTTTTGCGAGCACACAAAATTTCAGAAAACAAAAGATTGTCTTGACTCTCGAGAGAAAATGACAACTCAAAAATATTTTAACTTGACAAAGTAAATTTTTGTGTGAATTAGCTTGCATCACATATTCACATCATATATGAGTTGATTTTTTTTTTTTTTTTATTCTTTTTGGGTGAAGTTGCCCCACAGAACTGGAGAAGATGAATTATCAAACTCTAATGGAGCTGACGCCTTTACATCAAGGAGCATATCTAAGTTTGTGGGTGGCTTCATATATTCAAGTAAAAAATGTAATTTTAGTCCCAATTATTACCATTTACATTATTCATGTCTTTCCCCTTTTTTAAAAATGTGATCATCTAATTGTCCACAAATTGCATGATGATTTGAATTTGTAGGCATAATATATTAACTACAAATATTTAATAGATTAGCTAATACATATGCATAATTTGTTAACTACGTACACATAATTTGAATGTCATTTTATAATAAAGTTTACAATGCAAAATAACCATGGTCCATGATATAATTTGTGTGAATCATAACAAAAAAAATAGTAATAAATAACCTGTGACAACATCTTCAAAAAAAAAAAAAAAAAAAAAAACTGTGACAACTAGCTGAGACTCTGAAACTCTGATTCAATTAATTGCCCATCAGTCCCATCACTGCCTCTCTGAGTCTCTGCCACACCCAAATTCATCCCCCACGTGTCCTCTTTAAACACACAACTTTGTTCTGCCCGTTATAAAACCAATCCAATCCATTTACAAGTAATTGATGAATATAAAAAATTGCAAATCACCTACTTTAAGAAATCGAATCAAAAGAACAGTGGAGGGCACTAAACCAAGATTTTCAATTTAAAGGAATGATGGGGCTGGGGAGGGGGCACAGACAGATAACAGAAAACTGAAAACCGAATATTATAACTAAGGCAAATAAGTAAAGTTCATTAAAAAGGTCATTGTAAGAAAGATCCAATCAAAAAAATTTCAAGAATACCAGTGCAGTGCAGTGCAGTGCTATAATCTGGTAAAGTAATAATCAAAATCCATAATGAATGAGTTGCCATACTAGGAATAGTTGAAGTATGTTAAAATGCTCATACACCCGATATTTTACCAGAAACGCCCTTTTCTTCATCGCCATCTGCATAGTTGTTGGCATGGTTCTTAATTTCCCGCTGTGATGGAGCGCTGCTAACCCCAGTAACTGACTGCTGATAAACAACACCACCAGCAATGGTAAACAGCAAACATAGCAGCCCGAAAGGACTGGCATGCTTATCCCAGATGACGACATTAATTGCAACTGTCAAAAACTTATTTACTACACCTGTCACAGTAAAGGCAGTCGCAGATATTGCCTTCCTTGCTGCAAAGCCAAAGAAACTAATGAGCAAACCAAACACACAGGAGAGCGACACCGCAGAAAACGCAACGGGGTTGAATAAATTCCCTGTGCCAGATCCCATGGAAACAAGTACTTGTGTAAACTCCCCAGTAATGATCCAAAACAAGGGAGCTATCATCAACGAGAGCAAATTGTTATACAGCACAAATCCCCAAGTATTTAGTCCAAGGTTGGTCACTATATGCTTGATGTAAACCATCTCAGTAGTAATGGTCACCAAATAAGCAAATGCCCATGAATAAGCAGTCAGCGTGAAACCTGAATCTGTTGCAACATATCCAATAGCACCTCCCAAAATAATGACCAACGATAGAAATGTTAACTTTGAAGGCCACGGTTGCTTCCTAAATGCTGTATCAGCTAAGGCAACCAAAAGGGGCGTACATGATCTGAACACTATAAATGTATCCACATTGGCATGGCTTAAAAGATTTGTGTTTGTGAATATTGCCAAGAAAAACACAAAGGCAGCAGGCAAGAATTTCTTAGCAGTTTCCCATGTGAACGCATCATGGTGCAACAGCCCTAGCTTCCCCAAAACCCAAACACCCAGAGCTGAGGTGAAGTACTGCAATGCAGTGAGAAGCCCTGGGTAATTAAAGTGGGTAATTGCAAACTTGTTGATCACTGCAAGCAAGCTAGAACATAAAGCATAGCCCAACACAACAGTGCCAGTAGCATAATATTGTTTTGTACCCTCAAATCCAATTGGCATTTTCACAACTACACTATGAAATTATCTTCCTTCTTGTTTTCCTTATTTTCTCTACAATTCCCACCACTTAATCCGATTAAATCTGAGTACAACAGCCTAATGCAATACTTTTGATCCCATACTGATACACATATCAACACATAAATGCTTTGATGAGCTGGAAATGCGAGTCATGGTGACAATGGAGATTGAAGTTGGCTATGATTTTGATCTGCCAAATAATGGGAAACCCAATGAAAAAAAATTCAGATACTCTTGATGCAGTTATGCTTGAGATCAGATCTTCATCAGTAGATTATTGCAGAAAGCAGAGATTTTAAATAAAATTCTAAAATCCTAAGATATATTGGTTGTGAGAATTGATCAAAAGCTGAGGCAGATGGGAAAAATCAATTCCAAGTTCCAACAATTAAGTGGGATGCAGTAAAATTCTAAAATGTGGTGAATTTTGACGATAAAGAAAGAAAGAAACAAACAAACAAACAAACAAAAGAAAAATAATACAGAGCTCTAAGGAAATTCAAACAGGAAATTTCAAAAAATCAATAAAGATGAAACCTTTAACATGGTATAAATTGCTGAGCAAATTAAAGAGATGTTAGAATGAAATGATATACCTTTCCTGACGTGAGTGACCCTAGTAGCTCTGAGCAGTTTGAATGTGGAGTAGGTGATAAGGGTTTCAAATTAGTTTGAAGACCGAAGACAAAGACCTTAAATTGAATGATCTGCACTCTACAGGCAAGGGCATAAACAAAACACTGTTTTCAGTAAAACCTATCTGAAAATCTTGTTGCTAATATTATATTATTTCATATAAAATTAATTTTCATATTTTAGAAACATAAATTCTTTCATTAAAAAAAATAAAAATAAAATAAAAATAAAAGAAGAAGAAGAAATTTGGACAGTCAAATATAAGGGTGTAATCAAGCCAAGTCAAGCTTGAAGCTCGACCCAGCTCAAACTTGACTTGAATAGGCTTGACTAAGAAGTTATTTTTTCTATTTTCTATTAAAAATTTGTAATAATAAGCATTGTACAATCAAATATCATAGCAAAGTTCAAGAAACACAATTGAATAAATATAACTAATACAAATCACACCAAATTAAGTGAGACTATCAACTCAAATAGCTTATAATGCATTGGAGTATTTTTCTCCTCACCGTCAATGCACCATACATACACACCCACCATCATACACATCATTTTGAAGGGAATTGAACATAATATACAATATTATACCATCTGTCCATCTCATCAATATAATAACTAGTTTGAGATACTAAATTCTCAGCTAAATGAAGTTTCTCCGCTTATATACTGTTCCTTTCTCACTTCACAACATATGAAGAAATGATGTGCTTGGGAATACTCAAATTTAGGGGTGAGCAAACGGTTGGTTGGTTACATAACTTCGCATCTTTATTCCTTCAAGTACAAAGCATCCACTGATTCACATCTTTATTCTAACAATAATTCTAATTCCACAATCAAAACAATCACCTTTAACTTCAAGCGGTGGCCAATTTTTCATTCTCTGTATTCAAAAAATCTTATTGTTTTTTTTTTTCAACTACTGCCTGGCGTTTTATATTAAAAGGAAAAAAAAAATCCATGCCAGTTTATTTCATGACAATTCTATATTTCTATCCGCATTATACTTCGTCATGAGAACACAATTTTCAGTCATGTATGATGCATTGAACTCTATCAAAATAGACAGAAACAAACTTGAAATGTGCTTCAAGCTGAATCAACACTAAAATTTCTGCGACCCACCTTTTAACACGGCCAAAAAGCTTCAAATAGGAATTAATTTATTAAAAAAAAGAAACAAACATATTTTTAGATTCAAATGAAATAAAAAGCCAAGAAAGTAGGATAAAAATAGCAGTAAACATCATTATTGTATATTAAAGTTGCTAGAAAAGCACGCTGTTCACGAGCAATCAATGAAAATAATGAGAGCCGAAAATGAACTTACGGAAAAAGGATCTGCGCCTCTGCGGACTACGTAGGGGAAAATGGCAAGAATTTGAGAACTGAGATATGATTTTGGAGCGGATTTCAATTTTAATAGCTTCGGTTAATTTCAAAATCAACAATTGTCCTCCAATCGTCTCCTAAGCGTCTCACCAGCGCTCCGCCGTCTCGCGCCGTTCGATGGGCTGGGAAGCTCGACCACAGGGAGCGGATATTGCTAGGTAAACCCTATTAACGCAAAAACAATCAACGGAAAACTAAAACTATTAACGGAAAAAGTTTACGAATTTTTACAGAAGAAAATAATATAATAAAGTAAGAAAATCAAAAAAAAAATTATTAAAATTAAAATAATTTGAACCATTTATTTCACTAAATAATTTTATGTACATTTTTTTGTTTTAAATTAAAGAAAGAGTTTATTATCAAAATGGTCTTTCGACTATTTTTCTTACCCAATTAAGTTCTCAGCATTGAAAAATTTAACCATTTTGGTTCACCGTTTATTTTACCAGTTAATATCCGTTAAATCGATATCATTGGTAATTTCACTATAGTCAAGGGACCATTTCAGTCAAAAATTAATTACCGAAATGGTCCATTGACTATAGCAAAATTACCAATTTAGTCCCGATTTAACGGATGTTTAACACCAAAATAAACGGAGGACCAAATTGGTTAAATTTTACAAAATCGATGACTTAATTGGACAAGAAAAATTGTCGATGATTAAATTGGTAATTTAACATTTTGAATCGGTGTCTATTCAGTTTATATGTATATCAGTAAACATGTTTCATGCTTTAGCAAGAGCTACTAGTTCTCAATCTAGTCTCTCTATTTAATTTATCTGTTATCCCTTCAAGTATTGAAAATTTGATTATTTAAGTTTTAAATGAATGTTACTTTAAAAAAAATTATTGATGTAATATTAAATTGAAGGATTTAGTCTCTATGTTAATTTTAATATTCTTGGGGCTCAATTTAAATTCAAAAGATAAAGAGTTGCGTTCTCGAATATAAATCAGTGTGTGGGCTATTTGTGTAATTACTCTAATCTTAGTTTTCCAACTGATCAAGAAAAGGAGAATAAAGTATCAAGAAACTCATTTTTTTAGTACCAGCTTGAATAAAAATCAACCCGACCCGAATCGGAACTGTTGAAGGTCATTCATTCTCAAGTTCTCATCTTCTGAAAAAGTGTGGATTGTGATCAGAAACCCTAAACCCGCGATCAAAGAATGGCGACGGTGGAGGTGAGAAAGAGCACAACCGAATCAGGGAGAGAAGATATCTGTTCAGCGAAGCCGATGAAGCAAGGTGAAGGCCTGAAGCAGTACTACATGCAGCACATCCACGATCTCCAACTCCAAGTCCGCCAAAAGAGTCATAATCTCAATCGGCTCGAAGCCCAGCGTAACGAGCTCAATTCTAAAGGTTAGGTCGATAACAATATATATTTCGAAAACCCTACATTTAGCCCCAATTTTAATGGAATTGTCTATCTCTGAGTTATGATTTTGTAAAAGTGTGCTATGTTCTGCAAAATAATATTCACGTGCATAAACCAGTGTTCTTTTTTATCTTTATTTTATTTTTTTCCCTTGTGTTATGTCGGCCATGTAGCTGGGAGCTTGATATCTGTAGGAGTAGCTCTTTGCAATTAGAAAGTTAGCATCTTTATCAGATTAACTATATTATATAATGTTGGTATTGGTCAGGATGCATTTAAGGAAATGTAATATTCTTTAGGAAAATAGCATTTTTTGAATGCTATAGTTAGTGCTAAACTGCTAATGTGCTATAGAGGTTTGTCTCTTGTTTATTTCATTAATGCATGCAGCTGGAAAGAATGTGGTGAGTCCCTTTTTCTTTTTTGGGTGAAGAGGGAACCCACAGGCACTACCCGAGGGTGTGCACGGTAAATGCCGCCTTGTGAGCCTAGCTGAAGGCTAGCTGGCAAAGGACTACAAGGAGGTAACCTACCCATAGCTTGCCTTCTCAAACCAAGAAAGCCAATAGGCCACTTCTGTTGGGAGTCGAACTTGTAAAGTTGTGGTTACCAAGTCAACAGTTTGACCAACTTGGCTAGGGTTGCCCCAATGTGGGGAGTCTCTTATTTATATAGTATGTGGTAACTTTTATTACTTCTGAAATTCATTGAAGAGAATAAGTAAATTAACTGAATGTAAGTAGGCTTCGTTTTAGGATGGTTTATTTTGAAGTGAACCTCTAGATTCCAATTATTGTAGTTTTGCCTTAATTACAAATTTACTAAATTACTAATATTTCAAACACTTTGTCTTTCACTTTATCTTTCCTCCATACCGAGGCTTCCTTCATTCTCCCTTATGTATGTGTGCCAGCACATGATTTTTTCTTTGTGTGAGATCAAGGGCAACTATCACTTAGGTAATTTGGTTCTAATCTTCATTTTGGTTATTTTGGTCCTTGATTGATCTCATCCTCTATCCTTAACCAGATTTTCTGGGTTTCCACTTTGGTAGATTTTTTTTTGGGGGTACCAGGTGATCAGTGATGGTTTTATATTATTATTATTATTATTTTATTTAAATTTTTTGATGAGTAAAAACTACAAATTGCTCAGTGATGTATTCCTTTTTTGTTTATTTCCATTGAGCAGTGAGAATGTTGAAGGAAGAGTTACAATTGCTTCAGGAGCCTGGATCTTATGTCGGTGAAGTTGTCAAAGTGATGGGGAAGTCAAAAGTTTTAGTTAAAGTAAGTTTCACCCCCACCCAAATGTTATTAATTAAATTTGTATTTAAACTAACAAGTAACAGCTGTGTGTGTGTCTCTGTCTGTATATATATTACTCATTATGGTAAACTCTTTATCGTATATTGTTCTACAGGTGCATCCTGAAGGCAAATATGTTGTTGACGTTGATAAGAGCATTGACATAACAAAGATTACTCCATCTACTAGGGTTGCTCTTCGCAACGATAGCTATGTTCTCCATTTGATTTTACCTAGCAAAGTGGATCCCTTAGTCAACCTTATGAAAGTTGAAAAAGTTCCTGATTCTACTTATGATATGATTGGTGGTCTTGATCAACAAATCAAGGAGATAAAGGAGGTTAATGTTGTTTCAACATTTGTTTGTGTTAGCGTATCTAGTAACTTTCCATCTTTGGTCATGAGTACTAAGACCACAACTATTTTGCGTTTTATAGATTCTGTATATTGATATTCTTTTGTCATATATTTCAGGTTATTGAGCTTCCTATTAAACACCCTGAATTATTTGAGAGTCTTGGAATTGCCCAACCAAAGGTATCTTAAGCATTGTCAAGTTATTTTGATTGGTATTTTATTTAGTTAACAGTGAATGGAAATTCTTATCCTATCTTAACTTATCTGTCAAAAAATAGGGAGTACTGCTTTATGGACCTCCAGGAACTGGGAAAACACTGCTGGCAAGAGCTGTTGCACATCATACTGATTGTACCTTCATTAGGGTTTCTGGCTCTGAACTTGTGCAAAAATATATCGGAGAAGGCTCTCGAATGGTGAGAGAACTTTTTGTAATGGCCAGGTTTGTTTTTTAATCTCACATTGACAATTAAATATTACGGAGTATGTTACTTTTGGTGCCTTAATTCTGTGGGATTGAAGGCATTAGCTAAAAACAATTTTTGGGGGTGTGGAAGGGAAATGTTTTCTTTAGTACACTTTGCATAAATTAATAATAATAATAGTTGGGGAAAAGAAAAATGTTTTCTAGGGAAAAACTTTCCCAATGTTGAGTTAGTTATGCTGGAAAGTGTTTAAAGACTAGCTTAGTTTTAAGAAGGTGGCAATTGAGTATGCTGTTGCCTTTTGAAGTTAGTTTTAGGTGCTTGAAGAAACATGCGTCAGAACCTATTGATCATGTGTTTTGATTTTACAACACCCTCTAATTAATACACTTGAGGAGTATCATATGCTTTACTTAAGGCTTTTCTAATAAACACTTTCTTATTACTTTTGCCTCTAGGCCCTCTACTTATTGTGCCATCATCTTAAGTAGTTCTGGTTTTGTTGTTTTGCAGAGAACATGCTCCATCTATTATATTTATGGATGAAATTGATAGCATTGGGTCAGCTAGAATGGAATCAGGAAGTGGCAATGGTGACAGTGAAGTGCAGCGCACAATGCTTGAGCTCCTTAACCAGCTTGATGGGTTTGAGGCATCAAACAAGATCAAGGTTAGTCATCGGTTCAAATTGATTAGGAGCTTTTCTTTTAATCAGCATATGTGTGTGTATGATATATACTCTTATTTTGGTATCCATTGTCCTTTGTGGTCAAATGCTACAATATAAGCTTGTATTCCTTTCAGGTATTGATGGCCACAAACCGTATAGATATTCTGGATCAGGCCCTTCTCAGACCAGGAAGAATTGACAGGAAAATTGAATTTCCAAATCCCAATGAAGAGGTAGAAAACTTCTTCTCAAATTGGTTATGTATATATTCATTGAAAGTTGTTACAAGTGTCCAGATTTCTACTTGTTGGATTCTTGTATTTCTTGCACATTCGACTCTCACTCTAGTTCCATATTGAGGATTTTGTTTGAAAAGAATCGTTTTTATCATGAAAAAGAAAAAGTAGTTTTGCATCTCATCCTGGTTGCTTTCATGCTTGTTTGTTTGTTTCTTCCTAAATTATTAGATTTTCGTAATGAGCGTGTTTTCCTTCCTGTTTGCTCCTACATCAACTGAATGAACAATTGATGTTGGTATTCAGTCTCGGTGGGATATCTTGAAGATTCATTCTAGGAAAATGAACTTGATGCGTGGGATTGATCTAAAGAAGATAGCAGAAAAGATGAACGGTGCTTCTGGTGCCGAACTTAAGGTGAGTTGGCTTCCTTGATTTGATGATTTGGAGTGGGGTGTCATATTCTTGCATATTGCATGTTTGCTTGAGTGACATAATATTATTAGTTAGGTAGTGTATCTGATCATAAAAATTGTTTGTCAGCAGTTATTTTGTGAATGAAGCAAAGAAATAGATAGGAAGACTTGTTTTGATTGTGTATTATATATATGTGCAGGCTGTTTGTACTGAAGCGGGGATGTTTGCTCTACGAGAAAGGAGGGTCCACGTGACACAGGAAGATTTTGAGATGGCCGTGGCGAAGGTGATGAAGAAAGATACAGAGAAGAACATGTCATTGCGCAAGCTATGGAAGTAATTGAGACTATTGTGGAAGTAAAATAATGTGTATTTTCGCATTCATCTTGGTCAGACTTGAAGAAATTGTCTATGTTTTTACCATGTTCATGCATCACGCACGAATGTACCCGTATTAAATTCAGTTTTACACTTGTTGACTGATAAAAAAAATTAGAAAAATACAGTTTTACACTTGTTGACTGATCAAAAAATATTAGAAAACAATTGACGTACGTACCGAATTGCAATACTACGCAAATCTGGAAAAGAGAAGCTCACGGTTTTCTGCTACTTCGTAGATGATGGTTTCAATGGTCCGTTATTGACTTGTGCAAAGTTGTCTGCCAATTCTTTGCTCTGATTGGCTGGCTCTGGCTTATCCCATCCATTTGACAATTCTTTCTGAAATTTGAGCAGACTCTCCAAAGTCCAAAGTCCAAACCTAACCTAGCTTTCTCCACAAATATTCTTTCTGAAATTTGCGCAAGCTATGGAAGTAATTTGATCCGATTGAACATTGTAGAAGGAATTGCTCAGGGGTTACTCTATCTCCACAAATATTCGAGATTGACTCTCATTCGTAGAGATCTAAAAAGCAGCAACATCTTACTAACCCAAAAATATCTGATTTTGGCATGGCTAGAATCTTTGGGAGGCAAGATATTGAAGCAAACACCAACATAATTGTTGGAACCTAGTAAGTAACTAATAATAGTTTGATTGTTAGTAGCTATGGTTTTAAATTCTAACAACATTGCTTCAGTGGATACATGTCTCCGGAGTATGCCCTGAGGGGAATTGTTTCAACCAAGATAGATGTATTCAGTTTCGGGGTTCTACTCCTAGAGACTGTGAGCGGCAAGAAAAACAACAGCTCGTATCGTTTGGAACACCCACTAAATCTCATTGGTTTGGTAAGATCATCAACATTATATTACAGAGTATTAATTAGCAAAGTATAAGGATTCTGAGGCTCATATCACCATTTGTTTTATGACAATATTTGTACAGGCATGGGAGCTGTGGAGAGAAGGGAGAGGTGTAGAGCTAATGGATCCTACACTGAGTGGATCCTGCCCAGAAGCAGAAGTAATGAGGTGTATCCATGTGGGATTGTTGTGTGTGCAAGATGAGGCAAAATATAGGCCTTCAATGTCAACTGTGGTCTCCATGTTTGCAAATGAAAGTGCAGAGCTACCTTTGCCTAAACAACCTGCATTTTTCATTGCAGAGGAAGGTGCCCAGCAGTCAGAAAGCCAAGAAAAAGATGAAAGGTTGTCCACTAATGAAATAACAGTTTCAGAAATGCTAGCTAGATAAGCACCATATATATAGGTTTTTTTTTTTTTTTTTTTTTTTTTTTTTTTTTTTTTTTTTTATTGTGATTCAAGCTAAGGGCAAATTTTTGTTGTTGAAACTCTAGTCTTGTAAAGTTCTATGGTCCATTATAGACTTCTGCAAACTAGCTAGCTGGTCTGTCAATTCCCAAGACCAACTCTTATTCCAATTTAACGACTGTTGACTGAAGCAATTATAATTATGAAGTAATAAATTGTCAATGTAATACTATTCCAGTAGAGACCTTGGCCTTAGCTTATGTACATGAATGAACTAGAGTTATCATTGAATGTAGCTAGTATCCCACTATTGTATAAGTTTTTTTCCTTTGTTATATATCAATTTAATGAATAAGGATGTCATTGTATTTCAATATCATAATTCATATTTCTAATGGTAAAATAATGAAATTTTTAACGGAATATTAATGGTAGATATCAAATGAAAGTCATGGATGCAATATAACAAAATTAAAAGAATATGACTAAATATGGCAATACCATAATAATCAAGGACTAAAAGTGAAAATTGCTCAAAGTCATGGATGTAATATGACAAAATTAAAAAAAATAAGACTAAATGTGATAGTGTCACAATAGTCGAGAACTAAAAGTGAAAATTGTTCAAAGTAAAAAATGCAATATGACAAAAAATGTGGCAATGCCACAATAGTCAAAGACTAAAAAGTGAAATTGATCTCTTTTTGAATATCAGTAGACTTTTAAAAATTCTCTAAAAGTTTAAATTGAATACTAATATATTTTTAAAGACTCTTTAAAAAAATCTGAATTGAATATTGGTAGACTTTTAAAAAGTTTTAAAAATCTAAATTCAATACCACAAAACTTTTAAAATCGTTAAAAATCTTGATTAAATATACCATTCTAATTGCATTCAATATGACACTTGGTTAGGAGTTTAGAAAATATGTTCTTCTATTTTTATATTTGTTTTTATTTAAAACATAAATAAAAAATAAAATTTTAACAAATTTTTATCTAAAATAGTAGATTACCTGTCTTTTTATCTGATTGTATACATTTGACTTGTTCAGATAATTAATTATATTTTTAAAAAGTTAGATATCTCAAATTTTATTTTCGTCTCTTTTTTTATTTTAAACACTTCTATTTTCGTCTCTAATTTGACTTAATTAAAAAAATTGTTTGAAGTTCTTGTTAATTAAATAAATATATTATGATTATATATTTTAAAAATACCCACTTAAATTTTACCTTGGATAGAAGTCATAGAACTGAAATCTGAGCTGCAAAAAGAATCTCCATCTTCTTCCCCAAACTACACTTATCCGTTTCGACAACCTACAAATCACAAAATAATTATAACTATATTTAAAATAAAAAAGAAAGAAAATTCGAAACAAGGAAAGCACCTAGGCTTCTCCGTTGACGTCGTCGTCTTCTTCTACGTTTCCCTGTATGCGCTTCACATATTTCTTCAATCTTCTCGACCCTCTCTCTATTTCTCTCTCCGTTATTTGTAAAAATTCAGAATTCTTGTTTGAAACTTTTGTCCTTTTTATTTTTATACTATAAAAACTTTGATGGGTTCTTATTTTGGTTAATTGATCATTGATTAGCGATCCACTGTGAGATATATTCGCCTAAAAGATTAGGGCTTTTGGAGTCTGGAACGAATTTGGTTTGTTTTTGATAAAGAATAGGATCGATGAAAGGAGAAGTACAGCTGGAGGCGTTGGGAGGGTCTAATCCTAGCGACACCGATCCTTTGCTCCACGCCCAGCATGTGGACTCGTCGCCGTCGTCTTCGTCTGCATCGGAGACCCCAAACGAGATAAAGGTCGAAGATTTGGAGAGTGGTTCGCTGCCTTGCTGTAGAATCTGCCTCGAATGCGACGGGGAAGATGGTAGAATTGATTTATTTTATAATTTATTGCATTTATATGCGTGTTTATCTAGCTATGCTATAGCTATAGCTAGCTGTTTGGGGCAATTTTTAATTTTTTGTTTTCTAGGTTTTAAAGTTCAGGTGGTATAGAGTGTTCTAGGAGTGTAAATGTTTGTGATGTGATGTGATGTGATGTTATTGTTTTGTAAGAAACAGGTAGGCAATATAGTAGGATTTCTTGTCCACAAAAGGCAAAGCCCTTGCCCTAGGTTTCACACCTCGGCCTGATAGGATTGTGGAGGGTAAACTCAATGGCCCGAGGTTCAGTGCCTCGCCCATAACGAGCCCCACACTCTAGCTGTCAGGCTCGAATATGTGACCTTGTCCACAATCTAGCACCAGGAACCAACTGAGCTGCCCATGTAGGCAATGTAGTAGGATTTCTGAAGAGTTGGGAGATCGTATAATTCTGTTCCATCACTGTTTATATGTGTTGTTTTAATTGTGTTCCATCACTGTTAATGTGTGCATTCTGTTCTATTTGTTAATATGTACTATGTACTTCATTAGTGGCTGGAATCCATTTTCAAGATCTGTTAAGCATGCTCCATTTTGGTAGATGTTTATATTTATGGCGCTAGTACTTTTCATTACATATAGTCTTAGTTTTTACTAATTGTCCCCTCTTCAGATGATGAATTGATCTCACCATGCATGTGCAAGGGCACCCAGCAGTTTGTGCACCGTGCTTGTCTTGATCATTGGCGATCAGTCAAAGTGAGATATTTTCCCTCATACATTTTAGTACAATGCAAATGATTAAATGTGAAATGACGAGTTCTGATTTGACCTATGCATTCTTATGTAGGAGGGATTTGCATTTTCACATTGCACTACTTGTAAAGCTCAATTTCATCTTCGGGTGGCGGAGTTAGAGGACAACAGTTGGAGAAAAGTAAAGTTCAGACTCTTTGTGGCTCGGGATGTTTTCCTTGTGTTTTTGGCTGTACAAACTGTAAGTATTATGGTTCCTTTTATCCTCATGTTTCTTCTACTGAAAAAGTGTTGGCATCGGAACATATCATATTGGTCTTCTTTGTGAAGACTGAAATCTTTTTCTTCTTCTCCTTTCATTTCTTTGAATTATTATTATTATTATTTTTTTTTAAAAAAAAACAGCTTTTGAGGGAGATATGCAATTTTGGAAATAAAATCTGAAATCTATCCTTGCTGTGAAACTGTGAACATAAGGGAAAATGCTATAGTCTGCAGTATTTGTGTTCCTATTAGAAAACTATGGCAAAATCTCCAAAGCAGAAGCGGCTTTTGCTAACACTATGTTGGACTGTTTTGTCCTGAAAATAACGGTGGTAGGATTGGGAGTGAACTAGATCCACTTCTGAACTACCTTTAATTCTTATTGTTGTGTACTTTTCTCCACAGGTGATTGCAGTCATGGGCGGCTCTGCATACCTTATGGATAAAGATGGAACATTTAGGAATTCATTCAATGACAGTTGGGACCGCATATTGTCCAGACATCCTATTCCCTTCTATTACTGTATAGGTAAGCATTGTGAGACTAATAATCTAGTTTTCTGGATTCTAGATAAAAAAAATGTAGTAGTGAGGCTTATGTTGTCCAACATCCTATTCTCTTTTGTTACTCTATAGGTAAGCATTGTGATACTCTAATAATCTTTTTTTTTGGGAGTACTACTGACTCTATTACATTGTAGTATATGTTCATCTATACTTTCTCAACCTGTTGAAGCACAAAGAGTCAATATCACCCCCACTGAGGCTCGATCTCATGACCTCCCATTTGGGAGTCACTGCATGCCAATGATACTCTAATAATCTAGTTTTCTGGATAAAGAATTGCGAGTTTTAGCTCGTTATAGAAGTGTCCTCAATATAATGCTTTAAAATCGCACATGAATTTTTTGCACTAGTAGATAAGCTGAAAGGTTGAGTAGGGTGTTAACTTTGTTGATCTACA
Organism: Ipomoea trifida; assembly: GCA_003576665.1. Lineage (NCBI taxonomy): Eukaryota > Viridiplantae > Streptophyta > Magnoliopsida > Solanales > Convolvulaceae > Ipomoea > Ipomoea trifida. Next base: position 15,257,495 of record CP025646.1, read on the forward strand.
TGAAACAGGAGTGCTTGCATTCTTTGTGCTGCTTGGATTTTTTGGGCTCATACTACATTGCTCCTCGCTTAATAGCAATGACCCACACATGGCTGGTTGTCAGAACTGCTGTTACGGCTGGGGTATCTTGGATTGCTTTCCTGCATCAATGGAAGCATGCTTTGCACTCGTTATTATTTTCGTAGTTATCTTTGCTATTCTGGGCATTGCGTATGGTTTCCTTGCTGCCACCATGGCCATCCAAAGGATCTGGCAGAGACACTACCACATCCTCACAAAGAGAGAACTTACACAGGTTCAATTCTTTAACTAAATCTTTGCATCTATTACTTACAACTTATCCTATTTGTTAAACAAACGGTTTATATTTGGTTTGATATTCATGCTACTGTTGTAGACCTTGTATGGAAGTTTGGTTTTGTTTCCCCTATATTCTGCTCGTTTTTATTTTTGTAGTGTAGCCGACCAATTCTTCTTTTCATCTCTTTGAATGTTACAGGAATATATAGTGGAAGATCTTCATGGATGCTATACCCCACCAAAACTGGACAAAGAACACGAAGAACGTCTTAAAATGCTCAAACTCTTATAGGATGAGAAATTTGAATCTTTAAACGCTTGTTTATAACCAATGTCTCAAGCTTCAAAATTATACGGTTAAGTTGATTTTAACCTGCCTCGGCAAGAAACAGAGTGCTTTTATGTTTTCTTGATCAATCTTCACTTTTGGTGTACCTTTAGTTGCTTAGCAAGACAGCTGATTCTGGTGAATGAATATGAAGTATGAACAATACTCACATATATATATTTTGGATTTATAAAGAAAGTAATCTCACATTTCGGGTTTTAGGTTTTACTATGATTCACACTAAACTCAAATTTGGTTGTATAATAACACTCTAGTGTGTTCCATGATTGCACATTCTGCCAAATGATTGATTACTTTGTATGGCTTTAACATTGCATTGTTACAAAACAATTAGTTACAGCAAACTCCATGTATGCCACAAAGAAGGTGATCGAGAACAATGTCAATTCACAATGTTGTCAGATGCCCTTCTGGTTTTTCAAGAAAACCAAATTCAAATGGAGACACCCAAGCAACATAGAACACCAGGACTGCCATGCCCTGAATTGTTGGACAATAAATAATTTTTAGCCAAAAACATGGATAATCAATATTAAGATTAAAGGAGATGAATGTACAGAGACAATAAGGAAATACAAAACAAAAAAACTCGGAAAAGAGCAACAAAGGATCATTTCAGACATCAAAGGATGTGGAGATTTCAACATAATAACTTGAATTGTGAACATACAGTATGTAAACTGTGACAGGTCCATTTTTATAGCAATGAAGGGGAAAAAAAAAGAATCATGTAGTTCAGAGAAGCAGAAAATGGGAAGAAAGCATGAATGTATTGATTTCACTCGGGTATTCTGTACAAAGACTCATATGTGTGTGTGTGTGTATTCTGTAACAACAGCATTGATGCAAGAGGAGGGTAAAACTACTAAAAACTCTCCTCGTAACAGATGGAAAAAGAAGGGTAAAATAGATAGCATCTTTCTGAATTACATTTTATCTCATCTAATTACCCCCATTTTGGTGTATAGTTTCATTGGCTTTACCATCACTTATAAAAACTAAGTGATCATTATCTCTGATCAACTCTATACTATCAATCTCAGCTCCCTCTTTGCTCACAACTTTTGCTGCCAAGAATCCATATTTCTTAACACCAATTTGAAGTAGCTCTTGGAAGCTTTTAGGAAGCAATACGATCTTCCCAGCAACGTCGTCTTTCTCAGGACAACTCACGGTTACTCTAGTAACGTAAGTCTTCGCTCTTCCAGATTTTGCAGCTGCGTTCATGGGAAACATCAAGCCATTGCCCCCATTCTGGGCAGCTGACATAATACCAAACAATGAGTTGTGAAAGGTGCTAGTCCTCCGCCTGTGGCGTGATGAACGACTCCACGACCCATCAGTTGCTGGAAATGTAGCATGGGGGATGGTTGGCTCACTCTTGAACCTCCCCAGAAACCGAACTCGATTCCTTTCTTCGGGTACTGTAACGTTAACAGATTGGTTTTTGTTCTCTTTCTTGGATTCAAACAGTTGATTTATGTCCTCATGTCCTTGCTGTTCAGCCAGGCTCCTCGGGGTCCACCCATCTTCTTCTGGTTTGTCCATATCAGCCCCCTGTTCGAGTAGGTACTCGACCATCTCCAGGTTGCCCTCACACACTGCAAAATGGAGCGCTGTGGATCCATTGCTTCCTGGGCATGTTACATCCCCTCCCCAGCGTACAATTTCTTTGAGTAGGTCCATGTTGTTTTCCTCTGCTGCAATGCACGCAAATTGGCCTATTTCACCACATTGTAATTCAGCGCCATTGTCTAGCAATAGCCTAATCACTGATTCATGCTTTCCCAAGATGGCCTCCCATAATGGTACTCTCCCTTCTGTATCTGTATATGTTAAAACACAAACAAAATGCAGAAAATACTATAAAAATTACTTCTTAATAGTACTTGCTGATAATGGAGGAAACACAAAAAATAATAATAAAGTGCAGAGTTAAAATAAGAATATCGAGTTGCAGATTCATGCTCTGCAAATTGAAAATTGGTTATTTATAATTGTAATGTTTAACTTGGCAATTGCTTGCTTATAAATGTATGAAAGTCAGAAAACATGAAAAATAAAGAAGTTTTGATTTGTGTAGCAATCTAAGTATAGAAAAGTCAGTGGATATGGATAATGGCTACATAGCAATTTGAGAAACTCTAACAAAATGTTATTCCAATTTCAAAGCGAGACAGCTTCATATTACCCTGTACTATGATATGCTCTATTATGTTGAATCTGACCAAAGGTTTTAAATTCTGATGATACAGATATGAAAAATCTAATCATGTTCCTAGAAGGCTACTTCTTACACCCAACATGTCAAAGCTCCTATCAGTAGAGATTCTATGTTAAAGGAACAATGGGAAACAAATTTATGTTGAATATAAATAATAGCTTAAAAATAATGCATGAATGAGCATATTTATTTTGAAAAAGGAGGATAAAAGAACATATCAAGTGAAAGGATTCTGAAAGGGTGCAGTGACTGATATGCACTTATGCAGAAAAATGATGAACAAACAAGAAGAAATAATCTGTAGCATATTATTTAATGATGATGATCAGTAAATGTGGAATATGACTGTCCTTCACAAGTTAGTAAAATTTACTGACCATAGTCTAGAAAAATCATATGGAACCAAATGAGATTTTAAACCATGTATCTTCTAAGTTTGGCTACTGGATTTGTATCAAAATATTATATACCTCTAATGTTGGGATCGGCCCCAAAGTCCAGCAGAAGAAGTACACAATTCTCATATCCTTTAGATGCTGCTATATGCTGAATGGTGGAAAATGGAAAAGCAAAAGAAATTGATTAAAATGTGGCACTCAGCCTCGCAGGTTAAAAAAAATTCAGCAGTGGAGTTCACATACAAGAGCTGTTCTCCCGTTGTTGTCAGATTCATTTGGGTCAAGGCCCCGTTTCAACAAATGGTGCAACAATAAATCATCTCCTCTAAGCGCTGCAAAGCAAAGGGTGAGAGGTAGGTCCATTCTACCACGTGCTAACATGTTCTCTGTCTCTAAGAGGACTCCCTCCATAATTGGATCCCTTGAATCCTTCAAATGCTGCTAACAAAACAACTAATAAATATTGTCTGCAAAACTAAAAATTACAATTTTAAAAAGTAAAGTGGATTGCAAATCCAGACCTGGAGGAGGTTATTCATAATTATGGTTCCATCTCCAACATTAGCCTGAACAATATTTAGAAATGCAGTACGATTCATTCGTAGAAGCTGACTCAATCTTCTAGTGCGTACTGTGAATAGCTGAGGCCTATAACAAAGAACCCCAATCTCACCACAAGGATCACCCGTCTTTGCCTCCCCAACAACCTGCAATGTCATAACAATTTCAGACAAATGAATCATACAAAGCAAAAAAAGGGATGAAGACAAAGCCAAATGGATTAATATGTGTAATCTAAGGAGAACTTTCATGAAAACCCAGGAAAGCTGTAGGTTTTCACAACCCACTTGCCTGTTCAACTCCATTTCTGTAATCAAGTAGATCCTGCCAAGAAATTTCATCATTAAAGTATATTAGATCTCAAATGCAAAGGAAGTAAATGTACTGCATATGAACTTAATGTTTTCTATTCAAATTATTGATAGAGATAACAATTACCACAGCTCCTGACACAAGAATATAGAAGTCTGTTGGTGCTTCATTCTGCAGAATTACATCCTCTTTGGGGGGAAAGTACTCTGCTTTCATGTCTGAGACCTTAAATTACACAACAGGGTATACATTATTAAAATTTTATCAAAAAGTAAAGAAATCATTGCATTATATGTTACTAAACTTACTAGCTGGAAGAGTAAATCATTTGATACTCCCCGAAAAAGATAGACTTTATCAATCAAGGAGTAAAACAGAAAGTGTGATATGCTTGACCGGATGGCTTTGGGAAGGGAATCAAGAGTCTCTTGCTGCTGCAGCCCCTCTGAGTCTGTTCTAAATTTCAAGCACAAGTGAGCAAGCATCTGATCTTGGAGGCGAGTAGGCAACTGATTTCTCTGTGCAAAACTTGAGGCAGCTTGAATTGCATCTCTCTGTTAATTAATGTAAAATCAAAGTTTACTTCACTGCAGACCTTACAAGAAGTCTAGAAGCCTCAAATAAATGTTTTTATGCAATAAGATAGAAGCACTCACAAATTGTCTTGTCTTGCTTGTACGATGGACTACTAAATTCGTCATATTTCCTATTAAGTATGCTGTCAGACCCAAGTTAAAAAGCATGTAGAACACGGTAAATATCATCTCCTGAGTATTCTCAGCATGCAGGTCACCATAACCAGTCGTCGTGAGAGTTGTGATTGACCAATAGATAGAAGTAATGTAGCGGGTCCATATGCTACTCTTATGGAAATCTTCCCCCAGTGATACCCCAATCCAAGTGTATTTAGGGTCATGATAATGACCAGCAATGAGATAATAGAAGCACCCAGCAGAATGAACCGCAAAAAGAGTAACCTACATTGCACAGAATAAAATCAATAAATACCATAGTTTCATCAGCTGTCCCTTGCCCAACTCCCACTTCCCAGAAAACAGCAGAATTTGCAGTGCACACTTACACAAATAAGTTTTGCACACCGAACCCAAAAATAATTGAAATTCTTATCTTTCTCCAACCTATAGGAAAGAAAGCAGGGCTGCCTATTATTTTCCATGCTTTATTGATAACAAATGCAATAAGTCATTTCTAGTAGTTAAAGGACTTACCTGGAAAATAGTGCACTAACTCTACGGAGACGCCAGAGGCGAAGCATACTGAATAAGCCATATAGGCTTAAATGATTTGGTGAAATCTTATAAGCGATTTCTGAAGGGATTGTGGAAATGACATCAAATATGAACCAAGTTCTTGTATACCTCCATGCAATTTGTCTTGGGTTATCAACAAGAAGGTATGTGGTTTTATCCATGTATGCCACAAAGAAAGTGAGAACTATGTCAATTGCAAAGAAACCATTCACAATGTTATCAGTGATAGCTAGAGGCCATGATGGTTTTTCTAGAAAACCGAATTCAAAAGGAGACACCCAAGCAATATAGATGACCAGAACTGCCAGAAAGGTCTCCCATGACCTGAAAGATTGGATCAACATGAGATGACTTTAGTATAAGAAGAATTAAGAATCATTTTAGACAAAAACATAGTTGCTAGTATACAGATAACAAATATCAATTGAAGATTTTTCAGTGTTGACTGCTGCAACCTCTCTTCAAAATGACAACAGATGAATGCCTTCAACTTGAGCTAGAATTTTTTTAAAAAACAAAAATCAAATACACACCTGAGGTAAATATTAAAAAAAAAAAAAATTATTTGTTGAATATAAACTACAAGCAAAATGGTGACAGAGTAATACCCTCATTGAGTCATTGCCTAATGTATGGATATGACCATAGGATACACAAATATTTTTTTGAATTTCTTTTTACAGTTGGATATTCAGTTCACTTTTACTAAATTTGCAGTGACTTTCAGACAAAATTTTCAATATCCATGTTTGTCCGGCACAGGTAGCGGTGTCCAATTGGCATCAAAGTTCAGTGTACTAGATACGCTAAACCTAAACCTTTTTGTTACCAACCAACATCTTGCTTTCCCTGGAGTAGTAAAAGGAATACAGGCCAAAAAGCAGAACAAAAAGTTCACAGGAAAATGCAAGACTCAGAGGAACATAAGCAGTAAATCACGCAATAAAGAGGTTCCGTACATTGTTCTTAAATTATACACTCTAGAGTTTTTCCTACAGAAGAACCAATAAGTCAAAAAGGTAAACTAATGAGACTGGAAAAATCTAGCATGAATTGTGGAGTCAACCCCTCACCCACGCCCAGCTACCAAACATTAACTAGCTACATCACTGCTGATCGACACGATTTGGTGCACCATGATTATTGTATAGTTATTGGTGCCATCAATGATTTTTTGTTTTTTCATATAAATTACAGTAATCTCTCACTGTTGTACAATAACTTCGTGTTTACGAAATCCATATCACATCACAATGTCATCATAAATGTTAAAATAGACAGAAGGAAATACAGGAGAACAAAAGCATTACTGTAAAACGGAACAATTAAACAAGCAAAAAGAGTCCAATTCATGAACGATTGACGAACTCCATAGTTAACCGAGACGTTCACCTGTAGCGGCGATCGTAAGGAGAGATGATAAACTGGCGGAGCTTCACTCTGCGGTTGCTCCGAGCTCCGAGCGGCGGGAGAATGCCGGTAGTGAGGCTGTAATGGCTGCCGTCTCTCGATGATTGTTCGATCTCCTGTGCCGCGCCGCACATAGAAACCTGGAAAAACCCTTCCCTGCGCCCTCCCCTGTAACAACTATCCGCCATTGTTGCAAAGCTTTTGCTCCTTTCCTTCTGTGCGAGCTTTGTCTTTGAATGTTGGGCGTTAAATAGGGGAGGGAAATATTGTGCGGGCCCACCTAAAGTTTTTCTTTTTATGTTCCAACCACAATTATATTACTATAATTAATTTTTAAATGTATTATTCCATCCGTACCGATTTAACTTAAAATTATTTATAATTTAAAATTTTGTTATGTGCTAATGACTTTGTGGTTTAGTAGGACTCTTCTAAATAAGAGATCATGAATAACTTATTGAGAAAGTAATCATAAACAGATACTACATTGTTACAGAGTCAGTAGTACTCAATTTTTTTTTTTGATAATTCAACTTAATTTTAACTAATAAAATTTATAAGAAATTGTTAATAAAATTTAACTAGACCAATAAATAATAAACAAGTGTATAAAATGATATATATAATTATATATGATGATTTGATGAATCCGTAATTGAATTATATTATGTTATAGATTATTTGCATCTCAGCAATACTTTTAAAAAAAAAATTATTTGTATCTACTTTCCTACACATAGCAAAAAGGAAAATTGTGTAATTTAATCATTTAAGTATATATAAGAAAATTGTAATTTGATTAATGTTGACAAAACTACGTGAGATTGCCATGGCTATTATTTCAATGTTGTTCACCGTCCTAATTTAATTGGTCAAAATGGGGAAAAAAAACATCTGAGTCTAACATGACCTATTAATGTCTAAGTAAAGTCCCAGTCTTGTGACTTGAGTGAGAGTAGGGTGGATGTGAAATGAGCTAAGTTTCTTACTTGCTTGATGAAGACGGGTTTCAAAGCTAGAGTTTACATATATTGTCCACGTGGCTAATTAACATGAAGAAATGGTAGTCGGCACGCTAAAGTTTCTCTTTGGATTTATATGTTTTTCAAAGTAGTCGGTTGGGCTATTTGTCAAAATTTCAGTAACAAATATATAAGCATTGAACAATATAATGCGTTTTCAATAATTTTGTTAGGACAAAATCTCCTGAAATGGGTTTGATTTTCTTCCTAAATATCACACTTTATATATTATTAACTATTGTTATATTTAAAGCGTTCATACTTTCAATTATGTATAATTTAATCAAGAAATATGATGAGCCAATATTATATTTTTTTAATATAGTGGAGAAATATTAACAGGATTACCAAGAATAAATGTACACCCATTCTAGAAATAAAATGGCATATGTGTAAGCAAGCTAAGCAGTCAACGTACTATTACTCTTATCTTGTGGATACGACTCTCAGATCTCATTCCTTAATATTTTGGTTCTCTTATCCTACACTAGTGGGAACAGGCATCGCATGCTTTGGTTTCAGCTTCACCTTCATCACTTAAGAATTACTTCTCTTTTTTCTTTTTCTTTTTTTTTTTTTTGACAGTAGAAAAGAAACAATAAAGTAGAACCTACATACATAAAATGAAATTGTGCAATAATTCCCAATTGAGAGGGGCCGGGCGAATGCCGGACTCAACATTTTATTTTTGATTTAGTATTACATTTTATCTATAGTCTCACTTTGAGAGGTTGGTGATTTAGTATTACATTTTATCTATAGTCTCACTTTGAGAGGTTGGTCGTACACTAGTACACTACTGCAGGTGAGACTCAATCCCTGGTCTTTCTTCTCAAACTTCACCACTGTGACCAAACTTCACCACTTTACAAACTTAATATTGTTTTAGGGGGTGGGGGGCAACCCTTATACCATGAACCAGGGTTCATACTACGCTATGGACTCTGGTACATGTCAATGTGTTTTGTGTTGTGACTTTTCGTGTTTTGTGTTATGAAATTATGTACCTAGAACAAATTAATAATTGTGTCTTATGTTATGAAATTCTGTACATAGAACAAATTAATAATTGTGTCTTATGTTATGAAATTTTGTGTCTTGTGTTATGAAATTTTGTACCTTACAAGGATGAATTATGTATCTCCTCTTTTCAATACAATTGGATCCATAATGCTATGCTATGTGTTTTGTGTTGTGATTTTTTGTTATAAAATTAGGTACTTTACAAATATAAATTATGTACCTGATTACTTCAATTCATGGTTCATAATACTATATGGATTCTAGTTCATGATATAAATTGCAGGGGTGGGGCTATAGTATTATAAATTTAATCACCAATTTAAAAGTTGACTCAAACCATTCAACATTAATCCTTCAAGGAAGCTAAGTTGGTATATGTACAAGTCAATAGATGCTTACATATCCGTCCAAGCTTCGAATCTACGTACACCACACTGGCACACTGTATTTAAAAAGAAGAGTTTTTTATTACATATACTCTCAATTCTTATTCTATAATGTGGTGAATATTAATATATTTATTTATTTTTATGTAAGCACATTATAAGTGTATATATATTACGATTTTGAGTGTGCCAGTGAATAATAGTACACATAAGGGAAATCCTACTTATTTTTGGAAGTAGGGCAGGTCCACAAAACAGCTCTTTAATTTGAATGATTTCTATCCTCAACTTTTGAGAGCTTGAAAAGCATTTATGTATAGTAGTATTTTGCTAGTACGACAATATTTTGGTTAGTTGTTGGTGCTCTTTGAATCTTTTACCAAAAGCAGGAACACAGAGACGAGGAACATGCAGAGGAGAATAATATTTTGGTGTGATGTTGCGCCACATGTTACTGCTAATTAAGCCTTTAAACCCTCATCAATTCCCCTATCAATTAATGCTTATATATGAATGTCCTTTTTTCTTTCATACCGTTCAATGTGCGTGGAAACCAAAATCATGCTCCCTCGGGCCACCAAGCATAATATATAGAATAATTATTTAATATCAATGACTAAGATTATTTAGTGCTTTCCCACCATGTTTAAAGGACAAAGATAGCACAAAATATTAAGCAATAATAATTTTGTTTTTAAGTAATTATCTAGCTACATATAAGTTATAGCTATAGTTTTTTAACATATTAATTGCACACAAAATGGTTTGATTAAATTTAAATTCACTGAAATAATTTTACAACTTTTTATAATAACATAAAATACTACGAATTTGTATATAGAATTTCTAATGCTTCCAAAATTATCCTATTTTTAAAAAAGTTAACCCCACTCAAACTCCCCAAATCAAATGCAAAAGGTATATAAAAAAGTAAAGATAATTTTTTTTAATGATGATAAGATCATTTTCTTTTAAATTTTGGAAATGGTTGCTTAGAATAGATAAAAGAACTTATCAGATAACTCTAAGCCATAAGGGATAAGGCGATAAGGGTCAAATAGACCTCAAACTATAATGATTTGTGTAATTAGGCTCTCCAATTTCATAATGTTTCAATTAGGCCCTCAAACTTTTATTTTGGAGCAAACAAACTTTTAAAATTTTTGTGACATGTAATTGCAAGTCGACCTTTTTGTGACATGTAATTGCAGGTTGAGTTTCGGCCAAATCAATGCCGCAGTGGAGATAGCTACTAGTTTGGAGATGGCCAGCGCAAATACAAACTGCGGACATGTTCCATACACGGGCATGTTCCTCCTCGATCCAGGCCTTGGCACAGGATACACACTGCGGGCGTGTTCCAAATGATATTAGCGAGATGCTTCATAGCTCAACATCTTCTAAAATAAAACCACTATTTATAGTGATGAAGATGGAAAAATATAACCAATTTTATCCCTTTGAATCGTTCCTATATTTAATTTAATATTTTGAATTAAATATAAAGAATGTAATGAGACACCATCACGTCCAGGTTCATCATTTCATCTCATCTTCAAATAAATATCAAATACCCAAATTTCTTCAAAATTATATAATCAACATAACTTTGATGGGCCAAATATAGTCAAAGCCCGTCAATTTAAGCGGCCTGATTAACCCAATACCAAGATCCAACTCAATTAAATAGTCTACCAATTTGAGCCGCAATTGTTATGCCGTGGACCTGGGTCTACATTCACATACACTATACTCTACATTCACACATTGTAAACTCCACATTCACATACACTATACTCTATATTCACACTTTGTAAACTATACATTCACACATTACATGATTATATTATACTCTACATTCACACTTTGTAAACTCCACATTCACACATTACAATATTATATGCTTAGTAACTATATTACCACTGTTATGCATTCACACATTCAAAACTTTATATTCATAGGTCCTATACTCCATATTCACAACTTGAAAACTTCACATTCACACATTATAGAGCTACAAGTTGCTAGAACTTCTTAAATCTATTACAGATTCACACATGCATAACTCTACATTCACGATTTCTATACTCTATATTCACAATTTGAAACCTTCACATTCACACATTTCTGGGCAACTCTACATTCACACAATCATAACTGTACATTCACAATTCCTATACTCTACATTCACACTTTGAAACCTCTACATTCACACATTTTTGGACAACTTTATATTCAGCAATATGTTTACTAATTAAAAAAAAAAAAAAAGAGACAAAAACGACGTAGTTTTAGACCCAGGTCCACCTTGCAAGGTGGACCTGGGTCCACAGCATAATTTGCCTTTGAGCCGAACATCCAATTATATTTAATTAAGTAATTAAATCAATTAATTATTCAATGGACCATTTAATTAACCATTTAAATAAATATTATTCCAACTAACCCAATTAAAGTAATTAATTTAATAATTAGATATCCACCTCGGCCCAACAACATCATTTAAATTTTCAATGTTTACAACTACAAATAAATTTATTTTTGAAATACGCAACATGAGATTTCAAAAAGATCAAAATGTGCAACTTCACAAAAGGGGTCATGATATGACATGGAAATTGAGGTAGAGATCAAGTAATAAGGTGAAGAAGAAATTTTGTGTTTGCCATAACACTTGCATTCACCATGATCCTTTTAGAGCTCTTGACAATTTGACCAAAAATCTTCACCCCTTCTCGAGCTCTCAATAATTTGATCAAAAATCAATAAGCACTACTATTAGGTAGGTATTGATATTGTGTCTCTAGAATTGAATGAGTTTAAAGGTCCATGTCAACACTATGAAATTGTTTCCTAATGTCCAATTAGCTTTATCTTATTTTAGTATAGGTGTGAATTAAACTGTTGTGGATAGTAAATAGAGCTATTTGACCAATATACAACACCCGGTGAATTAGAAAGAAATGTGAGATGGAATTAGTAGACGAAGTCCTATTTTGAAAGAACACATCTGTGGATCCATCTCAGCGGTTGTCTGGCCGCCGCTGACTAAAGCTCAGCTTTCCGTTTATGCACAATAGCGGCTGGGGCGTCGCCATTTTTAAACTCTCGCGAAGCCCTAACTTGTTTGCTCGTGCAATCGTATTCATACATTTCAATTACTCACACTACAAATTCAGAATAGGATCGGAAAAGAAGATTTGAGGAATATAATGTAGCGACTTGTTCGAGGCCGTAATCAAAACGATGAGATTTGAAAGGCACGGAGAATCGCAACAATGATTTTGCCAACCTTCAATGCAAGGTATTTCGCCATTTTAAATCAGGCGCACTTGCTCTGCAAATTGGCTTTCTTAAGCATCACAATTCACTCAATCATCGAAATCGAAACAAATACACACACACACACACAAATGAGAATCAGAGCATGAAAAATAAGCAGAAGACCAATCGACGGTTGAAAAAGCATCGCAAACACCACCCATCGGCGATAGAGTAAAATACAGGAGTAGATGAAGAAGACTAAAGGTGATGGCTTTATATAGGGAAAAATGTTGACATAGAAGAAACCCTAATTATGGGTGGGAACTCGATTATTTCTTGGGCCTCACTTAAGAGTTAAGTTTTTAGCCACATTGCATAACTGCATTCACGTTATTTTCGGTCCATAACCTAAACATGAAAAACAAAACAAATATGTAAATAGAGTTAATTCCATGGTAGATGGTAGGTTCTTTGTTTTTGTTTTATAGCAGTTTTAAATTTAGTCACAGATTATTGTTTTTATCATTTTTAATATCACAAATTATAATTTTTTGGACACTTTTAATGTTTCTTATGATTTTTTATTTTCTTTTTAGTAAAAGAAAATGATCAAATAAGTCTCTTGAACATTATTTGAAAAGTCAATTAGGTCTCTAAACATTTAAAAAGTGTAATTAGACATTTTAATATGTTAAGAGGCAAATAAACCCAAAAATCAATAAAAGACTTGCAATTGTAGGTCGTTTACTGTTTCGACGATCGGAGACGGTTCTCGAAAAGTGACCAGTTGGTCGCCTTCTGCCAGTGTATGGCGACCGGCTGCCGCTGGTCGTCGAATTTTTGTCGGCAAAGTAAATGATCTACAATTGTAGGTTATTTATTAATTTTTGGATTTCTTTGCCTCGATTTAACATGTTAAAAGGTCTAATTGTACTTTTTAAATGTTTAGAGGTCTAATTAACTTTTTGTTCATAGACTTATTTGATCTTTTTTCCATTTTAATAAAGATATTTGTATCTTTTTATATTTTCCTTTTATTATTATTTTTTTTTAAATTTTATTGGATTTGTAGGCTTATATAACGTCTGAACAACTAGAAGCCCTAATCTGAGTCTCAAACTCCTCGTAGCAATCCGGCTCACACACAGATACACTCGGGCGCTCGGCGAATGATAGCTGTGTGCGAAAGCAATCCCCGGCCAAGGTAAAAGTGTTTCTTCAATTTATTCACGGATTCATTCTGTTATTTGTTTTTACTCAAAAGTGTTATGGTGGGAAATTATGTGCTTAAATATTGCTGCATTTTGTATCGACATAGCAATGATTCTCTAGCTCATTATATGCCCTTCAAATTGCTGCCTTCTGTGTTGAATCTTGATAAATTGCTTTGTATTTTCTTTTTCCTTTAAAATTTTGAGCAGGCCTTGTATCGGTATTCTATTTCATATTCAAATCCAGCAGTTTTTCTTAATTTGGCTGCCTCTGTTTTTTCCATTGTTTCGTGAAGGGACAAAATAGAATAGCTTGAAATTTTTGAACCCACAAATAAACGTGATTCTGACTCAAATTCCATATATAAGTATTGTCGAAGTTGATGGATCTGTTGTGTTCTTTCTCTAGTGTATAAGCTTCATTCTAGAAGTATAATGATTTGAATCATTAAAATGTTCAAATGCCTAATACACACTATTTTGATAGCAATCAATGTATGGAGAATCAAAGTACTGGTTTTCCATCTCTCTCTAACTTTTTTTTTTTTAACTTCTCTAAATATTATTGTGGTGAAGTATGGAAATTTTTATTTTGTTTTAATTATTAAGATGAAGAAGATGTTAATATGATGGCTCCATACAGAGTCAGCAGCAGGTGCCAGTTAATGGCAGACCCGTCTGCCGCATGGAGCCTAAACAGATTATCCAGCTGAAGACCCATGATTCATATGAAATTGTTTCATGACACAATAATCTGGATATATTATTTTTAAATTTATATTTAATTGAATGAGGCACTTGAGTCAGACAACGGGGGTTTGTTCAAATATCTCTAGCAATCCACCTTTTGCATGGTGCCAATAAAGAGCTATTAATCACGATTGGAGGAAACTGATTTTTCCTACCGTTTTCCTTCAAATTTGCAGTAGCTAAATCTGTTTCCTTAACAATATATATATTTTTCATCTATTTTGTTTGTGTCTTGTTGGATGAGATGATGCTGCAGTGATGAGGTTCTAACATGTAAGAAGATCCTACTTTGTGTTTGGATCTTCAGTGAAATTTACTTGTTACGCTTGGCTTCTGAGCACATTTTTCACCTCTTAGCCCAATGAAGTGCAAAATCTGGTTTCTTTTTGAATAACTTGGAGTGATTTTTGTTTGTTACGTTGCATTCAAAATGGCCAGTGATTATAGAAATTCTATTGATCACGTTTGTATTGTAGGATAAAGTTTGCATTTTGAAGAGATTGCTAGAGGAACGACCCCAAAGGGGGATAGAGTTTAGCAAGACTCAAGAACTTATTCACCGAGTTTTGCTCAGAAAATGAAGAAAAAGAACCTATCAAAGAATGCAAAGCCAGCTGAGCAGAACCCTATGGCAGAAAACATGAAGAAGCCGCCACCACCTATAACATCTTCTGCGACACCTAAGAAGCTAAAGTGTGGCAGTGAAATCGACGAAATCTTTGCAGGGAAAAAGAGAAAGAAGCCGGAGAAGGTCGAGGATGTGGTTGGGGACCCTAAAAAAAAGGCTATGAAGAACAAAAGGAAGGATAGCAAAGTTGGTAAACAAAATGGTTCGACGTCTAGTTTAAGGTCTAGGAAAAGGACGGGAGATGGGCTTGCAGTCTATACTGAGGAGGAATTGGGTATCAGCAGGGCGGATGCCGGAGGTACTCCTCTCTGTCCGTTTGACTGCGATTGCTGTTTTTGATATTATAGGAATGGAATAGAATGGAGGCGACTTTGGATTGTTTTGGTAACTAAATCTTCAAAAATATTAGGGAAATTAGCGGATAACAAGTAGTTTTAGATTGAGAAAAATGGGCCGGCCATATATAATGTCTTAAAAGAATTGAATCAACCTGGCGAGCACTCCAATCACCCAACATGCTGGCTAGACAATGTCTGGTAAATTATATCATGGATCATGATCTATCTTGTCTTGTATTGTAGACACTGATTCAAAAATAATATTTAGATTCTGTATATGTAAATGCTGTGGACCGTGGGACAAATGCTGCGCAGATTACAAATGGAATTTCATTTTCATATTGCATCTTGCGGAAATGTGGCTTACGATCATTTGGGCTGATATCCTTGGGCCGTGACCACATGATTGCTGTTGGACTTGGCTTGATACTGGACTTAATCTCATTGAAATCAATTGGGCTGGGCTGTGAGAAATCATGATCTGGCCCACTGGAACTTTGCTGGACTAAATTGCTTTTGAATTTTTGTTTTTAAGTTTTTGATTGAAGGGCTGACAACAGTGGGCTTGCTTGAGCTGGGATCAAATACCTCATTTTAAATATTGTCTTAAGCTTGGGCTTTCTTGTGTTCCCATCTGTTGGGCCGTTGGCTTTATTAACCTCTAATGAGGTTAATTGCCTCTATTTGTATGTATTAAGGGGTATGCCCTTGTGTTTTATGTACAAAACAGTCTTTTGCTTAAATTTACATTTAGAATTATGGATTCTGTATATGTATTTTGTGCTTGTAATTATCATATTATGTATCATCGAGAAATTGTTAACTGTAGGTACAAAAAATGTTAACTGAATGCACAAAATTTTGTGTCAGAGTTCACAATGCAATATGAATCATGATCCATGGTATAACAATAGATTTCCATGCATAAAAACACACACACTTGAGTTCTTATGACAACCTTCTTTCTCTTGCCACTTCACTTTCTTTTTCTTCCCAAGACCACAGGCACAGCAATGCAACTACCCAAAAACACTTCCATTAAAGAACTACTCCGTATTTTTTTTCACCAATAAGCTTGATGAAAAATATCGGAGCTGACCATTGAAAAGTGTTAGTTGTGAATAAAGATATTAGTAAGTGGAGAATTTCTAGAATAAAGATAAAGATAAAACCATCAAAGTGGAAATTAATTAAGAGCGATGATGCATGTATGTATTTGTTTGGACAAATATAATGGTAGACAGCCGACAAAGCAGAAAACATAGGGCGAGGAAGATGACAAAGTAAGATGATGACCCAACGAATTAATAGTCACATGGCGGTATATATACTACAGAATATGCTCTCTCACCTCTCATCTCATCTCTTTTGAATGTATATACATACACTCCGGAAAAGGAATCCCATTCTACGCTTAGCTGGATTTAACCCATCATCCTATCGTGACTTTCCCATGCATCATGCATGCATATATATATAAACTGACAAAAGGTGGTGTCGACGTCGTCTAAGCAGACGCGTCTCCGCCCGCCCGGGATCCTCCATCGCCACCGTTGGTAGCAAAACACCAAAAACTCGGCCTTTTGAATAGTAAAAATAAACGTGTGCCCGCACGCCGAAGATACCACCAATTTTCCTCTATATACCAATGGATGGATGCCGGAGATTAACGCTCACATTTCTGAATCAACTTCAACCGGAGATATCCTTCTCAGTCTAAGCCACTTTAAAAATTAATGACTAAAATTTAAAATATGTGATAATTAGAGGACTAAATTACTAAGAATAAAATTGAAAAACACAAAAATATAAATAAAAAACAAGGAAAAAAAGGGTGAAATTATAGTAGATGGTTATTTTTAAAACTATATGGATGTAAAAGTAATATTTGTAAATTAGAGGAGTCTAGTGTCAGAGAAAAAGCAAAAGTGAGCCCCACACTGCTCTTAACAATCACCCGACACGTGTACAATCTTATCCGTTTCCTCCATGTTATAGGCTTTATAAAAGGCAGGCAAAAATCTACTCACTAAAATAAAGCGTTTAAGCAAAACCGTCAACTCTCGTTAAAACCTACTTCCACGGCAGTTTCTCTCTCTACATATACGGAGCGGTAGAAATGGCGACGAATTTGTTACCGTTGCGGCCGACCGTCGTCATGGCGTGCGCCGGCTCCTCCCACCGGAAACCTGACGCCAGTGGCCGGAAAGCCGGCGGCAACTCAAACTGGTGGGCCCCGGTTTTCGGATTTCCCGCCGAACCGGACTACATTGACGCGAATTCCAACAGGAAAGTCGAGAACAAAACAGATCCGGATCTAGATGCAAAACCGGCGATCTCTCGATTCGCTCCCGGCGCCTTCACGGAGGATAAGGCGCGACAACTCCGGAAGCTCACAACGGAGTCGTCGTCGTTCCATGACGTCATGTACCACTCAGCCATCGCTTCCCGACTCGCCTCCGATTTCTCAGACCGATCCGGTCAGTGATCTACAGTCCCGGTTCGGGACGATTCATGACCGGTTGTTTTATTTTTATATATTTTGCTGCTCAATGAACTTGAAATTTTAGTTGGTGATAACGTGGACCATGCAATGATCTAATTGTACGACTGCACAATATATATATATATCTATATATATATATCTTCTATTCTATGCAGATAAGCTTGAAGTTCAATAATGCTTGCTTGTGCAATCGGTAAATATACGCAATGATGTGGTCCATGTCGAACACTTTATCAAGAAAATTTGTACTTTAGATATGTATTATATGTACTGCTATTACATATTAGTCAATATGTATATACTCTTTTACTAGTGCATACCATCAGGTAATAGTATTATCGAATTTCTTTGTCACTTAAAAAAAATGTATATATTCTATGATTCTCGAAGCATATACTCTCATAAATGATGTGTTTTGGAAGGATGTGTTTGAAGTGGTTAAATCTGATTACCTCAATTCTCTTGTTCTTCCTCTAGTTTTATTTGTCTAGACTAGAAAAATGGAGAAATAATTTATTTTTGCTTATATAACTAAAATTGTATACATGAGTTGAACGATAATGATGGTGGGATGTGGTCATAGTCAAATGGGGCCTGATTAGGATGCAAGAATGCCTTTAAAAGATGTTGACAAAATTTAGACAGGTATTGAAGTGGGGAATATACTACCACTTGCAGAATTATTAATGAAAGATGGCATTTTTCAATACAAATCAATACAAGAATAAGACTATGTAGTGGACACAGGATGTTGCCTTTTTGTGGAAAACTATGGAGTTGCAGTTTAGTTAGCTTTCTGAGAATCTTAGGTTCTAATTGATGTTTATATTAAGAGTCTGTTTGGTGCTTTCCCATCAATTTTTTGAAGGGAACAACTTAGAATGAGAATTGAAAATCACCAAAACTACACTATTATGTAGCCAACACACAACTACAAGAAATCCATCTTTTTTCTACTTTTGTAACTTACTCTCAATGAATTCTTGTATTGCAGTTCTCATGTTTTTTTTTGGCAATTACTACAACACAGTTTCCAAAAATTTAAGGCCAGAAGTGAAGTGCTAAATAATTCTCAAGGCGAAGAATGAAGATGGCAAACAATTCACCAGTGCCATCATACCTGTGAACAGCCATCTTGTAACAATACTGTCATGCTGCATTATGCTGCTTATTACAAAAATAAATGTCAAAAATGTCTCCAAGAAACCAGATTCCTAGGCATGTACTCCATCTCTTCACTTGCTCTCAACATCATATAGCTCTGATCTGAACATATACGTTAAGGCAAACAAGCAAATTATTATATATATATATATATAAACAGATGTCACAATGATCCCTTAACAAGCAAATTATTATATATATAAAAACAGATGTCACAATGATCAACGGTGACCCGCTTTGTATATGCACTCCTGAAATTAATACAAATATCATTTTTCTGGAATAAACACAACTAAAGAGGCAATGAGCTATTTTTTTGGTTCCACTTCTAAGTAAGAACGATAACACTTCATAAATCATAACAATTTCTCATGTATAATCCTATCATGAGGAGGGCATCTATTCCAGTGTCACAGAAGTGGTCAGGTAATTGAAAAATGTGACAGCTTGTGCATAAAAAGCGAAACTGATGCTTGAATAATGATACAAGTATAACCCCAATCTTCTTCTCAACATTAAGTATACACCATGGAAGCATTACAGAGAACTTGATGACAAAAAGGCAAAAAACATATATCTATCCTTGATCTTGGACAAGACATGATGATAAGGTGAAGTCCTAACAGAATCATTATCCCTACTAACAAATAAACTCATTGCCAATATAAGAATCAAACATAACATCATCGCTTGTCATCTCTGTGAAACGCTTTATTCTTTGAAGTCTAGTCCTTTTTGCAGAGTTCTTCTTTCTATAATGTAGGTTTCCATTTACCTCTACTTTTCTAGTATAGTCTTGTCATCTTTGCAAGAAAACTACATATCACTATTCACTATCCATAAGGTATATTTCTCTATTCAATATTTGACAGATTGTTCTTCCATCTTACTGTTCACAATGTTGAGCCATGGGACCTAAAGAGCCTTGTCAGCTTGAATCTAAAAGAACTGAGCTTTCTAGTGATCTAAAGTTCAGTCCTTTTGACAGCTATTTTCTGATCCTAACCGCAGTTCATACAGTCTAGAAATACTGCAGGCACTGTTCAGAACGAGCACCACAAAATCAACCTTATACTCTCATTTTATAAAGACCCTCAAAGTTAAATATAAGCAACAGAATAATCTAATCCTCATTGCTTATATAGTCATATGTAACAATCACAAATGAATAACACCTGAAGCAAACTCATGTTCTTTGAACTGCAAATTGGTTGTAATATCTTTTAGAAAGTTCAAGTAACCTAAAGAAACCCAATATTATCAATAGAGAAATTAAAAATTAAAAAATAAAAAAAAATTCTGTCAAAGTGAGCAAAGGGTAGAAAATAGTTTCTGTTATGATATAGAAAAATGGAGTGTGTATTTCTCATTGTGACAACTTTAGAATTTCATGCTATTTGTTAATCCAAGTATAATAATGAACCCAACTTGCTCTTATGATCATACTTGCCTTGAAAATTTTCTTCAAATGACATTCAATCCAACAGTCAACAGATAGCAATTCTAACATTTCAAGAATCCAGATTCCAAACAACATATTTTATAGCTGGACAGGTCAGCACAATATGCAAGGATGTGACCTTTCCAAAAAAACTCCCTAGAATTAAAAAGTCTATCATGAAAGGAACCATAACCAAACAATCACTCTATCAGTATACTTAGTGAATTGTATGTATAGAAAAGTAGCATCATGCATTAATCCTAAGATTTATTAACAAGTTTATATCAATGTATAATTTGAAATTGTTAAGAGTCCCACATTGATAAAATAAGAAAGATAATATGGGTTTATAAGGCTATGGGTTAGACTAGCTAATTGGTTGAATTCAATCTTTTAGTGTGGTTTGTCCCATGTGCATTATAGCCCAGTTGAGTGACCCGAGCCCAATATTGAATTATAACATGGTATCAGGGCCTGTTCGGTCCACTTTGTGTTCGCCCGGTTATGGGTGGTGTTTGTGGCGTCCAAGCTTGTATGGGTGTTGTAAGCCCGCTTGGTGGCGTGCGGTCCACTTTGTGTTCACCCGGTTGTGGGTGGTGTTTGTGGCGTCCAAGCTTGTATGGGTGTTGTAAGCCCGCTTGGTCGGTCTACTTTGGGTCCGTCCAGAGCTTTCGTTTCAGGGGGAGGGTTCGGTCCGATCCAATTTCAAGTGGTCAACCGGTTAGATTCAAAATGGCCCGGTTGTCCACTTGAGGGGGAGTGTTAAGAGTCCCACATTGATAAAATAAGAAAGATAATATGGGTTTATAAGGCTATGGGTTAGACTAGCTAATTGGTTGAATTCAATCTTTTAGTGTGGTTTGTCCCATGTGCATTATAGCCCAGTTGAGTGACCCGAGCCCAATATTGAATTATAACAGAAATAAACTGGATTTGATTAAGTTAAATTCTTCAGGTGCATCATTTTGATGAGAGTGTTTGGGTTGATTTAGAATGGATTACTGTTCATATTTCCCTCCTAGAACTGTCCAGATGGACATTTTCCAATCCATTTTGGTTGAAAAATCCCTTCTACTAAATCATCATTAGTAAAGTTGGATAATAACAAGAAACATGTAAGATAAGAGCTATGAGAGGATGAATCCAAATATGCGGAACAAACATCTCAGTTCAAACAAAGTATACATGAGGAGAGCAGACATTAATAACCAGTGATTAAAATAAGGAAACATCATAGCATTTGTTGTGGAAATTGAATCAATGTAGTGCTAACTTCATTGCCAGACTTGTAATTTAAAAGAGTTGAAAATACTTAAGATTTTGGCTGCATTCAAAATGTCTGAAGAGCACTTTAAGTGCAATATCCTAGTCAGCCCAAGTAAACGTTGTTGTGAACTATCCAAAGCATTAGTATGCATAGAGGAGGACCCAACATTTATTTGTCCTTAGGTGGATATGGAAATCAAGCAGTGGTGGTGCTGATGGGAGGTACATAGGTGGTTGTGGTGATGATGGGAGTAGTTAGGCAGGGTGGGGTATATGTAGGTGGTGGGGGTAGATAGGTAGGTGTGATGGAGGTTAGTAAGTGATGGTGAATGTAAATGAAGACTCGTGTATGCTTTTACATTTGGAAATTTTGAAAAACTCTTTTTAGCATTTTCCAAATTTATTTGTTATGTTGAAGAACTGTGTATTTTCCATTTTTGTGTTTTCTAATTTAAAAAATAGTTCATTTTGAATTAAAAAAAAAAAAAAAATCCTTTGTCTATCTTTCTAAAACAATTGAAATTACTTGACAGGACCATTGAACCTGGTGAGAACCAGTAAGGCTGTAACCTTTGAACATGGTTAGTTTGGCCAAACAACAAGCTCCCAGGCTGATCATCCTTTCAAGAAGAGCCATAGACTGGTCCTCTAACGAAGTTCAATGGAATCCTTTCAAGAAGAGCCATAGACTGGTCCTCTAACGAAGTTCAATGGAATCCACTACAAAGCAACTCAATTAAATTAAATATGTATGCTGCTATGTGCCAACCAACTGGATTAGCTAGTGCCATCCGACTTCTCCAAGGTGAGGAAGGCATATCAGGGATTGTTGCAAATAAAGAATTTATGTATAGCTTCATAGTGTAGTTATGGGGTCTAAGGGAAGGTCTATTGCTAGCAGAGGTAAAGAGACTTGTGGAAATAGTGACCAAGATGGATACTGCTCTTGTAGTCTCTTATATGAACAAAGATGGAAATGTGGAGGGAACATGAGTTTATGCTTGTGACAAATTGCAAGGTACTTGTGTGCATGCGGGATAGGTAGGAGAAATATAAAGCGTCAATCATGAAGGGAATAAATGCGTGGATTCCCAGGACAACTTGGGTCAAGACAGGCTGGAGGGAACTTCTATCCTAGAAGAGCCACCACAAGTAACTGAGCCTTGAGGACCTCCTCAAGGATGACAGAATGCATTGGCCCGGGATAAGCATACGATATTAGGTCACAGCTATGTAACTAGTACCTCAACCAAGCCCAACAACCCAGTAGCCGCAAAGAATCATCTAATGAACATAACTATCCTCGCTATTTAAGTCACTATTAAGCATCGAAAGTGCGAAATGGCATAATGTCACACAACCTAGGTATAGATTGCCTGCAGTTCTAGCATAAGCACAATACTTTCCACCTCCTCATGCCAAGACCTTACATCTTACTTCTAAATTCTCACTGAGGGATTGGAGCAGCACAAATGACAGTGTCCTCACAACAAAATTTAATCAATTCAGCAAGAGCAAATGGGATATCTAAATATGCAAAATAAGAAATGAAGGATACATCAAGTAAAGTCCATGAGCAAATGCACCGGCCAGAACGCCATAGAACAGCCGATCCCTCACAACCGGATTGTGTCGCAGTGAAATCCGAACTGGTAAACCAGAGTTCATAACCATTAGGGAATTTAGGAACCAATAATAAAACCTAAAATTGAGAATAATGACAATATGAATACACGCAATTTATGAAAACAAAAAATAAAGGAAAACTTACTGAGAGGAAGAACAGGAGCATAGACTAAAGGAAGCAGCATCATGAACGGGGGTTGCTTTCGTGTCCTTAAAACTTTCCTTTAAACCAAAAGGGATACACATCAATTCATAAATTCAGTCAGAAATCAAGAAAAAAAATCCTTTTTTTTTTGTTAATTTGGGTAGTATGAAAATCAAATTTGTGGTTTGTTATGAAGCAACGGGGCTTACTGCTCATTGGGGATCTGGGGATCGGTCCGTGAAGCCATAGCCGCCGAGAACCAGAAATCGAGACGTCGAGTGACAGAAGAATTGAAAAACTGGTGGCGTCTAAACAGGTGGCCGGGGGCGGTAATACGTTCAATGTAGCTGGCTTGAGGATCCTTCCGCTTTTTATTTCTTAGGCTCCTATGATTTTAACATATCAAATATCAAGCCATCCAACTTGGAAGGCTAATTCCCCCACCAATTTTAATAAAGGAAAAAGGTCAAAATTGACTGCGGAATATAACGTCAAAATGTAATTAGGTCACTGAACGAAAAAAAGTACAATTAGACTATTGAATACGCCATGCAACTTTACCTAATAGTAAATTAATACTAATTTTAATAAAGGAATAAGATCCAAATTGGTTACTGAACGTAACATCAAAAAATTAACTACTACTGAAGAACAAAAAAAATATATAATTAGGTTATTGAATACCTCATACAATTTCACATAATAGCAAGTTAACACTAATTTTAATAAAGGAATATACCTCATACAATTTCACATAATAGCAAGTTAACACTAATTTTAATAAAGGAATAAATTCAAATTGGCTACTGAATGTAACATTAAAATGCAATTAGGTCACTGAACAAAAAAATACAATTAAGCCACTGAACACTCCAAATATATGTATTGACTGCTTACGTGGATGATGCTTTGATATTTTAAAATGCTTTTAATAAAAAACTTTAAAAAAAAAAAAAAGAACATGCTGCCACCCCCTTCCCCTCGCCCTCCCTCCTTCGTCTCCGGTTGGAGACGAAGATATTAAAGATCTGTCTTCGTCTCCAACCGAAGATGAAGGAAGGGGGGAAAGGGGGTGGCGTGAGACAAGATCTTCGTCACACGCCACCCCCTTTCCTCCCCTCCTTAGACGAAGATCAGGGGTGGCTGCTGGTTACCCTGTCGATTTTTTTTTTCTTTCTTTTTTGTTAAAGTTTTTTTATTAAAAATTATTTTAAAATGCATATGAAAATCTCATTTCTCATCAATGATGTCTCATATCAACGATTTTGTTGACGAAGGACAAAATATCTCATATCAACGATAATGAGGTTATAGACTACAATGATTTTTTAGATGAGGCTTCGTTATGATTTATGATGTGATTGTTTATTTCATACTTATATTATGGTTGATGTTTTGTAATTTTGTTAAAAGGATTGCTATGTGTTTGTTTGTTTTAGACTCATGTTTGATGTTTTATGATGTGTTTGCTTGAGACTTTTAGCTTATGAAACTTTAATTTTGAATTGTGATGTATTTTATGAAAATTTTATAGTTTATTATTAACACGTTTTCTTATATAAAATTTGAGGTTTGCACCTCAAGGCTTACGTTTCACCTCATCATTACAAAACACTTAGAGGTATGCCTCCACCTTTTAAAACCTTGCCTAACAACAATGGATTCTTCTTCTTATTGAAGCGAGGAGATGGGAATGGCATCTTGAACTGACCGTAAAAAATCATGAGTTGAAAAGATAGTGTGAAACATGGGGCTGAGGAGCATCGATGGCGATGAGGCGATACTTGTGTATGATCCAATCAGTTATGGAACCATTTGTAGGCTTTTCTTTGTAAAACACCAGAGTTTTCTTCATTCCAACAAGACGTTACAACTCACCGAAAATGACATTTTTCTTGTCTTTACTGGTGTTTTTCCATTAGCATGACAAGGTGGCTTTACTCCACTAATTCATGTTGCCGTTTTTCACCTCTTTTGTGTTGAAGAAGTACCTTTACTTCATCTAAACCACCTGAATATAATAAACACCCAAATTAAATATATGTTTTTGTTTACAGTAGAGATAAAGATCAGAAACCAACAAAGCGTGTCTGATAAATCCGATCCAAAGGATTAGATTTGCAAACATTGTCAATCTTGAGGATGACGGGGGCTGGCAAAGAAGAGTTAAGAACTTTGGGATTTATTTAATCTAGACTAGAACCAACTACTCTTTATCAGTGGGGTGGAAGTGAAATCTGGGAAGCAAGAAGTTTAGATTATCGGTAAGCGGTGTTCTTCCCGTGGTGATGAAGAAGAAAACAATGAACAAGATCTTAAAAAGCTAGGGTTTATTTTTGTGATCCACATTGGAATAAAAATTTAAAAAGAAAAATCTACGTGTCAATCCAAGTAAGCAGAAATTGGTAAGTAACATGCTAAAAAAAGGCAATCTCAACATTTTTCCGATTTCATGGATTTTTTTGGAGTTTATTTGAATTGAATTGCTTAATTGTTGTTTTCTAAATTGTTGGATGATTTATTTGTACTTTATCCGAAAAATGATTGCAAAATGGTGAAATTATCCAATATTTTGAATATTTAAACATATTTGACTAAATTATTTTATATATTACCAATATATACCATCATGGTCCAAATATATATATATTTGGGCCGTTAAATTTATATATTTGTCAAACCCATTAACATTTGTTCAAAATTATTTGGCCCAACTATATCAATCAATTCGCCAGGCTCTAAAAAATTCAATATCCACGCTGTGTTTTCATTTTTTTTTGCTCTCTTTTATGCATTTTAGGGATTTTCCTCTGATTTGTGACATTTTGTTGTTTCTGCGGGGGATTTAGATGGTTGGGTAATGAGGGGGACAATTCTTGATGGAATTTATGGGGTTTAAGCTTTCAGCCATCTGTAGAAGACATCCATGACAACTAATTGAAATTCATTATGTTTCAATAAACATGTAATGAATTCTGAAAATTAATAGTCCAAATTTTAGTCCATTGTGCTTCTCTTTTGAATTGACTCTGCACACAAGGAATTCATTTTTAGACTGGGGAACTCTAGTTCTGCGCACAAGGAATCCATCTCTACATACCTTGGGAGCCCTAACTCCAAGATGTTGTTGGTTGGAGTTGAACCCTAACTCCCTAAGTACTGACTTTAGGTCAAATGTTCGACCACTTGAGCTGGCATGTGGGCCCACTCTAGATGCAAGAATTTTGTATCTGCACTTGTTCTTTTTATTCTTTAAAATTTAACCAAGCTGGCCTTTAAAGTTGTGCTATTTTTCCTATTTAGCTGGCTATTAGCAGCATGCCCAATTTCCTTCACAGATAGACACATCACTCTTCTGCCTGTATAGATTTAGCAACTACTATAACTATCATCTAGCTAGCTAGCTAGGGGAGGCAATAATATGTTTAAGGCATATATAATTTGACTTAAAGAGATAATGCTTTCAGGCATTTATTGAGGAAGTAATGGAGCTAACTCCACTGAGAGGAGGATTGGCTGGAATTCTTGAAGTTGACAGATTATCAACAAAGCAATTCAAAGAAAATGGTTTACTATTATGGATATGATGAGCCTATATATGAGGGTAGGATGCAATATAATTGTGATGAGGACTGTACTAAATTTTGTAAACACAGTCCCTTCCACTTGGTGTTCATTTTGCAGATATATATATAAAGAGAATCAAGTCCAGCTGTTGGATTTGTGTTCCGACGAGAAAAGATTAGGTATCCCTGGAATAACGCGTTACTCGATCTGTATCATGTCGTTACCTAATCTTTTATCCCCTTAATGGTTCAGAAAGGTTTGTTTTTTTGTGTGTGTGTTTCCAAATGCATCACTCATGGGAAATGTGCAATATAATTATTATGTTTGACTTACAAAAAATGTTCCACCATGATCACTGCAGGTTGGTTAACCTTCCCATGCCATTATTTTTTGTCCACTAATAAATAGTTTGATTGCTATTTGCCCCTTCTAATCCTTCTTTTTCTATAATCTTCCAACAGATCATCAGAGTTTACCAAATTCTTTGTGGAAACAAATTAAAGAACAGACAACTCAAGATTTGTGCTAAGAGCAACTAACTACAACTTTGAAAAGCCATTCTTGTATCTTACCAGGATAACATTCAATTATTTGCTTCATTTCTTAAACTTGTCAGGGATATATGCCAATCTTCATTTCTGTGGAGCCACCACCTCTGATCTTGCACCTCCATAAGTCCAAATCGAGACAGCGGGGAGCGAAAGCAAGATCATTTTTTTCCATCCCAGTGTCACACTCTATCTGGGCTGGCTGTCTATGTTTTGTTTTAAGGTTTTCCAGTGATTGTCTTTTTACTCACTTGAATTGTCACAATGAGTGACAGTTCAGTAATATTTCATGTTTTCTGTATGTATGTTTAGGCATGAAGCTGAGCTCCAAGAAGCTGCTAATAATTGGCCACTTTCTTGATGTTTCTCTGTATATATGTTTAGGCTGAATTGTATGCTCTGCACAATTCATCATCACTTTATTTGGAAGCATTGTCCTTTTAGACATAACACTTTTATGGTTAGTTGGTTGGGCTTTATGGCTCATATGTCTCACACACACATCAACTTTCTTAGGCCCTATTTCAACTCGAATATTTTTATGCCCATTTTCTGTGTCATTTTGATGAGTTACCCTTTTTTTTTTGTTGATACATTATGTTTCAGCCTACGCCAGGCTAATCCTAAACCCCTAGAACTTCTGTCTAAGAGCTGCTGGAGGGGATAATGAATCACAAATAGCTCTGTCAATTCCTAGATTCCTAACTCTTGCATGTATACTCTGCGCATAAAGGATCTTTATTACCTCTGATCGGTCAAAGTCTCCCTGCCTATATGGTGCCATGCTGCACTCATATAATATCATAAGACACCATGAAAACATAACCTATGGATGTCCAAAAAAATTGTTGAAATTAAAGTTTAACCATGTTGTAAAAACTAATATAGGTAGCCGACTTGAGAGTGGCCTACAAAGATAGATGTTGTAATCTAGGGCATCTTGAATTCCTGTTGGGCTGGTCCATCATTATCTGGGGGCAGGGAGTAGATAATGCTGGGGGTGGGGGGTGGGTAGGTATATGAATCTACAAAATGGTGCTGTCCCTCCACTACACAAGATCCAAAACCCTAGGAGAATACTACAGCAAATGCCAGCACGCCAATGCCTACATTGTCTTCCCACCTTACTACTACACATACAATTATATTCTTGAAACTACATTTCACCAACCACAGTCATACATGGGCTTCCCATTGGGCCTACACCCTGCACCATCATCACATAAAAACGACCCAATTGCTATACCATCGACCGGGTTCATATTGCATTGTAAACCCTAATATAAATATTTTGTACTTTCAGTTAAAACATTCTGTACCTACAGTTAACAGTGTCTGTAACAGCTACAGAAACTATTAACTGCAAATACAGAATGTGTCAATTACAGATACAAAATCTGAAAGCTATTTAGTGCAAGGTAGACCTTGGTCCATGATGCCGTTGAGAGCGGGCAACATCCAAAAGCCTTGGCTCCATGGGAACTTAACTGTGGAAGACACTACACGCGAGAATTATATGTGTGGGTGCATCCTGGTTGCCTTCCTAGCTTAGTGCAAGACGGAGTTGTCCCTTTCGGACGCCAATTCTGAGTTCAAAACCATACCCACTCAGGGCCCAATGCTTGTCAGTGGACTCAGTGCCACTGTGCACCAAAATGCCCACTAATTAGGCCATATCCACATCATTCCAACCCCAGGCCAACATTAGCTCCATTGTATTCAAACTTGGTCTGTGACTTAACCAGCCTTGTCATGTTTAATATGGATTAGTCCTAATAAGACCCTCCACCTGTCCTTCCCAAATTTCAGTGAATAGGATGAGGTAAAACTTAGGATGTAACTCACTGGTCAGGCTTTCCTAAGTACTCGTACATTGATTACCTTCCAATCTCGAGAACCTCCACCTATTCCTACTCTGAAGTTTTAGTGGATGAGGGAAAACGCATGAGGTAACTTAATGATCAGTCTTTCCTAAGTACTTGTACACTGATTACCTTCCAATCTCGAGAAGTCGAGAACCTCCACCTGTTCCTATTCTGAAGTTTAAGTGGATGTGGGAAAACACATGAGGTAACTCAGTAATCAGGCTTTCCTAAATACTTGTACACGATTACCTTCCAATCTCGAGAACCTCCATGTACCTATTCCTACTATGAAGTTTTAGTAGATGAGGGTCAGGCTTTCCTAATTACTTTTACACTGATTACCTTCCAATAATCTCGAGAACCTCTACATGTTCCTACTCTGAAGTTTTAGTGGATGAGGGAAAACGCATGAGGTAACTCAGTGATCAGGCTTTCCTAAATACTTGTACACTGATTGCCTTTCAATCTCGAGAACCTCCACCTATCCCTACTATGAAGTTTCAGTGGATGAGGTAAAGCACAAAAGATAACCAGTAGTCAGGCGTTTCTAATTACTTGTACACTGACTACCTTCCAATCACGAGAACCTCCACTTGTTCTTACTCTAAAGTTTCGGTGGATGAGATAAAACAAAAAAAGGTAACTCAGCGGTCAGGCTTGCCTAAGTACTTTTACAATAATACTCACAATAGGGTCAATTCGATCTATACCTTACTCTACACCCTACGACTGCCAACAACGGCATGTTAAAAGCTGAATGGTGCAGGTGGGGTGGCCTCATGATGATGATGATGATGATGATGATCAGATGGAGGAGAAGAAGATTAGTAACAAAAATATTTGGCAGGGTGGTTTGATGGGCCAAGAGAGGGTCCATTTAGGGTAGCAAGTAGAATGGCTACAATTAGTTACTTTCAGTGTCGGTTGGTGGACTGAGCTGCCTTGAACTACTTGTTCCAACAAAAACTTATTGTGTGATCCACAACTTGATATATCTTTTCACAAGTCATCTTCTATTACTATTATCCTCAATCATCTCCCTTTCCCATTGTCCCTACTGTTCTGCTTCTTTTTGGTGAATTGGCTATTCTCTCTTCCCTCTCCCTACCTTAGCTTCATAACTCACTTCTTCTGTCTTCAATTCCGCCCTGCATTTTCATCATACACCTTTTTCAACATTTCAAATTTCTAATCACACTCTCACCTCACTATCCTTTCAATTTCAGTTACCACTATCTCTATTTAGTGCTCTACTTTGCTATTCAATTTGGGTTAGATATTTTGATTCTCACATCTACCAGTCTTTTCACCACTATCCGGATCAGAAATCGTGTTTCTATACACTTAAGGAATCCACAAAATTTATATATGTAACTAATTTTCGTCCACCTATAATATTGTCAATGTAATTGAATATGTTCAATTTTGTTCTAGGTGGTCAGAAAATCCACTAATACATGCAAACATCTAAGTTCAGGGCTGGATTTTAGGGCGTGCAAGATCAAATTTTCAAGACTGATCAGGTAGATGGGCAACAGCGTAGCACACAGAAACTATCCTTGATAGGGCATCACTTATTTACCAACACAAGGCCACGCAAATAAAAAAACTGGCCCGACATCTAATGACAAATACCGGTTAGAAACTTCTATCCAACAAGGATAGTTTCTTGATAGTTCCCATGCTGCACCTATGTATAGAAACTTCTAAAAAATAATAACCTAATTTTTGATAGATTTTCTATACATCAATTTAGAAACTAGTAATATATCCGATCCTAACCTTATCACACTAAAACACAAGGAGTATGTATGTGCATCATCAATACGTGTCTTATTTAATAAATTGTTCCAAATCATAAATTACCCGGAGAGAAAACATCCAAGAAATTGTGGTGTTGTATAATATAATTAATGCATGGGGAACACAGTCTTAAGTTGTAGTGATATATAATAGTACTAGAGAGAGAGAGAGAGAGAGAGGGAAGTTGTATATATATACACATATATGTATGGAATAATAGTAAATAGAGAGTCATGGAGGAGTAGAGGTCACATGGAGTATCATGTGAGTGATGATACGGAATTTAAAGAAAGGAACATTTGAGTCCTTTTCTGGTAGGGTAAGGATAAGCATGTCCCTCACAACTTTGATCAACTAGTCCTTCACACATACATACATACATATTTTTTAAAAATCAACATAATATTATATCTACGATGATTCAGGACTCAAAATTAAAGAAAAAATATAATGATATTTTCGTAATTATTGCAAATTGAATGTGCATCGTGTAAAACTTTAGGACGCATCTGCAAATACGTAACTATGCATTCATGATATGTATAAATGTGTTCAAGTCATATAGACCTTACCATATCAGCAGATACACCACGAAGTTTACCGTAATAACCAAAACGCTATTGCAGTTGCACAATTGACGAAATCTAAGTCATTGATCTCAAACATTCAATGATTCAGGTCTATCCCATGGACACATGAAAAAGGGTGGAACATATATATATATATATATATATATATATATATATATATATATATATATATATATATATATATATATATAGCAAAGAGAAAATAAATAAGGATAAAACATGTATAGACATATAGTAAATGCTTTGTAGGAGGACGTATTGTGGGAATAGTGTCATGTGCCTAAGCTCACAAGGAAGGAAGCATGAATAATAGGATGGCTAGCAACTGTCGTTGTCTTTGCCATATACATTGCATGCCATTCATATTTTTTTGTACTATGGTGGGACCTTTCGATATCTGGTAGTCACATTAAGTTATGATTAATTTGGAGTTGAATTCTTGTTAGATCTCATCATATGCGGCTATTTTCTTCATCATGCTTGTTGTTTCGCTCACTCAGTCGCTCATAGCTATGTTCAAACGTGAAATCAAACATAAAGAAAATCGTATTAACTATGTAAGCTATATATAAATTGCATAGTATTATAGTCATGGAGGCAAATAGTATAGTAGCTAGTGAGTTATTGCTCTTTTCAAAGTTGTAAATATAGGTTCGAATCACATTGTGCCCTCTCCACAACTATGCCATAAGATATACCTATACCTAGATCATCGTATGTTATCTGAATAGAAAAATTAAACGTACTTTAAGGGTAGATATTGTAAAAACATGTCCTGATTGTCCTTTCTCTTTTCCATCTCCACAAACCGCACAATATTTGTCAACAAACAACATTACTATGTTTAAAAAGAAAACAATTCGTAGGTTAATGTTTTAATTGCTTGATACAATAATAATGTGTTTAATTTTCTCATATGCATGCATGTATTAATGTTTGAATATGTTTGCTAGAGGTGCAGATATTGTCGAAAATCAACAAGGATGGACCCCAAAAATCTAGCGTGTACGCCTTTATATTTGTAGGTCAACTATACATCATTTGGTTAGGCCTATCTATGCATTATATTGAATAAATGGCATGCATCCTTTTAAGATATTATTATGGTAATGCATGCATTCCATTTTGCACTTGGTTTCTAAAGTAGCTTTTTTGTGCCTAATTGTAATAATTTAGTGTTATTTTCTTATCAAAATCATGAGTTGTAACAATTGTCATTTGTACAGCTTAGATTTTCTTTTTTGAGCTTTTGATTTCATGATTTTTATATTATAGTAAAGCATGCATCCTATTAGCTTTTTGCATGATTCCCAAATTTCATTTTAACCATAGTTGGTGCATAGGTATGGTCTTTATCCACTTTTGATCTTTACAACTCACTAGTCTAGTAAAATTTGTTGGAATTTATCAAAAGGCTAGCATCTAAGATGATTTGTGGGGCATTTTTGTCCATTCAAGTTAGTAAATTCTTTACCATATATATGCGTAACTTGATTAAATGAATTGAATTTGCTCTGATTCTTGGTACAATAGGAAAACGAAATGGAGCTGGTATGGTAGCTCAGTGAGTACTCGAGTGATAGATTTAGAGTGAGGATTCAAAATTGAGTCATAGCAGGCACAATGTGCGAGTTTCATTCAATGTGGTGGGTTTCTTGTGGGCACCAGATACTGATCCTCTCATTTAAGAGATCATTGGTTCACGGTGAGTCAGTGATTTATCCATCTATGATCTTGTCGGGCCGAGGTATGGATGGAGACCATGGATACGAGAGGCTTTGCATGATGAAAAGGAAATGGGAGAAATTGAGGCGAAATAGCAATATGTTTACATTTTTTTCCTGATTAGAAATTTGGATCCATAACTGAATGGACAAAAGAAACCCGGCCTCAAATAATATTATATGTTTTTTTCCAAAAAAAAATAAAATAAAATTATATGTTAGTCTTTTGACAAATTCTTGCTACTTTCCACCGGACTTGTGGTCAAAACTCAAAAGGGACTAAAGTGGTAAAAAAACAATAGTCATGTACTAAAAATGACAAAAAATAAAACTTAGATACCAAAAGTTTCCGGCGTATAAAAGTTGTGAGATGAAAAATAGGGAAAGGATTCTACAATTTACAATGAAAAATTTACAACTAATCAATTATTTGGAAAAAGTCATACCTATACTGCAAAAAAGTCCAATAAATTTATCAATGCTCATTAATTTTTTTTGAATATAACTGACCATATTACATTGTAGTATCTGTTCATCTATACTTTTCTCAACCTGTTGAAGCACAAAAAGTCAATTTTGAGATCTCCACCACTGAGACTCGAACTCATGACCTCCTATCTAATAAGGATGGCCACTACATGCCAATTGAGTACAAGGTGCTTGGCTATCAATGCTCATTAATTAAATACACACACATATAAAATTTAATAAAAATATGTAGTAAAACAATATCTAAGAAATCAATAACAAAGATAGAAACAAAAGAAAAACACAAAATTTACATGTTTTGCTGGTGTGTCTACATCTACAAGAGCGAAGCAATTCTTTTATTAATTGTGATGATCATACAATCCAAGATTACAAGCATTATATTTATATGTAACCCTAATATACAATACATTTACAAAATTACTCATGTACCTTACCGCAATACATGTCATCTTCTAGTAACATATGAGACATACACAACATAATATTCACACTCATATAATATATGATGTAGAAATCGAATATAAAATATCAATTCAAAGAAATAAAGAAATATTAATGTTTTTTTTTTAAAATAAATAATAATCAAATGAAGAGATAAACCCCAAGCTACAGTCTCACTAATATCTTATAGGCAGGCCCCTAGTCCTAGACTCTTAGGTATACCCGACAATCATCCACAAGGATGTCCAAGAACCCACTCGGAGGCTTAGACAAATTTCTCCAGTTACATCGATGTTGAGATTATCTTTTAAAAAACACACAAATTCCATAATTATTTATTTAGAAAAAAAAAAAAAAAAAAAAGGGTCCATGTGTATGTGGCCTCCCTCCTCCCTATCCTTTCTTGTCTTCAATCCTGTATTGAAATGAACAGTAAATAATTATGTAGCACATCCATCAAATCATCTTCCTTGGCTCTACTCTTCTGGTCGATAGATGTCCCAATTTTTGCTCCCCAAATTGCTTTCTTGTCCATTTCCTATGAAAAATGACAAAGTGGATGCTGTTAGGTTGGGACACAAACAACATTTGGAGGATAAAACTAATAAAAACTCGACACTTGTATATATAGTATTAAAAAAATTTGAATTTTTAATCTATAAATCGAAAGAAAATATAGTATATTTTAAAATTTCAATTAGAATATTGTATAATCATAATAGTGCTCTGAAATAAATACTATTAGCTTTTTGTATATATATACACTCTTTATGGGCTGTAAGGATTAGGGGCATTTTAGTCATAAAAATGTAAAGCACTAAGTTCACAATAATATGTTGAATGGAGGACCAAAATTTAATTTTAAAACCATTTTTTTTTTTGTGTAAATTCACGAGATGTTTTGGGTCTTTCTCTGTCTGTTTAATGGTTCAGGCTCACTTGACTAGTCCCCGCTCGCTCCGAGAGACACATGAGCTGGCTCAAGGACAATCGTCACTCGTAGAAATCAAACTGACGTTATCCTGGAGTTCTTCACCGCAAAGAAATTTCTTTGCCACTTAAGTTACCATTTTAGTTAAAATTTAATTTTAACCTAGAAGGATCTAGGTTTGGAAAATGATAGAATATAGGGGTCTAAACTGAAAAAAAGCAGAAAACAAAATACCCTCGATTCACGAGGGGTTTCTGAGCAAAAAAAAAAAAAAAAGTAAATATTATTTTATAAATTATATATAGACGAAAGGTTCGAGAAAAGTACGGATTGGTCCGTGATGATTCTCTCAGTGGCAGAGTTTGTTATCTTTGTGTACTTAACAAACAAACCTGCCTCACTTTCATCTTTTTCACTTTATGTGATTTCTTTTTTAAATTTAAATATAAAAATATATTAAAAAGAAAAAGAAAAAGTAAAATAATTTCAGATTTAATTAGATTTTTTTAATTTTTGAAATAATGCCATATATAGTTTCTAGGACAACGTACTCCAATCATAGATATGCCACAATAGAATGCCTTCTTATCATAGCTCAAGCCTAAATATGATAATGAACCCAATTATCCATTTTCTTCCAATTATAATTATCAAAAATACTATTTCTTTATATCATGTTCAATTAACAAGATTTAACTCAATTTTATGATTTGATTTTAAATTTTAAGTTTGTATCAATAATTAATTTTATATATTAACTAAAATAATAACTTTGAAATTATAATAAATTATAGAAAAAAAATGAATGACGAAGGAAATAATAATTTGATGGATAAATAATAATAATAAACATTATATATAAAATGAGCGAAGAAGAACAATATAACTTGGTAAACTTGAGGGGAGAAGTTTGTAAAATGAATTTATATCTAGCTTTAATAGATAATAACTTAATCAACAGCAACATACAACGTCACGCTATAAAGACATAATAATTATAAGTAATATGAACCGAATAAAATTTTTGTAATTGCTATATTACATGGATTGTAGCTTGATTAGATTATACCACAAGAATTTTTTTAATAGTAATTTCTTCTCTCTTCTTTGATAACTTAGGTTTCCCAACTTCGTCGGAATATATCATATATGAACCCTATGAACCCACCCCTTCAGCCCATAAGAAGCATATTGGTCTAATTTAGCTCTGAGACTGAATACTAAACTGTATATTTTTTATGTACAAGGAGCGCAACTAAAATTCAAATGCCCTGAAAGGGATTAGTTGTTGTGGGTAGAGAAATGGATTAGCATTGGAGTGAAGAAAAACACAAAAATTCCCCATACAATGAAGAAGCTAGGTGCTAGCAAGTAGTACATTTTTGATAGAGTGTATATTAATATTTGGATGTCCAAATATAAGTCTCTTAGGTTGATAGCGTTATTGCAGGGTGTGAGTACTGAGTAGGTAGGAGAAAACCAACAAATTAAAGGGAAAGGTAGGATGTGCAGAGGCAGACTCCCCCTTTTACCCTTTTCTTGTTTCATGGAGCTCTGATCTGAGAGGGAAGTGATGTAACCTCACAAAAAAGCTATTGGATAGATATGGACAAAATAATATATATATCTATGTGGAGGATGAAAGACGGAACTCTAGATGATTGGAAGTCACGTGGCAATTTTTGATTTGATCACCACTTTAATTAAATACTCCCGGCCTGTTAATTAGCATAACAATAACATTTCTTTCCAAATTTCACCCATGTTAGCAACAGAGCTGCTCATAATAAATTGTTAGAACTATGAGGTAAAACCAATTAATATAGTTTCAAGACTCGAAACCAAGATATACAATTTTGCTTGCAAGGTGTCTAACCAAATCTCAAACATTCAATATACTTGGTGGTAGTAGTAATAATAATGTCACACACCCATGAAAACCGCGCGATTTTCTCAGATGTAAGGATGATATTGGTTCTAAATTTTCTTCTGTAAGCTTGTTCTCATATGATCCTCTCCATACATACATACATACATACATGCATGCATACATACATACATACATACATACATACATACATACATACATACATATATATATATATATATATATATATATATATATATGGATGAGTTCGGGTGCGGGGATGCTCCAAGATGCAGTCATGCGGTTAGATCTGAGCCGTTGATTAAATTTAGATCAACAGCTCAAATCAATGAAAAAAAACGTGTGTTTGGAAGAAAGAAGCATAAGCTAAAAATGACGCACCTTAAGTGATACAAAGACGCACTTAAGTGTTAGAACAACTCACGTTCAGTTTTGTTCAAAAATTTTAGTCTTGAGGGTCTGAGCTAGGTGCCAAACCCCTCAATTCAAAAGTTTTGTTTTTGAGGGTTTGAGCTAGGGGCCTATCAGACCCCTCAGTTCAAAAATTTTGTTCTTGAGAGTCTGAGATAGGGCTTCAATTCAAAAGTTTTGTTCTTGAGGGTTTGGGAGACCCATGACTTAAACCCCTTAGTTCAAAAGGGAGAAGGGTGGCGCGCAAGGAGAGCCCTTTGAAAAAGAAACACGACGCACCTTAAGCACAAGAACTACGCACCTTAAGCACAACACATACGCACCTTAAGCACAAACCATATGCACTTTAAGCTTGACCCATATAGAAAATAACCAAATTGCCACAACATTTTTTTAAAAACGTTGTTAGTCCTGGACGTTGGTTTTGGCAAGATCAATCATTATCCTTTTATCGCACAACTGCACCTGAGAAGCCTTACTGCACGCGAATTGATTTTACACACACACGCGCGCGCACGCGCGCACACACACACACATAAAGTGATGTTTCAGGTGAGAACCACATGCCTAGGAAAGGGATGAGAACCCATCGCACCATCTGTCCAGATCTAATGGATTATAAACAATATTTAAAAAAAAAAATGCGGTGACATTCTCATAAATAATTGAACGTTGAAGTACAAGTTAGTTGTATTAAAAGTGCAAGTAACAGTTTCATAGAGTGCACCTAAGTGTAAGTAAAATGTATTAAAAGAGTGTAACAAATAATGTACATCGAGCATCATATCAATATTAAGTGCACCAAACATAATCATTAAGTGCACCAATGTGAAAGACATTATCATTAGGTGCACCGATGTGAAAAGGTAAATTACTTGCACTATTAAGTAAAAATTGTTGCACTTTTAAGTGATTTTTACTTGCACGTTTAAGTTGCACACTTTCTCTAGTTACTTGAACTTTTTAACACATGTTACATGTATCAAAGTTTGATTTATTTACAAAAGTGCCATCGTATTTTTTTTAAAAAAATTACATTTGATCCGTTAGATGTGGACAGGCCGACGGTTGCGATTGGTTCTCATGTGTGTGTGTGTGTGTGTGTGTTAATTGATCTTAACCATTACTTTTGAGGAGATCGGCGGACAATGTAGCAGAAGGTGCTAGTCAAGTGCTCCCTAAGCCGTCGAAGGCGCCGCCTAAGCGGGCAAGTAATCCGAGTACATTGTCTCTATTTTTTTCACACGGCGCTATTGTTGCTAGACTATAATAATCTCCCAAGCTAATCAATTGCATATGCTAGATGGTTAGTTGAGTATATGACTGGAAGAATATAGAAGAACAGTAGTCGAACAGACAAAAAAAAAACCACTCGCCTAAGTTGAGTGCTAACTTGGCTGAGTTGGGCACTAACTAAACCAAGTTAGGCGCTCAACTCGGCCGAGTTGGTTGCCCGGCCAACTAAAAGCTGCCTACCAAAAATTGCATACATACATATATGTTTGTATATACACAGGCGCGCACACACACAGAGAATAGTAGATCTTGTAATATTTATGAAAATTTTACTACTTATTTTTTACTTGATTTCTCATTCATCAAATTTTACAAACCAATGATTTGAATTTGCACACAAATTCTCACCTGAGGGTGGTTCTCATATAATTGAAATATATATATATATATATATATATATATATATATATATATATATATATATATATATTATTTATATATTCTCTGGCACCATCCCGATGCCACAATAACTAGAATCAAATATGTGGAAAAGTGATTGATGGATTGCATCCAGAAACAGATAAAAACTTAAATGAATATCAATATTGTGCAAGTTATGTTACTCTTGGAATTTATTATTTTACAGAGCCAAATGCTAATTTCCGTTGTACTTTCCCATCATCTTTCTCAGTTGATGTAACCATACAAAAGATTGGATTCTATAGCCAATATCCTATAAAAACAAATATATATGTTTTATTTTTCTGTCTTGTCCCTCAACATCACTGAACTGTTTTTTCTTCCTCTTCTTTTCCTCACCGTTAATTACATATAATTTCAATATATGATATTTTTTTTTTTTTTTGGATGAGGTGAAAACTCACATCACTATACGAATGTTCGCATTTGATAAATCACACTCTTATGTAATAATCTTAATGCAAACCATGCATTCAAGTAAATCAAATGCAATATAAAAATTATGTACAACAGATTTGATTGAAAGGATATGATCATTTTTCTAATAATACAATAAGTATTATATGTTGTATGAATAAATTATTTTATGATGAATAATACATAATACATTTTTCACTGTTGTGTCTCAAGAACTCGCCTAGAACTACTAATATCCAAACAATTGTCAACAAGTACTTTTGTTGTGGTGATGAAGGAAATACACAATCATTACTTGAAAATGTTTACAAGATAAATTCCGTAGTTGTGTAAACTATACATAAAAAGTAAATTGCACTAAAAAAAAAACATGTGTAATGAGGTACGAGATGTTGGCAAGAATCAAATTTATGACATTGTGACATGAGAATCATTTTCCACCTATTTCGGGGCAACAATCACTTTTGTTATACTCGGTGGAGGGTCCTCCAGCTCAATCCAATTTCCTTCTTGGTGGATTATTATGTAGGTTAGAAAATCAGCAATTCAACTTTGCTCACCAATAACAAACCAAATTAAATGCCATTAAATACATTATACTTTACTAAATATTTTGCTGAAAATTTGTCTGATAATTTAAAATTTCAAAAATGAAAGTTACGTATTACGTACTTAAAAGACAATGCTATTTGTATTGATTTTTTTTTATATTAAATCTTGTATTATTTGACATGACTTTATCTTATTAATTCACACTAAAATTGGTTAAATATTAACAACTGAATTAATTCCATTTTTTGTCATAGATTTATAGGTGGCAGTCTACCTTTATTTTTTAGTTTTTTTTTTCCGGAACATCTCATTTGGTATGTCATAGTATTATTGTGGTATGATCATTTTTTATTTTTACGTTAATAAAATCGTTGAAATTTTGTTAGATACAAAGACATTGCAATCTTTTTCTTTTTCTTTTTTTTTTTAATTATAATACAAGGTGGATTGACCCGCTATATTTTTATATTATTATTTTTAAAAAATTATAATTGAAGACCTAAATATATTTGTATTTTATGGAATTTAAACAGTTTTGTAAAGGAGGACAAAAAATAGTTATGCCACAATAATACTAGAACCAAATATAAATATTTTTGAAAAAAAACGACTAAAAATGAATTGTCACTTATAAATGTAGGAGTAAATATGGAATTAACTCTTAACAAATACACAAAGTGATGATATTTCTCATTTGTCACGGCAGTTAATACATGCAAGATTTTCTAGAACAACTTGACTAAAAAACAAAACTGTTTACCTAAAACATGACATAAGCTAGGTTTTAGTCATTCATTTGAGCTAATGAATGGAAAATTGACTTGGGAAATGGTGGAGAAAATCTTGGGATTTCATGCGTAATGATGGGTTGATTCCAATTGAATGATTTAGTGTTCCATAAAGCAATTAGTAATCAAGATAAGTCGGTTTGTCAAATCTCATTCTGTTATCTAATCTTTTTTTTAAAAAAAATTTAAATTGTTTTTATTTTTACAATCTACATATGTTTGACTAATTCATCTTCCATTAACTTAGTTTGATAACGATATTTGATGATGATTAACCACTCACTAATTAAACCTTGTTTGTCATTGGCTAATAGGGTTTCATTAAGTCTATCGCCCTACTATGCTAATGCTAATTACATTTGAATAT
Source organism: Ipomoea trifida (assembly GCA_003576665.1). Taxonomy (NCBI): domain Eukaryota; kingdom Viridiplantae; phylum Streptophyta; class Magnoliopsida; order Solanales; family Convolvulaceae; genus Ipomoea; species Ipomoea trifida. The sequence continues at coordinate 15,299,190 of CP025646.1, forward strand.
TATGGTATGAAAATATGAAATGTGAGTATAATGAATGGCATCTAATCCGTGATTAATGGGCTCTTAATTGACCATAACAGTAAAACTTTCCTCTAATAGTACTATGCATGATAGGTGGATCCATGGCCTATGACAAATTTTGTGGTTATAAGTGACGAGAACCGTTGATTCACAATTTTTTTTTTTAATTTTGGGTCATAGTATTAGGTGAGTGTGTATTTAATACTTAGAATGAAGAATTTTAATCTAGCTTAAAGGTATGACTTGTATGTTGATGTAATTCTCTACTATTAGTCGAAAAAGTCTTCCTTGGAAGGATATTGGCAAGGGATTCATCAATAGTGTTGAAGTTAGAGCAAGCAAAGGTTAATCATATCTTTAAATTAATTATGGTGATAAATATCATATGAGACTTTTTTTTTTTTTTTTTTCTATTCAGGAGGAGGGGGTGATACCGGGGAAGCAAAGAAAAATGCCTCATAATCGTTGACAACACGTCGAGGTCTCACTATCTCAAGAATATCCTCACTAAGAATTCTTTGAAGCTCGAGGAACCTCAATGAACATGAGCCACATCTCATGAAAATGTGATTTCTTGGTGAGGGAATTCGATGCTTAGTTTTGCTCTCTAAGAACAAGATTAATCTGGATATCCAGCCGATGTTTAAGCATGTGTTTGCAATATGCAATGAGATTAGCCCAAAGGCCCCTGCGATCCACTTAACCGCATGGTCAAAATCACATTCAGCTAAGACCTGGTAATGCCCTTTAAACCATGTCATCCTTAAACCTTGAAAAATTGTCAGCAGTTCGGATTCATCATTGACCGTATCATTTTGACATACGAGATGCTTATTACATGAGAAAGAGTTGACAAGTCAAATAGTACACCAAAATTAATAATAATGTATATAGAATCTTGATAACGCTACGTACAATAGTGATCAATACATCTATTACTAGTGGGAATTGAAAGTTTAGCCTTAGAGGTCAAGAAGGTTGGTCCTAAAATGTAACAATTTGCACCCAAATGGCTAGAAAAGTAGGCATTTATTAGTCTGGTAATTGAGATCTACAAGTAATATGATGGCATATAGGAAGTAGATTAATATGGTGCTCTGTAATTGACTAATTGGTGAGCTTAAGTGCTATGATTATGGAAGCTAAGATGAGGTTGGGGCTGCTAATTTAATTTAAATTTGCAATAATATTTGAAGGATGAATCTTGGGAGAATAAACTTAACTTTTAGCAAAAAGATGTGATATGGTGGGGTGGGATTTGCTAAGAAGATTGATTCAACTTAAAATCTCACTTTTTTTTATTTTGCTCTTTTTGCTTGCCTTTTGAGACTAAATCTTTTCTCTTTTCGTTGTTCTTTTGTTATAAGTGAGAAGACAGTTCATCACCATTGGTATAACTATTATTTCTTTGGAGATGGGTCCAATTTTATGATTGTTTATCAATTAATTATGTGTTCTTTGAATAATACATTGTATAAATATTAAAGTTCTTAATCTAATAAAAATTATAAATTTAACATTTTATATAATTTGTCCTCAACAAATTAAATTGGTTTATGGTCAGATTTAGAATTTGGTTTTGTTTTGCTGGTTTTAGTTTCAAATTGATAAAATCAGAATGGAAAAAAAAATTATAATTCTATGTTTTGATTTAAACAAAAAAATGTATTTACAAAATCCGGAAAAAATATATATTCCAAAAAAAAAAAAAAAAACCGAAAAATTATTCCTCCTTTCTCTCAAAATTTGCAAAATGCATGGCAGCTTTTCAGTGATCTACCGACATTTAAAGAAGGGACAAAAGAATTGAAAGAAAGAACTATTATGTTCATATGTATTAAATGAATTATTATTATTATTATTTAAAATTATTTTAGCTTTATAGTTTAGTGATGAAATTTTTTTGGTGCCTCTATTTAAGTGCATAAATTTTCTTCTTATTTTTTAAAGGTACATATTTTTATCTTTTAACCGAAGGTGCCATTAAATTCAAGAAATATCACATACTTGTAAAAAAGAACATTTTTTATATGCAATAAACCTAATAATAAAGTTAACTGTCCTTGTTAGTTCATGAACCAAATTCACCTATTTGACCCCCACCCCTCCCCAAAAAATAATAGTGGTGAAAAATGACCATGTCCAATGTCATAGTGAGAATAAAACGTGTTAATTGTCAACACATAGGAATTATAATCAATATTTTTTCTTGAAAAAATCTAACAATGTCGTGAATTAATAACACACCCTGTGGCCGGGAGCATGAAATTCATGCCTCCATTGAGCGCAAGAGTTATATTTCAAAGTAATTTTTTTTATCCCACCTAAAAAACTACTACACTTAAAAAAAAAAAAAAAAATTAACTAATGCGCTTGCTCTCTTCTCTTTCTTCCACTTCACCCAAAAATTATTAAAAAATCCAAGAAAATAGTCAGTGGTGTTTCTCTTACAAAGCATACAAGTTGTTAATTTTTTTTGTACTATTATTTAGATAATATTGGAAATAAAAAAGATGCACATATATCTATTATAATCAGATCAGCCGCAGGCTGTTTTGGTTGGTCAGAAATTTGGCATTTTCGAAAGCTCCACAGCTTTTTTCTGATTGCATATTCTGCTTTGTATGTACTCTTCCCTCCTTTTTAATGCTTCTTTTCGAGGCCAATTTTACCACTCTTTTTTTTTTTCCTATAATTATTTTATTAAATATTATATTTATATTTATATTTATTAGCTGCCGAAAGTAATAAAGCTGATAAGTTCAGATGTTCCTTGAACCATTAAATCAAATTGAATGAAGTTGAAGTGATGTGATCCACAATGCAGCAAACAAGTAAAGACAATCAATAATAAACACTCCAATTTCAAGTTTATCAAATTTTAAGGTAGTTATTAATTATTGAGTAATTATGACACCAAAATAAATAAATAAGTTTCATCATTACATAATGTTTTGATACTCATATGTGTTTCTATCGTTGATTAATTATATAACTTTTTTTTTTTGGAAAATAATTCTTTCTCCTCCTGATTTTTTACCTCCAAATTTTCCTCCAATAATGTGTCTTTCATTCATTGGGTATCAATGAATTGGCTGACCCACCACTAACTAATAAATAAATTTAACTATCAATCACATGATGACACATCAGGAGAAAAAATGTGTAGGGAAAATATAGGAGGGGTTTGTAGCATTGCTCATTTTTTTGTTGGTAGCGATTGAACTTGCAATCACTAGCTGATAATTCGACAGAGAGGACATTGGTAAGAATCAAACTTGTGACATACAAATACAATAATCATGCCCTACCTACTTGGTAACCCCTTTTGGGACAACAACTATAAATTCTTTAAATTACTATAAGTCAATTATACTATTTGTGCATGTAAAATGTTGCACAAGAAGGGAGAAAATGCTCCTAATAGACAATGATTTATGGAAAAGTTCGCAGTCGTTGCCTGAATGCACACTGTAGATGAAGTCCGTCTTGTAACTCTAGTTGAAAAATGACCACAAAGAAATAAAACAGTCTAGGTTGCCTTACACATAGTTGACTGACTCAAACCAAGAAGAAAAGTAGACAAGTTCTACGAGAAGTCGAATTTGAAATTTTGTAGTTACCAAACAAACTTAGCGATTATAAAAATCTACAATCTACATTGTGTAACATATATAATGTAAATTTTTATTTTTAAAATATAATTGTGCATATATTACAATACAAATAATCACATGCTCCCATCCACACACTCCAAAAGGATTATTTAACTTAATTATTGGGTATACTTTGATTGTTAATAGAGACAAATTAAACAATAGTAAATTTTGGTAAATAGAAAGCCTATAGAGACTAGGCGGCCTACACTGTGGTTTTTTTGTTTCATTTACTTAATTAATTATAAGTAGGTTAGGCTTTCTTAATTATTTTTATTTTCTTTTAACGTTTAGCCTCGTGTACGTATTTTAGCATATGACGTGCTCAAAACATTATATTAATGCATATAAATTCAATAACTATATGTAAATAAAACCAAAAAAGTACATTTATCAATTAAAAATTTAAAGTTCAAAATATTGTGAAATCACCAGTAGCATAATGACGTAGCAAGCAATTTTTTTTTTAAAATTAAATTTTAAATGGAGTTAATCCCAATTTTGATATTAGACTATTGAACATTTGTCATTTTTAATTCTCAACCTCAAAGGAAATTAAAAATAATACATTTTTAATAGTTACGAAATTAAATTTACATGTCAGTAATTTTAAACTTAAAAACTTTTAAGTTTTTAATTATTTCTCTCATACAACCTAATTTTTTGTTCTTTAAGTGGAACCAATTGACGCTACTCATAACAGCGTAGCTTCAATTCGTCAATACTCTTTTTTTTTTTGAGTACTACTGACTCAGACGAGTCAACAGTTGCCACTCCCATCATTCATGTGAAAGTGTTAATTAATTGGGACACCGGATGTCACTTGACCACAAAGTCTTTGGCCAACAGTTAAATATCTTTAATTTGTAAATAAATTAAAGAATCAAAACTACTTCATTTATTTTTTTATTTAAAAAAAATTACCAGCTGGCCTGGTCATAGTTTGAAGTGAATGAAGTAATGATAGATGATGATTGATTTGTATTGAATTTAGCAAAGAAAATGATTAATGTCTGGGGCAATAGGCTCTGTTGTTGCTAGGCCACGTACATGATTTGTTGTTGAATTGTGATGCCCCATAGCACATAATTTAGGGACTCTACACACTATTTTATAGGGCACATGGCTCCACCTTATTGCCAATTGCCAACATGCACCTCACCAAAACCTCTTACAACCTCTATAATTATTTATTCTTAATTAATTTATAATATACTAGTATATATATATATATAGGTTTCTAAAATTTTTAGGTATCTTGTAGTTTCATTAAAAATTGTAATTACTTTAGAAAATTAAAATTACAAAGAGAATTGAATTATTATAAATTTTGTGGTTAAAATTGAATAGATGCATATATGTCTTCATGTTTGAACTCTAAAAAGTACAGATGATTTTTGTGTCATAAAGTAAGAAGGTTTATCAATGTTTAAGTACAATGTATGCATGTGATTCTTCGGATGATTTTTGTACAACCTATAGGCAAGGTCTTGGATTGTAAGTCAATGCTATATATAGGAAAGTTGAGAATGAAACATACATTATGTATTTCTTGAAGACAACCAATGTGCCAACTATCTAGTCAGTTTAGGCCAAAAGGGGCATCGAATTGAAATAAACAATCCTATCACGAGCCTCTATGAAGCATATAATAGTTAATTACTCATCATGTCGATAATACTAATTGAGTTAAAATCCTTAAGTCTTATTTCTTTCGACTATTTGCAAGAAAAAAAAAAATAGAAGTTACTTGTCAATAATAATACTAATGAACTTACCTTGATAAATAATTAATACCAATCTAACTAACTACAAAAGTTTGTCTTACACAATGCATATTGTTTTCTTGCAATCCCATTAATTTATTGACAATACTAATGGAGTTACTCAACAAGTAACTGTAATTTAACTAATCTTACGTTTTACATCGTACTCATTATCACGTGCTTACAATTCATTATAACTGTACTTACAAAAGTTCATATATATGTATTTATATCTATAGGTATGGTTTTAATGAGGAACAAAAACACATGGACATGCACTAGGAATTTAAAGCACACACAAACACAAACACACATTACATTTGATCATATGGGAAAGCTAAGGAAGATTTATTATTATCCAAATGAGTGTTGTCAAGGGGGGATGGTAGTAAAGGTGTGACTAACCAAATTGAATTTGGTGATTAAATTAAATTTAAATTGCAGGGACATGAGGCATAATAAATTGTAACCGTAGCATTTGTTGTTTGAGGGGTAGGGGGTAGGACCCATGAAGGGCACATGGCTCAAACATGTCTTGGGACTATTAAGACAAGATTAAGGGAGGGGGTGCCCTTGTGTGGGCACTTCTTGTTGCCTCTTCCACAGCATATTTCCCTACCAAAACCACAGAAATAAGCCCTAAATAGTCAGCATTTGTTCCCATGTGCATAAATTTAAGAGCATCCTTCCAAAGGGCAGCAACCCCCATCCCATTTAATTTCCCCTCCCTCCAACTAATCACAATATAATGTGTAACATATATATACATACTACTCAAATTTAAACCTATATGCATGTGATCCTACTATATTATTTTTCTTGAAATAATACATTAGAATCAATATAAGGTATACTATACATATAGGGAACTTCATATATCTGTTGGGCGGAGGCTTAGAAGGCCGAGTCCAGTATCTTGTCATCGGAACATGGCGTTAACTGCTATTCAAGTACAAAAAATGTTAAAGTTATGTTGTATCTTCACTACTAGCTATATATAGCTTTAGACGTAGTGGTAAGCGGATCTTGACAATATTTGAAAGATGGGCTTGGAGAGTCAAGTCCAACATCCTACCATCGAAATGTGGTACGGTGTTGATGACTACCATGCAAATATAAGAAAATAAAGTTGTGCATTTCGTGATAAGTGCTTAGTCGTAACAAAAGATCTCTGATCACGACTCGATTCCATATCAAATTACTCGAAATTCAATACGATTGACTACTAGCTAAGAAGTCCTAATTTAACACACCAAGAAACAATAAAAGAACTACTATATAATGTACTTGCTTGTGATGATGAATACAGATAACTAATTTCATTTTTTTCCCTAATAAGAGCTCCGTGTGTATGTGAACATTTCCATATTAAATGAAGAAATCGGTACAATAATTATTTGTACTTTGTGTGAATATGTTATGTATTTGATTTCTTGACGGATGAAATTTGTTTAGTTTTCAAGCTAAGGAAGGCATGCATGCAATTGTACCAATATAATTTCAAAAATCAAATATTAATTAGGCTTAGTTTGACACCTCCAGAAATAGTCAAACTCTTTGGCTAAAGTAAAGGCGGCTAACCTTCCCTTCCCTTCCTGATGGATTATATTGGACGGACATGCATATACTGCGCCCTCAATCATTATGGTATATACTAACATAAGACTACCAAAATCAAACTACATAAATCAAAAGTCTGCATAATATGTGTATATATGTGTGTGTATATTCTTTTGTTTCAACTCCTTGTGGGGTCATCACATATATTTGTTGGTTAAATAGTCAATAACACATTTTTTTCTGAATCTTTCATTCATATTCTCATTCTTCATTCCATTTGTTCAATATTGTGATTTTTCATTTCTTCCTTTTTGCCTTGAGGGTTTATAGATAGACTTTTAAGAGTTCCACTTTTAATTTATGGAATGGAATTTTCTTTTCTCGATCTTGACTATTGCACATACATGCATATATATAATGTCGATTTAGCATTCAAAATTCCTAGTCTAAATTCAGATAATAAGTTTAAATCATGTGCGCCATATTAATGGTACACATGATAATGCGATTGAGCTTTATGAGCTAGCTTATTCGGTGATTTGTAATTGCATAATTAGTTTCATACTACACAATTGTCAGTGTTTCAATTAAAAAGAAAAAAAAAAACTAAACCCATGATTTTTTTGGAGTTTGACTATAGGTTTCCTTAGCAGTCAATGTAACTAGAATCATACAATTGAGATTAATATTGTTCATGTTAGATAAAGATTTTTTGAGTTGAACTACTCTAGCTCGAAAATTCAATTTTTTTAAAATATATTGTATTAAGTGTATATGGAATTAATAATAATAATAATAATAATAATAATAATAATAATAATAATAATAATAATAATAATAATAATAATAATAATAATAATAATAATATTATTATTATTATTATTATTATTATTATTGCAAAAGTCATGTGGTCAATTTGACTCCGCGTATGAAATAAAAGATGGAAAACATTAATGGTATATATTACCACCAAATTAGAAATGTGGAGATCTAAGTTTGAATGCCATTCTTTTTGGATTTAGTGTTAGTTGTTCAACTCGGACGTCACACTTGAAATGAACATAATAAATAAAATAAAAGCTAAGAAAAATTCATAAATGGATGGCTATATTGAAGTCACAAAATAATGGCAGATATAGGCAGGTGTATGTGAAGAAGACTTTGGACGAGTAATATGATAATGAAGTAAAAACAAGAAAAATATTTAATTAACTATTTTTTTTAGTTGTAAGAATTGACATTATTAGTATAATTTCCTTGGACTATTTCATACATATAATGTCACTTTCTTGACATAGTTAAGGTAGTTTTTTTCTTGTAATGTTTTTTTGTCATTTGTTCAACTAATGCGTGGTATGCGTGGTTGAGTTTTAGGTGTGGAAATCCTTCCAATTTCAAACAATTAGGTCATTAGAAGCAAGCCAAGGATTCCCTTAAAATTAAAATTATTTGTAAAAATAAAGAATTATAAACAAAATTAGTCGCAATTGAAGAAGAGAAAAAAGAAGTTTTCAGAATAAGGGGTGGGGTTGGCTACTATCGCTTTCTTCCTTCTTTCAATTTCTTCATTTCTTTTTCTTAATAAGATACGTAATATTTCGTATATTATAACAATTCCTCATACATCTCGAACATTACGTACTATTTCCCACTAAATCAAGAAATTATTATCATTTTTGTTGAGTATATAATATACAAACGTAAATGTGCAATTGAAATATTATATTAGACTTATAATTAAAACAACACTCATTCTTTAATTTGATTATTAAAAAGTAATCAGCTCACATATGTGATTAACATTATAGTCCATATTACGTATTTAGTTTGGACTTAATAATTTGTTATATATATATTATGATTAACATCAATTCCGAATTCATAGAATAATTAACGAGTTGAAATGACCCTTCAACTAATTTGGTTCAGTTTTTATTTTTTTTAAAAAAAGGTTTAACAAAATAATAATTAGAATAATTAAGAACAATTGGGAAGACTCCAAAAGCATCATTTTGATTGAAATTGATATATCCAGAATAAATAGTGGATCGGATATAATTTTCTATCATATCATAATTTTTCAAAAAAGACTCCTAACTAACAATCACTTGGTCAAATTTCCCGTGACTCAACATACAACAATATTATTAATTATAATTTTTTTCTGAACCACTTAGCTCAATCACACACTAAAACTAATCACATTTATGTCAAACGTGAAATACTCATTTATGGGTTTTAAGATAACTGATAATTATAATTTGGAAAATATTATTTCTATAATAGCTCGCATTATGTGATTATGAAATATGTGGTTGTGAAAAGTGTTTTAATTTTTTTATTTGATAACTATTTATAAATTTATTTATTGTGATTTAATTAGAGTGGAGTGTAGTTATACAAGTAATAAGCAAAGATCTAGTCCTTGGCATTAATCCTTATAATTTCTTTTGCTGGATGGCCTTGAAAATTTAAAAAATTAATTAAATTATACCTTCAAAAAAATTAATTAAATTATTGGAGTTCTGTGACGTACGAAAGAATACAACTCATTGGAAAACAACAGAGAGAGAGAGAGATGGGAAATGGTGACAGCAGTGATCACTAACGTCAAATTACTGTTGCAATAAATAAATAAGTAAAATATTCTTTAAATTAAATTAAATTTAAAAAAAAAAAAGAAAAGAATTCCTGGTGTCAATTGAAAATTTTGGCCGCTAATTATATAATGTATTTCACACTAAATCTAAATCAACCAAAACATTTTTCTCGTGTTGCTTTAGAGGGAGCCATGACTTTGAATCAGTTAAAATAGGAAGAATGAGATCAAAATAGTGAGAATTTCTCCCAAAAAAAATGTAACTAATAGTGAATGTATATATAGTTTTATTTCTTTATACTTGTCTAACAGTTATTAGTATGTTTTGATGGTTGGATGCTGAACTTGACCCTTCAAGCTTCTCTTTTTTTTTTTCCTTGCCCAAAGGTATCCCTCCAGCCGATAGTCAAAAAACTAATCTTCGGGGACTGACTAAATGGTTTGCTCTATTCACATGGGTGGGGATCGAACCCAACCTCATGCCTATAAGTTAGATGTCGAACTTGACCCTTGAAGCCTCTGCCTAACAATAATATCTGTATTATTAAGTCAGCAGATTAAAATTGATTTTTTTATGTGTTGTTAATCTTGTTACTCTTGGACTTGGCATATATGGTACGATTTTTTGATTGACTTGAAAATTTAGTAATGAAAAGAATTGAAAATTACAACATCAGCACATAACATATACATTGTACTAAAGAATAAACTTAGAAAACTCTCAGTATCAAATTTCACCTAAAGACTAAAGTACATTAGATAAATATGGCGTTCTTGTTAGGGTTGACAATCGATTGGCAAATGACAAAGTACAAAATTCTTCTTTTTTTTTTTTTTTTTGTTGACGAGGGAAATTCTGCCCACAACCACTAATCTCGCATTGTGACTTTAGTCGACAAAAGACCACAAGTAAGTAAACAAGTCTAAGCTAGTTACCCATAGTTGATCGACTCAAACTAAGAAAGTCAATAGCATGTTCATATTGGGAGCTGAACTGATAACCTTGTGGTTACTAAGTAAACAATTTGATCACGCTAAAGATCTTGTGGTCTAGTGGCATCCGGTTTACACTCTCATAAAAGCAAGTTAATAAATAATTAAGGGATAAAATATGTATAAATCAATTAACATGAATCAAAATTTCAAAAGTGGAACAATTCGGAGGTCAAAAGTATTATTTCTCCTAATAACTATTATTCACACACCTAAAATAAAGAAAAGAAAACAACAAACAAACAAATTGTTAGGAAAAAACACGCACAAATGCACAATGCGTTGCAAAATGAAGACATTTTTGTCAAATATAATATAAAGTCAAAATAATTAACGTGTGGAAATTAATAAACGCTACTATTTTTTTCCTTTTCTTTTTAAAGTATTTTGTAATTCTAATCTAGAAATTCAAGATTATACACTCAAAATTAATACTATTACACCAACACCCCCAAATCTTCAAGGTCCATTCTTTTTTCCCCTTTTTTTTGAATGTAAATTTGTTTGGGGGGGGGGGGGGGTGTTATAGTTTGAAATTTTGATAACATGTGACAGCATGCTTAATAAAAACAGCAAATTTACACCTCATGCCTGTCTGTTTCTTTCTAGTAATGCCTCATTTGATGCTTGTGACTGCAACATCATATCCACGCAACTTATTAATAATAAATAAATTATATTAAAATAGGGATTTTTTTCTATCACTAATTTGTTTGATACGGTGAAGAGTATACTTATGTTTAAATATAATTGTTTATTAACTCTAAAATAATCTTACTTTGTTTACAAAATTTTTTAAATTAGTATCACCGATAAATGAATAAGAATTTGAGTCTTGTTGAAATAAGTTCGTTGTGATTTTTTGTAATTGAAGTTATTAAACAATTATTTTAAATGTTTAATAAGTCTTTATTTATAATAATAATAATAATAATAATAATAATAATGGAAAACTCTTTTGTGTCTCCTACTAAAATTGGAAAGGATATAAATTTTTTGGTGAAGAGGAAAATTCGCAGTCAATGAAGATGTGCACTATTAAGGTTCAAACCAAGAAGGCTAATAAGTCGCTCCAATTGAGAGTTAAACTTGGAACCTTAAAGTTAACCAATCAACGGTCCGACTAACTTGGCGGGTGTTACTTCCAAAAGGATTGAACATTTTGGTCATATCAAGCAAAAGAAAGGAGGAAAAAATGATATAATTTTATAAGAAATTGTTCGTCTTATTTCTTTTCTAGTCACGACAACATTATTCAAGATAGTAACAAAGAAGTTTACTATAGTTATGGCAATATTGAGGAATAGAAACAAAGAAGTGTTTTACTATAATAATTAAGAATAGTCGTGAATAAATGTATAAGCTAAGCTACATACCTCTCAATCAATTATATCCTTGTTTCAATTTCTCAATCACCTCATGCACATATTACCGGTCGTTGAAATTTTTGGTCACATCTTTTATTACCACCGCCAGTTTAGTCCAAAATTCTAAAATATAATCTAATTTTTGTTGTTTTTAGATAGATCAAAAGTATTAGATAGTATCCACAAATTTTCCAACAGTGTGACATGAAAATTCAGACTTTCATATTGCATAGAATTCCAAATCCTTGAATTCAAACTTATATTTTCTTTCTTGAACAAAGAAAAGTATAAATTTACTAATACCATCACTTTCAATGTTGTTAGGATTCTTTGAAATTGGTATGTAGACATGTGATGAGTGATTCGTTTGTTTTAAATTTCAAGAAATTATTCAAAACTAACAGAATTTTACAACGTTAAAAACACACCATATATACTTAATTAGTACTTACTAATACTAGAAAATATTATGATATTTTTATAAATAAATATTAATCTATTTACAAATTTAGTATCGTGCACGCGCACACACATATATACAATAAAATTTTCCGTAAAAGCTATTGACAAATTTTACGAGTAACTTTCTTCTTAAAAGATTGAATCCCCAACCTCAAGACACTCACGCTCCGACCCGACAAAACATTTACATTTGGGAGGATGTAAAATAATGGTAACTCAGCTGAACACAGATCTTTGCTTATTGCGCACAAAGAGCCCCCAACTTTGAGAGATTGTTCCCACACTGCTGTTTGTGAGACTCGATCCCTGATCTTTCTTCCCAAATTTCACCACTCAGAAAATTATTTTAGTTACTTTTCTGATGAAGATATTTAGTATTAATATATTAGAGAAATTGTATTTAATTTATAGTGTGTAAAAAGAAAAAGAAAAAAAAAAACTCAATAATGCACTGTGCACAAGGCAACTAAGTATTTTTATACTTGTAAGAAAAGACAAGGGTAGCATTGTCTTTAAAAAGCGTATATACACACACATATATACATCATATCATGATGATGATGATGATAAATATATGAGCAATTAGAAGGTGATAATACAAATATAATAATTTTTAAAAAACAAAAATAATATTTCATTTCATTTCATTTATTCGTTGACCCTTATAATTCCCAATGGCGGCCCCTACGCCGCTGGCCTTGCCAAACAATCTCTCTCTCTCTCTCTCCCTCTCTCTCTTACATACTTCATTCTTTGGTATTAAAAAGAGAACAAACTCAGAAAGAGGCACAGCAAACACAACAACACAAAACACAAAGAGAGAAAGAAAGAAAAGAAAGAAGCTAAGGCATGGAAGAAGAGAAGAAGGTGTGGGAGAACATGAAGGTTCTTTGCATTTCTGTAGTGGCGTGTTTGTTTGTGCTGAGGGGGATGGCGTATCTGTGGTGGAGGCCCAGGAAGATGGAACACCACTTTGCCAAACAAGGCATAAGGGGACCTCCTTACCGCTTCTTCATCGGCAATGCTAAGGAGATTGTGAGTTTAATGGTGAAAGCCTCATCTCAATCCATGACTTATTGCCACAACATTCTCCCTAGAGTCCTCCCTTTCTACCATCATTGGAAGAAAATCTACGGTGAGCCCATTTTTCATGTTCTTCCTTTTTCTGTTTTTTTTTTTTTTTTTCTCAAAAAGACAGCAACTTTCAGTGTTCTGGGAATTTTCAGTGTTCTGGGCCTTTTAAAATTTTAATTTTGGGTTTGGGAATGGAGAATCTGAGCTTGAATTAGTACTTTATGGTAATGATGATTCAAGATTCTTAATAAACTTGAGTGTTGTTTCAGTTTGCCCAGATTTTTTGGTTAATTCTCAGACTCAGAGATTAATGTTGTGGATGGTCTGAAGACATGGTGACAACGTTTGTTTGTGGTCCAAAAACTGTAACAATGGGATAGATAGTAGTTTCTATGGACTCCTTTCAACTTTTTCATCCAAAAACCTTATGATTGAATCCTTGAAACCTTAGCTTTTTTTTTTTCTTTGATGATGAAGTTTGTTTCCGTTTGTTAGTGGCATAGTTTTGAGTTGTCTTCTTCTTAACCTTCTTTGTTTTGCCTCCCCCGCCCCACAATTGTAGGGCCCCTGCCCTATCCATCATATCATTCTTTTTTTTCCTTTTTTTTTTTTTGGATTGCAAATTGCAATAATACTCCCTAGTCCCGGCCCGGACCAAAAATAATGCGTATTTAATTATAAAATTAATGAAAGAAAGTTACGTTACAGGTGCAACATTTCTAGTGTGGTTCGGGCCGACGGCGCGTTTGGCGGTCGCTGATCCGGACCTGATTAGAGAAATTTTCACGTCAAAATCAGAATTCTACGAGAAAAATGAGGCGCACCCTTTGATCAGACAGCTTGAAGGCGACGGGCTTTTGAGCCTCAAGGGTGAGAAATGGGCACTCCACAGAAAAATCATCACCCCCACTTTCCACATGGAGAATCTCAAGGTAATTAATTAATTAATTAATTAATTAAACACTCTGTGAGACTGTTCAGAGTTTTGGGTCTCCGTTTTCTTGGCGAAATTTTGACTAAAAATTTGATCTTTTCTTGAAATCAAATCTCAGCTGTTGATTCCGGTGGCCGCCGGCAAAGTGGTTGAAATGTTGGAGAAATGGGTGGGAATGTCAAAAGAGGTCGGAGATGGAGAGGTGGAAATTGAAGTCTCGGAATGGTTCCAAACTTTGACAGAAGACATTGTTGCCCAGACAGCTTTTGGCCATAGCTATGAAGATGGCAAAGCCATTTTTAGGCTTCAAGCTCAACAAATGGTTCTCGCCAGTGAAGCCTTCCAGAAAGTTTTCATCCCGGGCTACAGGTCAATTGGTTCTCGAGTGATAGATTATCGGGACAGCGAAAATATTTATATTTAGTTTTAACTAACTCTGATCTTTTTTGTTTTTTGGGTGAAGATTTTTGCCCACGAAAAGGAACATAAGATCTTGGAAATTGGAGAAGGAGATAAAGAAATCATTAATGAAGGTTATTGAAGAAAGGAGAGGGAATTGGGGGAAAGAGAATCTTGAGAGTGGGCCCAAGGATTTGCTGGGACTCATGATCCAAGCTAGCATGAAGGAAGCTTCTAAGAAAGGGGGCGAGGTGTCGCCGTCGCCGGCGTCGACGATCACGGTGAACGACATTGCGGAGGAGTGCAAGACGTTCTTCTTCGCCGGGGAGCAAACGACGTCGAACCTGCTGACGTGGACGACGGTGCTGCTGGCGATGCACCCACAGTGGCAGGACCAAGCACGTGAGGAGGTGCTCAAGGTGTGCGGACCACGTGACATACCCTCCAAAGATGATATTGTCAAGCTTAAGATGGTAGGCCTTCCTCATTTACTCTCACCTTTTTAGTGTGATCAAGACAAAAATATATTCATCTTTTTGTCCTCTACTTACTTTCCACCTTAATTACCCCCTCACCTCTCAAATTAATTTGGAAATCATTGATTGTTGTTTAGCAAGTACTAATGTTTGTTTTGTTATGGGGGAAGGGCAATTTTGTCATTTCAACTAATTTGTTTTTGTTTTGGTGACACAGTTGAGCATGATTCTGAATGAGTCCTTACGTCTCTACCCTCCGATTGTTGCCACCATCCGCCGGGCAAAGGCTGACGTGGAGCTTGGAGGGTGCAAGATCCCGCGTGGGACCGAGCTACTCATACCCATCCTAGCCGTTCATCATGATCAAGCCATATGGGGCAACGACGTCAACGAGTTCAACCCGGCCCGATTCTCAGAAGGGGTGGCCCGCGCAGCCAAGCATCCCGTCGCTTACATTCCTTTCGGGCTGGGCGTTCGTCAGTGCATCGGACAAAACCTCGCAATCCTTCAAACGAAGCTAACATTGGCAATCATGCTCCAACGCTTCTCCTTCCGGTTGTCGCCGCGTTATAAACACGCTCCTACGGTGTTGATGCTTCTCCACCCACAATTCGGGGCTCCCGTCATATTTCAACGTCTGCCCGAACATGAACTCGAACCCGAACCCGAACCCACAACCATGCAAGATCAAGGGTCATGGTAGCGCAAAATACCTAAACTACCCCTATCCTTCCGTTGTGTGAGTGCATATATGCTTAGCTTCTCAAATGACCCACCAAGAAAACAAAAAAGAAAAGAGAAAGGAAGAAAAAAAATGTTTATTGGAAGCATAAATTGTAGGAAATTAGGATATAAAATCGGTGTGATTCCTTAATTGCCCTTTGCCCAATGGCCAATTGCTAATAGAATGACTGACCCAAAAGTAGAGGCATGCTCTGTGTTTTGCCAAAGAGTTTGGATTTTCAGCATGCTAGCTACCTCCCCTGGCTAGCGTCTTTTAGTCTTTTAGGATTTTTTTTTAATCTTTTTTTTTTTTTTTTGGTTTAACTTGGTGACCCAATCAGCTCCCTTATGTGTATGTAATGTATATGTTCAGTAGTCCTAACACAGTTTTGTTATATTACCATATATACCCCCCTTCATGATTGTGAAATATGGTAGGTTTGTGTTGGATGGAATTGACACTCTTTCTAATTTCTATACATTTTTTTAATTTTAATTTCTCCTCTCTTTTCTGCAATTTGGTTAAAAGATAACAGCAAAAAATGAAAGTACCAAAGAATGATTTTCAGAGCTCTATGAAGTGGACTTGCCCATAGGCCATAGCTCGAAAAAAGAGATGCAAAATTGGGCATTGAATCACGCTTCGCACCCACCCATTGCCTCAACACTTGTCACCATACATTTGCCTCGATTTTGGACCAAATATCTTCTATATATATATATATATATATATATATATATATATATATATATATATATATATATATATATATATATAAGGGTTCAGGTGAGAACAAACTTTCAAGTGAAAAGTAAGTATTGATCTAATCCACACAATTGACAGCAAGTGAAAAATAAGCGAAAAAGGGGTGGGATTAACTTTATAAATATTGTAAATTTGAAAGTTCGTAATAATTATAAAATTGAATATATATTTTTGTTACTAAACCCTCAATCAGTGATAACTTGATGATGGGTGTCTATCATTTGTCTTGATAGCATCTATTGAAAACCATTGCTCTTGTTTGAACATGCGAATTGCACAATTAGGCATTACAGGTTTCATAATTAAGCATTGTAAGATGCACAATCCTAAATACGATAGAATTTACCCAAAAGTGGATTTCCAAAATGCACAATCACTTATCCACGAATACACAATAAAACATTACAAGTTGCGCAAAAGGTAGTTCGCGCTTGAAATGTGGTCCTCATTTGATCCATATTATATATATATAGACACACACATTATGCTTATTTTGTTATACACTTGTAACTTTTTCTAATTTTACATTTCTTATATCTTCTAAGATGTATTGAAACTTGCCAAAATCGTCTTAATATCATGAAGACTTGGTGATAAATAAAATAGAGTATTTTAGTAGTTTATGTTGGAAGGATGTCTCCACCGCACTACAACATTCAACATTGCATATATTGGAAGATATAAAATGCATAAGAAAGGTGAAAAGGAGGATTAATGTATGAATTAGAGAGCATTCTTGGAAGCTGAGGTTGTCGTAACAAGGCAGTACAAGGGGGAAGGTGCTTAGAAATTGTTAAATTCATAGATTATGGTGCCTATACACACAACAAGAAGATCATAAATAAATATATAAAAGAAAGGTAATGAGGCAAATTAAAGAAGAATTGCAATGCCCAAGAAATGAGATGTTCTTTTGAAGCAAATAAATTAAATTAATTTATCTAAAGGTGGTTTTGAATCTAAGCATGCAAATGCAAACACCCTTTTTAAAAATGCATATATCAATCCTCCTTTATGGGGTTTGGCAACTGTGAGTTAATTTAACTGTAATCTGGTTGTGGTAGTGAACATTAAAGAGAAACAAAGTTCCCTTTTTGTGTATTGCTTTTTGGGAGCTTCTCAAATCTCTCATTCTTCTTGGAATTGGATGGTCCCCCTCCAAAGCATGCATGTGCTAATTCACTCATCACCCTGCCCTTCTCTTAATCTCTTTCACCCCCACCCCCAAACCTTTTCTTTTCTTGGGCTTATGTTAAAAGAATCAAAGCATGCCATCCATCATGTGAATCCTTGCATAATTACATTTTTAGAGGTGAAAAGAAGCTAAGATACACTATTTTTGTATTTAGCCCCCTAGTCATTATTGATTATATTCATTAGTTATGTGTTAATTCCAGATTTACTAATGCAATTAGTGTTCATAACTACATTGAGGCTCGAACCCACAACCTCCCATATGGGAGTCCAACCGAATGTCACTAGACCACAAGGTCTTGGCAAACTGAATGTAGTTCTTAAGTATTGAATCATTTCTAATTGTAATTCACTGTTAGCTATTCCTTGTGTCAATCGTTAAGTTAACATTGAGGCAGTGTTGAAAAGTCATGACCATTGCGCTAATTGTTTCTCACAAACAATAAATAAAGCCTTGATTTTTCTTATTCTAGCATTCATAATTTTACCCTCAATTTTAATTGTTCACACAGTGAAATTAAAAGCTTACAGTGGATTACAATTGAAAAGTCATCATTTTACCCTCAATTTTAATTGTTCACACGCTGAAAAGCTTACTGTGGATTACAATTGAAATGTCAATGACTAAAATTGAAAATAAGTGAGTGTAAAATAATTAAATTCAAATTAACTCTAAAGAAAAATTATACAACTGAGTTAATTTCACTTCTGATTCATCACATATAGCAGTACGTAATTTCAAATCTAATTAGTTCAGCACTTTTAATCTTCAACTACAAATATACTAATATTTCTTATTATACTACCATCCTCGTAAGATTAAAAGTGAATTTCACTCTAAACATATACCAATTTTCAAATAGAATACTATTTTATTTCAACAAAGATTGGTTTAATGCATCATATACTTAAAACTTACTAAACCCATTTAACTATATATATCTCACCATTAATTATCTTCCCATCCAATCCAACAATGACCTTTAGTTTCCTTGAGGAGGCACCACTGGGATTCAAGTAGTTTAAGTATTTAGTCATTTTCTATAAATGTATTCCATTCACTAATTTAACTAAAAGTGTGTGTATATATATATATAATGAGACAATATCTCCCCGTGAGATTGTGAGACACAACATGAATGCACATAAATTAGAATATGTACAATTTGGCCAACATGAGTGTACACAATATAATGTGTGTGCATTCCCGTAGTAGATCATGTGCATTCATGTGTGCCTCGCAGTCTCACAGAAAGATCTCTCACTAGAACATTATCCTATAATATATCATTGATCATAGTTGATACAAAGAAAATTGTCTGTAATTGTAGAGATTGATGCCTTATGCGCAGAATCAACGACAGGAACTGACGAAAAGCTATTTGGGCAATTCATGATTTATTTCCTCCAGCGACTCTTGAGTAGGAATTTTAAATTATTATGATTAGTCTGACGTAAATTGAAAAGATTTCAGAAGAGAAATAAAATAAATATATTTCAATATTTAAAAAAAAAAAATTATAGCCACTCCTTGTGGTAGTACATGCAGAAACATAGCGTATGTGACACAGCGTGTACTGGTAGCTTTTTATTCTTCCTTATCACGTCGCTAATCTCGAATTACGTGCCACAAGAATCATAGCCACCTGATTATTAATCAGTAGTGTACAGTTACATTATTTTTCTGTTTCCGTTAATAATTGTACTTTGCCCGCACTACAATTAAGTGTCTCAACGAGCTCTTATTGGCATTACATTACATCTGTACTTAATTACATAAGACAAAAAATACAAAAAATACAAAAAATTAATCTTATTCGTACGTACTAACTACTAAATCAATAAGATAAAACACGTTTCGGTCTCTAACAAAAATGTTGTGTCGCCTGTTAAGTCAACTTTTAATTTACGTTACGCGCAATGAATGAACGATTAATTAAGCATTAATACTTATTCATTTGTTTAATTACGTACGTGCCTTTTATTGATTAGCGTCAATGGATACAATAATCGAGCATATAATAATTTTTTTTAGACCACGAGATGTCCTGAGCAGTCTCTAACTGTAGGAGACACCTTTAAATTCGCATCATATCAGACTAATCTCTATTCGCACTGGCCTGACTCAATTAAGGAGCAAAGTGCTGACCAGATTGATTTTCCATAAAAGATGAGAGTGCACGATCATTCACGCCAACTAATTTGATTATTGTAGCCTATAATATTAATTAATAATAATTGTTAATTGTTAATGTTAACATTGGTGCTACAACGTTGTGCTTTGTAATATGCACGCTTCTAGATATCAGTTAGAGAGGGATATGTCCCCCGCCACATTGCTACACGACAAACTCAACATTCTAAACTACACTTAACCATGTTCTTCCATAATTACTCAATTTATTAATTGGGTAATTATTAGAATATAATATGCAAAAAAAAAATTGAATTTTAAAAATAGAAAATGATATATATTTAACCACTTACACAATTTATGAAGAAGACATTATTAATATACCTCCGTCACTTTTTATTGCTAAAATATGACATCTTTAGGTACAACATTGTAACATTTTTTTATTTATTAGTTTTTCACTGGTAAGTCATTCTAATACCATGTAAACATTATAAACTAGCACTTTTGATTCCCCAATTATAGGCGCCTTCAATTTTGGTTTTCTAATTAACATGGTGTTAGAGGTTGTTGATTTATATCTCAAGACCTAATTTCTCAACCCAAACTTGTAAATTATATTAACATCTCTCTTTCCTTAGGCTATTGAGACAAAAAAATTTTAAAAAAAAAAATCCCAAATTTGTAACTTCAACCCAAATAACTTGAAGACATAATTTTTCATCGATTTGGAGAGAAGGGAAATATGTTAGGGAATGAGAAGATTGATGCAAATTTACAATTAAATTATAATAGTTATAACTTAATTATGCAATTCAGTTAATTAATTGTGATCTGTTTGTTAAATTTAATTGTAATCATTACATCAAAATATAATAATAATAATAATAATAATAATAATAATAATAATAATAATTATTATTATTATTATTATTATTATTATTATTATTATTATTATTATTAACAATAATACAGTAACAAAGTAACAATAACATGACAAAATATTCTCTGACCATGTTTAATTAAAAGAGTAATGCTACTTGCATCACGTTTTTTTCTTACACCAAATGTTGTACTAGTGGTCTAGTGGCTTCATTTGATAACGTGGTAGCAAAATAGGCCAATATCAAATGAATATAGAAGTTAATCACATACTTTCACAAATTGCATTATCAAATAACAAAAAAATGTGAAAAACGAATTAATACAAATAATATCATTTTTCTAATTAAAATGGTTGGACAATCTAGGGCTTATTTACTCCAATTTTCGATTTTTTTTCACCTTTTATTATTTGTTTTCTGTTCTTTGATTTTTGTTTTTTGTTTAGAAAATATGTTTGCTAATACTCTTTTTTTTTTAATTTAATTTTTTGAAACTATAGTGTTATAAAAATCACATAAATTCAAAATTATAAGTGATTTTTTAACCTTGATATCCAAAATATTTCATATATGTTTGGTGTGAGCTATATATATAATTTATTTATTTATTTTAGTCATAACTTTACCAATGATTAGGTGCCGGATTTAAGTTGAACTAGAAGTGATTTGAATGTGAATTGTAGAAAATATTAGGAGTAATTGTATTTGCAATAGTTATAGTGTTATACCATGGACCCGGGTCCACCTTGCATATTAAATGGACCTGTCACCATTTACATACTTAATGTTTACAATTCAAATTGTAAATATTCAATATGTAAATTGTGAATATTTAGTTGTGAACATTCCGTATATAAATTATAAACATTTAATATGTAAATTGTGTATTTTAGACCCGCGTCCACATAATAATTTGTCAGCATTTGGGATAATGAATTTACAATTGGGGTATGATAGTAATCACATCCTTAATTGATGCAATTAACAAGTTGTAACTTGTTTTCCTTTTTTCTTTTTTCTTTTTTTTTTTAAAAAAAAAAACTTAGATGATTCCAATTTCGCCAGAGTAAGCATAAGCCCACAAGACCACGCCTCTAAAGCCTCTTTGGATGTAAATCACAAGTCACGCAATCAGTCCACCAGAACAGTCAAATCCTAGTTTTCATGTGCGCACAATGGTCCAATCCAGACCTTCCATCATCCTTGAGCCATTTTTCCCATACATGCTTCCAGTGGGATACGAACATCCACATTGTCGCATCCCGTAATGACTTTCGCCTGAACTATTTTTTTTCTTGTAATGACTTATTGACTTGAAACTTGAAAGAGCATAAGTATAATTTGCAAGGGTAACTCCAGACAAGTTGTGACTCGATAACCACAACTTACAAATTAAGACTCCTAGCAAGAGCAAACCAAGCCAAGTTGGTTAGATTGTTGACTTGATTCCACAACTTACAAATTCAAATCTTAGCAGAAGCAGTCTATTGACCTTTTCGATCAAAATTACAAGACGGAATTTACCCCGTGCGCATCAGGCAGTAGCTATGAGTTTCACTCGTCACTCAAAATTGAAATGGGGTTCTGGACAAATCCTGCAAATATAATTAAAATTACTCTAGTAAGAACATACATTGCATAAATGGCAATTAAGCATGACAACTAACATGCAACAAAATAACCAAAGCTGCAGATTGATTCATGTGACAAGAAATAATTTAAGAACCTATAAGCAAATTAAAAACACTTTTCACAACTTTTGGACCATCTGATTGAGCCTTGGTGAGAGAGAGAATCAAAAAGATCAGAGAGGGCTAGTAATGGGTGCATGGAAAGACAAGAAGAACAAGACAACACACAGAAGAGGTATGTATGTATGCTACTTAGCCATATACATACATACTATACCCCTTAGCTCCTTCTGCAACATACTCTGGATTTTTCACATCCCAAACACTGGCCAGCTCATCCACCCCCTTTCTTTAACCTAATTAAGATCCCCATGCTTAATAAAGATCCACCTTAATCCTTAATTAAATCTTAATTGTCTCCTCTTATTGCATCCATCCCCATTTGTGACTTGTGACTTAGCTGGCTCTTGTCTGCCCTTGATTTAATGCTACTTCCTTGTCTGGCCTCCCATAGACCAAAGGGCAGTTGCCATTATATATGCATCTGTATGTATAGTATTATACCTAAGACTACACACATATATACATACATACACCCCTATCCTCTCTTTCATTTTCTTCAATTCTTGCCCTAATTATCTATCTATCTATCACTTCATTGTTTATATTTATATATTCCCATATCTCACTGTTCATGCTTTGATGATCTTTCTGTATCTTACCTGCCCATTTTACCAATTTCTTAATCATTAATAGGATCACCACCAATTATTTGTTTGTCTTCAATCTTCATTTCTTGCCAGATGGGAAACTAATAATTATATTATTCATCATTTCTTTTCTCACGACCTCCTTAGCTCTTGTGTGAAGATACATCATATCACTCTAACTCATTCATACTTTTTGCCTATATATGCCTTTTTAAAAGATTGATTGATGGTAGTAGTAGAAGAGAAATTGAACATTTCTATGTACATCACTAGATACAATAATAATTGAGGGGCTGATAAGTTTTCGGTTTGACTACAAGTTTTCTCGACCAGTCAACTAGGACCACACACTGAAACTAATCATGTAGATTTTAAGGTAGTTGTATTACCGTACCATGACTCAAACCATGAGTTTGAGCCCTCTTGTTAAGCTAGGAGATCAGAGACGTGTCATCTCATTTATATACTCCTATTCCTATGGGTACTGAAGGACTGAAATTAATTATGGGGTGTAACTGGAAATTCAAAAATGTATTTTTTTTTTCTCGAATAATAATCATTATATGAAACTATGATTTCTTGTAATGAAATGAAGTGGGTGGGGAGGGTAAGGGTTGATGAGACCTCAACATACATCCCAAGAATGTTGACAACTTCTCATGCTTCCATGATGGGTGTATTATTTGTGTTCCAATGATGGCAAAAGTAATTGACTCTTTTTTGGGTTCAAAACAAAATTACAATTTGGTAGAGTATACCTTGGATTTTTATCATGTGACAATGCTAGCTAGGTTCTTGCTAACTATCAACAGCTAGCAAGAGAGGGCTGAAAAAAAAAAATGCAATGTACCAAGAAGGGGGGGCCATGAGCCACAATGGCATTGCAATTCCATCACCCATAACCAATAAGGAGAAAATGATGTGCCAAATTCTAGTTGGTTTTTATTGCTAAGAGTGGAAAAAAGATGGGCTTATGGCATTCCTAGAAGGCAAGCAAGTCACATGCCAAGGTGTGGGTGGGTGTGTGTGGGATTGGGGACCAAAATGTGCAAATTTAATGCTAAATCAATACCTTACTTGAGAATGGACAGTCCCAGTTTCATTCCTTTTCAATTGATATTATGTCTACCAACCAATGTTTAAGTGGACTGATAGAATTAAAATCGCACATTCCGTGGCATACTAATTTTGTCAAATTAAGCCCTTACCAGTTACCACTCCACAAAAAAATACAGCTAGTAGTAAATGTGTAACTTTATTTCTTTTTATTTGCTAACAATCAGTCACACGTTCTCGATGACATAATGCTGAATTTGGTCTCACTGTGAAAATGTTTAACGATACAAATTCAATCTCTCTAATAAATTCTTTGAATAGTAGAATAGCACAAACCAAATTCATATTACTATGTCATCTTCAAAGCTAATAGTATATATGTCCTAATACAATCATACATATATTCTCCTTGATAGAATTTAGAAGAGTGAAAAGGGGATAGCTTGGCTTATGTGTCTCCCATCATTTTAATAAGCCAAGATTATAATTAACCTACATAAATGATTGGTTGGCCTTCCCACCAGACCACCAGAAAACAAAACACAATTTGAAAAATGAAAAGTTATTACATAGTACTCTTACAAAATAACTTATAAATTTTTTTTATGGGGCGCATAAAAATAATAAAAATTGAATATTTCTTCAAATTCTTACAAGCAAGACAGTCTGCATAGACTGGCCTGATATCTTCTTCGAACAGTTAGTTAAAGTGATAATGCTGTTATTTTTATATAAGAAGATGACGGGTTACCTTATCTATTGATCGACACGGCTAAAAGGGTGTTATTAATCAGATAAAAGTAGATATTTTTGGAAGAAATGAGACATGATCTGTATGAATCATGAAACCATAAGAAGCCCAACCTAGATTCATATACAGCTGCTCTCTTGCTGTGGAGGAGGAGGCATAGTCACATGGGAGTGGCAAAGATGGGAGATGCTACTAAGACAATGGCTGAGGATTTGGTGGAACCACATTAATGTCCAACTCATTTCTAGGTTTCTTTCCTCAATCTCTCCATCAATCCCTCTCTTCCTCAATATTAGATGGAGGACCAAACTCCCAATCGCCTTCCTAATCCGATGTAGTCCCATTTCTGACTCGACAACTAATATAACTTATCAGTTAGGTTGTCGTTTGTTTCAGTTCTTTGAATATTTTTTCTTTATTTCTCATTTATCTAGTTTTCCATTCTCTATAATATGTAGGAAACCTATTGTCACATTTTCAACAATTAATTGTGACAATGGCACCACATACATGACATATACAAGCCTTTAAGAAAGGTGATTAATACAAGATTGAGCCCTACCAAGATAATTTTGAGTGGATTAGAAATATTATAATAAACTATAAACAATTAAATTAAACTTTAGTATTTATTAATTGTTGTATGAGAATATGTTGATTAGTCATAATGTATTATTGCATGCAGTATATTCATTATATAGCAATGGGCCAAATGACTTGATTTAAGGCTTAGTAGGCTAACACACTGGGCTTTTAACTAAATGCAAATAATTCAAGCCCAATTTCAATAAAGGCCCAAACTATAGCATTATGGATTTATGGGACTTGAATCGAAACGGGGTGCAGAATTTCACAACATTAAGACATAAAATATCACAACACACATACACATGTTACATATTTACTTATTTTTCAAATCTGATTTAAATACATAATTTGTGTTCATAGGCACAGAATTTCACAAGACAGAAATTCATAACATAATACACAATTACTAATTTGTTTCAAGTACAGAATTTATACTCTTTAAGTACAAAATTTACAACATAAGACACATACATGTACCAAAGTCCACATTGCTCTGTGAACCCTGATCCATTGTATAATGGGATTGATATGTATATGACAAATTATACTATAGATCATGATCCACATTACAATAGATTATGGGTAAATATTTATTTTTAACCTTTTTTTGTACAAAAGGTTCATTATTTAATAGTATACTAAATAAATAACTTTCAATACACAAAAAACGAACATTCAATGTATTAAAAATATGCATTTAGTATATTAAAAATAAACCATTAATGGTCCACCTTACAAAGTGAAAGTATAATAATAATAATTAATATATATTTGATCATCCAAATATCCCCGTATCACCAAATTATATTTTGAACCACAAGAACTCATCCCTAGACCAATAACAAGGTAAATTAAATCAATCAGACTTCAATACTCAATATCAAATTGCACACCATAAGCTCAACCCAAACCGAAAAACCATCATGACAACAATCAAATCTCCACAACCACGCTGAAAGCAAGTCTTAAATGAGAATTTCATCCACTAAACTCGCACTATATATTGATATAAGCTAGTAAACATATTTTATAAATTAAAAAAAACAAAACACAAAATAGAAGAAAATGAAAAACTAGATTAAAGAAACAAAAAATCTAAGTAAACTCAAAATTTAATAAAAGACAATAAAATAAATTTTTTTATCCCGCATTACACAATATTCTTCTCGCTCTCACTCTATTTAAGAATACAACACCTTCAAGGTATGAAGGGAACTCATTTCCATTCTGTCATAAGCAGAAAAACCACTGCATAAAATTAAGTAAAAGATGCAGTAACCCATTGATGACCAGAAAGTTGTGAGCTCTTCCACCTGTTGGGACTGGAATAAATAAAAGGAGAAATCAAAAACTATGCTAGGATGCGGGAAAAAGTTCCATTAGAATTTGGAAGAATACGAGACAGGCCGGGATGATTAACATGCCAATATAAGTTCATAAGTTTTTCATTTGGCCAAGAATACACTAGTAAAATGAATGATTGGTTCTACATAAGAAACGCACGGAATAGCCGATACTCTATAATCTATATCATGAAAACAAGATAGAACTATCTTGGAGATGGTAGATAGCGGTACCCAACCCCCTAGATACCCCTACCCCCACCAAGCACCTTGTGCTCAGGTGGCATGTAGTGACTCTCCCATATGAGAGGTCATGAGATCGAGCCTCAGTGGAGGCGAAATTGACTCTTTGTGCTTCAATAGGTTAAGAAAGTATAGATGAACAGATCCTACAATGTAATAGGGTCAATTGTATTAAAAAAAAAAATAATAATAATAATAATAATAATAATAATAATAATAATAAAAAGAAGATACCCCCACCCCCATAAAATGTGAACAATAAGACACTTCGAATTACTAATGCATTTTCAATTGTAAGGTGCAAAAGTCCATACCTTGAATGCTAGTAGCTTTGTTCTTCTCATTCTATGAAAAACTTTTTTCTAAACGAGGGGTTTGGATCCCCAGAAGTGTGTCTAATCTCACAATCAAACTCGACTTCCAGCAATCGGTGGTTTTGTTTAGAGCGGATCATGTCAAATTTGATTCTAATGTCATCTCCCTTGGCAACACGCTTGGGAGGATGCAATAGAAACACCTGACAATTACACAAAGGACGGTAACAATCTTAATTGATAGTAATCACATTGCGATTCTTTTGCAAAGAAATAAACTAAACAAACTTCCAATTGTAGAACTTGAGATGGCAGATACTGATGTGTACGAACCTGCTGGCCCCAATGTGTACCAAACTCTTCACTAGGAGCTGTTGTCAACTCAACCTCCTGTTTAACTGGATTATCATCACGTCCCTAGCAAAATGAACCAAACAAGTTTGAATAAACGAAATTGGTTCAGAGATATGTGCAATACCAGTAACGTGTAAAAACCCAGAGAGAGCAGAAGTCAACTCACTTTGAAGTGGACATCGAACCATCCACCAAACCCACAAAGCCTTGCGATTTCAGCAGTAATCAATGATGAAACACTTCCTCGGACATTGCGTATGTCGTCAACAGTTGAAGTCAAGCAATCAATTTCCTTTATGATAGCAGGTTCTCCTATCACTTGATTTGGATGAAGGTTGCTCCAAAGTGAGGTCTATAGAAATCATTAGCATGATTTTAGTATTCGCAACAAAGTAAAAGAGACTAGAATGAGCAATACAGAATAGGAATCTTGAGCAGAAAGTCAGTCATGTTCAAGTACAAAGCAAACAGGACAGTTTTACAGTAAGGCAATACTGCAATTATTGTTAGGCCGCTTTAGCAAAAAGTACCAAAGAAATGGTTCACTCACTCATGTGGAATTATGCAAGAATATATATATGTAAGCCCATCTTTAGCAAATAGTGTCTCTGATTGCATAAAATTAAATGCAACTTTTGGTTATTCATGAAAATGGTCCTATTTTCCCTCACCTCTGAGATAATACATTTGTGATCTCATCTTTAACAAATAATCAACTCTCATTACGCAAAACTAATCAAAGAGAAAATGTTGGTTTTTCATGAGAAGTATTTTCTCACTATTGCAAGCAACATTTACATGGGGGTAATAAGTCTATAGTACATGTGCAGTTCATGTACTAGTTGACGGCTATGGGTCACTTCTTAATCTTTCAATTAAACAATATAATAATGAATACCAACCTGTAAATAGTATTTTTTCTGTTCTTCCAGATAAGGTTTTGTTAAAACACTCATATCAACACCATAATGAGTTTTAGTATCATTCACAAAGTGATGCCAATCATCCACGGCTCCATCATAATCAATCTTCTTTTGATCCCCTACTCCAGACCGGATAGGTGCTACCCACATCCTAGCATGGCTTGGGTACCTGTAAAACCATTTTACCAAGATAGAAAAGACATGAATCAAGGGCATTGTGCTTGAAACAAGATTAGTAAAATGATGAAGCTAATATCACAAAGTTTGGTAAAGACTGAAAGAAACATCCACTAAAAAAGTTGTGCGAATAAATGTGCAAAGACACCTACATAACTCCGTTTGGCTTCAGCCAGCGGTCACGGGCACAAATTACAGAGTCAAACATCGACTCTCGAAGAAGAAAGTATCCCATCCATTCCGAAATAATCACATCAACTGCCAACCAATGCATTTGTTACATAAGTATCAAAGACAAAATTTTGATCCTCCAGTACCAAAAGAGTATTCATGCATTTATTTATTACATATGTATGAAAAGCTCTCACCCTTCTCTTGCAGATTAACATCTTCAATAGAAGCCTCAATAACTTCAACAACTCCCTCAAGGTTATTCGCTCTAACTAGTTCACGGGCATGATCTGCCATCTTGGTGGCTTCCACTGCATACACTTTTCTTGCACCTGCTTGCGCTGACCATATTGCTAGAATACCACTCCCAGTTCCTACATCCAATACGGCCTATTGCAGGGATAACCAACCAACTTAGTCAAATTACTTACAAAAGAAAAAACCATAATTGTCAATGCATGAATTATATAATTAGAGTACAACCATTCCCTTTCTCAAGATTTCTGCTTTATTCACAAGCTCCTAGCAAATACGATAGTATAAAGCTGTTTTCTTTGTCTGTGAGCAAGTTTTTCATCTCACTTACAAGAAGATATGGGACAAAATTTAGGATAGTAGTAAATTAGCCACTCTTCCATATCTAACAAAGAATCTAATATGCAATACATGTACTTCTCTCTATCAAAATCTTGAGAAGCCACAGAGGCACTGAATAGTAAGAACAATCTTTAACACCAAACTCTCACCTCCACCCCCAACACAACACACACCTTATAAAAATATAATCTTTTATAATTTATCTTCATGAACTCTTTTTTTCTTCACATTTAGCACCCACCCAGGAAATAACACGAGTGTTAAGCTCATAAACCCAATAAATTATAATCAAATTTATGCATGCTGATAAAAAAAATCAAAGCACACCAGAGATTTAAGAACTTCTTCAAACTATCCAACACTTGTCAAAACACAGAAACGCTAGAAATTACAAACAACGCATATGAATTGTTTCAAAATGTTAAATACATTGTGATGCATAGAGGGGGAGGGGAAGGGGGTAAAAGCTCGAACCTTTCCGGCAAAGTGATGCTTGTTCTGGAAAACGGCGTTGTAATAAGAGTCCATGCGAACGCGGTCGGTGAGCATGTCTTTCTGATGGTAGAGAAAGGCGTAAGTGCAGAAATAGTTGGCGAAATCGACGTCCTTGTCCACCGCCGGGGCGGCGCCGTCGCCGCTGCTGATGGCGGCGGGCTGGATGCCATTGGATGAGCTCCCCATGTCAGCTAACAAAAGCACAACGCAGAGAGACGGAGAAAGGAGAAGAAGAGAGTATTTGATGTTTAGGGCAGCGAATGAGTCGCAATCTGGTGTGGAAAGCCGCAGGGGATATTGCTTGCTACTCCGTATACTCCTCCTTCACCTCCTTGCTTTTCTTTCCGTATTTATCCTTTCAAGTATTTAAAGGAAAAAAAGTCAAATAGATCCCTAAACTTTACACCAAAAATTAAGTAGGCACCTAAACTTTTAGAAAATGCAATTAAATCCTTAAATATAGGCTCAAGTGTCATTCCGCACCATGAACCAAACGCGATTCTTCTTGTCGCACTCTCACCTTGAATAAGTGCTGATTCGATGCATTAACCGCAAAATTTTTGTTGCCTAGCCTATTTTGCAGGTTTCCCTGTTACCATGCTGACATGGCACCGGTATTTATCTGATGTGGCATTATTAATTTGAAATTATATCAATTTGATTGGTTTCTTAGTCAAAATTAACAATTGACTTTCTCCATTGATCTCCTTCCTTGACAAAACCAACAGCGTCACCTTCTCTCTCTTCTCCGGCAAAATCACAGAGTCCACCGTCTTCCCTTTCCCCTTCCCTCTCAAACTAGTAGTCTCTTTCGCCTTCCCCTTCTCCATTCATCGTGAGCAAGCCAAGTGCAGCAATGGCGGTGAAGTTCAACGAAGACTCTAGCAGCAAACACCGGCAGGCATGGTGAACTCTGGTGAACAAAGCAGGTGGCGGTGGCTCCTCCAGCTGCGATTAGCTTAACGTCTCCTCGTCATAGTGGTTCCCCGTCCGACCGCTTGCGATGAACAGAGCAGCGACTGGCCTCTTCTCTCGTTGACAGCAGCAAGGAATGGGATCCGGCGACCTTCCTTGTACAACGGCGGACTCCAGCGCAGCTAAAACTTCTGACGATGGCAGCACGCAGCATCAGCTCCTCTCGGCGACCTCTGTTTCTTCCCGGCGAGCAGAGCAGCGGCAGCGATGGTGCTTCTTCCAGCGCTGTTGGTAAGAGATGGTGACTAGAGTGTAGCAGTGGTCTTTGTAGTACTGTTAGGAGTATTGCTCTGCCTGCCAACACCATCTATCCATCACTCATCACTATCATAGAGAGAGATTAAACCGGAGAGCTCAACCTTGCTGTGATTAGGGTTTGGTTTCTAATTTTAATTTTGGGTTTATTTAAGCCAGATGATGAAATGGCTGCCACCTTGCAAATTAAAACATGTCAACAAAAAATCACCTCCACATCAGCAAGTTATTACCTATAACTTGGGAGCAACCTGCAAAATAGGCTAGGCGGCAAAAATTTTGCGGTTAATGCATCGAATCAGCACTTATTCAAGGTGAGGGTGCGGCATGAAGAATCGCGTTTGGTTCATGGTGCGGAATGGCACTTGAGCCTTAAATATATTATTTTTGGTCAAATAAGTTAAATTAATAAATGTTGCCTCCCTTTTCTCTCTAAAACAAAGAGTTTTCTATGCGGCTCAACTTCGGCTTCCACCGCTGGCCTCCGGCCGGAGCTCTAATGGAGCTTTGAGCCGGCGATTTTGGTCATCTTCTACGTTTACTCTCGCTCTTCGTTCGCCCCGATCACCGTTGCAGCTCCGTCCGCCTCCGACCACCGCCACAGATCTTCTTCTTCCGTTTTCTTTCCCTTTAAATAAAATAATAGTAGGTAGGTATTGGGGTTTGTGTTGGTAGTCTTGAACTCCCAACCCTACTTTGGCTTTACCACTTTTTATTTTCTCTATTATTGTGTTTTCCTCTCGTTACTTTCACGAACTTTTTTCCTCTCGTTACTTTCACGAGCTTTTCATTATCATTAGCATAAATCGTTTAGTTTGGTTTCGGCAAGTGTTGATCTTATCATGGGCGAGCAAAAAAGAATGATGATGAAGACCAAGATCTTTTATGAAGCTTTAAGCTCCTTGAAGGAACATAGCTTCCTAGTTATGAAACAGTCTGCCATTCAAGTTTTCTATAGCATAGTTAGAAAAGTTGTTTCTATGTCTGACTGTAAGGAATGGTTTACCATTTCATTGATCGTTGATGTAAGCGTTTTATGTTATGAATTAATGGAATAGATACGTTTACCTTAAAAAAAATTAAATTAATAGGTTACCAGTCAAAACTTGCCGGAAAACATCATCATCAACCAAAAGGTTGCCTTCTCCAGCGACTCGCTGGATAAGGCGACCATAACTAGTCACGGAGAAGGCGACCTTTCTGGTCGCCAATCACAGGATTGATGCAAATGACATGTAATAACAAGTCATTTACCGATTTTTGGGTTTCATTGCCTCAAGTTTACATGTTTGCGAATTTTAATTGCACTTTTTAAAAATTTAGATGCTTAATTGACTTTTGATGTAAAGTTTAGGGACATATTTGACATTTTTTTCTTAAAAAAATGATGTTTTCATTGTAGTCTTCAATTATAGCATTGTTACCTTTAGTTTTATTTTTAAAATTTTATTTTATTACATTATGGCAAAATTAGTGTGAGACCGTCTCACGGGTCGAATATTTTATTAATAAGGAGTGTTTTAAAAAATAAATATTTTCTTAAAAAAAAAAAAAAAGAAGGAAAGAAAAGTGGAGCATTGTTGATCGTACAGGCTACAGGCCTACAGCGGTCCAAGTCAATCAATGGTGAGGCGTGGTGATAACGTAACGACAAACGATTAACATTAGTGTTATAGTTATGAGTGGATATATAGACTGAAACGAGAGCGATACATCACAACTCACCCTTTCTACGCACAGGAGAGAGCGAGGCGCTTCGGAATCTGCGCGTCATCGAGATTTCAGGTAACAATTGAAGCTTCCCAGAAACAAAAAAAAAAACAAAAGATCTATCTCATCTTCCTCGCATACAAATGCATTTTTCTTTTTGCTTCTCTGGGTTGTGTCTACATTCATGTACTATCTATCTCCTATTCGTTCTTGATTCATAATTTGGTCTTCGATTTGTCCGGGGCTTTGACGTAAATCGAAAAAATGTTCGTCATGAAGATGTGGGTTTTCTGTTCTTGTCGCTGATAATCCATTTTTGGGTATTTTTCCGGATAATTTTAATTAAATTTCCCAGCTTTACTTTGGGATTTCTCTCTCTCTCCCCAATAAATTATTCTCTTGCTGTAATTCGCGTTGAAAATGAATGCCTGATTATATGTGATTAAGGAGACTTTTGATCCGCATATTTCTCAGCTGGGTTAGTGGATTTGTTCATGTAGATTCAACTATGTCATTACTAAGGTATCTCTTTTGTAAACTGTTGCTGGGTACAAACTAATGGATTTTCTAATATTGAGTAGCCTTGGTTTTATGCGCATTTCCTGAGTTTGTGCAAGTGTGTTATACCAATGACTGTATTTCATTTTCAGTTGTAAATGATGAGCTGGGCTGTATTACTTGAGCTAATCTTAATTTCTTCTACCTGTAGGTGAAATATACAATTGTTCTAACAGTCTGCTCTCAGTTTTGTTTGAAGGAATGAGTTTCACTGGCTCTTCTGTTGCTTCTGGTTAGTATTTTAATCATATTTATTTTATTTTATATTATTTTTGAGCATGTTCCATTAGCTAAGAATAATTCTGGATGATGTTTTTGTTGGATCCTGTAATTCATCCTAATGGTTCTGGAGTAGTTTAGTAGTCTAGTAGCTTTTGATCCAATATGTTTGCAGTGTCTGTTGTTTCTTGTACTTAACCTTTGTGAAAATCATTGAAATTTTGGCTGGTTATGGAGGAAAACACCCAAATACTTTCTTTCTCTGGTTCTCTTTATTTGTAGGAGAAAGGGTGAGGTAGAAATATAAGTGAAACATTAGGAGACATATCTATATTTGCATCATATTGTCTATTATAATGAATAATGGAGAAATTTTTATTGTTATTATTATTCTGATGATGATGATGATGAGAATCTAGCCAAATATATTCAATTGTTCAATCTGCAAATGCAAGGGAGGGGTACTAATCAAAAGAAGAAATGATTTTGACGACTTTGTCTCTGTATATCATTTCTTTATTCTTTCTTAACTGAGTGAACTGTAATTTAAATCATTACAGCTGGTAGAACTGCTGGAAGGTCATTCAACTTTGGACGGACTTATGTGGTGAAGCCCAAAGGTAAACACCAGGCAACTGTAGTTTGGTTGCATGGCCTTGGAGACAATGGCTCTAGGTACTTCCATCCCTATTCCTTTTTGGTGTCAATGTGATATGCTTTTGCCTTTTGCATAAAGATTGGGTGCATCCTCCTCTTCCTATGACCTTGCCTTTAAGTGTCTTAATATCATTTGTCACTTGAGAATGGGTTTATCACTTTATCTCAAGTCCTTTATCTTGTTTCTGGAAGCCCAGCATAATGATCTTACCATGCTTGGAAATATAACTTTCAGTTAGCAGGACCCAATCTTTAATATTTCCTGTAGTGTAAAGGATTAATAAGTGATTTTGTTTCATGTTAAATTACAGTTGAAATTAATGTATGAGAGTGCTTAAATGGATATAAAATTAATTCTGTGAGCAATAGAAGTAAAATTCCATTTTTATCTTTATCGAATTGAAGAGGGCATCTGTGTTACGTCTTCCTTGCTATGGAGTTCTCAGTTAGTTATTTGATATAAATGCGTTCATCATCTGTACAACCCATCCAAGCTCAATTATGAAGCTTACTTAATCGCATTCTTTGCTTTGATTTTCCTTTTTTGACAGCTGGTCCAGTCTTTTAGAGACTCTTCCTCTTCCAAATGTAAGGATGTTGCATCATTCTACATTGGAATATACATGCATTTGCTTATTGATGCATTTAACAGTCTGATTGTGTTATTTCCAATGTTTTTTTATGCAGATTAAATGGATCTGTCCAACGGCCCCTCAGCAGCCAATAACTTTATTTGGAGGCTTCCCTTCAACTGCCTGTATGTTGCCCTGCTATTCTAGCTGTTACTTTTCATTTAGATCAGCATATATGAGCAAATCTTACTGTAGTTATACTATCTTAAATACGTTGAGGGAGAAAGAATCATTATGCAATCAAAATTGCTTTATATTACTAGTTGACCTAAACACTTCACACTTTTTTGCTGAAAGTTCTGGATGTTATACTGTCCATAGAGTTTGATGTTAACACATGATATAGTTGACTATGTCATCAATAAACACTTTTCATGGTTGAATCAGGGTTTGATGTGAATGACCTTTCCGAAAATGCAATTGATGATATAGAGGGCCTGGATGCTTCAGCGGCATATGTGGCAAGCTTGTTGGCTACTGAGCCTCCTGAAAGTGAGTTTTTATCTCACAGTTCTAGAAATATAATTCCTGCCTAAAGATATTTAAAACTTTTCTTGTTTTGGCCTTTTTATATTCTTGCTATTTCAGGTTGCTATGATTTGTTGTTTCCTAATGGGCTTTCATGTTTTAGGATATCAGATTTTGAGATTTTATTTTCCTCTTTTATATAATATGTTGGTATTTAGGGAGAAATAGTTCCTACTCATTGTATGATTATGGATGGGTATATTGCCCATTTATATAAACAATTTTTCTCAGAGTATAAGCATATACCTCATCTACCTAATTATGCATTTGACTTTGACAAACGACTCACATACATTTTATTTTACTCAGAAAATTTCCTTCATTGTCCTAATGTTTTCAATTCCCAATTTTAGGATACATTTTTAAGTCTTAAGGGCAGATGCTACTACTAAAATGTAGCTGAACAAGACCCCCGCCCCCTTCCTCCTCCCTAATTATGCTCAAGTTCTCAGTAAGAACATAACGGATTATCACCCTTTTCACATTTATTAATACAATTTGTCTTTTGCAGTCAAACTTGGTGTTGGAGGCTTTAGCATGGGTGCTGCAACCTCCCTTTACTCTGCAACTTGTTTCACACATGGGAAGTATGAGAATGGAAACCCGTACCCTGCCAATTTAAGTGCAGTTGTTGGATTAAGTGGCTGGCTTCCTTGTGCAAAGTTCGATGCCTAACAACCTTCCCTTATTTGTTCTTATTACAAGCATGGATTTAGTAGATATTTTTGTTGATCTCCTATTATTCTGGCAGGACTTTAAGCAACAAAATAGCTGGGGTAGAGGAGGCTGCAAGGCGGGCTGCTTCACTGCCTATCCTGCTTTGTCACGGGAAAGGTATTTGATTTTTGTGTGGTCATCACAGTGTATGACGTATATAAAGTTACCAGGTGTAACTCAATACTTTTTTCATACAATTTGATACAGGAGATGAAGTTGTTCCATACAAGTTTGGCGAGAAGTCATCCCAAAAGTTGATTTCATCCGGATTTAAAGATGCCATATTCAAATCATACACAGCGTATGTACCTTGCACTTTTGAGATCGTATTTATGACATTTTTGTAAAATTCAATAAACCATCTAGCATTCTTTGATTGACAGCCTCGGTCACTACACTATCCCAGAGGAGATGGATGAAGTTTGTGCATGGTTAACCTCCAAGCTCGGGCTCGATGGAAAATAGTTATCTTCCCTCCCATTTTGTTAATTTTGATTGTTGCTCAAAGGGCACCATGGTGATATGGAGGTTGCAAAATTGCTGTGTTTTTTTTTGTTTTTTGTTTTTCTTTTTTCCTTCTTTTTTAATGGATTGTATTTGATAAGTATTCCATCCAGAAGGTTGTAGCTTTACTCATATTGTATGAATTTATGGACCTATAAATTATCTCTTTATTGGCTTGGGGGAAGTAAACAGTGCTATTTGGTAATTTTCACTCTGAATCTGTCTGGCCATCTTTATTTCTTGTAATCAAACCTCAATAATCTGTCTCACCTCACACTCACACTCACACTCACAAAGCTATGCAAACTTTGACGAATATTTTGTACAAACTTGATGAACATTTACTTCAGAAGCAAAGAGAACTAGTATAATTTTCAAAGAAAAATGCATGCATCAATGGAAGCAAAAATGTAAAAATCCTGCACAATTGAATTGGCTGTTCTGAACACTGAATTACAAGCATAATTGACTTTATGTTTGCTTTGAAAGCAATGGAAGTTACAATGATTAAGCAATCACTTGAAAAGCCCCACTGAAAATACACCTCAAAAGAATACGAAACCATGCTTGGGGGGCCACAAGGCTCATGATACAATGTGCTCTCTACTGTCTACACCAAATAATGCCTCTACTGCCATTGATCACAATTTTGCCACTTGCAGATCGAAGAAAGTTGTTGAAGGATTCATTCAACGCATACAGACAGATTCAAGCCAAGCAAGCACGAACGAATTTTGAATAAAGATTGCAGTCTAACGAGCTTAATGTCTCACTTCGATATCTCCCTTATAAAGCACACTTCCCCGCTGCCACGGGGAGGTGATAGCAGGTGCTTATCTTGATCGCCATCCTCGCTTTCAGTGGGCTCCTGGGGTGTTACAGTAGACATCGACCCACTCCCATCTTCTTCTGGGGCACAATGAAAAGAATTAGCAAGTACGGAGTAGTAAATATGAAGTTAGAACCAACCAAAAGTTCATAGCAGAGATATTTGGTGTATAGTATAGTAAGATCTGTTGTTTGTATTCATGAGAGGACGCAATTCGTACTTGAAGACAAATATAAGAAACCACCTGCACAAATATGGTATTCAGGAAGCTGTTTAACACTCGTTACTTGAAGGCTTTCGGGAAGGAGACAGCTGCAGAAAGCACCTGAAATTTAACAGCAATTAATCATTCAATGTGTTACGACAAATACTCAGATACAGTCTATTGGTATACAAATATTAGGGGAAAACCACTGATTCTTGGACTTTATAGTTGATGTGATGCATAAATAAAAGGAAAAGTATAGAAGTCGAGGGAGATGATGAATCAGGAAGAAATTATTACCAAGTCTGGCAAGTCGATTCACCCACCCGGGAATCGACTTCCTAGTCAGTCTCCTAGCCATATCATCTGTGAAATGGTTGCAGTTCTTGGAGATGAGGTGGTAGGTGTCCCCATGGTATTCAGAAGCCACATTTTCTATAAAAGTTCGGAATTCATATGGAGCTAGGTTAATCTGACCCAGCGGGATTGAACATCTGTAGATAAAACCTGGGCAGCTCTTAGGCTCCACTTCAAACACCCCGCTTATAGGAAAGTCGTGCGCTCCAAAACCATATTCCATTCCATGGACTGGAAATTTTTGCAATATATAACATGCGGAAACAAAACTGAAAATTAATTCTTAGTAAAGTCTCATTTGTTCATTTCTTCATTTTGCAACATCGTTCCATCATCAGGTTACAATAAAACGTCACTTTATTGTTCTTTTATTTTTCACATGCCTAGTCTACCAAATAAGTCTTCAGAGAAAATACACATGCTTATAGAAAGAGAGGTAGAGATCAACTTATCTGGTCACAAAAAGACCGCATAATGGCACACAACAATTTTAAATAAATAAATAAAACATATTTGTATAATCACTTTAAAATCATATCAAGAGCAATCAACTAATATTCACCGTCTCCGTGTCTTGTGCAACTAGTTACAGAGATGCTTCAAGTGTGCCTACTTATGATTGGTTTATGCACAGAATATATTCTTTAATAGATACATAACCCAAGCAACCCGATGATTTATCTGGAATTTCATACGGATCCACTCATTATGAAGATAAAAGCATATCTTAGAGAAGCAAAATCCACACATGTTGCCAAATCACACAACTACACAAGTCGATACAGCATGAGCATCTATAGAATATTTTTAGAATGGAAATGAGGGAAAGTTTGTCACATCTGCATGCTGTTTTTGCAAAAAGAAGCTTACTTTTCTGCTTTATTGCTCACTTTACTTTCGAAGATTGTAATGAACGAAAATGGAGAAAAAAAAAAAGAAGATAAAATGAACATGTATATACAAAGATATCCATGAAGGAAAAAGGAAATAGAATCAGTCTAGAGTCATTTAAGTCTAGAAGTAACTCATAAAGCACGAAAAAGATCAAAATTGAAAACAGTGAAGAAAAGGGAGTTCAGTCATTGCTGCCCCCAAAAACCTTGGCATTTGTAACATGCTTCGAAGGACCAATAACCAACAGCATCTCTAGAGGAAGACTCGAGAATGCTTGTAGACATTAGAAACTGTTCAATTATTTATTTTCCGAAAACTACACCCTACCAATTACTTCAAATCATTCCTATTTACGGCTCTAATTTTCTAGATCTACATGGCTATTCAAAGAAAGTCGAGGCTACATCACGAGTCCCAGCACACTTAACATGCCAATAAAGAGAGATTCAAAGTGAAATGGATGTGATTGCAATCTCCACTTCCTTATTCCATCTTTTTCTTGGGTCTAGGAGCCAGAACCTCAATCCTCCACACTACAAAAGGCACAAACAAACATAGCCTAGCCTACCCACAAAGAATCATCTCTAGAACCAAATATGGAATATTGGAATACTAATTCAGACTTAGTTTTAACAAATCAATAAGCTCAACAGAAAAGGGCAAACACTCTATTAAAAACCTGTCCTTGAAACAACAAATTTTCAGTAAGATTTCAGAAACTCTATCACACAGGCCAACCCCAATATGTTTGAATAACTAGAGAAAAACCCAAATCCTTAAAAACCAAGAAATGTTAAGCAAAAATAAATGCACATAAACATAAACATAAAACATAGATATATGCAAAAGGGTGGATTGATTGGGTGGTGCTGACCTTCAATCCCAGAATGGAAGATGCCAAACCCAAACCAAATGGTATAGTGATTGATGGGAGTAAGGTCATAGACGTTCAAGATAACCTGCGAGCCGCGGCTGACGTTGCTGCTATTGGTGTCGGCGGTTGAATCGCTCGCATTCGCAGGCTCTCGGCTTGAACAAGAATGTACGATGTTCCCTTCGCCCATTTGATTACCCTTTTCAAGAAACAAAAAAAAAAGGCCCCTTTTTTTTTTTTTCTCCCTCTGGTTAGCGATGATAAAACATCCCAGAGTGAGATGTTTTGAGTAGTTTCGAGTGTGATTTTCGAACCCTCAAATCTTGAACGATATGGGTCTCTCTCTCTCTGGGATTCTCTGATTCTTTCTCTCTCCGACTAGTGATTACACTTCTGGGAGAAAGAAAACTATTTTCGTTTACTATTTGCTCCCCTTATCAAGCTTAGACTCCCTAGAGCCTTAGATCTCACTGCAAATTGCCAAATTTCGTTTTCTTTGTCATGGAAGAAATGGATAGAGACAATCAATTATCAGAATTTCGGAGATTAATATATTATTACATTAAATGTACGGAGGAATTAATTGAAATAATATACAGAGTATAAATTTGAACAGAGTGACGTGTAAAATACTCCGTATTTGTTTATTGGATGTCCAATAATAACATGTATGATAAATGATATAAAATGATTTAAAAATAAAAATAAAAGATTGTTTGATAATGATGACAATTATTGATGAAACAACGTTCATATACATTTATTTGTATGAGTTGTCGAATTATTTGGCTTTTGAATTGTTTAAATTAGATTATAAGTGGGTTTTTTTTTTTTTTTTTTTTTCAAGAAAAAATTGTCGTTATTATCTAAGAGTGTATAATATGTGCGGAGGTTCATGCTTTACTTACGTTTTTTTTTTTTTTTTTTTAAATCTCATACTTTACTTGATTATCTATTTTTCACATACTTTTGATATGTGTCCGACAAGGAATAAGAAGTTGAAATTGATAAGTAATCTGCAAGCTTTTTTGTACAAGGCTACAATTTAATTAATTACAAACTTACAATATGAAAAGAAAACGTGACGAGAGTTGAAGTTATATTCTAAGAAGACCGATTGCTCAAGTTATTATTCTCAAATTTATACACTTGGTAGACATCAAGCTTTGAAAGTTGGACTTAGCTTATTCGGGTGGATCATACACCACGTGAAGGGAAATTCGTGGAAGAGTGATACAAGGAATTTCTGATACAAATCTAGCAAATGACGTCAATAATTATAAATATGAGATTTGAATTGCGAAAGTGTTCCATTTTGATTTATTTCTAAACGAGAGGTTTCGTGGATATTTTCGAGTAGGATTCATATGTTTCTTTACCACTTTTACTTGTTGAAATAAGTAAAGGATCTACAACACTAAATATAGAGCTAATGCACAATTGTTTAAATTTGTCAATCTTTACTCCTTTTAAGTGAATTCTTGACTCTCTTTGTGTTTAAGATTGTTCTCCATGACTTTTAGACAAGTTCATCCATCATCAACTATTATGTAACATTTATCATCCAATGACATAATAAATACTACCACGAGTATTTCAGTATGCATAGTTTTGAACACTTCTTAGTTATGGTGGTCTCATCATTGAATCACCTTCTTCTACGTTCATCATGTAGTGGATATGGTCACAAGCAAGCTCAATATGCAAACACCTTTGGAAAGGAAAGAAATAAGGGTTGTGAATGCAACATTGAGTGATGATGAATGTTTTAACAATAACTTTGTGGTTTCACCATAATAGTTCAATCCATCAATCAACCCTAATGCTTGGAGATTTTCCTTATGAATACTAGAAACTTCAAATGATGATCTTTCTCAAATCTTATGATGAGAATTTTTAAGCTACTTTTGAAATAATAAATCAAAATATAATAGTTACAAGTTGATATCAAGGTGTAATTTAAAACAACAAATAAACCATGGGAAATCGCTACGCAACTCATGAAGATTATGCTTTCGAGAGAAACTCACTTTAAGATGATGTTTACGTTTCCAATTCAAATAATGCCTTAGATGGTGTTTCAAAACGTGCTATAACAATGTATGGGACACCCTTTAATCAAGATGGTGACAAAGATTTTTTTAGGGAGATCTAGTTGTTACTTAAAGAAGAAATGCACAACAAGCAGTGTGAAGTTTTTAAAATTAATGAAACCATCTATGTGCAAAATAAAGATCTTCAAAAATAGAAAGTTGAACTTTAAAAGAAAGTTGTTAACTATAAATCATTCACAATGAGAGTAAAACACGTGAATGTGAACTAAATTATGAACTACAATATGCGAAAAAATAACTTAAGATGCTAAAATCAAACACATCTAAATAGATCATATCTTAACAATTAGCAAACCAAGGGTGA
Source organism: Ipomoea trifida (assembly GCA_003576665.1). Classification (NCBI taxonomy): domain Eukaryota; kingdom Viridiplantae; phylum Streptophyta; class Magnoliopsida; order Solanales; family Convolvulaceae; genus Ipomoea; species Ipomoea trifida. The sequence goes on from CP025646.1 coordinate 15,341,883, forward strand.
GCAATAGAAAGGGGCAAATCAAACCTAAATGCTACAAGTACTTAAAGGATACAATGCAAGGAAAATCCAAGCCATTCATTCATGAATTTAATCTTTGCACTCAATCAATATGAATAAGGAGAGAAGATAATGTGTGTCATTATTGTAGCCAATAGGATCACATCAAGCCAAAGTGCTTCAAATGTTTAGCCAACATGAGATAAGGGAGACGAAAAACTACCATAAAGATAAAAATAGACCCTAAACTTTAAACCTTGTATACTATATGATAAGTTTGTGTTTGAAAATTAAATTTAACATGTTTTATTGTTGATGATAGTGTAAATCAAGAGTTACGTTCAAGATGATAAAATCTATTGTTGAAGGTGTCACTTATAATGTTGCAACACAACTTGAGACAACCAAGAACCAAAGAAGTCTTACATATGGGATTACATAGCCAATTCACTAAGAAATCCTCAACACAAGTTTAGAAGTGGATAAATGATCAAGGGGGATTTGTTATGTGTACTAAAAGATTCACCTTGGGCCTTGGTGCTCTATTAAGATCTTGAAGAAAATATTTAGAAAGATCATTAAGTATGAAAGGCAAAAGCCAAAAAGATCTAGGAAGGAGCTACCTTTCTTCTATAACTCGTGTTTTAAGCTTGTCATGAAAATCATATTCGGATCCTTTGTGTCTACATAGTACATATGAGTCTTAAATTTATAATTTTTTTTTTTAAGGTCAAGTAAAAAAAAAAGTTATTATTGCATTACCATTTCAAATTTTGGTGTGCATTACCAACTTTAAAAGATTTGATTATTAAAAAAATTACTAATTTTAAAAAGAGTCATTTCCACTTTTGGTCCTATTGTTATTGGGGCATTGCCAATTTTAGTCCACTTCATTAATTTTTGCCACATTACGGCCAGTCTTATTTAGTCATTGCCACTTTTAGTCCACCGTTAAAATTTTCGTCAAATTACCGTCTAAAATAAGAGTACTTTTGGTCTTTTCATGCTTTGGTCATCTCCTTGACCCTTTGCAGTGGTTTTCCTTACACATTTTCATCAATTGAAGAGGTCCGGCGAAAGCCATGTGAGCCACATTACAAAGGCATGGCTTTCGTCGGACCTCTTCATTGGATGAAAATCTGTAAGGAAAACCACTACAAAGGGTAAAGGACATGATCAAAGCATGAAAAGATCAAAATACCCCTCTTTTGGACGGTTATTTGACGAAAATTTTAACGGTGGACTAAAAGTGGCAATGACTAAATAAGATTGGCCGTAATGTGGCAAAAATTAATGAAGTGGACTAAAATTGGCAATGCCCCAATAACAATAGGACCAAAAGTGGATATGACTCTTTTAAAAAATTCGATTATTACGCTACTAAGTTTAGCAAAGTTCAACTAATTGCTCCTATGTATTAATATATTACTAACTTTAAAAGATTCGATTATTTCTTATGATACACTAACCTACACCTACTAGTAGAATATGTTCTATTGTAATTACCAACTCTAATTGGGAAAATAACAGTGATATCATGAGACTACAAATTACTACTAAGTTTAACAAAGTTCAACTAATTACTACATATAGGAGCAACAAGAGGCTATGTTGTGGCCTCATCAATAATGACATAATTTAGTTAAGAATTATTTACTCAAATAAACTACCAACGAATTATTCTTCAAGTACAAATACCTCAATTCCTCTTTTAAGATTTCTAGTTTAAGTCTTATAAATATAGTAATAAATATTAATAAAACTCCTTTTATATAAAGTCCAATTATATTTCAACTTTAAATTAGTTAAAATGCATAAGGTTCTCTACTTAAACCTCTCTATCTGTTGTAACCCAAAGAGTCAATACCCCATCACGGAGTTTGATCCTGTGACATTCTTTCAAGGAGAGCCACATAAATACCAACTGAGCACAATGTGCTTAGCTTCTCTGCCTAAACCTAGACACCTAGTAATGAATGTTGTACACTTCATAACTTAAAAAGAGTAACATTTGTCAATAATCAACAATAAATAAGGTTGATGAAAAAGGCACAATAACTTGGAGCAAAGAACTAGCTACTTAATCTCCCAACTCATACAAAGACTTACTTACAGTGCATGCATGCTTGCTAACAATCAACAAGTACAGCTTTTCCACCTAATAATATGTAATATCACAAGGATAAAACCTTCAATATAAGAAAAAGATGAAAATAAAAGAGACAAATATGATGAACAGGCATAATGGTGCATTAGCTATTAATCTCCCAAACCAAATGGCTAAAACATACTTATAATAAGATAATCTGGTGACCTCCTTATCCCATTTTAAGAGCTCTAGATGTTGTTGGGCATAACCCCATTGGACTTTTCTTCCATTAAAATCCAGAAGAGTAAGAACCGCTTTCTCATCCACTTGACACGGCTTTGGTAACCTCGGGGAATTGTATGTATGTACATATATCCCCGTATCCAAGAGACTCAACTCTGCTTTTTTCCCGCTTTCGAGAGGAAAGAAGTATCCTAGAGATGGATGGCGCTTGTTGATGGTCAATCGTCTAACAACTAACGACACAGCTTGCGGGTTTAGTTAGGGCTGAAATATTGCTAGCAGCGATAACGTCCAGGTGTTCCCATGTCAGCCTTCGTCTCTCTGCAACTACATTCGACAGCGACTTCTCTTCCTCGAGTTTGCTTTGGCAGGCACACACGAGCTCCTCATCCATCTCCGTGATCACTTTCCTCACGTTTTGTGTCAGGTTCAGAATCGCTTTGTTCCAATGGTTTTGGCTATTCCTCTCGAGAGCTGACACTACAATCGGCATTATCACATCCTTGTTGTGCATAACAAGGTTAAGGATGTTGTCGTTGTTCCATAACAGGTGTGCTCGCTCAGCTACCTGAAAAAAAATGGTAAGAAAAGAAGAATAAGCTAAGCTGCTCATTTAGGAGCAAAATGTCAGTTTGAATCAAGCTCTTTTTGGTATGCAATTATGGTTTTCTTGTTTAGGTGGTATGTCTAGGTTTTGTGTTAATCTTAGTCCTTTTGTCCGAGGTTCTAAAGAAAAAAGTCGATGTAAAACCTAGAATATACCATCCATCCGTCTAAACTTTCTTTAAGTAGCCCGTCTTATGCTTTTCACCTTAGTTATTTGTCCACACGGAGATAGAGAAAAGAGAGTTTAGATTGCATATGCTAACAAAAGAAATTATCACCTGGAAATGTGAGCTGTTGAGGCAAGACCCTAAGCGCCGAAACAGTGGCACCATGATCTTTTGAAACTCAGAAATGTTGATCAGTTCCAGAAGCTCTTCTATCTCGCTGATAAACATCAACTCCTTTTGGCTATTTTTCACGGGCCAATATTTCAAGAGTTTTTCTATCACGATGCTACCCAGATTTTGATCCTTTTCTACAAACTGTACAACACAGTATGCAAGCTGTTGATGATAGACCCCCAATGATTTCGGCTTGTGTAAAGGTATCAAAGCCCGAGAGAAAAACAACTTGTGCTCCTCTTTCAATGGCAAAGCAAAGCCACTAATCACACTCCCAAAAACCTCTAATAGTTCTGAAATCCCATTATGCCGTTGAGTCTCGAAAACAAAGCCATAAAATATATTACTGACAGCATTTCGGATAAAAGGCCTGTGCATCATGAACTTTCCATATAGCCGATGGAGAACAGATTTCAAGCATTCTCTTTCCCTTGGGTCCTCGGAATCAAATAGATTTAGTAATTTGAGTATGAAAGAATGGTGTATATATTTCTTTGCTGCCTTTGGATCAAGAGAACTTAGGCTTATGAATTGAAGGAATAGGTCATACACGAGTTGTAAGTGATACCAGGCGGGATCAAATAATGGTTCTTCATCATCACCTTCCCCTCGAGCAGATTGGGAGGGATACTTTGGAGGAAAGTCTCTAAACAAGTTAATGGCGCACATCTTGCAAACCGCAGCTATTGCTGATTCAGTGCATTTCACAGATCCCGAAGTAACAAAATCATTGAGCTCTGATAATACCTGTCTCTTCAGATCTTTCTCCGCTGAGTTTTTATCCGGATCACTGAAATCATACACGGAGCAGCAGAGGTTCAATTTACTCAAAAACAAGCCTTGCTTTTCCCCATTCGAAACATCTTTAAAGCACACATGCGGTGCAATAGACTCCCCTCCAGCCACGATGTTCGCTGGAAAAATCGCAGATGACATGCGTTTCACTACATTAAGCCGGTTTGCTATGACATTGCAGCTGTTTGTAAATTGAACCCCATTGCCCGCGTTCGTAGGGTTGTTGATCGAATTGCTCAAAGAGGAATCTTTTGGGTCCGATTTCAGTGATTTCCGAGGAATTTTTGCAAGAATTTGCTTAAGCATAGTAGCAACGCTTGAAGTTGCAGCCAAGAGTGGACCTAAAGCAAGATATACAATGAATATAAGGAACAACACAGAAAACTAGCATGACATGAGTAGCACAAAGAAATAACATTTCATGATTCATACATAAGCATAATGCTTAAAATCATATTGCCAATGATGCCAGACATAAACCAATTGCAATACCAAAGTTTCATATTTCTATTCTCAAGTTATAAGATACCAAATTTCACTCGGTTATTACTTTCAAACCACTCAATGTTGAACATATACACAAAGCCCATGCTTTCAAGGTTTTTAGCTTCAATTAAACCTAACTAAGCTTACTAATTTCAAGAACATTCCTCTTGCTGTGAATGCTATAATTTAAATCCAATCAAACTGAGGAATTGTGAGAACTGTCTACTCTACACTATGTTCCACAGTACAGATCTCAGAAATTTAAGATCAGAATCCAACAAAAGACTCCAAACACAAATCTGCACACCCAAAACCTAACAAGTATGCATGTATAAAACACAGATCCGGGACTGAAACCAGAGAACAACACTAACACACAAGAAGAAAGAAATCCCAGATCATTAAATCCACAAGTGACAACTTTTCTTTCTCCAAAACTTCAAAAAGACAACAAGATATCATTTTTAATTGCACAGATACATATACATATACATTAATTACGTCTTAATTTAAATGGGAATGGGTTAAAGATTCCATCTTTAACTGACCCAAAAACTCAAAATTGACAAAAATTAAGCAGAGGAGAGAGAAATGGAACCTGGGTTAGTGTGGGTCTGATGAGCGATGAGGAAAGAAGAAAAGGGCATAAAGATTCCTGGGAGAATTAGCAGAGATGAAGAAGCAGAAGAGAATGCAAGAATACTAAAACCAGCAGGGAGGGAGGGAGAGAGTGCAATCACATCACATCATGGTCTTCCTCTTTTAGCTTTGGATTGAAGACACAATGATGGGTGTGGAGGAGCCCATTTCTCTCTTTTATTTATTTTCCCCCCCTCTGGCCTCTGGGTACCGAGAAAACACCACTCTTTTTTGTAAAACACAAACGTTTTTTTTTTCTTTTCCTTTTCTCAGTTGTTGTTGTTGTTGCTGATTGATTGTTTTGTTTTGTCTGTTCTACGGACGACTATGTTGTGTTCTTGTTGAAAACCTCTTTAAGTACTACTGCTATGGCCTCTCTCTCTCTTTCTCTCTATCTCTCGAGTGTGGTGCAAAGCATGATGAGCGAGAAAGGCAATGAATGACAGAGAAATTGCCGGCATCAGACGGCGGTCACCCCTTCCGTCATCTCTCTTTTGTAACGTAAATTTAATTACTGCCGTTACTTGCTACCCTACTAACCCCACTTCAAAAATACATGTACTCAATTATATTTGAATATATTCAAACTTTTAGAGTGTTTTTATTTCAAATTTAAATTGATTAATGATAAATATAACGGATAAGATGAGATAAAATGAGTAGAAATTACGGTGTAAATGTTTAAAATTTATTATTTTTAGAATAAATTAATGATTTTTATTTAAAAATTAAAGATATAACACTAATGATAATTTTTTCTGTAATCTGTTTAGATTGTTTTTATTGGGTAAATTTAAATGTACTCTTAAATTAGAACAATTTTTATATAAACACATAAAAATAGAAAATAAAATCAATAACCTTTGTAATGTGAACATTGTTTGTTATAATAAGGCATTGTTAACGTCACTTTCATATAAATCATGTATTGCCTATACGAGCATCACGCTTTCCATCTTTACCTTTTATTCTTTAGTCAAACTGAAAACATGTACTGTATGATTTTTTGTCATTATGAATAACTATAATCGTGATTCTTCATCGACACATCTATCAAGGACAATCATAGCGTGTCCAACAAGGCCCCACAAAAGATAGACATGACACTATATATACGTGGATATCAATCTTTTTTGAGATTTTATAAATTTTTAAGAGTTTGGTTTAAAAGAAAAGATATTTAAAAAAAAAAAATTCATTTGACTAATGAATTGAATATATAATAAATAGAACATATAAAATTAGATAAAGTGAGTACAATGTATGGTGTAAATGTATAAAATTTATTTTTGAAAATCTAAATTAATGTTTTTAATTAAAGTTAAATAATAGTATAACACTTTCCCAAAAAAAAAAAAAAAATAGCATAACACTAATAATGACTTTGCTCAATTTTGTTTAGATTCTTTTTATTGTGGAAAGTTTAAGTATACTATTAAATTAGAACAATTTTTATACACAATACATAAGATACTATTAACGCGACTTTCATATAAAGTATTTATTGTCTACATGGACATCACGTTCTCCATCTTTACCTTTTCTTCTCTAGCGAAATTAAAAGCAAAGTAGAATCTCAAACAAAACATGTATAACATTTGTCATTACGAATAACCACAATTGTAATTGTTCATCGACACAACTATCATATCAAGGACAATCATAACGTATCCAACAAGGTCACCGCGAAGGATAGCCATGACACTATAACAATTGATAAACGTGACTATCCATCTCTTTCATTCAAGCCTGTACAAATTTTTAATATTTTGATTAAAATATAAGATTAAAAAATGAATTTAATTTAATCAATGAATAATAAATAGAATATATAAAATGAGAGAAAATTTGTAAAAAGTATGGTGTAAATGTGTAAAATGTATTTTAGAGAATCTAAATGAATGTTTTTAACTAAAGTTAAATAACAGTACTCTAATAATGACTTTCCTACACCTTGTTTGGATAGTTTTTATTTGAGAAAGTTTAACTATACTTTTAAATTGTACAATTAAACACAAAAAATTAAATTTAATAATAATTAAAAATTAATAAAGAACATAAACAATGAAGATAGAACTGGTTTGATCATTGAATAGTAAACAAGACAGACAAAATGTGACAGGGGATAACAATTTTGATATAAACACATAAAGATAGAAAAAAAAAATCAATAACCTTTGTAATGCATAAGTTATTTGCTATAATAAGGTACTATTAACGTGACTTTAATATAAAACATTTATTGCCTACATGGACATCGCGTTTCTCATCTTTACATTTTCTTCTCTAGATAATAAACTAAAAACAAAGTAGAATCTCGATGAAAAACATGCATGGCATTTTGAGAATAACCAAAATCATGGTTGTTCATCGACACAACTATCAAGGACAATCATAACATATTCAACAAAATAACCACGAAGATCAGTCATGACACTATGATAGACACTACTATCAATCTTTTTTCGAGATTGTACAAATTTTTAAGAGTTTGATAAAAAACGATAATCTTTTTTTATGGGAACGTTACATTTGTACACAGTGTAAATCTGATGTCTATAAACGCAAGAATCGTTTTTACGGGAATGTTACATTTGTACAAAGTGTAGATATGATGTCTATGAACGCAAGAATCGTTTTTATTGGAACGTTACATTAGTAATAATTTCTTTTGTCGCAAATTTTAGTGGGTAATTAGTAACGTACTTGATTTTACGGAGCAACTGTTGTTTTCACCATGGGTTAAAGTGATGAGGTGAGATTTGTTAATGATTGAATGGGAATGATAAAAGAGAGATGCTTTTCAAGAAAGAATTTTAATTCCTTTTGTGTATTTTAATGGACATTATCCTTCCTTATGGTTAGAAGATAGCGATTGATAAAAGCGGCATCAAATTTGGACTATTCTTATATATTAATTCATCTTTAATAGAGATCTTCAATTAAGGTTGGTGTTCTGAAACAGGCAAAGGTTTTTAATGTGGTAGCATGCACAAGATTTCAAATTAAATATTTGTTTGGAATAAGTTTTCTTAAATAAAATAAAATTTTGACTGTATTGAAAAATGGGTCAGTTACTTGTGAAATAATTTTACGTATCTTTATTTGGGTTGGATCACGATGGAAATGTAATATTTAGGTTGGAAAATGTAATACTAACCATGAATAAATTATTTGCTAAGAAAAAGTATAATATTTTTGAGGAAAAATGTAATACTTTTAAATAAAAATGTATCATTCAGGGTTGAATAGTTACTTATAATAAGAAAAAATGTAATATTAATCACGGATAAATTGTTTAATTGTTACTTACGAGAAAAGTGTAATATTTGTGATGAAAAATGTGATAGTTTTGATGAAAAATGTAATACTTTTAAATCAAAAAGTAATATTAAGAGTTGAAAAGTTACTTATAGTGAAAATTGTAATACTTATGTGGAAAAATATAATACTTATAAAAAAATTTGACTAGTCTCACGGATGAGAATAAGTGAGACAGTCTCATATAATAATTTGCCTTGAAAATTTGAATTTTTTTAATCTATTTTTGTCCTTTATACTTATTTTTTTTGGGTTCAATTATAAGTTTCTCCAATCAAGATACACTAAGATTCTATGCACCGAAACTAATCTTGTTAATGCATGACTGCCTAGTAGGACTAGTTTTAAGCTGGATATGATCCAAGTCATCTCATCTGCACCACACGAGTCTTTGTATTTGCTTTAGATTAGACAATAAAAGATATTTATTACTCCAAATTTAAAATAGTGTGTAATTTAAGGCAAAAAATATTGGTTGTGTAGTTTCTTTAATTCTCTATTTTCTTCTTTCATTTCTTCATTATTTCATTCACTTTTTCTAATGAAAATTAATAGTTTCACTGGTTTCAAACAAATAATAAGCCCGTTAAATGACGGGAAAAGTAGTAGTTTTTTTTTTTTTTTTTTTTTTTTTTTTTTTTACTTGAAGTTTAAGGTTAATTGACTCAATTGCATAAATTTAACAAGTTAGCGACTCAATTGTTTAAAATTAACAAGTTGAAGTGTCTAATTAAAAATTTTAATTATTTAGGGCCTAAACATAGTTTGAATTATATAGTTTAAGGATCCATTTATTAGGTTTTTTTTTTTTGAGGGGGGGGGGGTAATATAAAGGAAATGGTAGAAAAGAAAAAAAAAATTACAAAAATATAAGCAAAAAAATCTACAATATTATCAAAGAGAACCATGTTTAAGCCTTTCAAAGGACTATGCAAGATTGCAAGGTATAAGTAACTATGATGTTCTATCATTCAATTTGCACAAATATTTAATCTTTTTTGATGTATTTAATTGAACAATTTTAATCTTACCTATCAGATCTCTAGCTAGCTTATGCCTTATAGTTTCAAACAAATGGAAATGTGAATCTCTAACATTGCTAACATGTTTCACTTTAATTTGTTTAATGCACACAAGATGGTTCAATGGTTTGAAAACCTATCTTTTATCTAGACATAATTGAAGATCACATTAACTAATACTTAGGGGAAAAAAATAAAATCAAAAAGAATTTGTACCAATATAAATTAAAGAAAAACACACACACATAATATACAATCTAACACTGCAACTTATTAAACTAATAACAAATTTTCTATACATGAGATATAACAATGATTCTTTAAGTGAAGAATTAAACTGAATTATTATAGCTTTTATACATTATATATTACACATTAATAACTGATTTATTCAAATTGAGTCAATAAATAAGATATATAATGTTAAAGAAATTAATGAAGGAAATAAATTGACTGAAATTAGATTAAATTATTAAAGTTTTGATTCAAAATATGAGACACGATTAAGTGATTAACACCCAAAAAAAAATAAAAACATAACCTGAGATAGAAATTAACATTAATTTTTGCTACAATATAATTTTATGTGTAGTCATACTCCAAACTCGTACTCCTTGGAGTAATAATTCTTGTGCTTATATATTTGTTTCAAGTACAGACACGTTGACAGAAACACAAATGCAAATAACAACATTATTGCTCAACATGCCCTACAATGTACTTTATAAGCAACTTGATAAATTAAATTCTACAACTCTCTAATTAAAAAAAAAAAAAAAAAAAAAGCGGTAATTGAGTAGCTGGAACATAATTCTCATACCAGAATGTCACAAGTTTGATCCTTGCCAATAATCTCGTTGTTACAGGACATACGTTTCTTACGCCATCCAAACAAAAAATTCACTTTTAATTCTCAATTACAACGATATTTACACTTTTGGTTCTCGGTGTTGACTTGTTTCATTTCTAATTCTCAACTTTAAAAAAAAAAAAAAAACCCCTTATAATTTAAAGTGCTTTTTGAAAATTTAAGTAAACTTAGACACTTTGCATATTTTAGATTAAAAATAGAACAAAATGAAGTTGACAAAAAATGGAATATAAATTTTTTTTTTTGAACTAACTATTTGTTGTAATATTTTATTGTTTGTCTCTATAATAAGTTCCATTAGTTCCTGACAAGATGAGATCACCTTTCTTCAATATCACCGACACAATTTCAGCACTTAATTGAAGTATTTAAAATTTTATTTTCCTTTTTTGGATTTTTACGATAATTAAATTGTCAGTTTGATTTAAAATTGTAATATGGGTCGCGTCAAAATGTCAAATTAAGATATATATATTTTTTTGTGGGGGCCGAAGTATTTTTTTTATTAGTAAAAAAGAAAAAAGCTTTATTATTTTGGAGGTAGGGTAATGATATAGGCGTGAAGAATAAAAAACAATGAAGATGTATAACGTAAGTGGTTGTTCCATGAAGTGAAACCTCAAAATTGGGAGACAAATGGCTTTATCTTTTTACAAAAAAGTTCAATTTAGTCCCCAAAATAAGAATCCTTCACCAAGCAATTCCTAGTGGTTTGCAGGCTAAACCAATGATGTGCCATAATTTTGTGCAAATTTTGCATCAATATAATATTCATCATAGCCTTTCATTTCAATTACTATGCACCAAATTATATTATGAATCACTAATAAATGTTACAGTAATTTTTAATGTATTATTATAAGTTCATCTTTAAATAATTTATTAAAAATAAATATATAGTACACACTAAAAATGAAATTTTACTCTGTATTATACTAAAAATGAACAAGTGTGTTAGTGATTCATCTTGCAATAATGTTGAGCATGTTCCATAGTATATGCACAATGGGGCATATGTGCAAGTGAATACATAATTATTGAGTGAAGTATTGAACAATTTTTTTTAAAACTAAATAACCTCTAACTTTATAGTAAAATGTTAATTGAAATTTGACAAAAGTTTCTTTATACTACTTTTTAAGAGTTTTCATTATTTTAAGCACTCTGTATGATATAAAATTATTGATGTTGCTTAAGCATGATTAATTTATGAGTTAATTATAGAGTTATTCCAAAAAAATTTATGAGTTAATTATATTGCATTTATTATCATTAAGATAGACATTAACAATCAAATTAGTCTATTAATTATAGAGATAAATCAATGCCTTCACTTATATATAATTATGCATTAACTAAGGTGGCAATTTGAGGGTTTAAGGTGATAACTTTAGTTAAACAATATATCATATAATACGTGAAGTTGGCATATTCTAAGTTCTTATGTCACCCATTCAATTTTTTTTTAATTTTTTTTTTAAATATTGGTGACTAAAACATGTGTGATACTAACAAATATTGTAACATGTCAACTACTACTACGTAATGTGATGACATCTCTGTTACCCTTCTAAATGAGTGGTCACATGATTGAACTCCAATGATAGGGGCGGCATTGATTCTTTGTGCTAAAAATGATTGAGAAAGGATAAAACAATTACTACTTTGTAAAGAATCATATGAGTGTTAACTGGCAAATTATACTATGGATCACGGTCTACCTTACATTGTAGACCCTAGTCCAAAAATAACCTTTATATTCTGTATCTGTAGTTAACACATTCTGTACATGCAGTTGACAGCTTCTATACCTATAGCTATCATATTATATGCCAACAATTATCAAGTTATTTGTTTACATGTACATAAATTGTTAGCTATAGGAGTATAGGTACAGAATATATTAACTGAAGGTACATAAGTTTTGTATCGGGTGAATTCGCCCATTTTGCACTCACAATCTTGTTAGTATTGTGTAGCCTCATGTTATGTAGTTTTGTCTATTGATCACCCTTTTAAGTGAAAAAAAAAAAAAAAAAGAAGGTAGAATTACATACATGAAGATTAATGAAGTGCAATATAATATTAAATTGAAGTTGAATTCTCACAATATATTAGGTGTAGCAATGAATTCATATCCCTGAAGTTGATGATGATTATGAGCATATATAATGTATGTTGTAATTGCAAATAATATCCCAGTGTTGGTGGGGTGACATGTGAGCAAATTAAAAGGAGCAGTGCAGATGGAAATGCATGTGACCTATCCTATGCTTATTAGTAACATTGTATGTATGTATTAATATCACAATTATATATGGCACAGTCGGTGTGAAACCTTTGCCTAATTAATCATGTGAACCCTCCCTCCCATGGCTGACGCATTATTAGTTTTGTTGTTTATTCATTTCTTCACTTCAATTCAATTCAATTCATTGGGGCACAATCCCTACACCCCTTAACTATATGCTCTTTCCATCATCATCTCTTCTTCCCTTTTTCTTTTATGCTAACAGACAAACCTACCCAACAAAGAAAGGAATCATCAACAAAGAAACCTATGGGACTTTCATTTTGAAACCAATATCAACTACCATAAAATCTAGTACGTACACGACAGAGATTCCTTCAACAATGGATTCAAAACCTACAGGGAAAAATGTCTAGCCAACCATACCAATATACCATGCAGTTTCCTACAATGATAGACAATCCCAAATCACAGAGTACAACAAACTTCCAAACAAGCAAGCAAGCAAAAATTCTAGAGTAAATTTCATAAACTCTTAATGTTGTGGGTAAACAACTGAATTATTTGGGGGGATTCCAATCACAACAAGAATAATAAATTATCATTTAAAGAATAACAAAAGCATTTGGGAATGAAAAGAACAGCAGTTATTCGGATGGGATGTACCCAAAAAAAAAAAAAAGAAGAAAAAGAAGAGATGGGAAGACATAGGAGGGCAACTGGGGAAGGACTGTACTGTACTTACACGGCCTTAAAACTGCTAACACAATTGTGAGGTAAGCGATGTAGACACAAGGCGGAATATACCAAGGGGAGAAAGCATATATATATATATATATCTAGATGACGACATAGCAGAATAAGCATTTCTACGTGGGAATTACGATATGGAGCAGAGAACACAGGTTAAGGTCCATGGAGAAATGGAGCCTACTGAAGAACTAGGTGCTTTCTGCTGGGAGCTGGCCCATGTTCCCGGGCCTGTTTGCAAGTTTCGGCCTCCACTCGGTCCGTCCTTTAACAATCTCGTCGCCACCCTCAAGACGAAGCAAATGTTGGCATTCCACAGTTTCAGGGTTGTCAACATTGTTTCCCAGAACAGAGGTGAGAGACTGCAGGACGCTGTCCCTCCCGCATTCCTTCCTGTACTCCAGAGTCATGGCAGCTAGCTCATAATTCTCCAGAATTGGCAAGGGGGCGCTCTGCAAGAAAATAACATTCCAGCAACTAGGATCCCGACATACTGTTGAAAGAAGCAGTGCAAATTCATGAAAATTACTATAGAGAGGAGGAAGCAGATATCTACCTCCAAAATCCAGCCAATATACTTCACATTATTAACATGCTGGTTCACATCCAAATCACTCCACTTTGGCTGCAAATTTAACAAATCCCATGTGTTATACAATAAGCATGAGTATAACACACAATGGGAATAGAAAAGGAATTACTCCGTAATATATACGTACAGTTAGTCCAGTTAGAATGCAGTCTGCTGCCTCGTCGTTAAGCTTTGGTAATTTCCTACTATCCTCTTCAACAATTGGAGCCCTAACCGAAAAGTGCCTTCCGATTTCAGTTTTAACTTCATCAGGCATTTTTGCTAACCTCCTTGTCTCTTTATTCATCATCACCCACACACTGAAAGCAATTCAACAAGTAATCAGTAATTAAAAAAAATCATTAATTAATTCAAATGATTTTCTGACTCGAAGTAGCATTTTTCCACTTTCCATATCCTTAATAGTATATACAGTTTAGCAACAAAAATATTATGAGACGAAATGAAGAAGCTTTATTCAGGTGCAAGAGATATGTATGGTTCATTCGGTATTTAGGTATAGGCATAGAACTGCTAATATCTATAAAGGACAAAAAGATCTTCTGGATGCTTATATCATACCAACATTTAATCAAGGAGTCCCGAGTTGACAGAGAACAGTGTCCTTACCTGGAAGCTCTCATTAAAGTGTCCCCGGTATAAAAATCGCGGAGAAGCCAATCACGTCGCATACCATTCTTTCCTGATGCAGCTACCCAAGTATCTACTTCAACAAGATCACCCCTGATAAAAAGAAATTGAAGCTAGGATTTGAGGTCCTAAAATACTTGTTCAAGCATTCTGACTTATTCATTCTACATATGATAAGAGTACAGAGCACTTAATGCATGAACAGGGAGATTAGTGACCTGATGGCCTGAACAAGCAATACAATCTAATGTTTTACAATATAATCAGAAAGTATTTCCTTTAGATCAGCCATAGAGGTAATGGGAAATTTTGAATTAGCTAGATAACAGATAAATCAGCTATGAACTCAAATTCATACATCACCAAATTGACTCCTAGAACAAGAGAATTCATACAAGCATATTCCAAAACTTAATGCACACATTCTGAAATTTAACCACAGCCTGGTTCATTCAAAATAATGAAATTTAATGTCAAGGTAGGCACTATGCAGAATATAGTATCCTAGTATAAATGACTGGTATCCATATGCAATTCATGGAAGTAACATTCAAGGGGGAAAAAAACCTACCAAGCAGGGTAACGATCCACAATAACCTGCATTTTACTGACCACCCAAATCAAATTTTTCTTGCACATTTCTTGAGTTGAGCCAAACCCATCACCCATGATTCCCACCGTCTTCACATGGTTCAGTGCAGTTTCCTGCAGCTTGATGTCATCAATATATACTCAAGGCACCATAACATTGTAATCCTATAACTCCATTACATTGTTTTTAGGTTGCACGTCTAAAAAAGTACTATCTGTTCAATAAACATACAAGCAAAACACATAAATGCCTCAAGTATACCTGTAAATGATTCATCATTGTTTCTATTGATGCAGTTCTATCAGCTCCTATTTCATAAGACCTGATACTGAAATTTTGACGAAAAACAAAACCATCTTCAACAATTCGTCCCAAACCAAATGGATCAATGAGCATGTCAGGGCGCTTCGGCTTCCAATCTAGCATCATCCACTGCTTCTCAGCAGCCAAGAAAATAGTTGTTATGGCTGCAAGAAGCATGCTCCAATCCGGCAGCTGATTGATAATTGTCTTTGAGGGATGCGAAGAGGTCACCTCATCATCAGTCTTGAAGCCATCCATTACACTTGTCACACTTCCATTTACCTTTGGAGGCGCTTGTGCACTGGCCTTAACTTGCAAGTTTCTAGCGGTAGACGATTTCAACTTAATGCCTTGTGCATCTATGCTTGCAGGTGCACTTCCTCCAAACTTTGCAGATGTTTTGACACCAGATTCAGGGGGCACATGAGGACCAAGGAAAAAAGCAGCAGTGGCAACCATGATGAAGTTATTATACCTCACCAGTCTGTTTAAGTACAACAAAATCTCAAGTTCAACCCAAGTGAATCTTATAACTTAGGGAGATGAAAATTTAGCATACTCAGCAAAAAGCATCAAATGTCAACATTTCTCTCTGCATCATATTGTAAGTATCAGATCAAATTCAACCTCCAAAGTACAATATTTACATCAATAGTAGCCCCTTGAACTTAAGCTTCAAGTAACCGTATACAACAGAGCGGAGAAAAGATACAACTCTAAAAAAATCAATATGTTTTCAGTAATTATTCAAATAATTATTACTTTGATAGTAAGAAGAATTTCACCAAGTGAGGGCCAAGTTCCTCAAACAAAATTGCCGCTCCATTTGACAAATCCTAACAATTATGCAATAACAAAAAATATATGCAACTTAAAAAGCAACCAGAAAAAAGTTCAAAAATTAAGAGGGTTACTCTGTAGTTTCCACTAGTTTCATGAAATTTGTTATATACAGTAATTTATCAGAAGAATAATCAACAAACAAATTTCCAATTTTAGCTAAACAAATAAGCATTTTCCCATCAGAAGATTAACCACCAGTTTAAAATTTTAAAACGGACATAAATTTCCAAAACAATAGAAAATTTTATGAACAATAAACCAACATATCTTCCCAATAAAAGATGAATAGTTGTATAAATGAAGCATGATCCAAAGAACTCAAATATTTACATTTCCCAAAAATAAAAGAATTTTCAAAAAAAATGCATCCAACTATCCCAAAAGCAAGAAAAAATCAGAAATGTTCATGCACCCAAAGAGCCACATTTACGCAATGAAAAACAGAGAACAGATCTGGGAATCCGACCTCGAAAACCAAACCCATTAACTTGATATTCCACTAACCAAATGAACATCCATTTCTCCTTTAATACACATCTCCTATCCTCACATTACGTAAAATACAAGAGCATATCACTCAAGCCCCGGAGATCAAACCGCTTAGGCAAGCACAAATCCAGAAATTCGAAAACACAAACAAAAAAACAAATGAAAATGGAGATAAATCCTTACCTTAAAGCATTCGTGAGTGGAGTGAGTGAATATTGAGGAATGAATGCGTGGAAATGTAGGAAATGAGAGAGTTCAATTCCTGATCAGCAACCCATATTTCTAGAAGATTTCTTAGGGTTTGCAATCTCTTTTTTTTTTTTTGTTTTTGTTTTTGTTTTTCTTCTTGTTTATTGTGAAATTTGATATTCTTGTATTCTTCGTTTTCTGCGACTTTTTGAAATAGCTGAGAAAAACTTTGGCTCGGACTCTCGGAGAGAGAGGAGAAACAGCGGCTTTTTGATGGTAGGGATTGGGCGTTCTTGGACTACCTTTTATACTGTCCACCTGGCGCATGCATTTTAACTCCCACACTTTGCACCCTTCTTTTCAACTTATTCACAACTATGCCATTTCGCCTTTTGTTTTTTCCCATGCCGTACTCCCATAACTCCTCCGTAAGCTATACATCTGGAAGTAGGTCCCTTTGAAAAAAACGAATAATGTTTTTAAAATTATTATTGTCTTTACTAAGTTATACTGGTATAAAATCGCCTCACGTATTTTCATCCGTGAGACATATCGGGTCAGTCAATATGAAAATGCAATAATTATAATGAAAATATAATACTAATTATGAATAAAATGTTTATTATTTATAAGTGAAATCATAATATTTTTGAGAATAAATGTAATACTTTTGTTGTTTTGCATTTTGATGTAAAAGTTTAGGAAGTATTACTTTTCTTAAAAACAAAAATAGAGGTTTTTTTTTTTTTTTTTTACTTTTAGTCCCACGACTATAGTAACAATATCAGAATTAATTCACGACTTTCAAATCTTGCAATTTCGGTCCACAACTATTGTTTTTGTTGCAAAAATGGTCATTTCGGTGGATTTTTCGTCAATTTCTCGTCGGGAAAAACATCCTCTTTCAACTCATCAAAACAATTGCGAATAAGAGGAAAACATATATCGATTGACATCTTCAGCACGTCATCCATTGGCAAAAAAAAAAAAAAACCTAATTCATTTCTAAACTCATGCGATCGCGTCAGGCTGGACTCCAAAATTATTTTGATTTTGATTTTGGTAAAAAGTTAAAACTAATTCATTTCTAAAAAAGATACTTAGCCAATTTAATCTGAATAAATGAAGTACAAATTCAAAATTATTTTTATTTTTTAGTTTAAATTTAAAGTTTAAATATTTGATATAATCAATTTTCAAAAAATTTCTGAATGAAAAAATTCTTTAAACAAATTAATTGTTGAATTTAAAGATGACAATTAATATTTTCCACTTGTTCGCAATTGTTTTGATGAGATGAAAGCATATTAGGGCTCATTTTGTAATTTTTTTTTTTTGAGTTGTTCGCACTTTGGTCAGCAGAATAACAAGTCAACAATGGTCAACAATGTAAATGTCCATTTTAACCATGGCTGAAAGGGAATATTTTCCGGTGAGAAATTGATGAAATATCCGTCGATTTTTTTCTCCGGCGAAAAATTGACCGAAAATCCGTCAAAATGACCAGCGTGTTAAAAAAATAGTATATAAAAAAAAAAGAAAAAAAAGAGAGAATAATACAGAGTAATAATTTAAAGTGAGAGTGATTTTTTGTGGACTCCACAAAAATAAAGAAAATAGAAGACTAATGCTCCCTGGTGCACGTTCGGCGTATTAGCGCACCTAGAGCCCAGAGGGGGCGTGAATAACCAAGCCACAACCAACACCGCAACACCCCACCTCACCCACCCCACCCTACAAAATAACAAAAATACAAAGGGTCACACTCGTGTGAGACCGTCTCACGAGACGGGTCGGATCGGATCGAAGCACCATGCAAATGTCACACTTATATGTGCAAATATCATACTTATATACTCAAATATAATACTAATCAGTAATACAATTTTTGTTACTTATAAGATAAAAAGTATTACATTTTCAATAATAAGTAATGTTGACAAGTTTTCCTTACTTATAAGGGAAAATATAATACTTTTGACGAAAAATGTAATACTTTTAAATCGAAATGTAAAAGTATTGTATTTCCCCTTAAAAGTATTACATTTACCTTTATAAGTAACAAAATTTTGATTATTGATTAGTATTACATTTGAGCATATAAGTATGACATTTGTGCGTATAAGTGTTACATCTACACATTGACCCGATCCGGTCCGACCCGTTTCACAGTGGGACGGTCTCACACAAATTTTTGCCAAATACAATATACAAATAAGATGAATGTCAGAATGTGCACATCAAGCCGAAAAAAAAATCCAAAAAAAAAAAAAAAAAACACACACACACACACACCAACGCACACAAACTAATACTAGAATACACGAATTCTCAACACAGAAATCACGTATATGCACACACTACAATTCGCACATGTACAACTACTGACCCCCTACGGCCGCTACCTACGAGACCAGCCATGCATACAACACACCACCACAACACTAACCTACCACACACACCATACACCTGCCGCCAAAAAAAAAACATTGGTGTTCTTCATTTTTCTTCAATTTTCAACTTATTATTATATAATCTATACTATATATAAAAACAATTTCCTCCTCCCAAATTTTCCCCCCAAAACTTAGAGGTATTTTGGTAAAATCATTTATTTTATTTATTTATTTATTTATTTATTATTTTATTAATTATCCATCCTATAATATTATTATGGTAATATGATAATGATAATATATTAATATGGTAATATTGTTAATATTAATGGGTGATGGGTGATTGGTGAT
>CP025646.1:15365062-15564447 GCA_003576665.1 Ipomoea trifida
AAATATTCTTAAAATATTATAACAGATTCATTCCGTGCAACGCACGGGCGAAAATACTAGTTATAATAAAAATAATAATTTTTTGGAATGTATCTCAATTACGACGCAAGTCCATCAAAGTCTGGGTCGGCACTGGAGCCATGGCCTACATAGAGCTTGATCTTGGGTCCGGGTTTGCTCGGGTCCTCCTTGCTCCGCTCCACTTCCTAATATATCCATCACTTACATATATACTCACAACAAATACTTATACACTAGTGATCACAAGAACATCAAATTTATATCTCTTTTTTTTTTTTTGCCAAATTCATACCTCCATTTTTTTGTGCTTGGTAGGATTTGAACCTTATTAGTTATAACACTCTGACTGGCTGACTGCTAGTAAAGTAAAACTTATTAACTTACTTTGAGTTAGTTAACTAGTTGAATTGTGTCTGAATTTATTTATTTATTAACAGCATGATAACCAAAATATCATACTTAATTTTTTACATTCCAAATTAGTTTTTTTTTTTTTTTTTTTTTTTGGGAGGGTGAAATCTCATGCGGAGCAATATAGGTTTTCGCGATAAATTAATGGGATGCGCGATCAGCACTAACTTATATTTCTTCTGCTACATTGCATTTCACGTTGTGGATAATTTATTAATAAAAAAATTTAAAATGTATAATATTTCACATTTTTACGATACTAGATTTGTGATTGTACATTACACGACTACACGTGATAAAATTCTATTTGTTAAAAGTCTATTCTACAAAGATGGAAAATACAATTTCACTGAACATATTATACAATCTTAAAAGCCAATATATATAAATTAGCAAAACTGGCATCAAATAATTGATTTCTTTTGTCATTTTTAAAAATTAATTGGCTATTTAAGTACGAAATTGGGGATTTAAACTCATATGTAAACAACAACGTTTATGGTCCACCAGTAGGGCTGAATGTCCTCCTTAACCGCGACGCGCGGGGTGTCTCTTATGGTAGATGGCACTAACGCTTGGGATCCCTAGGGTCCCTTTCTCTTACAAAAAGAAAAAACAACGTTTATAGAATAGTTTTCTTTGAAAGTGGCGATTTTTAATCAATTGGGCCTACCATGAAACTAGACTGACGTGGGAAAATAGGGAGAAATAATAATAATAATAATAATAATATATTAATAAGTGTCCAAACTCTTTAAAGTATTGGAAAATAGCTATAAATAAGATGAATACGACATGGAAATAATGCAAGCCCAAATGACTCAACTTATAAGTCCAACCAACAGACTAATTGACCCACTTGAAAGCTGGTTATGAGCTACCAACCACTAAGCCAAACCAACTATACCACCTAGTTAGACCACTTAAACCAACGTTAGACTAGGTGAAGATGTTTGGTCGTAGAAGATAATGATGACGACCTTGTATGAAATGGACCCCCCCCCCTCCTTATACTAGTATTGAGGTCATAAGTCGTGGAGATCGAATAGGTGAACCAGAGTGTTCAACAATCTTTAACCATATGTGTGTCATGCGAGGTGCCAAAATTTATCGCCAAACCATCCTCCATGTGACACATTACAAGACAAGTTTGGAGACACGCAACCACCCCGACAGTCCACCCCTTAATTTATAAGTGTTCTTCAGTAGTTGAACCCACTTGACTGTTTACTACGAATGGTCGACCGGCCTGTTTAGCCGAGAGAGGGGCTAGGTGCCCCCACTAAAAGGTAGTCGGCAACTGATCGGTGTCAGTCCACAACCCCCACCCGTACTAGGGGCCTAGGTCGAGGTCGGGGTCAATCAGGCCCCTCCTCTAACATTTTATTGGTTCTTATTCTATTTTGCGCATCCAAATGCATTGTTAAAGACTAATATGCCCTTAACAATAATAATGATAATAAATTAAATTATTATATAGCTATGTAATTAAGAAGCTTTTATGAAGGTATAATAGTCCATCCATGTTCTATTTTCTTCCCAAGTCATGCGGAAAACAAAATAAGTGTTAGTAAAAAAAGTTTTTTTTTAATAAAAAATTGAAACAAAAAAAAAAAACAGTTTTCGTTAATAAACGAGCCTCAAGCATTTCGCCACATGGTTGCTACATAAATAATAAAATAAATATTGTAAATAAGGGTGTGTTTGGTTCGCACATGGGAATCAGAATCGGAATGAGTATCAAATACTTGGTAATGATAATGGTTTTTTTTTGTGGAAGTATTTTGCATGTTTGGTAATAGGGTGTAATGAGAATGATTATTAATAGTTGAAGAATCGATTGATGAGGATGGGACTGAAACCCTTATTTTATTAGGGAATAAGTTTTACAATTAAGAGGTAATCAAAACCTATAATTGTGTTCTAAAAATTTGTCAACCAAATAATAACAATGACTTTGATATCCCTACCTATCAACCAAACACACCCTAAGGCCATGTTTGGTTATCAGCTTATCCGCCATTTTTTAGCGGTTTGACCATCTTTAGCGTTTTGACAAAGTCAAACCGCTAAAAAAAACGTTTGGTTAATGGCTTTTTCACTTAGCGAATCGCTATCCAATCCGCCAAAATTGAAACGCTAATAGGAGCAGCGTTTAGCATTAGCTTTTCTCCTTTTATTTTCTAAATTCCAATTTTGCCCTTGTTTATCCTTTTTTCATATTGGCTGCTGACTTGCTATATGCTTCACCCTATTCATCCAAAATGCAACTTTGCATTCTTATAAATAAATTTAATAACTATTTTCCCCCCTTTATTTAATTCTTAAATTTAATATCATACATTACATCATTCTTTTTTTTTTGGAGAAGTGTACCGCTACCCTTATTCTTTGTTTTTTTTTAATTGTTTATTTTTTAAAATATTTGCTTTAATTTCTTTGTAATGTTAATCATCATTATTATTATTATTATTATTATTATTATTATTATTATTATATTATATTATATTATATTATATTATATTATATTATGTATGTATACCCTTTTGGTCATTTTACGTGTTAACCGCTAATCTAAACAGCTAATTTTACCAAACATCTTTTTACAAACTGCTAATACAATCCACTGGTCAAACCCGCTAATACAATCCGCTATTTGATAACCGCTAACACAATCCGCTACCGCTAAAAGCTAACCGCTGATAACCAAACAAGCCCTAAATGTGGTTACATAAGCTTTCTCCGACAAATGTGGTACATGAACAAGTAAATTCAGTGTTCTAAACAAAAATGGTAAACATAAAAAATATTGAATAAAACCAATCATGGCAAAATGTCAATTCAGTGTGTAATAATAAATATGGAGTACGATGTACAGATTTTAGTATTAACTCTGGTGTATTCCTCGAAAAAAAAAAAAAAAAACACTCTGGTGTGTCAAAATAGATGGAGACTGAACCTGCCAGGCTGCCAGTGGCAATCCTGTCATTTCACAATCCCTATGTCTAGTAATTCAACAAATTCCATAGCCTTTCAATAAACACAAAAAATAAGTTTGAGCAAAAAAAAAAACACAAATAATAATAATTAAAAAAACAGTTGATATGTTGTTACATCAGTCGAGAGGTGGGAAGTAAAATCAGAAGTACATATAGACATATAGTACAATTTTGTAAATATTTTAGAAATGATTTTTTCTTTCACAAAAACTAAAAATAAAAAATGAAAAATGAAAATGATATGCTATAGCTTTGGATATTGTGACCGAAATAGGGAACACTTATCGGCTCTTTTTGAGATTACAATGAAATTACCTCAAAAATTTTGTAAGATCATAAGAGCATCCTTATCATTTATCAATGGAGTTTTCTCGCGGTTATTGAGAAGTTTTTGTAAATGTGATTAGGAAAGAGAAAATGGGGAAAGGAAAAAAAATAAATATGATTTATAAAAGTATATATAAAAAAAGACATTGTCAGGCGTGCCTGACGCGCCAAAGTGGCCGCATGCTGTGTGCTAGACGCGCACAACAGCCTTCCGTTCCTTTCTTTTGCACTGTTCCAATATCCCATATTTTGTAGATGAATCTCATTCCTTTTCTCTCCAACTTCTCTCCCCTCCACCTAGGATGCTAGTGTTCCAATATCCCTCAAATATGCATTGAATAAGAATGCTAAAGAGCATCCTTATCATTGGAGTTTTTTTTTTCGATTTTTGTGGAGTTTTTTTGTAAGTATGATTAGAAAAGAGAAAATGAGAGCAGATTAAAAAAAAGAAAAAAGAAACAAAAAAAATTTGACATTTGAAACAAAGAAAAATAAAAGTAAAGATAAATAACTGGCGACCACTCTGACTCGTCCCAGCAGGCGCGTAGGCGTGAGTTGCGGCTCAATCTTGCATCTGCGCTTTTTTTTTTTTTTTTTTTCATTTTTTTTCCATCTTCTCTTGCGAAATCTTGAATTTTGCATGAGAAATAATTCTCCTTTATCTTGCCTTCACGCCAGTTCCTTTTTTTTTTTTTTTTTTTTTTTTACAAATGGTTTTTACTCCACCATAATCCTCCAAATAACTACTAGTGTAAATTCTCTAAGCACCATGACTCGTTCAAACAAAAACATTTTTTTTTTTTACAAAAAACATATTTAAATTATCCTAAAATTAATATACTAGTTATAATGCGTGCATTGCGCGATTAAATTAATTTCGAACACAAAAAATTAAAATAAGTAAATACATAGTATAAATTTTTAAAATTAAATACTTAATATAAAATAAAATAATTATTTTTAATAAATTAAAATGCGTATTTTCTACTTATAATAACAGTATTAGTAAAGATGAGTATTGTTGTATATAATTTTGTATTTAAATTCTTAATTTTGTCTTATACATAGTATGTAGATGAACTTGTAATAAAATTCACGTTATAATTAAAGTAATATAGATTTGGAATAGAAAATTAAATTTTTTGCTACAATAATTACGGAGCGTTTGGTTTGAGGGAATTTGAATTCCATTCAAACTTAATTCCCACATAATTTCAAAGGCAACTAAATTTCTTCGTTTGGTTGGAGGGAATTGAAATTCCACAGAATTGCAATATGGAAATAGAATCCCATGCCCCCCCCCCCCCCCCCCCCCTCCCCCCCGAGATTTTTATTACCCATCCATTTTTAACCTAAAATTGATGCTTAATCTTCCATTCTAGATTATAGCATGTATTTTTTTTTTTACTACTGTCAATAGAGAACGCCGTTTCTAAGCAATAATCATTCTAGGCCAACCTTAATCAAGTATTTAGATTTGATATGTGTATATAACGTATTTGCCTAAATTTTGAACAACAAAATTTTTATTCTATGCTTTGATGGTGGGTGTGTTATATCGTGTTCATTCTGTGCTCCAATCTATGCAATAGTGAACAGGGTGAGTTGTACGATGTGTTTTTGTTAATTTTGTTTATAATAGCGAAATAATTCTTTATTTCTATGCAATAGTGATTGAAAATTCGCATTGTTTAAAATAATAATAATAATAATAAGCAATAGTGATTGAAAATTCGCATTGTTTAAAATAATAATAGTAGTAGTAGTAGGCATTTTGGATTTTATACTACTTATTCCATTTCAATTCCTATGTATACCAAACAATCAAACATTGAAATTGAAATTTCCAGCAATTTTATTCCTGCAAACGAAACACTGGAATTTAAAGTCTTACTTTATTCCCACATTATTCTTTTCGCATGGAATTGTAATTTCTTTCTCACCTAATTCCTTACCTCCAACCAAACGCCCCGTTAAGGTTTGATTTAACTAAAGGGAGACAAAGTATTCTTTGAATAATTATAGTATGCCATTCATATTCTTTTGTGATGAATATTAAAAATAATAGCTTTCACATACACACACACATAGTTTAAAGGAACCAATCAAATTACATAAATATTATTACGGAGTATATTTTAATTTTTACCACAAAAAATAATTAAAAATAATCGAAAAAAATTGACACGAGTTCCTTTTTTTTTTTGTATAATTTAATTGTTATAATAATAGTATATATAAAACCAAAATGCTCATCATCATCGTTGTTGTTGTTGTTATTATTATTATTAAAAGGTTATAAAATATTTTTGCAATGAGTAAGCTAAGAATAATAAATAATTAATAGACCAGAGTATTCATTATTAAAGTGTGTATATAATGAAAAAGTAAAAAGTGAAATATGGTAACTTTGAAAATGTTTTATCATTGTACAAAGAATAAATCGATCAAAATATACAAGTTGTCAATTCACATTATTACACTAACATAATTTTTATTCCCACTATATAATCTTATCAACATTGACTTTTATTATATTTATATATAGTACATAGATTATAAATTATTGTTATATAATTGTTACACATACATGTTTTTATCAATCGGAAGTTCACGGTCCTCCCACTGCTCAAAAAAATAAATTTTATAATTTGTTTGTAAAATTAGGTGATGTATTATGCAACTGAAACACGTAGAATATAATTACTAAAATTGTATAATTGAAAGACTAAAACACATGATGTACTTTTCTTAAATTTCAATGAGGTCAAGTAACCCCACAAGCGATAACATAACTAGTCTACGCCACTAAGAAAGTAAAGAAACCAATATTATACATAGAACTTAATGTTTGAACACATTAATAAAACTGACACAATTTTACGTAGAAGTTAGCTAGAGTATGCAAATAATATTATTCTATGCTTTTAATATTCGTACTATTTTGATAAACAAAATAAAATAAAAGAAAGGTGAATTGTCTAATTTATAAGTGACAGAAATTATTAACAAAAAAAAGAGCATTCAATACAATACAATACAATTTGGTGGCAATATTAAACACAAGATTTGTCACTTGATGGATGGGATACAGTACAAAGGCGTAGCCGAACAGCAGTCACGTCCTGGTCGGTCAGATTCTCCTCTTAGCAACTTGTCGGAGGCTATTAGACTATATAGGAAAGACGGTGCTCGGGGTCCATGGCCTAATCGAGGCAGGAACGAGTTATTGTGTATTAATTCACGCATAATGAGACTGAATTACCTATTCGTGATGTAAATAGATCTCTTAACGCAAGAAATATTAAGAATTAACTTTTTTAAAGATTTTGAGTCCCATTATAAATATTCTCTCAAGGAATAAAATAGATCTAATTTTTCTTAATAAAAAATACATATATTTTTTTTGAGGAAAAAAATACATATAACATACACATTTTTATTAATAGTTTTGACTCACTATCGACTATCTGATCTTCGCAAAACAACAGATGGTAAAGAAATGTGTATATAAGGTAATAATTATTAACATTCATCCATCACATGCACGGAGTATATGTTTTCCGGGTCAACATTTTGCAATGGGCAAAAACTTGTGCGAAACTATTGCCTCACAGATCCTTAGCTGTGAGACGGATGGAGTCGAGATGAAACGTAATACTTAACAAATGTAATACTAAATCAGCGATAAAATATTTATTAATTATATAAATAAAATGTAATACTTTTATATTTTGATGTAAAAGTATTACATTTTTCATCCAAAGTATTACATTTTCTCTTTTATAAGTGCAATACTACAAAAGTATTATATTTTCCTTCAACTCCACCATTTTATTTTATTTTTATACTTAATAATTTCAACTTTAATTTGTTGGACTAATCTTAATCTTAAACCCAAATTTACAAGACCTCGTCTCTAGAACCACGGCAAAGGTAAATAGACAATCGTGCAATTAGACCTTAGTCTTCATGCATGCACAAGGGATCCCATCCCCATCTTCCATCCATCATCTTGAGTCTTTTTCCCATTCATCTTTCCAATGAGATTCGAACTCCCACACTACTGCGTACCGACTTCAATCGTGACATCAAGTCAGCTAAGAAACCACTATGCTAAACTTCGGAGGCAGCTCCACCATTTACTGTGCCAAGAGCATCTCCAAGAGTCTTTTTTGGATGATTTTTTTAGAAGCAAAAATTGGGTGTGAATATTTTAATGGTTGGGGGTAAAGTTTTTTTTTTTTTTTTTTTTTTTTTTTTTTACAAATTGTTCTCCTGCAAATAATGCAACATTTTTGTGGGATTCATTAAATGGGAAAAAAAAAAGGAAAAGTCGTCACACCAGCTGTGCGTTGTCATGCCCAACGAGCGGGTAAATATGATTGTTTTTTCTTTCTGTCAAAATGTTTTTTTTTTCCTGTCTTTTTTTCTTTTCTCTTCACTCTCTGTCCTACTTAGCGTTGAAAAAATCATTCAAAAAGTTTAACTCATGCTCTATATGAATGATGAATACGGCGTTTTACAGCTGTTTTGCTGCAGAAGGGAGTAATGGCTTTAAATGCTGAGGAACCCTAATGTCATAAAGAGGGAGCAGAGGTACATAATCACCAAACATGATTTTCTATCACTGCCTATTATTTGTCTATGATGAGTTATTTCACATATTTGATTAAGATCGAATGGTATGTTATTGTGCTTGGATTTAATCATCACCTGTGTTCATTATTCTGAATAAATGAAATAAAATTCTGAATATATATATATATATATATATATATATATTTATTTATTTATTTATTTATTTATGAGTGAAAGTTGTGTAAAGTTGGCGATGGAGTGTAGAGTGTGTGAGATCAGAGGGTATTCTCACAGGAGATATATATTGTCTCAAGGAGTGAACCGAAATGATGTTGAATAGTAGGTGGTTTATAAGTAGAAGAATGTAGAGTGTTGGAAGCTAGTTCGAGAACGAGTTGCAAGATATCGAGGAAAAACTATGTGCAAAGTGCAATTGTAAAGCAATTAACTAAGACAATATAATTAACAAGCAATAGTAAAACTAAGGGCTTAGACTAGGCTATTTAAGTATATATGATATAATGTATCATTGATTAGAGCTCCTGTAATGCATTGACAAGAGAACTAGGGAGATGCTACTAGGTGCCAACGCCACTCTCGTGGTCATTAGACTCTCAATTAGCTTCAAGCCCCCCACTCTCATGGTGATTCAAGGGCATTGAAGCATTTTATCAAACATGTGGTGTTCGCGTATCCTTCCAACCCACTTTTCTCAAATGTGAGTTGGATTGGTGAGAGGTATGACAATGGTGGGGCTCTATTCTCATAGGATCGGAACAATATCTTATCCATGTACCTCTTGAATAATTTGGCCACAACCATACAACAGTCAATACAAACCACCAAATTAAACTCACAACTAGAGCCATCACCAAGTCATTACACTAGCTCATAGCACAATTCAATCACAAAAGAGACTACTTAATTCAATCCCTAGAAAAAAGGAAATATAGAAGAAATAAGAAAGACTTAGCTTGGATGAAGAACTATGAAAAATCAAAGCAAATCAAAGAAAATTAAAGAAAAGAAAACTCTCCTCACAAAATTTCACTGTTTATTACATCTAAAATCGATAATATCTTAATGCGATTGAATACAATTTTGTGCCAATGACTTATTTGTCATTAGATTTGTCAAATTGTTTACCCACACGTACTTATTCCCCTATTTTTAGAGCATGGGTTATCCTTTGAACATATATATCTCATTCACTAATCAATTTCAATTCTTACAATTTAGATGCAAATATGCATGCACATAATAAAGTAAACATGCATATATATACTTATTAACTTATATTAACATAATAGATTTATTTCCAACAATTTCTGATGTAAATTCAATCATATTCATATATAGTATCGCACCAACATCAGTTATAACTAACTTATTAGTTAGTTGTCCCAATCCAAGCAATAAAATTGGTGCATATATTAAGGGCCACATAAAATGTATTTCCTAAATAATTATTTATACCGCACGGAATTTCTTTGATAGAAAGTGATGGAGAAATTACCCAAAATTTCGGTGGTTTAAATAGTGCAAATGTGTTTCCACATGTCCTCATAATTAAACAAAATCATACTTTTGGAAGTTATATCAAAGAGGTTCACATGTTCCTATCCCATTCCTTTTAAAAAAGACGAGTCTTTTTCACAAGATTAATATTATTAATATTCTATCATTTCGGTGCGATTTACCTATAAGGTATATTTAAGTTATTATACAGAAGTAAAGTTTATTTAATGCATATATTAAGATTAAACATGTGAGTTTCCTCGTCATTAAAAAAACAAGTCTTTACATCAGAAATTGTTGGACAACAAATTATTCTGTGGACCCGAGTCCACATTGCAAGGTGAACCCGAATTTTGAATGTTCACAATTTACATTTTAAAAATTCAGAATTTGTGTACTACAAATAGACAAACACACAATGTTAACATACACAATTTATATGTTTTGATGGCATAGAAAAACAATTTATATTCTAAAAGTTCACAATTCCAATACTAAAAATACACAGTTTAGGACTAGGGTCCACCTTGTAAGATGGAACATTGTCTATGGTATAACAACTCCTTATGGACCTAAACCTGTAAAGTAGAAACATGTGATTTCCATGTGGTCGTTATATTTTATAACAATTATATTGTGGACTATGGTCTATTGTTCACATTGCAGTGTGGACCATTGATGAATAATGTTTATTATTTATAGCATAAGTGTAATATTTGATATGGAATTTCCTTTTGAATGTGCTCTTGTAGCTTTAATATGTCTTGAACTAATATTGCTTTGTGTGGAACCTAACTCCTTAGCAAATCCTCCATTAGCACAAAGTGTAATGAAAGAAAGGAATTATCTCTAAATTGAATTGGAAGACCATTTAAGAAAATTTTCTTTTGAGCTATGATTATTTGCCATATAATTACTTCATCACTTCCATGATATAAAACTAAGGAGTTGTGCTATGCAATACATTTAGGTGTTTGTTTTTATAAAATGTATTCATGATATGTGCATGCCCGCAGCAGTATCTAAATCAACTTGACCAAGGAGAATCATGAATATACTTTAATGAGGGGATATAGATGGTGTAAATATTAACAAATCATTTTGAAGTTGATATTATTCTCTACAATTTTGAGACCAAAATTTGCATCAACATCCAGTTCGCCATTGGATCATGTGTAGCCTTAAACTTGTTTTATGATAAGAACAAGGCTTTAAGTGAGGACGTGATGCCAAATCTCATGAGAACAAGAGTTTAAGTGAGGACATGAGATCAAATCGGCACCCTCAAATTAATAATTTGCACGGCCCTTATTAAACACTAATGCAACCTATATATATAACCACCACTCTTCAAAATAAATATATCAAAATAAGTAATAACCATTAGATCTAACATAATCAACCACCATAATTTGTCTTCACCTCTACACCTAAAGACTTGTTCTCACCTGAATATATATATATATATATATATATATATATATATATATATGTATGTATGTATGTATGTATGTATGTATGTATGTATGTATGTATGTATGTATGTATGTATGTATGTATGTATGTATGTATGTATGTATGATCATATGATAACCACCCTCCACATGAGTAAATGAGAACCAATATGGTATATTAAAAAATAGATCTATGAATGAAATTAGTTAGGAGAATTCAACATTTGTGTGTATATATGGAGCATGTGCCGTGTGCATTAGTTGTTATATCGTGGACCATGGTCCAAAAACAGCACCGTTTCTTTAAGTAAAGAAACAGCTGTTGTCACATCTTAACGGAACTCTGTAAATGAAACTACAGTTCATCTCAAATGATACTGCCTCACATTTGTTTTTATATTATCAAGGTTGTATTAAGAAAACTGTAGAGTATATAAAATGAAACTGAATAACAGTTCACATATTTTAATGTATATTGTCCAATGAAATCGTTATATCGAAATGATACTGCAGTTGTGTTGAAAGAAAACTACAGTGTATGTAAAATGAAACTGAATAACAGTTTCACATATTTGAGTATATAATGTCGAATGAATCTGTAATTATATCGAAAAGAAACTGTAGTGTATATATGAAATGAAACTGAACATGTTATACACACAGAATTACTTTTTGCGGAATGACACAGAACGGGTGCCGTTTCTTTTCATTAATCAAAACGACGCTGTTTTGATGCATTGACTACCATGCATTGTAGACCGCGGTCGATAGTAAAATATGCGTGTTACAGTTAAAAAGTTCAATTGTATACACGACCACAAATAGCCCAAAGAGTTACAGGCCCATAATTAAAGCCCAATATTTTTAAGCACTCAAGATAGGCCCGAAAAAAAAAAAAAGATAGGCCCGAAAAGAGTTAGCTGGGTCTGTTCCAGTTAAAAATTCAATTGTATACACGACCACAAATAGCCCAAACTGCAGTTGACCCGAACCGAACCGGTAAGCTTTTACCCACGGACGAAAATACCAATCGTTATACCCTGCACCACGGTGCACATAGCAATGTGCACCATGTACGTAAAACGACGTCGTTTTGGTGTTAGTAGACACGGACGCGAATGACTCAGGGAATTCATTATCTATAATACACATAGTCATTATCTATAATACACAGAACATTTACCTAGAATACACATAATGTTTGCCCAGAATACACAGAATATTAGCACAAAATACACAGATGTTAGTGGACGCGAATGACTCCAGGGAATTCATTATCTATAATACACATAATCATTATATAGAATACACAGAACGTTTGCTTAGAATACACAGAATGTTTACCCATAATACACAGAATATTGACGCAAAATACACAGAACTCATCATCCTAACATTCGAATGCACAAACACATCACAACTTGTGTTAATAACATGAATACACATAATATTTACACAAAATACACAGAACTCATCTTCCTAAACATTCGAATGCACAAACACATCACAACATGTGTTACTAACATGAAATCACAACATGTGTTACTAACATGAATACACATAACGGTTGCCTATAATACACAGAACGGTTGTCTAGAATACACAGAATGATTGCCTGAAATACACAGAATATTAACCTAAATACAGAGACCGGCCGAAACGGGAAACGTGATTTTAAAAAAAAAACGGATGATTAATTTACAATGCTCAAAACGACGTTGTTTAGGTACATGGTGCACATTGCTATGTGCACCGTGGTGCACAGTATAATTTGCCCGAAAATACTAGTTTTATTTAAAAGAAAAATTCGAAACACGTGCTTTCCATGCCGTCCTTATATTTTATAAGAATTACCACAAAACCCCAAAAACTTTCCTTTCTCCTCCTATTGTCATAAGCATTTACTTTGTCCTCCGCAGCTCCGCTCCTATCCCATCCCATTTTTTTTTTTTTAAGAAATAATAATAATAAATCTGCGGAGGGAGTCGCCTAGTCGGCAATGGTTGATCGAAAGCTGATAATTTTGCGGTCATTCTGAACGACAACAACAATATACTGCAAATCGAATATCAGTACAAGAAGTAAAATACCAAAAAAATTAAATTAAAAAAAAAAAAGAGAGAGAGTTCGTAGAAGCTGATCAATCATTGCTATTCACTGGTAAATTTTAGATTCTCAACATGAATTTCGTTTTCAATTTGTTTGTATTGAATTTTCTAGGAATTTTCGGCAGGAAGTTTTTGATTTTTTAGTATTTATTATTTAATTTCAGTTTAATTCATATAAATTGGTATCGTGTTGTTCATGTAGCTGGGGAAGATTCGGATATTTGGAGAAATTTATTCTTAATTCTTATTCATTTTTTTTTTTAGTTTTATTTTTATTGTAGTAGGAGGTATGGGAGTGGCGTTTCTAGTTGACCGGCATTCTGAATGGATTTTGAAAGTGGATTCCAATTGTCAATTGCGATCAGTGGTCTAGAATTGATATGTAGTTTGTGTAAACTAATTACTTTTTTAGTTTTTAGGATGTTATTCTCATTTGCTAATCGAGCAGCCTTTTCTATTAGTTTAAGAAACAGCATGCAAATGTCTTTTGTTTGGTAGGAAGTTCAGATTCAAAGTTAAAGAATTTATATTATGTAGGTATACGTACCACCTGCTTTTTTTGTTTACTTACTTGATTTGAAGGGCTATTCATTTTTGTTGCTCATGCTGTGAAGCGAATTTGAGCATATGATTGCTTGTAATTGTAAAGGTGTAAAATCATTATACTCCTTTTTTCTTAACAAACTGTGTAAACTTCCATTGGTTTAAGAATAATCATTTTCCATAGAAGGTTATTATCAATACTATACTTTTTTTTTGCTTAGAGCTGGAAATCTTTGATTTCTGCACATTGTAGTTCGATTCAGTCACTAGGGTTTTAGAATCTTCTGCTACTATGTTTTCCAAATTGTAGAGTATTAGTTAATCTTTTGAATGTAGAGTGTTTTCCCAATTGTAGAGTATTAGTTAATCTTCTGAATGTAGAGGAGACTAAAAGCTATTTTCATTTTATTGCCAGGTAAGAATTTCGTAGAGGAGTTTAGTTGTGCAACTTCTTGATACTTTGGTTGCTGTGCAATTCAAGAACGCCATCTGATTATGAAATCATTGCGGCAAATGCTATAGTGTTACTTAACCCTGTAACTATCCGGATTGCCATAACTGCATTGAGTTTTGTTGGGTTTAAATGGCTGCTACCTCTGAAGAACCAACTCGGGAGGATCCAAATGATAGGTTCCCTTTGCTTATGGAGGAGGAAGAAAGCTGTCAAAGTAATGATCATGTTATAGATATACGAGGTGTTAATCCTTCATTTTCAGCTTCACCTGACAATGAGTCTCCTTCTGGCTTGAATGCATCCCAGCAAGAAGATAGACCATCAGGCAGTCAATCTCCTCCTCCTTCAAATGGCTCAATTTCTCGAAGTCTCTCAGTCACAAGGAGAGGCGAAAGAATGGGTCCTCGGTGGAGCCCGTTTAATACAATGTTGTGGATTTCCGTTGAGCTAGTATTCACTTTAGGACAAATTATTGCTTCCGTTGTTGTTTTATCCTTATCAAGACATGAAAACCCACAAACTCCATTATTTGCTTGGATTGTGGGTTATGCTGCTGCATGTGCTGCAAGTCTTCCCCTCCTATATTGGCGTTATCTTCATCGCAATAATGTCATTAACCAGAGGTCAACTCCATTACGCCAAGGTTCTAGTCGTGTAAATTCGACATCAGATCCTAATTCTTACATTACCGTCTCATTGACTCGGTCCTCAGAAGATGAAGATGGTCAGATTGTTCCAAATGCATCCCCAGGCATTAGGAATCGGCAAAATACTGATGCAAGGTAAATACATGTGCATATCCATTCAGGGTGCATTATCATGGTAGCTGATGTTTCTGAAATGAATAAATGACATTATTTATTCTCTAAATCTGAATCCAAATATATATGTGCGGTCCTTTACTCCTTTTTGCCTTTTTCATTCTTAGGTTGACCTAAATTGTCACTAGATCTCAATGTTATATTTACTGTGTTAACCAATTCCAATTTTTTTTTTCCTGGCCAGGATTGCTTCATTCCTTGAACATTTCAAAATGGCATTAGATTGCTTCTTTGCTGTTTGGTTTGTTGTTGGCAATGTTTGGATCTTTGGTGGTCAGTCATCTTCCGCTGATGCTCCCAATCTGTATAGGTACTGCTTACTTTAAATTTCCTTCTTTCTTTTGCTGCTTTAATACCTGTTATGCTAACATGCTTTCTACATGCTTTACAGGTTATGTATAGTTTTCCTTACCTTTAGTTGTATTGGGTATGCTATGCCTTTCATCTTGTGTGCGATGATATGCTGCTGTCTTCCCTGTATCATATCAGTACTTGGTGTTCATGAAGATATGAATGGAATGAGAGGAGCAAGTGAAGAATCTATTAATGCTCTTCCGACATACAAGTTCAAATCAAAGAGAAACGGAAGTGGCATTAGTGGAGACAATGAGACTGAGGTCGAAGAAGGTGGTTTTCTAGCTGAAGGAACAGAAAAGGAGCGAATGATATCAGGGGAAGATGCAGTATGTTTCTAGATCTATATACTCACATCCTTTCTTGAATTCTGAAAATAATCAACAAATGACAGCATTTTATGCTACCATAGTTTTAGGTACTTGATTTAACCTTAGCCGCATCTGAATGTGTACACTCTCACATTCAGTTGTAAATCTTTTGAAGTGAATCAAGTGATACATGACTCAAGGCTTCAAAATGCTCTGATGCCATGGAATGAACAAGATTCTGTCACTTCAAATAAACACTCTCAGTACATGTCAGTGTATAATGAACAACTGGAATTTCTGGCATCTAATTTAGGCAGAGGCTTCTGGATATGTGGCATTTTAATGGAAATTTATTTGGAAAATTGAAACAATGGGTATGGTGTTGATGTTAATGTATAATTAAAGATATGTGAATTGATTTGAACCTTAGCCCAGGAATTGTCCTTGTGACTTCTAAGATAAGGTTTTAAGCTAAGGCTGTAAGGTGGATATAAAAAGCGTCAATTTTTAGATGATAAATTTAGATAATGGTAGTGCTATGGATTTATATATATATATATATATATATATATATATATATATATATATATATATATATATATATTAGATCTAGTATGCATATATGTGAATTGTTTGCTTGCAAAAATATGAATTTTATACAACTGTGTTTAACACATTTGTTGCTGTTGGTTCCTAGCATCTGGAATTACATCCTTTGGTGATATCTTTCTTTTTGGGGTGGCGAGGGAAACCCGCAGCCACTACCCAAAGGTGTGCACTGGGTAAACCCCGCCTTGTGACCCTAACTGGGAAAGGACCTAAACCAGCCTAGGTTGCCCATAATTGACCAGCTCAAACCAAGAGAGCTGTGATTTGAACTCGTGACCTTGTGGTTACAAGTTTGTATCCTTAGTCATCTTGGATGGGGTTACCCCTTTTGGTGATATCTTTCTTCTTCTCATACACAACTGTCCGTTGGATTGAAGATTCCGTCTACTTATTGCAGGTTTGTTGCATTTGTCTATCTAAATATGAAGACAACGATGAGCTCAGGGAGTTGCCTTGCTCACACTTCTTCCATGCACAGTGTGTGGATAAGTGGTTGAAGATAAACGCGTCTTGCCCCCTGTGTAAATTTGAGATTGAAGTTGAGAATGAAAATTCATCATCTCCTGCAGAAGGCAGTCAACAAGTGTGAAATGTTTTGGGATATGAAAACCCAATTCTACGACAATCGGCCAAGTGAACCTGGTTTATGGTACCTGGTAAGCCAGTGAGAATACACTTCATATTTGATTAATACTTTGTCCGTTTTTTTGGCAATGAAATCCTGTTTGTACAGTTTTTTAAAGTTCAAATCAGATATGAAGTGTGAAAGGAACAAAAATATTTGCCAAATTTATCTGAATTGTGTTCAGCACTATCCTGAAGTTCAATGAATTTGTACATCTCAGATTTGAATATTTGATTATGTGATTAGGCTAGGCGTATATATAGAGTGTAAGCTCAATATTAGCAAGTATTTTTGTAGTATTTCTATATAGAGTGTAAGCCATTGCAGTCTGCAGATCAGATGGGGGTTTGTTTCTTCCCTTTTTCTGTTCAACGGTGAGGATATCATTAAACTCTCTCATTATAACTTGCCAATGTCCTCAGAAATCCCCAAGATTCCTTGAGCATTGTTCTCTCAGGAAATACATAAAATCTTGTCAACCTCCATATGCAATCGGGGACCCCTCAATGTGATTCCTCAGTATCCAGTAATATCAATCTCTGTACCCTCTCTCCATAATAACGCAATTCCACCACTATGACTACCATGGCACACACAATGCTTTGTGTGCAATGATCGTTAAATGAAACTGTATTAGAATTAAAATGATACTTTAATGTTGTTATAATGAAACTAGTGTGTAAAAAGGAAATTAAAAAACAAATTTCATTCAATAATGTATATTGTCAAATACAACTGTAGTATAATTAAAATGATATTTTATTGCTGCTATAATGAAATGCGTGTTGAAAATGAAACTAAAATCCAGAGTCATACACTAACATATAATGTCAAATGAACTTGATGTGTAATTACAATAATATTTCAACATTACTATAATTAAACTAGTGCGTAGAAAATGAAACTAAAAAAAATAGAGATAATACAATAATGTATTTTGTCAAATGAAATTGTAGTAGAATTAATACTTTTACCAAAACACATTACCATTACCATTATCAAGTATTTGATACCCATTCCGATTCCGATTTCCATGTGCGAACCAAACACACTCTAAAATGATACCGAAAAATAAAACTGAAAAATAGAGTAAAATCGTCAAATGAAACTGAAGTATAATTAGAATGGTTCAGAGTAAAATTTTCCGGTTGTTATGCCATGGGCCCGGGTCCATGTTCACAATTTTAGTATTTTGTTTTTTTGACAACACAATTTTAGTACTTTATGTTTACAATTTTAGAGCTATATGTTCACAGTTTTTAAACTCTATGTTCACAATTTTTGAACTATATTCACAATTTTAGACTATGTGCGCAATTTCAAAACTCTATATTCACAATTTCATAACTCTATATTCAATAGTATAACATAATTTTTGAATCTATATAACAAAATTGTGAATATAGAATTAAAAAAATTACGAATATTGAGTAATGTAATTTTGTATATTGAGATTTAAAATTGTGAACAGAGATCTAAAATTGTGAACATGAACTTTGGTCCACCTTGCCCAATCCATAGCATAATTTGCCGCCCAGGCATATGTTTTTGGTTCACTTGAAAGAGTTGCCAAGCACAAAAATTGTGTAAATTTATGGCATGCAGACAGACTCTGGGAGGCAAATGCATACAAGCATTGCACCATCGGAACATGTAGGCAAGAACAAACAAACCTGTGGGGTTGGAGACGTGGAGTAAGGTCTATTGTACCGGCATAGATGGGCCTTGCCCATTGTGTTATTGTCATCTTGCCACCAAACTTGGGTAAGTTGTTATACAATGGACCATGGTCCACACAGTGTTATGTGGACCATGATCTAATACGATTGTCAAATGAAACTATAATAGAGTTAAAATGATATTCTATTGCCAAAGACCTTGTGGTCTAGTGACATCTAGTTTACATTTATACATGGAAGGGAGTGAGTTCGAACCTCAGTAGATGCGACTATTGACTTTTTGTCCTTCAGTAGGAATACAATACGATATTGTCAAATGACTAAAATGTAATTAAAATAATATGATGTTTTGCTTTATGGTCCATGACTTTCTTCATCTGGAAAGAAGCTGTAAATCAGAGTCTTCCAGTTGGGATTGAGAACGCTCAAATCTACAAAGGCTGTCTAAACCCATTTCTGAATTAAATACTATTCCAGTTTGGTCATATCTGTTTCTTCGGTAATATTCAGTTTGTTTGTTGGATGAGAAGAAAATGCATTACGCATGAGTAAACCATAGGCATACAAAATCCTTCAAAAATTTACATACGAGAAAAGCTGGGGGGATAGGGTAAACAAAGTTTTGGACTGGTAACTTGAAAGGATGTTAACAGCAAAAAGTAAAACATCAAAGGTCAGTCTCAATTGAACAAGATCCTGATGTTTATTGTACATTTAACAATGGACAATAATAAGATAGATATATGTATATGTTCATCCCCAACTCAACAAAAAAACAAAATGAATTTACCGTTGTGGCTGCTGGTTGTAGTGGTTCTTCTCCTTTTTCTTTGCAGCAGCTAGCTTTGCGTTCCTTGCAGCAGCCTCATTAGCAGCAGCTTTGGCCGCAGCATCCATCTCTTTGCTTGACTTCTTCTTTTTCATCGACTGCACTTTCTTAAGCTTCTCTTTCACATCAACATTATGAGCATCTTCGGCCTTCTCCACTCCACCACTTTCATCTTTTTCCTTTGCATTTCCAACTTCAACACCGTTGGGGTGATCCTGTTGCTCTTTGGCCTCCTTTGACTTCTTCTTCTTCTTTTTTGCATTCTTGCTCTCACCAGTAGTACCATCATCCTTCTTATCCTCTCCATTCATCACATTCTCTACCTTCTTGCTCTGTGTAGCACCTATAAGTGAAAGAACATTTCATGTTCAAAAGCCAGGATAATTCAAAATTCATCATGCTACTTGAGCTTGAAAGCAGTAAAAAGGTTCTTCAGTACAAATTCCAGCATGATGCCCCAAACCTCTCCAAAAAATCAGAGATCATAAAAACCTTCCAGAAGCCCAGAAAAGTAGAGAATGTAAATTACCTAGTGAATCGTCTTTTTTCTCAGGTTGGTTGTATCCAAATTCAGCAAGCATAGCTTCAAGTTCTTCAAGTTCCTTCTTCTTCAATTCCTTTTTCGAGAGCTGCCTTTCTGATTCCTTAGGTGCCCCAACTTCAGCAGGTATCTTAGCAACAGACTCCTTCTCTACTGCCACTTCAGGCTCAGGCTCAGGCTCATAGTCCTGTTCTGCTTCAATATAGTCATCCACTTCATCAAGGCCTTCATCCTCACTTTCACTCTCCTGATATCCACAAGTTACAATGGCTTATCCATCCACACTTAGTGAAAGAGGTAAAAAAATAAAACACAGAGAGATTACAGGGTAAAGTGACATCTATCCTGATGCTAAAAAATGATAATAATAATAATAATAATAATAAATAATAATAATAATAATAATAATAATAATAATAATAATAATAATAATAATAAGCAGATGAGGAAAAGGATGATAATTCCATATTTCCATTCATTATAAATTGTCAGCATAAACAAGTAAAAATTAAAATTTTAAAATGTTTCGTAAAGGTCCTTATTGCCATCACCAAGACAGAAAAAAAAAAAACAGGATGATTATATGCTTACTAACAAGGATTTTTCCAAAAGAAATTTCAGGTAGTCAAAAATGAAAATAACAAAAGATCTTAATGAAATCA
Source organism: Ipomoea trifida (assembly GCA_003576665.1). Taxonomy (NCBI): domain Eukaryota; kingdom Viridiplantae; phylum Streptophyta; class Magnoliopsida; order Solanales; family Convolvulaceae; genus Ipomoea; species Ipomoea trifida. The sequence goes on from CP025646.1 coordinate 15,385,910, forward strand.
TTAAAGAATACATGTCATGCAAGAGAAATGGTGAGAAAAGTGATGTGGGAAATGAAGTGTATTTACTGATTACTAACTTTTGTTGTTCATGTCTACCGTGCCAACATAAGATTATTATCTCCAATCAACAGTGTAATATGTTTGACAGGTTTAAGGTTTTAGTAATTTGCCTAAGCTAAGCTATCATTACCCTAGAAATGAAAGTCAGCCCAAATCACATGGAATCATACTGGACGTGATATCAACTGGAGAAGATTCGGAATGTATAAAATATTTACTTATATCATTTGCCCAAACTATTCTTTGCATAACCAATATTTGATGTTCTACGAGGCAGTTTCCATATACTCCTTCCGTCCCATTTTGGAAGGGGTAAAGCAGGTAATTGTGTTAGGCATGATTTTTACGAAAACAAGAAAGATGTGATATTATTTCCAAAATTTCCCTTCCAAATAGACATTGTTGTAAAAATTGTCCTAGGTGGGGATTTTACCCATAGGCGAACATTAGTCGGGCTGAGTCGGCCAACTTGGTTGAGTTTTTTTTTTTTTGGGTGTGCAATGTGTACATTATTGTGTTTTTCTTATTATTATTACTCGCTCGCCTAGGCGCTACTGCGCTAGATGCCTCCCGGACACCCGACCAGCGCATACAACATTGCAAATACGCCCACCTAGTCGGCTAGTCAGATAAATTTAAAAAGTTCAATGGTATTAACAATAAACTTGAAAAAGTAAAAAGCTAATGGTGTTTAAATTCAGCAGGTGGTCATTGTTTTGGCCTTTTGGGACAGAGTAAACAGGAAGGTAAGACAAATAAAGTATGACAGAACGAGTAATTAATAATGAAAAATTTATATTTGGAGAGACAGCTTTAAAAAAAAATCTGATACAAGGAAAAGTCAGCGAAACTCAGCATTGTGATTCAACAAGGAACCATTCCATAAAACATAACTTACATAAAAGATTGCAAATAGATAAAATAAAGAAATATAGAGTATATTGTTTGTCACTAATAGAGTAATAGGTTAGGTTTATTTAAGCGGAAATTATAGATTGATAGAATAATTAGTCATCTACATGTTTGGAGAAGTCCTTAGGATTATGTAGTATAACAATTCTACTTATTTAAAGCAATATTCTATGAAAAACATCATAAATCATGATAATCATAAGCTTGCTTAACCAAACAGGACTAAGATATTGCACCGAAAATAGAATAGCAATCAGACCTGTGCCAAATGCTACAAAATCACTTTAAGTAAAAGAAATGAATACATAAATAATATAGAGTTCAGTATCAACTCAAACAATCAAGAGAGACATATAATAGAGTAATTGACCACATTGGCCCATAATTCTAAAGCAGCATTCAGAATAAATACCCCTTTTTAACACATAAATTCACACTAAAAAAGCATCCAAGTGAAAGTACAAAACACATACATACCTCTAAAACAGGAGTGGCTGTTTCTTTGGTCTTGGAATGCTGCTCCACCGGTGCCGCACCGCCCCAAACAACCTTAGGCGCAGCCGTAGTAATATAGTAATCATCGTCACTTTCGTCATCCACATCGGCCCACGATTTCGTAGTCAGCGGCGCCGGAGCCCAGAAAACCTGCGGCTCAGCCTCCTGCTTCGACGAACCAGAAGATACCTTACTCTTGGAATCCTTGCTGGACTTCTTCTTCTTCCTCAGAGCTCCCAGCGCCGCGAAACCGTTCGTGCTGTTAATCACCAACTGATCATCCTTCCTGTTTCCACCACCCACCATTTTCCCCGCTCCTTTCACTCAGAATCTCAACGCCTCCACCAACACAGCTCGCCGCAGTCGACAGATATCTATATCTACGCGATTCAATCTACGGAGAAATAATCCCTGATCGGATGGAAATCGGAGATGACAGATTTTCAGGGAAATTCCGGCGAAAATGGAATTTCCGATAAATTGAAGGAAAATGTTGAATTATGGATTGGATAACGGTTGTAATTTGGGAGAGAAAGATGAGAATCTGTGAGGGTTATACAGTCTGTATGGTTATATTATTATTAGGGTTTGATAGAGAGTCGGGGAAGATGGGTAAGACGGAGAAGAAAATTGAATTCTGGTTCTGCGACTTCTGGATTTGTTTGAGGGGTAGATTGTAAATATGTGTTTGGATTTGGTTGAATTTATCCAGATTTGCCCAAAATCCCCAAATGGAAATTCACGCATAATGGTACATGGATCCTGTTTTCCCAAATCGGATATATTTAAATAAAAAATATTTTTAATCCAATTACCTACAATTAATTTTATCTTTATATAAATATTAATATAAAATTTATTTATTATATAAAGTTATAAACTATATATTTTATAAATTTTATAACTTAATAATATTATAATTACAAAATAAAAATATTACACGTAAACTATATTAGTATTAAATATAATTAAATAAATTATAATTATATATTAAAAATTAAAATCTAATGAAAATAATTTAATCTCATCCATGGACATTATGATAATTTGATGTAAGTAAGTTCAGATGTTCTTTGTCTTCAAGTGCATATTTTTTTCTTTTTCGAATGCATATTTTTGTGTCAGTACATAGTTTTTCAGTTTTCTTTAGAGTGCACAAATTTGACCTTCGGGTGCATATTTATGTGATTTCAAGTGCACAGGTATAGGCCAATGTTTATTACTGTGTATATCTTTTGCTTTCTTTTCAATAGCATATAACTAAATTTCAAATTAAATTTGTGAGATGTACAAACGATTTGTATAGATAATTGTTTCAATAACACTTAAATTGAATAATTTTCCTTTTTGGTACCATAACTTGCTTCGGTTGCATATATTTGTGCCTTTGAGTGCAGAATTTTGGCCTTCAAGTGTATACTTTTGTGCCTTCAAGTGCACAATTATGAGCAAGTCTTTATTATATCTTTTGCATTCTTTTAAACATTGTATAGCTAAATTTCTAATGAAATTTATGAGATTTACAAACGATTTGTAAAGGTAATTGCTTCAATAAAACTTAAGTTGAATAACTTTCACTTTTGGTACTATCAATTGCTTCGATTGCACACTTTTGTGCCTTCAAGTGCACAATTTAGCCTTTGAGTGCACATTTTTGTGCTTTCAAATACACATTTTTGGACCACGGCATAATTTTGGCCTTCAAGTTCACAATTTTAACTTTGAAATGCATGTTTTTGTGCCTTCAAGTACATAATTTTGTAAAAAAAATTTATTTTACGAGCCAATGATCACATTTATGTATGTATGTATGTATGTATGCACACATACATGATATTTGTTCAAAAAGTTTAATGCGTTTGATTGAAAATGGTCTTAATTATTAACTTAGAGGTTAATGGTTTGATTCTTGGGCTATACAAAAACTCAAAAATTGTAACACATAAATTTAAAATAAAATAAAATAAAAATACTAATAAGTGGCTAATAGGAGCCCGTCCAACCACGGGTTTGGTTGAGAAAATTCCAACTCGTGTAAAAAATTGGTTGGCTCATTTTGATCAATCATTATTTTGTAGACCATATTATCAAATAATATACATTCAGTATCCAAATAATATACTTTTAATATATTAAGAATGTACATTATATTCAAGGAAAGTACATTATTTTGTATAATGTACATTCAATACACAAATAATGTATTTTTAGTATATTAAAAAATATTTTTTGTTAAGGTCACACTTGTGTGAGACCATATCACGGAACTTTATTCGTGAGACAGGTCGAATCGGGTCAAACCAACTTGCAAATGTCATATTTATAGGTGCAAATGTCATACTTATATGCTCAAATATAATACTAATTACTTGTCTAAACCCATTTCTGAATTAAATACTATTCCAGTTTGGTCATATCTGTTTCTTCGGTAATATTCAGTTTGTTTGTTGGATGAGAAGAAAATGCATTACGCATGAGTAAACCATAGGCATACAAAATCCTTCAAAAATTTACATACGAGAAAAGCTGGGGGGATAGGGTAAACAAAGTTTTGGACTGGTAACTTGAAAGGATGTTAACAGCAAAAAGTAAAACATCAAAGGTCAGTCTCAATTGAACACGATCCTGATGTTTATTGTACATTTAACAATGGACAATAATAAGATAGATATATGTATATGTTCATCCCCAACTCAACAAAAAAAACAAAATGAATTTACCGTTGTGGCTGCTGGTTGTAGTGGTTCTTCTCCTTTTTCTTTGCAGCAGCTAGCTTTGCGTTCCTTGCAGCAGCCTCATTAGCAGCAGCTTTGGCAGCAGCATCCATCTCTTTGCTTGACTTCTTCTTTTTCATCGACTGCACTTTCTTAAGCTTCTCTTTCACATCAACATTATGAGCATCTTCGGCCTTCTCCACTCCACCACTTTCATCTTTTTCCTTTGCATTTCCAACTTCGACACCATTGGGGTGATCCTGTTGCTCTTTGGCCTCCTTTGACTTCTTCTTCTTCTTTTTTGCATTCTTGCTCTCACCAGTAGTACCATCATCCTTCTTATCCTCTCCATTCATCACACTCTCTACCTTCTTGCTCTGTGTAGCACCTATAAGTCAAAAGATCATTTCATGTTCAAAAGCCAGGATAATACAAAATTCATCACGCTACTTGAGCTTGAAAGCAGTAAAAAAGTTCTTCAGTACAAATTCCAGCATGGTGCCCCAAACCAACATAACAAACTTCTCCACAAAATCAGAGAGCATAAAAACCTTCTAGAACCCCAGAAAAGTAGAGAACTCAAATTACCTAGTGAATCGTCTTTTTTCTCAGGTTGGTTGTATCCAAATTCAGCAAGCATAGCTTCAAGTTCTTCAAGTTCCTTCTTCTTCAATTCCTTTTTCGACAGCTGCCTTTCTGATTCCTTAGGTGCCCCAACTTCAGCAGGTATCTTAGCAACAGGCTCCTTCTCTACTGGCTCTTCAGGCTCAGGCTCAGGCTCATTGTCCAGTTCTGCTTCAATATAGTCATCCACTTCATCAAGGCCTTCATCCTCACTTTCACTCTCCTGATATCCACAAGTTACAATGTCATCCATTCACACTTGAAAGAGGTAAAAAATAAAACACAGAGAGATTACAGGGTAAAGTAACATCTATCCTGGTGCTAAAAAATGATGATGATGATGATAATAATAATAATAATAATCATAATAAAAGCAGATGAGGAAAAGGATGATAATGCCATTCATTATAAATTGTCAGTACAAACAAGTAAAAAATAAAATTTTAAAATGATTCGTAAAGGTCCTGATTGCCATCACCGATACAGGGAAAAGAAGAAACAGGATGATTATATGCTTTCAACAAGGATTTTTTCTAAAAGAAAGTTCAGGTAGTCAAAAAATAAAAATAACAAAAGATCTTAATGAAATCATCAAAGAATACATGTCATGCAAGGGAAATGGTGAGAAAAGTGATATGGGAAATGAAGTAAGTGTATTCACTGATTATTAACTTTTGTTGTTCATGTCTACCGTGCCAACATAAGATTATTATATCCAATAAACAGTGTAATATGTTTGACAGGTTTAAGTAATTTGACTAAGCTAAGCTATCATTACCCTAGAAATGAAAGTCGGCCCAAATCACATGGAATCATACTGGACGTGATATCAACTGGAGAAGATTCGGAATGTATAAAATATTTACTTATATCATTTGCCCAAACTATTCTTTGCATAACCAATGCTTGATGTTCTATGAGGCAGTTTCCATATACTCCTTCCGTCCCATTTTGGAAGGGGTAAAGCAGGTAATTGTGTTAGGCATGATTTTTACGAAAACAAGAAAGATGTGATATTATTTCCAAAATTTCCCTTCCAAATAGACATTGTTGTAAAAATCGGCCTAGGCGAGGCGCTAGGTGCCCCTATTATTATTACTCGCTCGCTTAGGCGTTAGACGCCCGACTAGCGCCTTCTACAACATTGCAAATAGGCCCACCTAGTCGGGTAGTCAGATAAATTTAAAAAGTTCAATGGTATTAACAATAAACTTGAAAAAGTAAAATGCTAATGGTGTTTAAATTCAGCAGGAGGTCATTGTTTTGGGACAGAGTAAAAAGGAAGGTAAGACAAATAAAGTACGGAGTATGACGGAAGGAGTAATTAATAATGAAAATTTTATATTTGGAGAGACGGCTAAAAAAATCTGATACAAGGAAAAGTCAGTGAAACTCAGCATTGTGAATCATAACTTTATAACAAGGAACCATTCCATAAAACAGAACTTAGTAAACTTACATAAAAGATTGCAAATAGATAAAAGTATAAAATAAAGAAAGAGTATATTGTTTGTCACTAATAGGTTAAGTTTGTTTAATTGGAAATTATAGATTTATAGAATAATTAGCCATCTACATGTTTGGAGAAGTCCTAAGGATTATGTAGCAATAACAATTCTACTTATTTAAAGCAATATTCTATGAACAAAATCATAAATCATGATAATCATAAGCTTGCTTAACCAAACAGGACTAACATATTGCACTGAAAATAGAATAGCAATCAGACCTGTGCCAAATGCTTCAAAAGCATCATCACGAAAGCACTTTAAGTAAAAGAAATGAATACATAAATAATATACAGAAACATGAGAGTGCAGTATCAACTCAAACAATCAAGAGAGACACAACAAACGAATTGTAAGAGAGTAATTGCCCACATTCGCTCATAATTCTAAAGCAGCATTCAGAATAAATACCCCTTTTTAACACATAAATTCACACTAAAAAAGCATCTAAGTGAAAGTACAAAATGCATACCTCTAAAACAGGAGTGGCTGTTTCTTTGGTCTTAGAATGCTGCTCCGCCGGTGTCGCACCGCCCCAAACAACCTTAGGCGCAGCCGTAGTAATATAGTAATCATCGTCACTTTCGTCATCCACATCGGCCCACGATTTCGTAGTCAGCGGCGCCGGAGCCCAGAAAACCTGCGGCTCAGCCTCCTGCTTCGACGAACCGGAAGAAGCCTTACTCTTGGAATCCTTGTTGGACTTCTTCTTCTTCCTGAGAGCTCCCAGCGCCGCGAAACCGTTCGTGCTGTTAATCACCAACTGATCATCCTTCCTGTTTCCACCACCCACCATTTTTCACCTCCTTTCACTCAGAATCTCAACGCCTCCACCAACACAGCTCGCCGCAGTCGACAGATATCTATATCTACGCGATTCAATCTACAGAGTAATAATCCCTGATTGTGAAATGATCGGATGGAAATCGAAAATGACAGATTTTCAGGGAAATTCCGGCGGAAGGGGAATTTCCGATAAATGTTGAATTATGGATTGGATGGCGGTTGTAATTTGGGAGAGAAGAGAATCTGTGAGGGCTATACAAAGGGGAATAGTCTGTATGGCTATATTATTAGGGTTTGATAGAGAGTCGGGGAAGATGGGTAAGACGGTAGACGGAGAAGAAAATTGAATTCTGGTTCTGGGACTTCTGGATTTGTTTGAGGGTACGATTGTAAATATGTGACGCCGTGTTTGGATTTGGTTGAATTTTTCCAGATTTGCCCAAAATCCCCAAATGGAATTTCACAACATAATGGTACATGGATCCTTTTTTTCCAAATCCGACATTTTCAAATAATTTTTTTTTTAAACATACTTTTTTTTTTACTCCAACTCTCCAAATATTCAATCGTTATACGGTTGACCATGGTCTACATTTCACGTTTGACCATAAACATATATGTTCATTTTTAGTATACTATATATTATTATACTCCATTTTTAATGTATTACCTAAATATAAACATATACGGAGTATTACATTAAAATATATTAAAATATAACATGTATCTAGAGCTGTCAAAACGGACTTTGCCCGCTGGCCCGCCCCGCCTAGCTCCCTACTTAGGTAGGGAATGGGTTTTGAAAATAGAAGCTCGTCAAAGAACAGGCTTTTTTGGCCCGTCTCGCCTAAGCCCACGGGCTTGGCGGGGCGGTCCATAATCATCCGCCTATAATACAAGCATTACGCCAGGAGGGTTAGCCAGCAACATCATTGTCTAGGCTACTTCAAATATCATCTGGTGGATCAACTAGTATGTGTACCCTTTCGAAAGTCCTTTAGCCTTCCTAGCCAGGGCATCTGCAACATAATTTTGTTCGCCTAAAATGTTAATACATATGAAGAGTACAGGTCATATGAGAAACAAGCTGGAGAAAATTAAGAACTAATCTCAACCTTATATATGGAAAAATCCTACAATTTTGATGAAATTTATATTAAACGTAGTGGCATTTGGTTTCTAGTTGCGGATTTGTTTGCAATGCTAACAAATTAAACAATGATTACTGCGTGATAGATTTGGCAATTGGAGTGCGGTTTTTGGATTCTGATTGTATTTTACTCCATAGTTTCTAGCGTCAATGTGTTTCCTCAACAAAATGGTGATAATGTTTAACTACGTTTTTCTGACGATAAAGATATATGATACAACTCAATTATTCATAAAAGTTAAACAATAAAAAATAGTTATACTTATTTTTATAACTGTCACAAAATAAATATTTCTTATCTGTCATTTTAATAGTAATCTTTTGAGGATAATACCATTTAAATAATGTATGCACTCTTCGAGGATAAAACTAAAAGTATCTCTAAATTTTAAAAAGGAAATGTAACATTTTCCATTTATGTTGTAAATATTATCATGAACTATAGATTTACTACTAAATAATCGTGAGAAGTTAAGATTTTGACTATTTATCATAATTGTATTAAATAAAATAATACTATAGATTTACGAAATAATATTAAAAAGTTAAAGATTTTGACTATTTAACAATCAAAATTAGCAATTTACCCAAATATTATAAAAGTTGGTCAATTATTTGATATTTTTATGGGTGACGAGAGAAATCCGTAAACACTATTTGAGAGTGTGCATTGAGTAGACTTCACTCATGTGCAATAGTCAACAAATTACATAGTAATGTGTAATCTTAACACCCTCTTTTCAACAGAATTTTAAATTCATCACCATTAAAATACAATAATTTTTTGAGTTCTACTGACTTCATAGCTACTTTCTCAACCTACTGAAGCACAAAAAGTCAATAGATATGTCTCCACTGAGGCTCAAACTCCCTCCCTTCCACATCAGAGTGTACACCGGGTGCCGCTTGACCACAAGATTTTTGGCCATGATTGCTTTCTTAAAAATAAATAAATAAAAATAGAGATTAGCAAATTTAGTTATATTATTCCAATTTTTTACTTTAAATTCCGAGCACATAGTCTACAAGACTACAAATATCACAAACAATCAACTTTAACTAAGGATGACAACAAGGCGTGACAGGAGCGATGAGTATACTACCCGTCTTCATCACCGATGAAAAATTAAAAATATTTCACGTTCCATCTCTGTTTCTGTATTCCGAAATATTTTTCATCCCCATCTGCATCAGGACGGGGATCGAAAATCTCCGTCAAGAACGTGACAAATTAAATTGGCCATCCCTAACCCAAACTAAGCCTAATCGAGTTAGACTTTACAGGAACAAACCACGTATTCAACCTAGGATGAAGTCCCATGATTGCAACGTGCGACGTGGAGGCCTATGAATAAAAGTCGGTGGATAAGATTCCATGTGTCAATTGAATGTACCAATCTCAAATCCTATGGTTCTCCTTGATTCTTGAAAGTGACACATCATTTGAGTGTACACTTTTCCAATCTTTAATTTTTTTTACGGAGTATATATATTTATCCATAGACTTGAATCTTTATGGTTGACATCCAAACACCAACAGACCAGCTTGGGTGATTATGATTTATGACCTTCATTAACCTGTCATTTTGATTTTTTTTTAAATTAATTTGCATTCACTAAATTATTTTAATGAAAATAAATGAAATATTTAAAATCAAGCACATTATGCTCAGATAGTTCTCCTTGAATAAAGGTCATACGATTCAACTTCGATAGTGGAGTAAAACTTTTGAGCTATAACAAATAAAGAAAATATATAACAAATATTGTATTGTAATAGAGTCAATAGTACTAAAAAATAAAATAATTAAATATTTACATTTTATGATAATTATATTTAAATTTTTAAAAGTTGATAAAATTATTACACAGACTTGTGTGTTTTGGGACAATTGTAGCCAATTATATTATATAATGTTAAAAATAATTCAATTCTATTTATTTAGGTATTAATTGATGCCTATAATATTCAAACATACTTTTATATGGTAAAATGTTTTTTTTTTTGAAAAGTTTAATTTTAAACTTTTACTTGTACAAAGTAGATATTTCCATATATTATGTTTTCATTTTAAAATAATTTGTGTGAACTGAAGAAATTCGAGTTAGATTAAATTTATTCTTAAATTAAAAATTATAATTGTTACAAAATAAAAATATTTGAAATTAATTTATCAAATTTTAGAAGTTTTAATATAATTATTATATATAATTGCGTACAATTATCACCAAACATAGAGATTTTATATATTTTTTTCATCAAGTTTTAAATATAATTGTCTGAAAGTATAATGGTTTGAGTTTGAAAAGATTTATTTAGGGGTTGACTGCTGCTGTGTTGTTGACCAGTCGGAAAATAAGTTTGCGGTGAACGTGGATCGAACACGTGACCTTCAGATCTTCAGTCTGACGCTCTCCCAACTGAGCTATCCCCGCATTTGGAATGCTTCTGGTTTTTAATGCTGTTATTATGAAATCATAATCATATTGATACTCATCAGGTTTTAACCATGCATAATCTATTAAGTTTAACATAGATACATTTAAGTTTAAATAATAACTCATTATTTTTTGTGTCATGTTAATAAGTTGTATGGAAATTTTTTGAGTCAATAAAAAAGTATGCCAAAAAAGATGAACATCAAACCCACAATTTTATACATCTCTCAATTGATTGGGTGCAGTTGCCTTTGGGGTGACACAGGAAATCCAATGCAAGGCAATAGTCTTTGATGGATATATTACAAATGGGCTTGGAGCAAATTAACCCGGTAGAGCGGACTGGGTAGAGCGGACCGGATCATATCTGGGTTTAAGGCCAGGTCCTGAGCTTGGCATCTCGGAGGTCCCAAGCTAAGTGCACCTCGGATGTCCCATGCCAAATACACCTCGGAGGTTTCAGGCCGAGCTCTTGGGCTCGGCCTCCGTTGCTTTGTGGACGGTTGTAACGGGCATAGTGAAGGCATTAGATCCGGTCTAAGGAGGTCCAAACTACTCGCCATTTTCTCGAGGGAGCAATTGGAGGGCGGCTTAGTATAAAAACACCCATCTTTGTCTCATTGGACATCATCATTCATTTCCTTGTAATGCTATTACACGAGTCTTAATACAATTTTGTCTCCGTGACACCTATTTCTTGTCTGTACATTCATTACCTTTATCAAAGTATAAGATTTCAACTAAATAATAAGTGTCACTTCAAGCTATAATCATGTACTAGTCCGGCTAGTTTGGGACACCCAAAATGAGCTACCAATACAAAATAACACTGCTAGAAGAATAAAATCTTATCATTGCCCCTATGTTCATCATATATATCAAGATGAATGTCAATGTTTGAAGAATTAAAACCCCATGTTTTGGCTTTGGATTATATTGTATTCAACTGTATGGTTCACCTAAGAAACCAGGAGCAAAAACACTATACACCCCTCAACAACGGCCAGCAAAATGTACAAAACCTTCTTATGCAGCAGCACAACAGAGTGGGCATCTGTGATCATCACAGGGAATTGGCACTTCCCATCAGATGGATCCTCATCTGTCACGACAGCCAGCCCCGAGAAATCGCAATCCCACGCGTTCTGGTTCTTGAACTGGTAGTACATGTTGAAGGCAAAAGAGGCGTTGCCCTCGACGCTGAGATGATTGCAAGAAGAGCCATAGCCTAAAGCAGTGCAATCAGAGAGGCTGCAAGCATAGTCAATGTTTCTTGGCAAATCATCAAGTTCTTTAAGGTGGGGGTTCAAAATGCACCATCTTTTGTGCATATAAGCCACCCCTTCTACTGCAACAAGGCCTTTGTTGAGCTTTTTGCCTGATAAATCTAGCTCATATTTTGGCTTCCCATCGAACTCGAAAATCCCCCAATGCCTCTCAAAACACCCTGGGGCTATGCTCTTTGTGTTTTCATCAATTAGGCTAAAAAGGTAGAAATCTATGATTTTCCCCTTCCTAGCTGGAGTCCCTTCTCCACTCAAAGCATGTTGGAGAAGTCCTTGGTTAAATCTTCTTGCATTTTGGACATTGGCATTCTTATCCCCATCTGTTGGCCATCCAACTTCCCCAATCATGATCTTTATGTCAGGGTATCCAGACTTCTTTAAGGCCCACACAAGCGTGTCGAAATTCGCATCAAACACGTTGGTGTACACAGCATCCCCATCCCTGAGGGTCTTGTTTGAGCCGTCGAAGAAGGCGTAGTCGAAGGGGAAGTAGCTGTTGCTGTACAGGCTGAGGAAAGGGTAGATGTTGACGACGAAAGGGGCGTCGTTCGAGTACAGATACTGGACAATCTCGATCGAGAGATCGCGGATTTCTGGCCTGAAATCGCCTGCAGATGGCACAGGGTTTGAGTCTGGAGAGTAGTAAATGTCTGCATTGAATGGAACTGTGGCTTTAACTTCTGTTCCTAGCCCAGCATGGTTGATGGCTTCTTGAATGTTTCTCAGAGCTGGAAATGTGTAAGGCAGAAAACTCCCATTATATGTTGTCAGAAATGGCTCATTCCCAACTGCAACATACCTGCAAATTAATCAAACATTCTACTAAAACCAAATCCCAATATCAATCAAGATTCAGGAAGAAAATTAAAACCCAGATTTTTCTTTTCTATTCCTTCAATCCCGTCATGCTGGTTAGGCTGTTGACTTAATAACTAAAAAAATTACAAGTTCAACCCTAGCAGGAACAGCCTATTAGCCTTCTTGATTTCAGTCCGTCAGCTATGAATAAGCTAAGCTGATTTTATGATTTTTGTCGAATAATGTTACAAAACAGGATTTACCCAGTTTACAGAATTCGATAATGACAGCGGGTTTTCCTGAGGGGTACCTGATTTTGACACCACCAGTGTAGCAGTAATTGGTGACATTGGCATCAACCCAGGCGGCGGCGGCATTGGGGTCTTGGCTCATCTCCTGCAACATCACATTTGGGATTGCGAGCATGACTTCAATATCAGAGCCCATGAGGGCGCCCAAGATCTTCTCATCAGCCTCAAAAAGCTTCACCCTATCGAAGCCGTTGTCTTTGAGGAGCTTCACCACACTCTCCGGCGGCAACTGGTGCGAAGTCATGGTCCCCCAGTTGACTCCCACGCCGCCCCAGCACTTGAAACCCCGCGTCAGCGTCGACAAGAAGAACAGAATCAAGAACCACCCGCCCTGGAGATTTCTTCTGCCCATTTGGGAATCCTGAAAAAGCGGAATCTTTTAATTCCCTCAATCTTTCTTGAATGGATCAAGAAATCCCGAGAAAGGTGAAAGTGAGTGTTGGGATTTTCTCTCCTGGAATATCCTGTGGACAGACAGGTCAAGGTCTCCACTCCCCCTTTCTCTCTCTCTCTCTCTCTCTCTATCTCTGTGAGTTTTTAATGGATGCGAGAAAACTTCAGGGAGAAGGTGAGAAAATCCCAGTGCCCAGTAAGGTCAAGAAAGATGCGGCTTTTCTTAATTCAGTTATACAGTAATGCCATATTTAGCAGGACATACATGCAATTTTGCAACTGACTATTGGTTTGGTAAAATTCCCCCAAGTTCGTTAGTATCAGACAGACTGTGGACCAACTTTGTGGCTTTCTTATAGCAATACAAGGTTGTGAATTATTGCACTAAACTAATTTAGACGAGTCTCGGAATGTATTGGAAACAAGTTAAGTTATGATACCAAAAAAGAAAAGAAAATAGTGTCATGATAAGGGAAATAACCATGTATTAACCAATTCAGAAGAGACTTATTTTAAATCAACTTGTAAAAATACGTCATATCGATTACATTTTAATCATTTATTCAATATTATTCGTTAAAAAGTAATACAATTAGGGTAACAAAAAATTGTTATTTAGATACACTAAAATACAATTACACCAACCGCAAGCCTACTTTGGCTTTGTCCCTTTTCTTTTCTTTTGTTATTGTTTTTTAATTTGGTTTTCTTCCTTTTTTTCTTTATTATTATTTTTTTTGCTACATCTTTTTATTTATTTATTATTTATGTTTATCAATTTCCCTTATTTAATTTATTTCCTTCCACCCTTTTTGGTTTACTGTTGGGATCCACGTAGTAAGAGAGAAATTATATTGGTGATGAAGAAGAGCCTTATCCAAAGATTTAAAAAACTATATATATATATATATATATATATATATATATATATATATATATATATATATATATATATATATATGTGTGTGTGTGTGTGTGTGTGTGTGTGTGTGTGTCACCTTGGAAAAGCTTCTATTTAGTAAATTATATTCACAGCAAATTAGTCTGCATGCATGGGTTTATACGCAGGTGATGTCAACATGCAAAGCTTAATATCTATATTTTTTATTTATAAATTATAATATCTTTGTTTTGAGAGTAACTTGAGAGAGAGAATAGTTTCATATATATATACATCACTGATAAATATACAAATTTTGGGATTGGCATTTAGTGACAATTCAAAAATATTTTGGTCATAGAAAAGGATTATTACAAGCAAGAAAGCATTATTAGGATTGGTATTGACAGCAAAAGGTTTGATGATCTGATCTTTAATGCAATAGGGCTCTGTAAAGTGCTAAAAGTATACTTTTTATGAGACAATTTTTTATGTTGTGTCCATGCAATATGTATGCAGTACTGTCATTTCATTTCATACCCATTATTATTTCTCCCAATATTCATATTCAGAAAATTAAATTATTTATAACAAATAATTTTAATGCTCACAAGCTACACAACCTTCACATCTTTTTCTTTTTCTTTTTCTTTTTTTTTTTTGAAAATAAAGCAATATTACTGAATATGCAAAATATAACTCACAATAATACTCCATATCAATCATAATATTATGTTGGTATAGTATTGCTAAAAAAAAAAAAAAAAAAAAAAAAAAAAAAAAAAAACTACTGAGATAGAGAGAGTAGATGGGCCGTGGCGGGGACAATGGGTAAAATTAAAGGAAATTGCAAAGAATTGAGTACTACAAATTGGGCAACTTTCCAACGGGAGTTGACGTGTTTCATGCTCATGCAATCTTCCTTTTTCTTGTTTTTAAGATATGAATTTCTTTAGCTTATGCTTATCAAAGCTGTGATCATCATCAGCTTTTTTGAATACCGGCTTTTGGTCAGCCATACAAAAGATTGGATTTTTTTTGCCCAACGTTTTCACTATCAAACACAATAACTAATTTTCTTGCTAAATTATAAGTACATCTTTTGGGTGAAACAACTAACCTGGAGATATAAAGTTGCTCAATATTCAAATCCAAAGATTAAACCTTTGACCTTTAATTGAGAATGGATCAGTCCATTCCACTCCACCACACCCTAACTTTATACAAAAGATTGGATTGAAGGTATATATGTAAGTATAGGTAGCTATAGATGGTGCATTTCCAATTCAGGAAGACAGATATAATGCATCCTGTTGGTTGGTTAAAGATTTAATTTATTTGGGTCTCCAATCCCTTTGACTGATTGACTGCTTAGCTTCCACCTCCAAGCTTCCAAGTCTCCCCACCCACAAACAATAATATTTTGACAACTTGCTCTCACTCTTTACATAAAGTTGTTTGTGTCTCATTAAATTTTGCACATCAAAACCTTGTACATATAATATCATTGAAGTAATTAAGAATCCATACAAATTAAATGAGATGACTAATTTTACAACTTTCTGTCTTTCTAAGAGAGAAAATTATTATGTCTGCATTGGCAGCTCAGTTAGTCACATGAGCGAAACAACAGAGTTACCATGATTTACATTCTCTCTGTTGGGTCGGGACGTGAGGACCCTTGGGGACAGAGTTGAGGATTCGACATTTTGAGAAGAAAGAGAGAAAGTCATTATTCCAAACACATAATTAAGAATTTATGATCTCAATCCCATATATATTATGCTTTCCTAGTGTAGTCGGGTATCGTTAGGACTGGTCATGACAAACTATAGGTAATGTGTAATAACTTAATTTAGGCGTTAATACTAGCTTACAAAATATTGATCATGCAGAGATGTAACCATAGGAGTGAATATATAATATATGTAAGAATTCAACCATTTTTTGCTGGCACCGTCATTATGGAGACCCATTTTTGCTCGATATTTATATTGTAGATGGTTGAATTGATATATATGTTCACATGTCTACCAAAAGTATAAATAATATTTTAGTGTTGAGGAGTTAAAAATATTATTTTATACTTGATTTTAAGAATTAATCTAGATAAAATCTTCTAGGATTGATTGGGTTTTGATATCAATGTGTTGTTTGGCAATTAGCTATTAGTTGATAGCAAGATAGATGACCGTGTTGGTTGTTTTAACTAAGAGTCATAACTAGCAGTTTGTAGGAAAAATATTTTGTAAATTAGCTTTTATTGTCCGAGTAGTCTATAAAATAACTTTAAGGATTCTTCCAACTTCCTAATACATATTGTAGTTTTGTTAAATGCCATTAACCTCATTTGCAGTATCCCTATGGTGAAAATCTATAAATGCCTTGATGAACCATTTCTCTGGCATTCTCAAATCTCAATGCGGTAAAGGATTGATTATAAAGCATCAAGCTTGCATTTACTTTCATGGTACTCCATATAAAAGCCATATTCCACCGAACAAAACTCTATGGACATCAATAGAATAACAAATGCAATTATAATAATCAGATGATAGCTGGAGAACAACCAATTCACATTAAACCAACAAAATTGTTCAATATGGGAATCCTTTATGAGCATTCTTCTTTGAACATTCTGCCAACCTCCTAGAGAATTTTGCAGTTTTGTAAAATGCCATTAGCTCATCTGCAACATCCCTTGGATGACAATCTATAAAAACCATACCCACAAAAGGCGAAATCCCTCGCCCCGGGCCCTCACACCTCGGCCCAACAGGATTTATAGAGATGGTAAATTACAGTGACTTAGTACCCATTAGGTAGGAGGACCAGTGCCTAGGGTGCCCACAAGAAGACCACCAAATTGGAAGTGATCGACTCCGACACTGCAGCTGCCAGAGCTCAACAATCTATAAAAACCTCGATGCACTGATTCTCTGTCATCCTCAATGTCTTCAACAACGAAGGGCCTTTTATTTGAGGCTGAAGGCCAATATCATCTATCTTTCCCCCTAAAAGAAACCTTGGTTTTATCACTCTACCAAATTAACAAATATCAAGAATGGATACCCAAGCACCACATTTGCATTTAGCTTCATGGTGCCAAAACAAAAGCCATATTATTCCACCGAACTACACAAAACTCTATGGTACATCAGTAGAATAACAAAAGCAATTATAATAATCAGATGACTGCAGGAGAACAATCAATTCACATTAAACCAACAAAATTGTTCAATACGGGAATCCTTTACGAGCATTCTTCTTTGAAGATTCTGCCAACCTCCTAATGTATTTTGTAGTTTTGTAAAATGCCGTTAGCTCTTTTGCAACATCCTTTGGATGACAATCTACAAAAACCTTGAAGAACCGTTTCTCTGTCATCCTCAATGCCCTCAACAATGAAGGGCCTTTTATTTGAGGCTCAAGACCCAAATCATCTATCTTTCCCCCTAAAAGAAACCTCGGTTTTATCACACCCTCCAAATTAGAAAATATCAAGAATGGATATCGAAGCACCACACTTGCATTTAGCTTCATGATGCCCAACACAAAAGTCATATTCCTTTGAACTTTATCTATAGATAATGTCAACAGGAGAGGCGCTCGCCCAAAAAGCCCAAAAATCTCATCCTCAGAGAACCCGAATTTCTCAAAATTCGCAACCTTCTCAAGAACAGTCTCAACCCTAGAAATGGCAAAAATTGTAACCACATATTTATACAACTTACAACCCTTTTCTACCCCTGTTCTCCTAATAAAATCCAACTTTACATCATCCAAACTACTCCTAGGAATTAAAGTAGGCCTAGAAATCAACATAGCTATCAAATCATGTTTTCCAACACCCATTTGCTCGTAAAATGAAACAACAGGCTTAATTTGCTTATGGAAATCGTAAATAAGCAAAGAAGGGTTTCTCACAATGGCTTTACGGAGTGTCTCCTCGGATTGGAACAGGTCGCGGAGGTATTGGAGACGCTCATCCAAGAATCTGTCGATCCGAGAGTTGAGGAACCGAGGGCGGCAAGTTACGATCTTTACGAGGTCGGAGGAATTAACGCCGAAATCGCCGAGAACCCGGAGCTTGGATTGAAGGGTAGCGAGCTTCATACGGCGTATCGATGGTATGAGTTGGAGAATATTGGAAATGTCAGGTTCGGAGCAGCCCCATTGCCTCAAGACTGCGGATGAGTCTTTGAGTTGGGAGATGTCGGGGGTTTTCGCTTCTGGGGATGGCGATGGCGAGGCAAGAGTGGTGAAGAGGAGATTAAGGTTGAAGATTGGGGATTTGGGCAGGAATGGAATGAATTGCAGAGAGGTAGAGGAGTGAGAGCGAAAGAGGACTAAAGCATTGGCTTTTGGTATCATAATTTGACGAGGGTTTAAGATTAGGGTTTTCAAATTTGCAGAGTGAAGGGGGAATTTGGAGGTTGATATTAGTTAGACTGGTGAACCAGACGCCAGGATAAAATTTCTGGGCTACAAATCTGTGGTATTTTTTTGTCGCTTGAGCTAGCCAATGATCATCCACTTGAACCAGTCACACAGAGTACTATGTGTAGTTTTTTTAATAATGTTTTTTGATAAATTATTTCGTGTACCATGATCTAAAATGATGTTGTTTTGATGTAAAAATTTAAAAAAAAAAAAAATTCATTACTCTATATAGGTGTTAGAATAATGAACATTTTAAGATAAGATAATGTATTTTATGAGTAAAAATAATGTATACTATATTTTATGAATTATAAAAATGTATTTATGTGTTAAAATAATGTATTTTATGTGTTTTTAAACCAAAATTTACACAATTATATAGATCATGATTTAATAATGATGGGTGTTTTAACCAACATGGTTGGCGTGGTGGTTCAGCACCTCGTCCCTTAAGCATGAGGTTGGGGGTTCGATCCCCACCCAGGTGAATGGAGCAAACCATTTGGCCAGTCCCCTACCACTTAGTGTGCTGACAGTTGGGACGGAGGTTAGTCTTCTAGCGGTCGGCTGGAGGGATACCTTGGGCAAAAACCCAAAAAAAAAAATGATGGGTGTTTTCCTTAGTGCACGTACGCTTTGAAATTTGAAAACAATATAATTATATTTCATGGGCTACACATGGTAGCAGATATGATGACGGTAGTAGTAAGTAACATATGCTAAGTATGGGCTTGTGTTGTAGTCTTATTGGTATGAAAGAAAGCCTATCAGCACATTAAGAATGGGCTCAAACAATTATAGAACATTATACGATGGGCTAAACTATCAATTTAGCTCCCTATTCGAATTCATGACAATTTTATGTTGGCCCTATTTGGTATGGTTAGTTGATAATATTAGCTGATTGTAGAAAATTGTTTGATAGATTAGCTGTTAGCTGATAGTTGTTTGATATAATTTCTTTTCTCAAAAATCTAATTGAAAATGCTGCTTTGAATAGCCTTTTGAATTTTAGTATTTTAGAGTTACAAAAAGCTTATTAACCAAACAACTAATAGTGGTCAAATAAGTCAAAATTGACTGATAGGCTGATTATTTACCAAACAGGACCATTATCACTTAAAATTGTTGGACTAAAATTCAAAATGATCAAATATTTGGTTTTACCTTAGTCGCATTTGTTGAATAATTGATTCAATAATCATAAAGTTTTAAATTTTGCTTCAAATCATTGATGGGGCTGGACTATGTTGAAAAATGCAAAGTCAATGGGGTTTTTTGTGGTTCTCAACTAGCCCTAATGGAAATATAGTAATAAAAACTGTGGCTCACATTTTTTGAATGAATCAAAGAGTGACATATAAGCAGGGAATATAAAATGGAGTAGAATGTGAGAGTGTGTAGTATTACTCTTATTTAATATTGGTCTAATCTTCACCACAAGACAATGAATGGCTAAGAAGTATGTAGCCATAATGGTTTGGCCCCTACTATTTAAATAGGTTTGTTCTTGAGTTATACAAACAAAAATTGTCTGATTTCTTTGTTTTAATCTCTCTCTTCAATTCGGGGATTGCCATGTTAACTTTGAGGGGCCGTTTGGTTCGGGTAATCTCAGATTACCTAGGTAATCTGAGTCTGGTAATGTTATATTACCTTGTTTGTTTCAAGTTATGAGATTACCTGGTAATGTTATATTACCTCAAAGCTGACGTGGCGGTAATGTTTCAAGGTAATGTGATTACCCCCGTTTTTTTTAGGTAATCTAAGATTACCTTGGTTATTCCAATTTTGCCCTTGTTAACTAATCCTTATATAATAATAATAATAATAATAATAATAATAATAATAATAATAATAATAATAATAATAATAATAATAATAATAATAATACTAACACAATAACATATATAAAATAAATATATGTTTATATAATCAAATATACATGTGTGTATATTTATATATTTATTATTTTAATATTAAGCATCAATACATTCATACATATAAATAAATAAAAATACACACAATAAAAGCACACAAATAAATAAATAAATATATATATATATATATATATATATATATATTAAAAGGACATTATAGTAAATTGTCCCATATAACCTAAAATATAACCCTTAACCAAACAAAGTAATATTATATTCCACAATCCAAACCAAACACATCAGGTAATCTTACATTCCCGAAATCTCACATTACCTTCCTGGAGGTAATCCTATTACCTGGGGTAATCCAAGATTCCGTGAACCAAACGCCCCCTAGGGTAAGGGGATGACGCAATTGTTTTGAACATACACCAGTAACCTTAAATTTACTTCTATAGCAATAATTATTTCATGACACGACATTCATTTATTTCTACACTATCAACTTTATTTTCCCAACACACTCAACTCTGATATGTTTTTTTTTTATTAAAATAAATTCATATAAGATATACTTATGATAAAGGATTGTGAGGAATGGGTTGGCCGGACGTCTACCACACTTCACATACGTTTCTATCTCACACACAAAGGTGAAATCCATAATAGCATGTGGAGAAAAGGCTCAAAATTTCCCAATAATTATATTGTGACCGCCACTAACTCGTATAGACGTAGTCGTAGGGGCAGGCCAGGCAGCGCACTTTGTTGCACGGACGTTCACCCTAAGACCAAAACCTGATTGTCAAGTTGCACGTGGTCGTGAGTTCGATCCTTACAGATAGTGATTATGAAAAATCATGCAATCAAAATTTGTAAATTTATTAAGCGATTTTAGGCGTGTGGCTTGTATCCACAGATAGGGACTATGAAAAAATCAGACACTATAACTCAAGAAAAAAAAAAAAAAAAAAAGTTCCGCTCCAAATTTATTTATTTACTGAGTAATACCGAGTATCCTTTAACTCCTTAATTTATTTAGTTTTGTAAGTATGTTTTTATATTCCCCATTTTATTGACTTTGTCTGTGTTGTAGACTTATGGAATTTGAGAAATAAAATTTATTAGAGGACCACTAAATGGAATGTACATACCTATGTGAAAGGTGCTTCTTGTATCTACATTATTCATCGTATTATAGTTGGGGACGGATCCAGAGGAGGGCAATGAGAGCAATTACCCCTCACCACTCCATTCCTATTATATAATTATATATGTATATATTGCATATATTTTAGTAAAAATAAATAATATATATTTATTATACATGAATGTTATTAAAAGTTGAGATAGCTTAGTTGATAAATAATAATTATTTTCTATGACATATCTAGGGCTCATCTCAAATATTGTTTTTTTTTTTTTATTTATAATAATCTCTCGAGACTAACTCATTGAATCATAAGCGGAAACGTTTACAAGAAAGATTAATGAAATGGACAAACATTCCTTACAGTCAGACATAGAAATAAATTTCCTAACAATGTTATCAAAAACTTGAATCGCAGACTGTTTCACAAATTTGAAGCTGAAGTCGACAGGAGCACTCCAAGCTTCTTTACTGTCAATAGTAATTTGGTCAAACATAACGAAGGCATACTCTAGTTCAAAAGTTGTTGACACCACCCGAGTATCAATCTTCATTCTTTGTGGTTCACATACGCCATGACCAATTATCGTTCTACGTACGCTTATAACAAGAACTCGTCAAAAAAACGAGAGGGAATAAACTCGCAAAAGAAGCGAGAGGGAATAAACTTGCTAAAGATGCGAGAAGCAACAAATTTGATAAATAAACGAAAGGTATAATAGCAACAAAACTTACTAATAAAAAAACAACACTGCTTTGAATCAAGAAAAAATCACTCCTTCCTACTTCACCTTTTGCAAAACCCAAAACCTTCTTTTCCTTATTCAATGGTGATGTACTTCTTGACAGATCCGAAGCTGGGGAAGAGGAATAACACAGCGACAGTGTGAGATCGTAGGTGTGGTGGACGGCGATGGGGGAGGCGAAAATGGAGAGGAGAGGCAGAGAGAAAAGAGCAAAAGAAGATGACAATCGTGAAGAGGAGAAGGCTCCGCCTCCGCTAAGCATGCGGAGGCGGCGGCTGCCGAACCAAGGAAAAGAAGAAGCAAAGAGTTTAGAGAGAAGGAGGAGCCTTCTAGGGTTTTTTTTTTAGCCGAACCCTCAAATATTTTTTTTTTTTTGAATACAACTGACCCTATTACATTGTAGTATCTGTTCATCTATCGAGATCTCCACCACTGAGACTCGAACTCATGACCTCCCATCTAAGGGTGGCCACTACATGCCAATTGAGCACAAGGTGCTTGGCAACCCTCAAATATTGTTAATTGCACAGATATACAATTTATTTCATATTTACTATATATATAAATAATTTTATTAAAAATTTTGAATCCATCCTTAATTATAGTATATAAATTATTTAAGAAATTTTATGGTGCCATACTATATTATTTAAGAAATGCATATTTTAATAATCTTTAGAAATGTAATTTTAATTTTAAAATAGAAATAAAATAAAAGCAAAGAAGTGTCTGCTCCTTTTCTGCAGTAGCCTGGCTGTTATGATTGATGTATAATATATGATAGTACCATGCATAAATACATTGTGATACTAATTATTATTTAATACAATTATTTTCAACTTTTGTAGTTGTTACAATTTTGTCAGCCTCTTATTTTTGGTTCTATTATAGAAAATATGGTATATCATAACGTGTCATATAGAATTTTCTTATATTAATATAAATTTAAAAGTTGCTTAATCTTTTTTTTTCTTTTTTTGAAACATTCATTCTATACTTGATTGCAAATAATTAAACACTCTTCCTAGCATTCTAGCCTTGACCTCCATATTTTCATTTTTAGTCTTATGATGAATATACTTTCACTATTTTCATTTTTAGTCATATGATGGATATACTTCATATTTTATCTTTAAATATTATTTTTTTTTTATCACATTTAAACTTTTTGACCAAATCTTCTATAAAAAGAAAAAAAAAACAATCACAATACATTACATTTTTATTTTAAAATTATACCGATTTGACCATATCAACACTTGGGGAAGAAAATGTATAGTTTTGCATGACAATACCATGCATTTTGATTATTTTTCATAAGAGATTTAATTAGTTGAAAGGATGAATTTAACAAAAAGAATAAAAGTCATTAACCAAATGTAACAAAAGTAAAACTCAAAATTTAAATACAAAAGTAACATAAAAGTTATGTGATCAAAAGTAAAAATAATTCTAATTAAGACCAATATTAGTCATTACTCAAATGTGTTTTAGATGAAGTTCACCTTGTGACCCTGGCTGGCAAAGGACAAATCAGTTTAGGAGGCTGTACATAAACATTTATCAGTATTGCCTCCACTGAGGCTAGAACCCACCACCTCCCGTATAAAAGGAAAGGTTTGATGCCACTAGACCACAAGGTCCTTAGCTTGTATTGGCCAAGTTAATTTTCCATCAAATTAAATTTAGGTGGGTTACGGATATAAATGAGTAATGTGAGCTAGGCTTCTTAATTCTTAATTTCTTATCCTCCATGGTTGAAATCTTAGCTTTTTCATAGTTCCGAATAGTTGAAAAGATAAGTTATGATGATCAAAGATAGAGGTCAGCTCACTTTATTTTTTACTTTGTATCAATAGCCTGCAATGTTTTTATTAAAAGTCAGTCCCACTAGGGGAGAAAAAAAGGAGGCCAAACTAATAAAGTTTTAAAGCCAATTTCAAGTGGAAGCACCAGAAATTGGACCCATTTTTGCTTTTGTGAGTCTTTTACGAGGGGATCCTATGAATTATAAATTCTTTTACAACATCTAATACCCCCTGCCTCAATTTTTTCGCTGCATTTACTAAGTAACTTTTTATCCCAAGGATCTCAAATCCTGACCCGACAGAGTATCTGGAGAATGTAAGTTATGATAACTAACTCAGTTGAACATATAGACTAGACGTTTGTTTAATGCCACAAGAATTACCCTCACTTTGAGAGTTTGCTCCACGTTATCCTTGGTGAGAGTGTGAGATTCGATCCGGCCTTATCATTGTTCCATATTATTTCACTCATGTGACTAATTGAGTTGTCCATGCAAACAATTGGAAACAACAATTATTTCTCGCGTAATTATAGTGTGTTCATGTGAGTTTCAAAATGCACTTTTAGGTAATAGTTACATACTTTCTTGTAAATTAAAAAATTAATAATATAATTTGGCAATTTGCAACTAACATGTTAACCTGATAAATTTACAATGTGACTAATTTTAACTTCAAATAAATACGATATATGGATTACAAAATAAATAAATAAAATGTCATAGAAACAAAATTTTACCCCCAAAAAATATAGTCAGATTCAAATAACTACTACAAAACCAAGGCTGATTTTGCACTGTGGATAGAAAATGCAAATAAAGAAAAGGAAAATATATAATATTTGACTGACATTATTGTAATCAGGATATCCCGACGGATGAATTGCTCTCTTTTTTTTTTTTTTTTCTTTTCTTTTTTTTTCTTTTTTCTTAATTCTTACACATCCAGTACTATACATTTTCGTCTCATGATGTGTATATGATATCCTTTTATGAAAGATAAAATAATTATTACTCTGTAATTTTTTTATTTTCTTTTTAAAACACTACTGAGTACAATGATGAATAATATGAATGAGAACTTTTATAAATAAAAAACATTTGTATAAATAATGAAATTAAAATTATTACTCTATTTATAAAAATGTTACAAATCTGATTTATATACTGGTATTTTGAATAATATATATACTCAATGTTAAAATGTTAATTATATTAAAATATTTTTTAAAATAAAAATATATAATTTTTAAAATATATATATAATTGCAGAGTTCATAATTGATAAAGTCGCATATCATATCAGATAAATAATTATGTTATAATTAATATTATTAAACTAAAAATTTTAAATATAATAAATTACTAAATACGTAGTATAATTATGGTAATCATCCATTTACCAAACGTATTATTAAACACGAAATAAAATTTAGAGTATAAAAGCTGTCTTCACTTTGAGGGCGATAATTGAGTAAGGGAAGCGCGTGAGGTGAGGTGAGGGGCCAAAGAAGGTAAGATTTGTTGTGGTCTGACACATGGCATCAGTCAAAGCTGTCTTCACTTTGTCAGCGACAAATGCCGCCCAGCCTGTCCTCCGTAACAAGACAAAACCCCCGTGTCCCCTCGTTTTCCTTTCCATATCCCCATTTTACCCTTCACTCACAACAACAATCAATTCTTTCGAGCCCGAGATAAATCGTGAGTAGCTCAATCAGCCTTAAAAGATTCAGAGAGTTCAATTAAGTAGTATATCACTCGAACTAGCTCTGCGAGATGAAACACAAAATAACTCAAAGAGTTTAGTTTAGGTAGTATATTATTTGAACTAGTTCTGTGAGATGAAACACGAAATAACTCAAAGAATTTAGTTAAGTAGTATATCACTTGAACTAGTCCTGTGAGATGAAACACGAAACAACTCAACTTATCTTAAAAGATTCAGAGAGTTCAGTTAAATAGTATATCGCTTGAACTAGTCCTGTGAGATGAAACACGAAACAACACTTTTTCTCCCTTGAAGAGATAAACATTAATTTTAATGATCAAACCAACCGAGCTACCTTTGCATGACAGGGATAATGCTTTTTTAAATGGATTGGGTATTTGGATTAAGAAATTAATTGGAATTAAAAAAAAGACAGGCAGACATGAATTAGACCATTAGTTATAAACAGTCAAAGAAAAGGCCAAATGCAAAGAAGCATATATTCTTAATAAAGTTTTTGAACAAAAAGAATCAGATGATAAAAGGAACAACTGAATACATCAAATGGTCAACTCCAATCACTTCATATTCAACACTCTTCTTTTTCTTTTTTCTTTTTTCTTTTTTTTACTCCTGCAAACTACCATTATCCCTATCAATTTCACTGCACAATTTTCTTGAAAAAAAAATCTTGAAAAAGAAAAAAATGGAAGTAATATTAATATACTTGATTGAATAGCCTTCCTGCAGATTTCAAGAACAATAGCCAATAGCCAATAGCCATATTTCCCTGTTTTTTACCTCTTATTATGTGGTTTTGCTTTGATCCTATGGAGGTGAAGCTCTGGGTTCCTGAGGAGGTGTTTGCGTGTCGGACCCTTTCGATGGATCATCGGAGGATTGTCGTCGCAATCCGTCGTCAGTTTCGCCCCCGCGGTTGATCTCCTCCATCATCCTCACCACGTCGGGCATCGAGGGTCTCTGGTCGGGAACCATGGCAACACATGCCATTCCAATTTGAAGTAGTTGCACCATCTCTTCTTCCACATTGTGATACCTCATTAGCTCAACATCGAACACTTCGGCCGTCCATTCCTCCCTAACGACGCTTTGGACCCATCGGGGCAAATCGATGCCCTCTTCGCCTAACGAGGCCTGGTTTGGCGATTTGCCCGTTAGAAGCTCCAACAACAACACCCCGTAGCTGTACACGTCCGACTTAAACGTGACCTTTCGGGTCTCGAGCACCTCTGGTGCCCGATACCCTGCAACCCTGTGGTTGACTGGGGTTGAGCTCGAGAACAAAGGGTTTAATCCATAATCCGATAGACAGGCTTCGTGATTGTCCTGCTTGAGCAGGATGTTCGACGCCTTTATGTTGCCATGCACTACCTTTCCTCCCGCGTGAAGATATGCAAGCCCTCTGGCCGCACACAATGCAATTTTCATTCTCGTGTCCCAGTCTAGGGGCGTTCGCCCAGACCCTCTACTACCTACACAAGATAACCGATATATCAGTTTCAGCATTGTAATTACCATTAAAGAACAATGCCATACAGCTTCAGTAAACAGGAAAACGACATATCCAGTTACCCTCAAAGAAAGGATGACTGAGTTTTCAAGCATTCCAAGTTAGGTTTACTGGTCCAAACTCCAAACCAAACGTAAGGTGCATCAAACCGAAAACCCAAATTTATTACACACCAAGAAAAGAAAAGAAAAGGAAAGAAAATCAAGACAGATTTACAAGCAAACAAATAACAACCGCCATATTGCTTACATCCAAAGTAAAGGAGGCCAAGAAGTTGGATTGCAAAAAAGCTAAAACAATGATGATATAACCATTTGCTTTAGTTGACCTTTTCATTAGCAATTGTGAACAAACAAAGCTGGTATAGGGCATAATAGGAAATAGGACAGCATATTTAGCTTTCACTAGTTGCTTAAATATAAAGGATAAAGCTTGGACAAGAAAAGTCTGCCTTCCCAATTTTTTATTCCAATCATTTACTAAGGAGAAAAGTATGTCAGCTTGTGAATCATGGTGGTATGTTGCAAATGCAGTGTTGGCCTTCAACTTCTAGTGTACTAAAAGCAATATAATAAACCACCATTGGCCATTCAGCAGACCTTGAAATTTTAGACATGAAATGACAGTACAACCTTTGAATTTGAATTAAGGTTACATCTAACTTGTTTAGGTAAAAACCAACAAAAATGTTGTGGCTAGCTGTTACACCGTACAATCAAAATTAATCTATGTTGGTACCAAACTTCAATAATTGATAGGGAAAAGAAAAAAAAGTCTAGTCTTGAGAAACACTCTAAACTGTAGCCAAAATTTGGCAAAACTCAGAAGTGGTGTATCCCATTGTCATGAAACTAAAAACAAAATTCTAGTTAAGGACAACCCAGCCAAGTTGGTCATGCCAGGCGGCCTATGAGTAACATAGGACCAGCTATAGACAATCTAGACTGGTTTCTATAGTACGGACAATCTATCCTTCCAAACTTCATCATGTGACCAGTTGAGCTGCTAATGCGAGCATATCATGGACAATCTAGACTAGTTTCTTAGTTGGCTAAAGTCAGAAGGCCGGATTTACTCAGTACACACTCGGGTTTCCTAGTCTTCAAAAACAATTATAGTCCATAAAAATTCAAGAAATGTGAATTTTCATAACTGCAACACCAAGAAATGTAAAAATTTGAGAAATAATACTGAGAAATTGAGAGAGGGAGATGAAGGCATACCATGAAGAAGGGCAGATAAGCTTCCGGCAGGCATGTAATCAAAGACTAACAATTTCTCATCTTTTGAGAAGTAAAAAGCTCTTAATGGAAGCACATTCTCGTTTTTAAGCTTCCCCAAACCTTCCAATTGCTGCTCAAACTCTTTCCGGCTAACCGCCACGTCTTTCAGCCTCTTCACAACCACCGTCGTCCCCTCCTCCAGCACCGCCTTGTAGCTAGTTCCGACGCTGCCTTTCCCCAGAACCTCCGCCGACGCCCTCAACAGGTCCTCCAGATCGAAACTGTAGCCTCCGCCGTCGAAGAACACCAGCTTGTTCCTCTCCCCTTCCATTGACCCTCCGGTGACGTCATCCTTCGACGACGACGTTCCGGCCTCCCCGGCGGCGGATGCCGCCGCCGCCCTGGTGACCTCCGATGGCTTCTGCGTTTTTTCCGCCTCCTTTCTCCTACTTTTTCGCAGGCAGAGGAAGAGGATGAGAAGTAAGAGGAGAAAGGCGGCGACTGAGCCAACCACAATTCCGACAATGGCGGCGGTGGAGAGCTTCTTCGATTTCTTATGCTCCGTCGGGATATTGGGCTGGATTGAAGGGGAAGGCGTGGGAGAAGGGAAGAACGGAGAGCAGGACGGCAATGGGCCGCCGCAGAGCTGGAGGTTTCCGGCGAAAGAAGACGCCGGGAATTTGGATAGTGTAGTGGGAATAGAGCCATTTAGGCGATTATTCGAAACATTGAAATCAGTTAACCCTAACGGATTAATGCTAGGGATTGTCCCATTAAAGCCATTGTTCTGCAAGTAAAGCCGAGTCAAATTCCCCAAATTGTTAACGGCGAACGGAATTGGCCCGGAAAAGTTGTTAGATGACATGTCAAGTCGGATAAGCCGGGTTAACCCGGTAATACCCTCCGGAAACCCGCCGGAGAACAAGTTGTTCTGGAGATAGAGGCTACGTAGTAGCTTGAGGTTAGAGAAATCCTGCGGGATTGAACCGGTAAGCCGGTTGGACCGGAGACTAAGAACCCGGAGCCGGCTCAACCGGCCCAAAGTATTCGCCGGAATATTCCCCACTAAACCGACGCCGGGAAGCCGGAGAGCGAAAACAAAGGAGCTGTTATCATCACATTGCACGCCCACCCACGTGCACGCCGAGGCGGAGGCGTTCCACTGGACCCTGCTCGCGTGTGGGACCCTCGACAGGAAAGCAAGGAGGGCTTGCTTGTCCTGAGTCGGCTCCGAGTTGACTCGGTGGTCGTGACTCATTAACGCCACCGCCATAGCAAACCACAGAAGAAACCGAGAATTCAAAATCGCCGCCATAATATTCTTTTCTTCTCAAAAAATTCTTGAACAGCTGCACTTCTGGACTGATTCAAAACCCAGCCGCCGGCAAGGTTCCATGAGAGAGAGAGAGAGAGAGAATCGAAATTTAGAGAGAGAGAGAAATCTCGCTCTGCTCTCCGAAAGAGATAGAAGCGGAGCAGAGTGTGGGAGAGACGGAGAGAGTGAAAGAACGTTTTTATTTTGCTGCGTTTTGTTAGCACACGCGATTCCCCCAGCGCGTTCAGAAACTTAAACCAAAACATCATAGTATAATCACGATAACCAATAAATACCCCCTACGTAGGTAATGCTAAAATACTCCGTAACGGCGATAATGTATAATTGTATGTCGGGATTTGGTATCTAATCTCTTACCATATGATACATTTGCAATTCTAATTTTAATGCTGATAGCTAAACATGTCAACTAAATTAGAGAGTAATAAATAAATAAATAGATAAATAAAAGGGTGAGGTGATCATAGTTTGTCACTCCGATCCACTACTGCTGCATGCATAATGAAGTTAACGTCTTTATAAATATAATTAAGTTAGCACTAATATTTCATTTTCAAAATAATAGAAATCAAGCTGAAGGACAGCTTTAACAATTACATCTTAAAAATAATAATTATGAAATTGTTTCACATGGGATATATAATACTTTTTTTTAGTTATAGAATATGATACATTTTATGGGTGCATAGTTAAATAATATGCTTTAGCTGAAATTTGTTGAAAAATTAGATAAAATTGATATTTAAAGTGATCATTATAATTTGATGTATAATTTTGAATGGATATCCTTCTTGATCTGGTCCGGTCAAAGTGGATTTGGATATCTTAGGTGAGAGAATGAATGAATATATTATCCGCTTAAAATGCATAATTAGTGTGAAAAATTAATTATAAAATTGTTCCTATTGAGTTGAAAAATAGAATTTAGAATGACTTTTACGTAACATTTGTCCAACATTGGTAAGGAATGTGCATTTTGCACCAGTATAAATACAATCCTATCTTTTTAAATAATTTAAATTATGTAGCAAGTATGTTATCTCTCTCGTAAAGTGGTACAAATCAAATTATAAAAGGAGCTCAAAAAACTTAAAAACTCATATGCACCATAATTAACTTAGAATTAGTCATTTCCATTCCTGCGAAGCTGTATCTTCTATCAGAAATCAAGTCATTGAAGGGTTTTTTCTTATGTTCAGTTGGATGTACGTTTTATTTGAGTGATTGAATAAATTGATCTGAGTCTCAGTGGAGATATAATTATGAACAGATACTACATTCTAATACAGTTAATAGTATTTAAAAAAAATTGATGAATCAAATTGATGTAACTAATATCATCGTGTGACGGGTTCAAATGTTAATTTTTAACCATAACGATAAGCATGCATATCGTCAATCTTCTACTAAAATAAAGGAAAAAATCATGATTAAATATGTATCATCACAAAAGAATATAAGTATGTGAATTAGATTTGAATCTCTGCCACCAATATACGGAGTCGAAGAAGTTGTGATGATCTTCAATCAGCTAAACCTATGAAGCTTGTACGACGACAATCACTACCACAATATTTGTTTTGGCTTGAAATGTATACCAAAAAAATAAAAATAAAAAATCTAAGAAACAAGTGGACTGAAAATTGTGTGTATTTTGCATTCACCCGTTGTCTTCTTTTGTTATTATGGAGTTTTTTTAAAATGCTATTTTAATTATTTTGGTTATTTTTGTATTTTAGTATGTGCTTTGTATTCTTGTAGTGGTTTCCTTTTTTTATACCTTCGAAAGATTTGATTCTTATTCCTCATTTTGTTGGGGAAAGATCTTTACATTCATCTTTTATCTCTATCTATCTACATTTTTTATGGCATCATAACCTTTAAAGAAAATTCTTTTATTTATGCTATATATGTGTATTAACTATTAAGATTAAGATGAAATAAGAACAAGCGTGCATGAAAGAATTAGGAATCGTAACATGACATAATTTATAGTAGAGTCGATTAATTCAATTCACAATTGAACAAAAATAAATAAATAAAACGTTGTTACAACTCTTTTGTTTTTTTGTTTATATTTTAATTTGTTTTGTTTTTGTTTTTGTTTTTGTTTTTTGTTTGCACTTTACACCTAAGAATAAAGAGTATTAAATTAGTTAGATGTCATAATCCTTGATGGCGTAATTAAGGGCAAATAAAGAAAAGCTGCTTCACACTTTATGATGGATACATGTACCCTCTTTAGACTTGTAATGATCAAAGTAGCTAGGATGCTTTCACTCTTTTTTAATTTTCTTCTACATGTCTCCATCATGCACATTAACATACCTTAGCTTAATTAAACTATCAATGCCTAATCATATCTACCTATCCATTATACATAATCAACTCTAATAATAAAAATCTACTGCGTCATCAAGTGGAAGGTATTTACTCATTCTTAACTAAAAAATCAAAAGTTCGATTATTGATTTTAGGTATCGCACCCACAAATTATAGTTCGTTTAATCCTTTAAATTAAAACATAAGAGAGTTCGGATTTAATAAAAATTCATCAAGTAAAATAGCAGTAATCAAAGTATGTGATGTAAGTAGTAAAATTTCAACAGAGATAATAAGTTCAAATAAAAATATATTTTACAATAATTATAGTTGTACAGATTGAACCAATGATTATTAACCAGATTAGATTTGATTATAGAAACTCGAGCAATCGCATTTAAATTAATTTTAATTTCTTTTAAGTTTATTGATAATTATGAGGCCTCTACAATAAATAGCGCGAATGGGAGATTGTGATTTCAAATTTGTCAGATTCTGATTTTCTAAAAAATCCGTTTTGATGTGATAAGGATAGCTCTGCCAAGTTTTCCAAATTGCAATGGGAATGGGAATGCTGATGATGTTGAAATGGATGGCTTATTGACTTCTGCCTTTTCACATTGACTTTATTAAATTGCATTTTTGAGCATATAACAATCATTCATTTCATACTGTGTAAGCCTCAATCAAATGGGAAATTTGCAAATTTTAAATGACAATGCTGTTACTTGTACTTAATTTTGTATTATTAAACATGGTTTCATTTAATAAATTAATTTATGCTACAATTAATTGCTTTATCGATGAATAAAAAAAATTATAACACTTACCTTAACTATGTTAAATGATTCAAAGAATGTTTTGTTTTGTTTTTTTTTTTTTTCATTTTATGTTCCTGTAATAGAATAGTTGGTTGTCTGTTAATACATTTAATTGGGGATATATAGAAAAAAAAAAAAAAGATATGAATTTAGACTGCAATTTTAAGATGTGAAATTTATAATTAAATTACTATCACATATCCCAATATTTGTTGAAAATATGCCATTCGGTTCAAAATTCAAATCTTATATACATGCTCCTATGGAGTATTGTAGTCAAACTTCATCTACCAATTCTCATGACTAATAATGCAATTTCAAGCCTGTACCTGTACTACTGTGGAAGTGTGGAGTGGTATATACTGGTTTGTCAGATGCAATTTCAAATTTTGGAATTTAAAGCTCAAAAATTTTGGTTCAACGTAGAATTATATTACCTGGAATTACTTATAAACTTTCCATTTCTTTAAACAGTAATATTTTTATTTTTCATACGGTATTTAGTATCATCACTATTGTAAGACTAATCTGAATTCAACTCTAATCATGCCGACATAGTTTGACAATGACACATTTAGTTCTACTCA
Organism: Ipomoea trifida; assembly: GCA_003576665.1. Taxonomy (NCBI): domain Eukaryota; kingdom Viridiplantae; phylum Streptophyta; class Magnoliopsida; order Solanales; family Convolvulaceae; genus Ipomoea; species Ipomoea trifida. The sequence continues at coordinate 15,419,820 of CP025646.1, forward strand.
TAATATTTAGGTGTTAGAAAATGCAACTATATGTAATAGAGCAAATTCTAATTTTAGTTATCGATTATTATGACAATGACATGTTTAGTTCTACTCCTTTTATTGATATGATGGTCGTAATTAATCTTATTTTAAATTTATTGTCACTTCAATTTTATCATTCGATTATAATAGTTTATGATATAGTGAAAGAAATTACACCTTAGAAAAAGAGAGTTAGTTGAATGGTAAAGTTATATATTAGCTCTCTTTGTTAAATGTGAAAGGACAAAATTTTAATTGAAGGACCAATTTTAGCAACCAAATGGCAGCTAATGATGTAATGAGACAAAATTAAAAGAGTATGATTATGTGTGGTAATGCCCCAATAGTTGATTATTAAAACTATAATATGCTCATATGTAATATTTCTATATAAATATGAGTAATGTTTTGATATTAGAGTATACTTAGAAAAATATGTTTGATACCAATTTTTTTACAAGAAGATTGTTGCTAAAATGTTAAATGTGTTTTGAGGTTTGGTTAAAAAAAATAAAATAAAATAAAAACCTTCATAGTATGAGAGATCATAAATAAGTACAATTTTGTAGACCCCTTAAGAAGAAATTTTGGTTGTCACTAATTATGGATATTATTGTTGAATTTTATGTATAAATTTATTAGGCTTAGTGATTATATTGAATTTGTAATTAATTAATTAATTATATACTAGTAGTTCAAAATTATATAAATAATATTTGTTATAACATATCATTTCAATTTAAAAAGAAAAAAAAAAGAAAAAAGAAAAAAAGAAGGTAGCAGTAATGCAGTATATACTTCACATTCTTCAAATGTTGATTGCCAATGTTACTTGTACGATTACTGATTAGTGATTACCTATAGGTACTATTTGCGAATTGCAGGCACAAAATACGTACTTTTTTTTTTTTTCTTAATTTCCCTTAAGTTTACCTAATAGCAACAACTCCTAGAATTCGATCATAATTGTACGTACCATGCACCTATAATTATACTATTATTATTTTTATTTATTTAGTATATGTTAATTTTCACGCACGAAATCTTTTTTTTTTTTTTTAAATCTTACTTGATATGTACCATTTCATTCAAATGTTTTCAAATTTTAGTCTCACCATTATTACATCATTTCCACGTTTGGTCCCTAATTATTAATTTTTTCATATTTGGTCTCACGGCTATTGGGTCATTTCTATATTTGGTCTCCGATTATTAATTTTTTTCACATTTTATCCCATAACTTTTAAAATCTTGCTATATTTGATAATCTGACCTAATTTTTAGTCATTGGTAACCAAATTTATTTCTCTATGTTATTGAACATGAGTGTATAATACTCAAGTGACTTATCTTGAAAGACAAAGTTATCATTTTCTATGACATTTTTCAACAATAAAAGAATGAGTGACTATCCATTTCCCACTATCTGACAAAGAAACTGCTTCCTTGCCTATCAAATTAATGAACAACGCAATCTGTGAGTTGCTTAGCAAACATAAAACTAACATTGACAAAAACATATGTTGTTTCTTTAGCGTCAACAATAATCATACCAACCAAGTACCTTATGATTTGATAGCATCACTGTTACTTATTTTCATTATGAAAGTCTCAAGTATGAATCTCGTTCCAACCAGAGTTGAGATAATTGGTAAACAGATACTATGAATATGCCTTAGCCTCAGTCAATGGATAGCTTTCCACTCAAGGAACAACTTTTGTGGCCTTAGGATCCTCAATGTATAACTATTTTTAAAAAGATTTATAAAATCATTAACCGAATTGATGTAATTTGATTACTAATGGAATTAACCAAATTAATTAATTAAAATAGTCGAGATTATTTGAGATAGTACTATAGTATTGTAAAAGAAAAAAAAAAATCCTACTTAATTATGGTTGTTTCCTAGCTAGCTAGCTTACTATTAAAGTTTATGGAGGCTATAATGCAGAAGCTATGAAAGAAGAGAAGGTCCCTCCCTCAGCTCACTCAATAATATATTGTACCTAAACAATGATTGTGTTATTAAATGGAGGGTAGATGGGCAATAAATTAAGGGAGTGGGAGAGAATAAATTTCCCTGGAATAATCCTTCAAGGTGAACATGGTGTATGGGTGAAGGACCAAAAGAATAATTCTTTATTTTATTTTAAGGATTAATTGACTTAATTGGTCTAATATATATATATATATATATATATATATATATATATATATATATATATATATATATATATATATATATATATATATATATATATATATATATCAACTTTGTTTTGTTGGTATAATCACTCCTAATTAAAATGAACCCACCTTAATTTTTTTCGAAAGTCATTTTTCGGAAATGACTTGAAGCAGATTTCGGGCAAAATGGCCATGGCTTTCTCGTTCTGTGTTTTTTTTTTTTAAGTTTTGTTTTATAGTAAATATTATTATTTTATTTATTTTTATATTTTTTATCTGTTAAATAAAATAATAAAAATATATAATTATACAATTTTACTCATTTTTCAGAAAATAAATCAAACGCATAAAGACAGTTTTTCAGAATACATTCAAACACTAAAAATGAACTTATTTTTTGGAAAATGACTCATTTTTCAAAAAAATATTTTCCAGAAGTCATTTTATTGTTTTCCAAACACACCCTAAAAGTAATATTAAATACAAAAATAAAAGTTAAATTTAAAAATTATAAAAATTATTAATAAAAATAAACAAAAAAGAAAGAGTTAATTTGACCAATGAATAATAATTATGACAGATAAAATATGACGGAGTAAGTACTTATTTTTCTAGGACTTCTTTGTAGCTAAGACTTGGTAGATGATTGTTAATCATTTCATTACTTCAAAGGGAAGAGACCAAAAAAAAAAAAAGAAGTGCCAAGACTGCCAACTGCAGGTTTGATTAAATAAATGTGCATGGGATCTTATATCATCCAATGAATGTGCTCATTATTATTATTATTACTATTATTATTATTATTATTATTATTATATAAATATCTAAAATCTAAATAAATCTAAGATTTTAATATAGAGTACTAATATTGGGAATCGATTTTGCGCATAGAAATATACTACTATACTAGTATATATGATAAGCATCAATTGCATAATGTAATTGTTCATTTAATACTCACTAGCTAGTGTACTTTAAATCTTTCATTTTATTGTTACAGCCATAATGAAGAGTGGCCACCATTAAAGCTTGTAAGGAAATAGCATAAATAATCAATCACTAATAATTAAACCTAAGATCTATGGTAAAAGAGGTTTATATTTTATCCTAATTGTACTTATAATATTCTAGTTCAAAACATAGAGTAAATGTGAGTTGAGTTTCATGCCATCCAACAAGCACAAATTATATATGCTTAAAAAAAATCATAGACTGGTTTATCTCCTTGTGGTTCTTTGTCGGATAGAGTGACAAGATGAGATTTATTCCGTGTATATTATCGATTAGTGAAAGCAGCATATGCATATATAAGATTAAAAAATGATGTATGAAAGTCAAAGAGGGGCATTGGAAAGGGTGGTGGAGCATATATTATCACTTAGCTTGTTAAGACAAACCCAAACTAATAAATTTTGTTAGTTGCGCCTAAGGAATACAACTAACAAGTACCCTTCTCCTAACTCTGCATTTCAAACCATTAGGTGAAACTACAAATTGAAAATAAAAATTTAAAATAAAAAGATGGTAAAAAATTTGAGACTTGAGGGTGAAACTAAAAATTGAAAACTAAAAAAAAAAAAAGATGGTACAAAATGTTGAGACTTGAGAGTGAAAATTAGCCGTTTGTTTGATTCGTGAGAATTAATTTTTATTTTCTCAATAATTTCATAAGGTTGTAAATTCCTTCATTTAGTTGGCGGAATTTTTTCTCTTTAAAATTTCAATTCCTATAATATGACTATATGAGTAAATTAAATTATGTTGGGTACCAAAAATTTTCTAAGTTTCTTACGAAATCCTTGTAGTTTCTTTTTTGAAAGAATTACAACATCCTAAAAATTCATCATAAAATGCCTTGAAATGGATGTTCGAATATGTGGAGCATAACTCTTATACGTGAATTTCAGGAGTTATATGTGTGTGTATGTACACACACACATATATATATACATACACACGAAATCTATGTGTTTTTTACAAATCAGCTTGATGAAATTTCCATCCTTCAAAGCCCAATTCATGGTTTTATTATGTGATTTAGTTGAAATATGAAGACTTGTTCAGTTAGGATGTTAAACATGAACTTTTTGGGCTTGGATTGTTTCATTGCTTTTGCTGGTCTCATTGTCGTTTGTCTGTGAATGTCAAGAAATAAAAAACCATAACCTTATTGCTACATAATTACTCTTGCTTTTATAAACCCATTTTTTATATTTAAAGAAGTTATAAAAAAATAATAAAAATTACAGAGTATAAAACATTTTGACTGGATACAAATTTAGAAGAATATATTTAAATATTGACGGAATGATTTCCTTTTTAATATTTTTTAAATTCTAAGACTAGGATAAAGTCTTAAGTTTTTGTTGATAGGATCATAGGAATGATCTTTTTTTTTTGAAAGTATAGGAATGATCTTGGTTGTATTGGTTTTTTGCATTTTGCGGGGATTGTTGTAAAATATAAAGCCAACTACCCTTAATATCAATACACTAACTCAATAATATTTGCTTCGGGTGTTATTTTTCGAGATTCAAAATCTCGTGTTAAAGAGCGTGGAGGTTCGAGTCCTCTTCAAGACATAATATTGAGAATGCTCATTGAATGAGCAATTCAATAAGAGAGCTTAGATCGAATCGGTATACCGATTCGATCGATCCGAGCTCTTGAAAGAAATTCGGCAGCGGATTGCAAAATCATGGTGATCTCCTCAATCTAATGAATGGGGAGTCTGCTTTCAAATTGAAAATCGTCCGCCCTGCACCCACCCCCCGAGTATATGCTTCAACAGGAATTAGAAACCTCTGGTAAAATACCTGGCCATAACCCAGTTAATTTTGTTCCACTTAATCCCTTTTTCATGGCCACATATCTTTCTGGCCATAACCCAGTTAATTCTGTTCCACTTAATCCCTCTTTCATGGTCACATATCTTTCCGGCTAAGGAATGAGAAATAATCTACCAAGATTTATTTAGATAATATGTGGTCATATTTAGGAATGAACTATTCCCTTTTCAAGGGGATATAAAAAACACTCGAAACACTCGTGTATGCATCTGAGAGACATATATAAATATGTGTTTTATGTATTTAATATATTCATGTAAATATATAAAAATCTTGTTAGTAAGGTTGAAGGTTGCAATTAGTGACTACTATAGTGTCCCTATACATTTTACTTGCAAGAATGTGAAACATGGCATTATACACTACAGAAATTCAAGTCTTAGATGGTTGATTAAAGCCAAAAAGGGGAAGACTTAATTGACAATTTCTATCTCCCATTGATTTCACAACACTTATTTCTTGCCATATTCTCAGTTGGCAAAAGGAGACAAAGGACAAACATAACCCTACAAAACTGAATGCCTGAAGATGTTTAATACAGATCAGTAGCTGATCTGCCAAAACAAACACACTGCCCTTATAAACCCCCACACCAACAATTCTTTTTTTATACATTAGGTTTCAAGTTTATGTCAGACTAATCTTAAGCCCCAGAATCAGACTAATCTTAAGCCCCAGAATCCCTATCCAAGAATTGCTGGAGGAGGCCCTTGCTTGTACACTCAACGCACAGAGTTTTCATCACCTCTGATCAGTCAAGGTCATCCAATGACCTCCCCCAAGGTTCCCAGCCATTCTTTGATATATCAGCCCACAAGTGTTAGAAAAGCCAACACAGCAAATCTCAGAAGTGATCTGGGATTCTAAGTTGGGGTTTCTTGAACAAAAGTGGTCAAAGAACTGGCAAAAAGAATCCGAGGTTATGGCGATACTGAAGAAGTTGTAGAGAAACTTCTAAACTTTTATACTTCAACCTCAGGGGTTAACATACAAAAAGAAACGGGAGAATTGAAAAAACTATAGACTAGTGCTTGTGAATGATCTAAAAACCACCGGTGTCTACACTTCAATGATGCATTAAAACCACCAGTTTAAACTATTATCATGATCCGCTTCTAAAAACGACTGGCGTCTACACTTCAGTCCTGGCTAAGCAACACACATTTCAAATGAACAAACTATGAGAAGTTGAGTTACATACGATGCAAGAAACCACAAGTTCCAGGCATGCCAGCCTCCAGAAAGTGAACGGGTTTGAATGGTGCTAATTGATTAACCGACTAGGTGAGTTGCTATGCAATCATAAAACCAGCAGTAACGTCACTGTCCGGGAGCCTTGCGATTCAGGTAGCGTATGACCGCATCTTCAATCCTATACAGTGCAAACAAAGCATACAGTAAGATAAAAGGCATCTTTTGTACAACTTGTCTTAGACATATCAGTATAAACTTGTTCATAGGTATCAAAAGCACACAGCAACCCTCAATTTCTGATGGCAAGTTAAACTAAAGTGAAATGAATTTTCCAACATGAAAATACTGGAGGATTGGACATTCATCAATATTGAATAAAAAACACTTTCTGTTATGTTCTTAACGTCACGGGCATGAAAACATAAAGAGAAAGGAAGAAAGAATAATAGTTGGAACAGGAAAAGAAGAAAACATTGGGTTTGCTTGATACCCAAAACTCCCTTAGACCCTTTTTGGGATTAAATTTCTGTTTGTTTTATTCTCAATAATCTCCAATTTTATAAGGTAAAATACAACTCATAGAATGGCTAAATAAGCTAAGTAATATGCTGAAATCTTCTAGTTTACTTCTAAATATTTAAACTACCTAAATTAATTCGAAGACTAAGAATAATAACTTAAATAACTATTTAGTAATTTCTAAATAACTATTTATTAGTTTCTAAATAATTATTTAGTAATTTATTAATATCTAAACTATGTAATATAATAAAATAAGACTTTCCAGCATGCATCATTACTCTCCTCTTGGACCACAAGCTTGTCCTCAAGCTTGATAACCTTGTCACTTTGTCAGCATGTAGCCGACATCTCCCATGATCAAATGGCCTCCCTAGAAGATGTGCAAATGAAAAAGCCTCAAGTGACATTCTAGGGATCCTTGGAGGAGCGAACAGTGGTGAGGAAGACCCCAAACTTGGACATCCATTGAAGGCTTTAGTTGGAACAGCAACATTGGATGATGAGGGAGACACCAAAAATGAAAACTGACCAATACCATACGACACAACCCTTAAATGAGATGGGGTTGGAGAGTGGTGAAATAACCCTCCCACGCATAGGACAGTATTTGGAAAGGGCACAACCTCAATTTCAGAAGAGTCAGCAACCATTTATGTTGAATCAACATGAGGCTGATCTGTTGAAATGTTGGCTTGCATCGGTGCTATCTGCACATGTGGGTGGTCAACAATGATTGTTGATGAGTCAAGAGAAGGAGCATCAACCTGTGTTTGTCGAATTTTGGATGAAATCGGTGGAAGCAAGTCCTTCAGGTCATCCGCAAATTTGCGCAAATCTTTGTCTAATTGTTTAACAAAAGCGCTATTTTTGAGAGAGCTTCAAACTCCGACTGAGTGATTCCCATGATGCCGGCAACAGAACCAAATGTTATGTTCTTAACGTCACGGGCATGAAAACATAAAGAGAAAGGAAGAAAGAATAATAGTTGGAACAGGAAAGGAAGAAAACATTGGGTTTGCTTGAGACCCAAAACTCCCTTAGACCCTTTTTGGGATTAAATTTCTGCTTGTTTTATTCTCAATAATTCTCCAATTTTATAAGGTAAAATACAACTCATAGAATGGCTAAATAAGCTAAGTAATATGTTGAAATCTTCTAGTTTACTTCTAAATATTTAAACTACCTAAATTAATTCGAAGACTAAGAATAATAACTTTAACTATTTAGTAATTTCTAAATAACTATTTATTAGTTTCTAAATAATTATTTAGTAATTTATTAATATCTAAACTATGTAATATAATAAAATAAGACTTTCCAGCATGCATCACTTTCAATGACAGATCAAACCAAACAATCGAAGCTATTCCAACAACTGAACTTTATGAGAATGTATAGCATGAAATATGCACGATAGCGTCAATATAATGCAGGAGACTATAATATAAGAAATAGGCAACAGCTGCAAACCACAAGGTGTGTCAGTTTTTATCCAAAACTTAGGACACAAGTTAAAAATTTTAAAAAGGAAAAGAAAAATGCATATTAGCAAATAAATTTACCATGATTGATGGTAGAATTCCGATCGCCTCTCATTTTCCTCATCACGGACTGAATCCCCAGAAACAAGCTTCAAATCCCTGGCTTGAGAGGCAACAAGGGCATTGATGAACTCATATGGTGACTGACTGAATCCTAGAAAAAAAGCTCGCCTTTGATTATGTTCATGTATTTTCTTTATCGCAGCAGAAATAGCTTCATCACAAACATCAATCTCCTTGTTCTTCCCCAAATTTGCCAAGTAAGTTAGCATTTCCTTCTGTGGTGTAAAGGGCACATCAACCAGTATGTCATAACAAGTGTTTCCAGTAGGGCTACTCCCAGACAGCTTGACCTTGTGTTCTAAATGTATTGGCTGGGGTATAGTCAAATGTGCGTCAATCTTTTGACTTACTGTGGAGAATTTAAGCTTCTCTTCTCCGAAAACCTTCCTTAGCACTGGATCACACATAAAGGATGAAGTCTCATCAGGAAGCTGTAGCTTTCTTGCCTTCACATATTGCCAAATGGCAGCTAATATTCTTGGGCGTGTCTCCATTTCAATTCCAAGAACATCTTGCAAAGCTGGTGAAAGTTTATACTTCTCTGGCACATAGTTCATTTCCAGTCTGATAATCGCAGTGAACTCCTTATCTCCTTTCCTCCTCACCTCAAAGCCATCATGAAGCACAGGTGACCGGGAACTCTCCCACAAAATCACATGATTATCAGCATAAAGACTCTGATCAAGATATACAGTGATTTTCTTGAAGAAAGATGAAAACTTGGGATCTGAAGGACTTGGCTTTTCTGGCATCCCCACTGCGGGAGTTTTATTGTTCAGGATCCTACCAAAGATCCTAAGTGACCAGGAAGGTGGCTGGCCGGGACTAGCTCCAGTCTGGTTGGCAAATGAGTTGAAGACATATAACCTAAGTGTTTTCTGTATGCGCTGAGGATTCTTAAGAGATTCCAAAATGTCAGTCTTCATTCTCACGAGAGCAGCATCTACACGAGACTCGAATTCAAGCAACTGAGTATAAAGTGCAGACTCTGGCAAAATAGCAGCCACTTTCTCCGGGATATGCTTCTCCGATAGCTTCCTCTTCCTTTTGCGTGCAGCGGGAGTCAGTTCCATGGTCTTCAACATTGGACCCGCCACCTGACCTTGCCCAGTCGCCCGGGAAGGCTGCCTTTGGAGCACCTTCTTCGCAGACACACCAGCAGAGGCCACCACACTGGGCGTAGATGCAGCAGGCGCAGAGGCACCCGTATTAGCATTGTTAGCAGCAGAATTCTGAAAGTGGTGAAAAGACTGAGGCTGCTGATGAGGTTGGAAGTGGGGATGGGAAGTCCCCTGCGCTCCTAACGCCTGCGTTTGAGGCTCGGACAACTGGAAATGACCCGGAAAGTGAGGGGGCACGCGAGACTGGGCAAGGAGATGGGGCGCCGGTTGGTTTTGAGTTACAGACACAGATTGAGGCATTTGCATTTGCATTTGCACCACCCCGGAGGGATTACCCAAACCGGCATTCTTAATTACAGGAGTATTACTGTTGCTGTTGTTATTCATCGACATTTCCAATTAATCTAGAAAACATATATATCCAACAAGAGCGAACAGATAGCTAGAAATCTATCAATTCCCGACCTAATTCCGAAACCCCCAAGCAAGACAACATCAATTCCGGCTAAAATAGGAGGAAAGACAAAGTAACCCTAAACAATTAAAGAAACTCACGCTTCTACAAACAAGAGGAGCATTCAAGGAAATCGGCAGGCAGACATCTTAAAATCCTCAAAACCCATGGAAATTCTATCAACCTAGAAATGTCAGAAGAATCATTTTAATCCGAAGAGAAAATTTGGGGTTTTTAGCGAAAGGAAAATCAGGGCATCTTACTGATAGTAGAGAAAGAATGGGACGAAGAAGCAGCGCGGATTCGTTTGTTCCGTCTTATGTGCTTCGCTTGTTGCTGTTGCATCTGAGAATCTGAGATTGTTTCTTTTTCGATTGTTTCTCTTTCCCCCTCGTGTGGTTTTAAAGGAAAGGCGTATGTAATAAGAATGCCCTCCAATTCATGCCTAATTACAGTGCGTACCGAGTCTATGGACGGTCATAGTCATGGCAAAAATGTCAATTTGGTTCTCTTTATGTTATGCAAAATTTGCCATATGTTTTTTGTCTTTCTAAATTTTAATAACTTGACGTAATTGTTTAAAATAATAATAATTTGACATAATTTTAATTAATTGCACCTCAAAGGGCTTCACATTTGTAGTTTTTGTTGGATTTTTCAGAGAAAAAATTAGTTATATGATTTGAACACATATGGGAATACTAGTTTTCAATAGTTTTTTCTTGTAAATATATGTTTTTGTAGGAGAAGAAAAAAAAGGATAAGATTGCACATTTGGAGCACACTGCGTGCACCTGCGGACGCGTGTTCCCCACGCGCGTTAGAGTGGCCGTTAGCTGGCGGCCACTCTTGCTATTTTACTACTGATTTCCTTTAAGGGTGTGTTTGGAAGCCCGAAAAATGACTTCTGAAAATCATTTTTCGGACTTCTAGTGTTTGGCTACCTTTGAAAAACCCGGTCAACAGAAATGATTTCCCTTGATTGGGAAAATCACCATAAAAGGGCGGAAGTCATTTTTCGCCCTTCACTGTGCATTCGTGACTGTATGATTTTCGGCGAAAACCAAGAAATCAAAAACTGCTCTGGTTCCCCGTCGGAAACGGAAATCAGAACACTGCTCTGATTTCTCGCTGCGGAAATGCTCTGGTTTCCGCCGGAAACATGGGGGAGTTTTTTTTTTAAATATTTGTAATTAAAACTATTTTTTAATAATATTATAAATATTTTAATATTTTAAATAAAATAATAAAAATATATAATTATACAATTCTATTCATTTTTCAGAAAATGAACCAAACACATAAAGATAGTTTTTCATAATACATCCAAACACGGTACATGAACCTATTTTCTGAAAAATGATTCATTTTTCAAAAAACATTTTTCCATAGGTCATTTCCTGCTTTGCAAACACAACCTAAAAAATTTTTTCGTCATAATCCTTTTTATCTTTTCTTTTTTTATATATTCCATTTTTCTCTTTCTCCTAGCTGGCTTCCTAAAATGTTGTACAAAAACCAAACTGATGAGGGTGTTTTAAACATTGTGCATTTGCACAACATTTTGTGCCCATTGAAATTAATTCTTTTTATTTTTTTGGAATATAAATTAATTCTTTTATGTACTCACAAGGTGATACTTTGTATGTTTTGTATTTTACACAAAAAAAAAAAAAAGATTCTTTTTCTTGTAAGGACATCTCCAATTAAGAAAAAAGTAGGGGAGAAAGGAGAAGAAAAAACATTGGAAGGGAGAGACCGGAGAGAAGGAAACAATAAATTCATGCGCTTTTAATGCGCATAAAGTGCATGAATTAAAGCGTATAAGGTCATCCTCCGTAGTGTGAGATTTTTTAGGAGATTTTGCATGTTATCCTCAATAGTGTGAGATTTTTTAAGAGATTTTGCATGTATAATTATGAAAGAAAAAATGAGAGTGGATGAAAAAAAAAAAACGAAAAGCACAATTTGTATAAAAAATAAAAATTTTATGTGCCCAACGAGCGCGAGAGTTGAGCCACACGCATGGTGAGGTGTGTGAGTAATATTAGCATTAATATTAATATTTGTATTATATGTGGTTAGTAAATTATGTGGTGTAGAGAGTTTGCTTTTAGCTAACCTATTGTGTAGGAGAGTTTTATGTTTCCCTATTGTTATAGGATTGTATTGTTACATTTTCATCTGTGAATACAATTTGAATTATCTCATCTGGTATCAGTTAGCATTAGGTATCCCTAATTCCCCCCCCCCCCACCCAAAGAAATGTCGATCAACCCATGTAAATTTTACAAACAAGCGGAGCATTCAAGGAAATTGGCAGGTAGACATCTTAAAATCCTCAAAACCCATGTAAATTCTATCAACCTAGAAATGTCATAAGAGTAATTTTAATCTGAACAGAAAATTAAAAACTGAGGTTTTTAGCGAAAGGAAAATCAGCGCATCTTACTGATAGTAGAATGGGACGAAGAAGCAGCGAGGATTGGTTTCTTCCGTCTTATGTGCTTCGCTTGTTGCATCTGAGTATGAGAATCTGAGATTTTTTGTAGGAGAAGAAAAAAAAAAAAAAGATAAGATCGCACATTTGGAGCACACGGCATGCACAAGCGGGCGCGTGTTCCCCACGCGCGTTAGAGTGGCTGCCAGCTGGTGGCCACTCTGACACTTTACTGTTGATTTTCTTTAAGGGTGTGTTTGGAAGCTCAGAAAATGACTCTCGGAAATCATTTTCCGAACTTCTAGTGTTTGGCTACCTTTGGAAAACCCAGTCAACGGATTCTGTTGACTGGGGAAATCACCCCAAAAGGGCGGAAAATGACTTTTGCCCAATTTGGGTGGAAGTCATTTTCCGCCCTTCACTGTGCATTTGTGACCGTATGGTTTCCGGTGAAAACCATACCATGGTTTCAGCCGGAAACCAAAAATGCTCTTGTTTCCGGAGGGAACTAGAGCACTGTTTTGGTCTAGTGGAACATAAACTAGAGCACTGCTTTGGTTTCTCGCTGCGGAAATGCTCTAGTTTCCATGTGGTTTCCGGCGGAAACCACATCTAGTTTCCACGGGAAATGTGAGGAGAATTTTTTTTTTAATATACAATTCTATTCATTTTCCAAAAAATGAACCAGACACAAAGACAATTTTCCAGAATAAATCTAAATACGGTAAATGAATCTATTTTATGGAAAATGACTCATTTTTCAGAAAACATTTTTCATAAGTCATTTTCCTGTTTTCCAAACACACCTAAAAAAATATTTTGTCATAATCCTTTTTATTTTCTTTTCTTTTTCTATATATTCCATTTTCCCCTTTCTCCTAGCTGGCTTTCTAAAATGTTGTGCAAAAACCAAATCGATGAGGGTGTTCTAAACATTGTGCATCTGCACAAAATTTTGTGCCCAATGAAATTATTTCTTTTATGTACTTACAAGGTGATACTTTGTATGTTTTATATTTTACAAAAAAAAAAAAGGACAAACAAACAAATTTTTTTTTTTTCTTGTAAGGACATATCCAATTAAGAAAAAAGAAGGGGAGAAATGAGAAGAAAACCCATTGAAAGGGAGAGAAATTATTCCTTCGGAGAGAAGGAAACAATAAATCAATGCGCTTTTAATGCGCATAAAGTGCATGAATTAAAACGTATAATGCCATAATCAATACTTTGATATTTTTAGGAGATTTTGCATGCCATCCTCAAGAGTGTGAGATTTTTTTTTTTTGGAGATTTTACAGGTATAACTACGAAAGAGAAATGAAAGTGGAGGGGAAAAAGAAAAAGAAAGAAAAAAGCAAAAACAAAAACTAATCACTACTATTTTTTTTTTCAAATTCAGTGACTTAATTAATGTTTCTTAAATAGTTCGATGACTTATTTGTATCTTATTTATAATATTTTTCTAATAATGAATAAGGTGCAAATTGGCTACCGAACGTAACATGAAAGTGCAATTAGACCACAATTGAACAAAAAAAAATACATTTATGCTATTGAACACTCCAAATGTATGCAATTTCACTTGGTAGCATGTTAATAGGTTATCATCCATTTCATTAAGTTGCCTATTTAGGTGAACGATGTGTTGATATTTTAAAATAATTTTTAATAATAAACTTTAAAAATAAAAACTACAAAATTAAAAAATAAAAATAAAAAAACACGCAAAGGTGGCCCGCCAGCGACTCCTTACCCTCCTCCTCCTTCATCTCCAACCAGAGACGAAGAGAAGACAAAGAGGAGCTTCTCTTCGTCTCTGGTTGGAAACAAAGAGCCTGTCTTCATCTCTGGCGGATACGAAGGAGGGGGAAAGGGGTGGCGTGAGACAGCCCCCTTACGCCCTCCTTCGTCTCAGCCAGAGACCAGGGGTGGGCGGCAGCCTTTTTTTTTTTTATTATTTAATAATTTATTATTAATAATGCCAACTCACCATCCACCTAAGCAAGACAACTTGATGAAATGGATAGTAACCTGCTATAAGGTGAAATTGCAAACATTTGAAGTGTTTAGTGGCCTAATTGCATTTTTTTATTCAGTGGTCTAATTATATTTTTACGTTACATTTAGTAGCCAATTTGCACCTTATTCCTTATAATAATACATATTCCTAGAGCCGTCAAAACGGGCTTAGCTCGATCTGTCCCGCCCCCTATTTAGATAGGGGGTGAGTTTTGAAAATAAAAGCCTGTTAGGCTTTTTTGTCTTGCCCCGCTTAGGCCCCGTGGGCTGCCCGCCTTTTTTTTTTTTTGTAAATTTATATATAATACACACACACATATATTATAAAACAATGTATATTATACTTTTTATAGTTTATTGTTTGCAGTATATTCTTATTGTTATTTACTTATGTAGTTATGTACTTATGTATGAACAATTATGTAATGAATTATGTTTTATGTGAGCTATGTATAAGTTTTTTTTTTTTTTTTTTTTGTATGTACAAATGATAAAATTTAGAGAAGTAATAAACTAACAATTAAAAAAAAAAAAATTGGCGAGGACCTGCCTAGCCCGTGGGTCAAAGGCAGGACAGTCTGGGCCAGCAAAATCCAGGCCGGCCAAAGAGTGAGCTTTTTTGACCCGCCCCACTCCACCCGTCCGTATTGACAGCTCTACATATTGGGCCCGGAATAGTAATTAGACGAAAATACCTATTGAGATTAAAAAATAATTAACTCATTGGAGTGACTTAACTTGCAACTAGACGATAATTGAAGGACTACATTGCAAACTACTACCTTTGCTTAAACCTAGCTATTATTGGGTATATACAAATGCAGTGGAACAAAGAGTTCACTCGGAGTTGATACACAACAATGGCGCTTTACCTTTTGTACGAGTCGGCCTCTGGTTATGGGCTGTTCCTGGCGCACGGGCTCGACGAAATCGGACAGAGCACCGATGCTGTCCGGAAGTCAATCGCCGACCTCAATCGCTTCGGCAAAGTTGTAAAACTCGTTGCATTTAACCCCTTCGAGTCCGCTCTTGATGCCCTGAATCAGTGCAACGCCGTTTCCGAAGGTAAAACACTTGAAAAAAGCGAAACCTTCTGTCTACATGCAAAGAGAAATCCGTTTTTATATGTTGGATAATGTGTGTAGTTTATTAGCTGCATGTGTAGTTGCTTAAATTCTACATTGTTGGTGATACTTTCATATTGCTTTAATTGAGCTTCGTATGGTACAGTAGCAATGCGAGGGGAGATATGTTTGAGTTTTTAGGGAAAATAATGAAATTTGTTTGGTTTTTATTTTGCTGTTGATAAAAAGATTAGAAAAATGTGTTCCTGGAATCATGGTGGGTTTTATTTTGTGTTTAGTAGTTTGGTTTTTATCTGAGAGAACTGATTTCTTGGATTTTTATGCTTGTTTTTAGGCCAAATGACAGATGAGCTAAGGAACTTCTTGGAACTTACTCTCCCAAAGGTAAAAGAGAGTAAGAAGGCTAAGTTCAGTTTAGGCCTTGCAGAACCAAAGCTGGGGTCACATATATTTGAAGAAACTAAAATCCCTTGCCAAAGCAATGAATTTGTTCTTGAGCTTTTGCGAGGGGTGAGGTTGCATTTCGAGAAGTTCATTGAAAACCTAAAGGTTTGCATGTTCTCTTACCTTGTCCTCTTATCTGTTAACCTGTACACTATCCTTCAATATTTAATCTTTACTTGTTTGTAATCTTTTTAATGATTATAGCCGGGTGACCTGGAGAAAGCTCAGCTGGGTTTGGGGCACAGCTATAGCAGAGCAAAGGTCAAATTCAATGTTAATCGGGTCGACAATATGGTTATTCAAGCAATATTCTTGCTTGATACTCTTGATAAAGATGTAAATACCTTCTCAATGAGAGTCAGGTATGTATTTCTTGCCATCTCATGGCTTGTAAATGGTCCCTGCATGAGTTGATACTAGGCTGTTCAACCTTCTGTCTGTACCCTTCCCTGTTAATGTTAATCCTTCATCGCAACGGGCATCTGGTTGACATGCCTTATTTCTGCTATTTCTTTCATTAATGGGAAACTATGAAGTCTGAGAATCATGTTGTGCAATTTCTGTTTCTAAGTTCCCCTTTCCTGGATCACCATAAGTTGAAGTTGAATGTTTTTTGCATATGTTTTCTGAACAGTTATATTAATAATTTTAATGCAGAGAATGGTATTCTTGGCATTTCCCGGAACTGGTGAAGATTATTAATGATAATTATCTATATGCCAAACTAGCAAAATTTATTGAGGACAAATCCCAGTTAGCTGAGGACAGCTTACCAGCCTTAACTGAAATAGTTGGAGATGAAGATAAAGCCAAGGAAATAGTAGAAGCTGCAAAAGCATCCATGGGTACGATATATTGTAGATTTTGTAGAGGAGGTGTATGTTGACTGTTTTCCTGAGTCTCTGTTTATTTTTCAGGGCATGATTTGTCTCCAATTGATTTGATTAATGTCAAGCAGTTTGCACAGAGAGTAATGGATCTCTCTGAGTATAGGAAGAGCCTCTATGATTATTTGGTTGCCAAGATGCATGACATAGCACCAAATTTAGCTGCTCTGATTGGTGAAGTTGTTGGAGCCCGATTAATATCTCATGCTGGTAGTCTTACAAACCTTGCCAAATGCCCTTCTTCTACCCTTCAGATACTTGGTGCTGAGAAGGCACTCTTTAGGTATTGTACTGCACATTACTGTAGTACTGTTGTATAAATAACTGCATGTAGTATTCTTAATGATGCTTTTGCAAATGGCAATTGAAGCCCAGTTCCCACTCTTTATTGGTTGCATACAGACTAGACATTTGTTACTTTATTCTTTTTATTTAGCATTGCCTTTTGTATTTGCTAAATAAATCACGTTTAACCATTTTATTCACACTTTATTGTTGATTCAGGGCCTTGAAGACCAAAGGGAACACACCCAAATATGGTCTTATATTTCATTCTTCCTTCATTGGTCGTGCTTCTGCTAAAAACAAAGGGCGAATGGCACGATATCTTGCAAACAAATGTTCTATTGCTTCACGCTTGGACTGTTTCTTAGGTTAGTCATGGTTCCACTTCTATATCGTAGACTAACATTATATATTTAAAACATAACTTAATCCTTCTGCTCCAATTCTTTCTTGCTCCTTGTTTTTAGTGTATTGGATTGAACTTATTTATATTTTCGCAGATAACAATACTACATCCTTCGGTGAGAAACTCCGTGAACAAGTTGAGGAGCGGCTTGATTTTTATGATAAGGGTGTTGCACCGCGCAAAAACATAGATGTGATGAAAGCTGCTATAGAAAATTTCCAAACTAAAGGTATGTCATGCAATTTTGCACCCTCAGTGTGCAGCGAGTATTGTGAATATAGAGAATAAAAATTAAATGGCAACAACACCACTGTAACAGTATCTCGACTTTGCACATACCCAACCGTGGTGGTATTTGTCTGTTAGATAATGCATAGAAATTCTCTCTTCTAGTGGTGTGTCAATCATGTACTCTTTAATTTCATCATTCTTCTTACCTCTGCCGCAGATGCAGATACGTCTATGGATGTGGACTCAACACCCAGCAAACCTTCCTCGAAGAAAAGCAAGAAAAAGAAATCCAAGGCTGTGGAGGATAGTGAACCCATGGAAGAAGATAAACTCGATAATACAAATGGTGATGCATCTGAAGAACCAAAGAAGAAGAAAAAGGAGAAGCGAAAAGCAGAAGAGGAGCTAAACAACAAAGGTGCAGAAAATGCAAATGGTGTGAATGGAACTGGAGACGAGGATGGAAGTACAAAAAAGAAGAAAAAAAAGAGTAAGAAAGAGGGAGAGGAAGTTGAAACAGCTACTGAAGGTAAAAAGAAAAAGAAAAAGTCAAAGGCTGAAAATGAAGAATGATACTGTGAGAGAGATTGCAACCAGTTTAATAGTATACTCTACGTGGGTCTTAAAAATTTTGAAAGGCCATGCCTGCCTGTATTTCATATAATTTTTATCTTTGTTCTGGGGTATTATTATGATATTATCTCTTTACTTTATTATTATACCCAAATCTATATCATGTTTGTTAGAGACCCCTAATCAAATGAGTTTGACTGCTTAACTATGTTCTTAATTCTTTGTTTCATCTGTAATGGTAATCAAAATGCTATCTTAAAGCTTTCTTTTGACCCCCATGTAGTGTGAGTTGATCATGTTATACTTTTGAAAATTATTAGTGAATGAAGATCTTATCCTCAATATCTTGGTTTATAGTGTAATTGAGTATCTGGACGTTGATGGCTCTTTTACTTAGGCATGCAGATTGCAGAACAACTCTAATTCACATGGACATATATTATACTAGTACACTCTAATTCACGAAGATAGGAACCTTAATTGAGAGGGGAGAATCCGGTTTTTGAGGTGTCATGTAGAAAAGAGAGGAGGAAACGAGAAGGAAAAAAAGGAAAAACAAAAAAACAAAAAATCTGACTATTCAAAAAAAAATAAAAATCTTACGTGCCACTCACATTGTTGCATGTCCAATTCTTTTTTCATTGTGCCACGGGACCCACAAAAAATATATATTTTGCAAGAGGAACTCCTAGATTCTCTTTCTTCCCTCTTTCTTTCATGTTGACAAATTTACTCTAAAAAATGCGTAAAAACTACTAATATAGACACTCACACTCTAATTGAGCAAGTGAAGTAAACAAATAGACTAAAAAGATAAACAATTGATAATACTAAAATCATTCATAAAGTACAATCACCCAATGTCACATTTCCCTTTTATTAGTACCAATAACACACCTCACTGAGAAATGCTTTTCCTTTTCTCATTCACCTCCCAAAAAATTCTCACTTTAGAATCCAATTTAAAAATATTGTCTTTTTCAGAGAAAGAACCCATTTTCCTAATTCGGAGATCATTTATTATTTTGATGGTTACCACTAGCACTAGGAGGATGGAGCCATGAGCCATGTCTGAATCCCACACCCACACGGATCGAGTGTACCCTATCCGCATGTAAAATACGGAGTAGTAAAAGTCTAAAAGATGGCCGGTCGATTCCAAGCGCCAAGGATTTTGGATTGGCATGAAATAAAATCGTGTGGCTAATTGGTTTTCACGACCTCCAAATATCTTCAATCCGGACCCTCATCCTCTGTGAGACTGACTTTTCCCCCTTGCCTTCCTTGTTTCACTTCACTTTCCAGTTGAAAGCCCCATTCATTTACTCACCTTGGACTCAAAACTCCGCAGTGCAGCTTCATCAAATCAACCCATGGCCTCTATTTCAAGATTTGTGGGAAAAGACTCTAGATTTCTGTCGTTTGATCCTTCTCAGAAACCAAGTCATGGTTTTTCTCCCAGGAGAATTCAATCCCATTTAAGTATGTGATTGTTTCTTTGCTTATTTTTCAATGTGGGGTTTTTGTTATTTTGTTTTCTTGGTGCAGTTTGTGTAGGATTGGGGTGCAGGTGATTAACAGCAATTGATCATTGTCCCATTATTGGATTTTTTGCATTCGAGTTGATTGCTTGTGTTGCTTTTGCAGGTTTTAGAGATGGGGTTAGTAAAGCTGAGCCTAAGAAAAATTGCTTGAGGATTCAAAATAAGCCACAAATTTCAGTTGATGGAACTATAAAAACCCCTGCTTTGTGGTAAGTTATTGCTTCATAAGTGGAGAAAGTGTTGAACTTATATTGCCAAAAGTTTATGTTTATATGCATAAAATTTAGCATTATAATTGCATTCAGAGAAATCATAAGTAGTTGATTTTTGTAGCTTGTTATCCCAATATGGTCCTTTTACTAGGAGTTGATCATCTGCATTTGCAATTTGCACATTATTTTGTAAAGTAAGCTTTTGGCACTGTTGAATTTTCCAGAGAAAATGGGGAAAGAGTATGCAACAAAATTGTAGGGGAGGCGGGGATTTTTTTTTTTCCTTATCTTTGCCTACTGCTTGAATTGAAGAATTCCATTTTATTTTAACAACATCAAGACATTTGGGAGTTCCCTGATCAAACAGTATGAAATGCAATTTTTAAAGCACTTTATATTAGGTGTTCATTGTACTTGTTTATTTCAAGTTTTCCCATTTCATATGATCAGCTTTGGGAATTATCTAAGGATATGTTTGTTTATGGAAATTAGGAAATTAAGACTTTCTTGCAAGGCAGCCGCAAATGTATCTGGAGATATCCCAGGTGATTCTTCTAGTGGCATGAGTCAGTATGAAAGAATCATTGAGACTTTGACAACACTTTTTCCTGTGTGGGTATGTTCTGGTTCATCATACAATCGGGAATGTTTCATCTGCTCTTAGAAGGAGTTTTTGGTATTTGGATGGTTTGAAATACATAATTCTTTTTGACTTGGCAGGTTATATTAGGTACTGTCATTGGTATCTACAAGCCTTCTGCGGTAAAATTTACAATCCATCTGTGTTCCATTGCTTTTTACATGTAATATTATTTAGCTAATAGACATACTAGTCTTACAGGTGACTTGGCTGGAAACTGACCTTTTCACTCTTTGTTTGGGATTCCTCATGCTCTCAATGGGATTAACACTGACTTTTGATGACTTCAGACGCTGTCTGCGGAACCCATGGACTGTAATAAGCTGTAACTTGAATCAATTTCCTGATCTTTTTTTCCCCATTTCTAACTGTTTGTGCACTGTCAGAAAAAACAGGACCTATTAATTTCTTTTGTTTTTGCAGGTGGGTGTAGGATTTTTGGCACAATACTTGATTAAACCACTGTTAGGCTTTGCCATTGCAATGGTATTAAATTTTTTTTTTTTTTTTTCTCATTGATCATAATTCTTCTTTTTGCCTATACACATTCAAACTAGCTTGTAATAGACAGGAAGTTCTCATACAAAAAGTGACCAAGTTACTTTATTTGAATGTGGTGTTTCTTTGTGTACTGTCCTTGATTATATGCTGAGGCTTTCATGATATAATGTGCCTAAGTAAACTCTCCATTAGGGTAGTCATGTCATCCTTCTACCTATTGTTATGGTGATGACTTGTTAGCAGCATATTCTCGAAACTCCCAATTGTGGTTAGACTATGGCTTTTATTATGGAATATTTGTTAATAACCATTTTCTTACTTCAATTGGTAGGCTCTAAAATTGTCTGCTCCCCTTGCAACTGGTCTTATCCTGGTTTCATGCTGTCCTGGAGGGCAGGCATCAAATGTCGCAACTTTTATATCAAAGGGCAATGTAGCACTATCTGTTCTTATGACAACGTAAGCTTAGTCTTCATCTTTTTATTCAATTGCATCTTTGTGCTAAAATATCTTATGCAGTTATGCATCAATAACCCTTGGCTAGCCCCATTTACTACTTTCACGAAAGTAAGTAATGGATAATAGATAAAGGGTTTCATTAGTATAGCCTTCTAGAAACGGATGCTTTCCAAGAAGAAACCACACAAAGATTGCTGAGTCCAATGTTTTTTCTCGACTTATGAACAAATGCAATCTGCTGAAGTAAAATTACTTTGTAAATTGCTTTTGAGGATCTTAACGTTTCTATGGATTTGTAGGTGTTCAACTATTGGGGCTATTCTGATGACTCCACTACTCACTAAGGTTTTAGCTGGTCAGCTTGTCCCCGTTGATGCAGTGGTAAGTATGTGAATGCTCGACTTTTATGGTATCAGTACTAGTATTAGTCTGTAAAGAAACAAATTCCATGAAGCCCAAGGAGATGATCTGTGACTTCGATAGTTAAAGGATTGGTAAAATGCTTTGCTGTGTTTGGAATCACGAAAATATTGGCTGATTAGCATTTCTGGTAGCCAATTTTCTCCGTTCAACTCTGCACCCTAACCTCTTGCTGTTTGCTATTCCAAGACTTTTTTGCCTTACTAATTCGCTTTTGGTAATTTTATAGGGGCTTGCCATCAGCACATTCCAGGTTGTGTTAGTACCAACTATTATTGGAGGTACATTTTACGAATAATATCACTTTCCCCCTTTTTTTTTTCCAATTCTGAATGAACGCTTGAGCATTGGTGGTGAGGGAAAAACCGAAAAAAGGGTAGAACACTAATGCTTATTCTTCATACTTCCAAAAGTGTCTTCATATTTGGATTTGGCTTTTGTTTTGCAGTGTTATCAAATGAGTATTTCCCCAAGTTCACATCCAAAATAATTACAGTTACCCCTCTAATTGGAGTTATATTGACAACTCTTCTCTGTGCAAGTCCAGTAAGTCTACAACATTGGCTATCCCTTAGTAATTCATTCAACCACTTTCTCGTGTGAGCCTCAATGGAGGCGGTATTAACTCTTTGTGCTTCAGTAGGTTGAGAAAGTAGTTATGAATAGATACTGCATTGTAACAGAGTCAGTAGTACTCAAAAAAAATATTTTAACTTCTGTATCTTTTCTAGATCGGGCAAGTTGCAGATGTCTTGAAAACTCAGGGCGCACAATTACTCTTTCCTGTCGCCCTCTTACATGCTGCCGCCTTTTTTCTGGGTTACTGGATCTCGAAGATGTTTTTTGGCGAATCAACCTCCCGAACCATTTCAATTGAATGCGGGATGCAGGTAAGGCCCGCCCCTCGTATCACTTTTATCAGAATCTTCCTTTATTCACACAACATTTCTTCCCGAATATCTTTTGTTCCGACTATGCGTGTGCAATGAGTTATTCCTCGTGATAACGCTTGTCATTTGGTTATGCTCCCAGAGTTCTGCACTAGGATTTCTACTAGCACAAAAGCACTTCAAAAACCCGCTAGTTGCTGTACCCTCTGCAGTGAGCGTTGTTTGCATGGCGGTAGGTTGCGTAAACCCGAGCTTATCCATCGCTTAGCTTTCATCTCTGATCTAATTTCGTCGTTCATTCTCACAGCTCGGTGGAAGCGCGCTGGCCGTCTACTGGAGGAACCAGGCGATTCGTGTTGATGACAAGGATGACTTCAAGGAATAGAAGTCTGCTACTTCAATTCTCCTGTGTGTTTGTGTTTATAAAATCTTAGCATCCCAGGACACCATTAGCAATTCCTTCACTTCTGTTAGTTGCAATCTTCAATGGAAGAACGATTTTGGGCCTTAGGAAATTTGTTAATGAATAGCCTATAACCATGGCATAAAGAAGAAACACAGGCATTCTGCAATCCAACACTAATTGTTCCGCGGTGGGATGGGTTAGGGCCCTAAAAATTTTGGCCCACGAAAATTCAGGCATGCGGGTTTGGTGTAGTGATGGGTTAGGGCCCTAAAATTTTTGGCCCGCGAAAATTCAGGCCTACGGGTTTGGCGGCCTACGGGTTTGGCGGACTACACGGGTTAGCCATAAGTTACGGGTCAACCCGCGTGCTTCAAACAAATAAATAATATATAAATAAAAAATTTTGAAGTTGTTTTGCGGGCTAGCTCGCGAGCCTGCATGAGACGAGTTAGGGTTGAAAAATCTAGCTTACGGGCTTCACGGATGAGCCCACGAAGGCTTGTAAACTTTCAACAACGGGTGGAACGGGTCAATTCATATTGACACCCAAATTTAGACGTACTTTTTAATTTTTCAATAGAAAACAAAAACTTTAAAATTTTGAAAAACTAGAATTAAAATTGGAAAATATTGTACTCCGTTACTCCGTATATAACTAAAACACTTTCATTGTTATTGATTATGGACTTATATAGTATTACTGTATTAGGGCGATATCATGAGTGATATTTTCTTTTGAGTTCTATCATATGACAATTATTTTTTTTATTAATTTATATAAAATAATTTGTGGTGATATAAAATAAGAATTTGTACCAATTATTTAAAGAAATTATTATGGGTTGTGTGAAAATTATTACAATTTTTAAAATATTCATTTTTTTTTTGAAAACGATTTTTAAAATATTCATAATAGCCTAACTTTAGCTTCCAAAAAAAGTTAAATATAAATTAGTACTCCGTAAAATATTGCTAAATTGTGATTGGCAGTATTCACAAGGCCTAAGGCATTCTGTCCTTTGTGGTCATTTTCATGTGTACTGTTTGTGAGATAAATACTGCATCTGCCATTCAAAGGAAAACTGAAAAGCTTTTCTTTGACTTTTGTCAATTTGCCCATTTTTAGTTCCCTAACAAAAGTCACAGTTCACTCCCAGTCCAACAACGTAACATGTGATTTTTGACAGATTAGTGATTTTTTTTTTTATTTTTTTTTTTTGGAAATAAAACTTCATTAATTCAAATCAGAGTACAAACTGTTAACAATAAACGAAGGAGGGTTAGAAATCCACTCCTGACGCACAGTCATAGAACAAACTTCCCTAGCTAAACTATGGGCAACTATATTCGCAGTGCGGTTAACATAAGAGATAGCTACAGATGAAAGTGAACGTAGCATATCTTTAATATCAAGAAGGACAAGATCGCAAGAAGAGTCGTCGCTGTTGTGCTTCAGACTTTGGATAACCTGTAAAGCGTCTGACTCTATTTCCACATGAGTAATCCCTTGTCTTTTTATCCAGCTTAAAGCCTCCCTAATGGCCATTGCTTCCGCTTCCCTTGGTGTGAATACCCCGATGCCTGGAATGCACTCTGCTGCAATGAACTGACCGCTATCATTCCTGAGAACCCATCCGTAGCCCATGTGTCTGTTGATAGTGGAAACTGCAGCGTCCGTGTTTAACTTATAGGAGCCTGGAGATGGTAATTTCCACTTGCAGGTTGGTGAGTTCCTAACACTTGATGATGTGGAGTCACCATTCACTATATTCGCCCAGTCTGACAGATATCTTCTTGCACCCTCAACTAAACTGCTAGGTACCATCACTTTGCCATTCCAAACCTTGTCATTTCGGGCCAGCCATATTTTCCAACAGAGCATCAGCAGCAAGCCGCATCTATCCTTGTCCAGGGATGTGATTTGAAGATCTAACCAATTAGCAAAAGAGGTCACACCCCGTGTGATTAATGGCAACCCACTTAGACTCCAAACAGCTCTAGCATAATCACAATCTGTAAACAAATGCATGGCAGTTTCCTCATTGTTGTGGCACAATTGACATGTCGCTGAGCACTGTACTCTTTTCGTTCTGAGTTTATCCGCCGTGGGTAAGCATTCCGAACAAACTTGCCAAATAAATGTCTTAATCTTCCGGGGGATGTCTAGGTTCCACATCGCAGTCCATGGCAGCCTATGAGCCTGGTCGTGTTGGGTGGAAATATCCTTATAGCAACCTTTTACAGTAAACGAGCCATTACGATCATCGTTCCAGATTAGCTTGTCACATCTGTCCGCTAGGGGAAGAGGTATGCTCAAAATCAAGTTGGCGTCCCTTTCCACAAAGATATCTCGAATAATCTGTTCATCCCAGCTAGAACATCCTTCCTTAAACAAGGCCGAAACTGGTGCATCTTGGAGGAAAGGATAGGGTGGTGTCTGAACTAATGCATTATCCTGGGTCGGAAGCCACTTGTCACCCCAAATTCTCACTGAGTTTCCATCTCCAATCCGCCATCTACTGTGTCTCCTAATGATCTCAAGAGTTTCAACCATACTGCTCCAGATAAAGGAAGGGTTATTCCCTTTTTTTGCTGACAGAATAGAGCATTCAGGGAAGTATCTGGCTTTCATGACTCTTGCAACCAAGGAAGAAGGGTTCTGCAAAATTCTCCATGTCTGTTTAGAGATCATTGCCAAATTGAAATTCCTCAAGTTCCTGAAATTAAGACCCCCCCAGCTCTTCGGGTGCGTTAGATGCCTCCATTCCTTCCAATTGATGCCTCGTCTGCCCCTACAGTCTCCACGCCACCAAAATGAGTTCATGGCTCTCTCGATGTCATTAGTCAGCTGTTTAGGTAAAAGGAATAAGCTCATTGCATGTAAGGGGATAGCCTGGATCACATTCTTGAGTAAGACCTCCCTCCCTGCCTTTGAAAGGAATCTGTTGGTCCAATTCTGCATTCTCTGAATAATTCTATCCTTGATGAAACCTAGGATACTCCGTTTATTTCTCCCAATAATGGCCGGCAGACCCAAGTAGTTCCCATCCACACCTTCTCTAGTAACCTGGAGAGTATTCATGACCAACTCCCTCATCACTCTATCAACATTTGTGCTAAAAGAAACAGCTGACTTATGATAATTGATGATTTGTCTAGATGCCGAGCCATAGATGTCAAGAGTTTCCTTCAAAACTGCACTCTCAGACTGGTTTGCTTTTAGGAAAATGAAGCTGTCATCCGCGAAGAATAAGTGGGAGATCTTAGGTGCTCCTCTTGCAATAGAGACTCCATGAATGAAGCCCCTCCGTTCCAGGTTAGATAACATAGCGCTCAGCCCTTCTGCAAGCAAGATAAACAAGTACGGGGACAGTGGGTCCCCTTGCCTCAGTCCCCGTTTAGGATGAATAGGTCCAATTTCCTTATTCTCATGGAGCACACAATATGAAACAGTTGCAAGGCATTGCGAGATCAGCTTAATCCAATGGTGCCCGAACCCCAGTTTTGCTAGGATAGCATGGATGATAGGCCACTCCACCCTGTCGTATGCCTTACTAATATCAAGTTTGATAGCAGCATAGCCTTCCTTGCCTTGGGTCTTCCTCTTCAAGTAATGTTGAGTTTCGAAGGCCAGCATAATGTTGTCAGTTATTAACCTGCGAGGAACAAAGGCACACTGGTTTTCCGAGATTAGAGAATTAAGAAGAGGTTTGAGTCTGTTCGCCATAACCTTAGAGATTATCTTGTATAGAACATTGCACAGCGCAATCGGCCTCATGTCTCCCATTGTCAACGGATTATTCTTCTTGGGGATAAGCACTAGATGAGTGAAATTAATGCCTCCCGGGAGCTGTCCAGTTGTGAATACATTGTTGCAGAGGTGGACTAGATCGTTCCCCAAAATATCCCAGTATGCTTGGTAGAATCCTGGGTTTAATCCATCAGGCCCTGGTGATTTATCTCTGTGCATACTGAAAACAGCATTCTTAACCTCGTCAAATGAGACCCTGCGAATTAGCTCAGTGTTCTGCACATCAGTGATTTTTCTGTTCAAGCAACTTAGAACTCCTTCAACATCTCCAGCCTCACTGGTAAATAGCTTCTGAAAGTAATCACAAATAAGATCATTCAGCTCCAGCCCCTTATGTCTCCACACCCCATTGTCATCCATCAGTTTATCAATATTGTTTGCCCTTCTTCTCCCTTTCACTACGTTGTGGAAAAATTTTGTGTTAGCATCGCCGTTTCTATACCACATAACCTTGGCTCTCTGCTTCCAATACTCGCTCTGTTGATTCAAAGTATTGAGGTAAAGCCTTTGGGCCTCACTGAAAGCTGCTACACTACTGGGATCAGTTTTGTGTTTGAGAGTTTCCATTCTCCTTCTACTACACTCAATTCTTTTGGTAAAGTCTTTGGTAAGACCTTTTCCCCAATCCCATATCAAAGAGCTGCACTTGTTCAAACGTGTAATGATATCTTCTCCCCTAGAAATTTCCCAGGCATTCCACACCAAGTCTCGGCAATTGTCCTCCTTAACCCAAATGTTCTCAAACCTAAATCTTTGCACCCTCTCAGTTCTGGCTGTAGGAATAGGTTTTAGAAGCAGGGGAAGATGATCACTAGATGGAACCGTCTCTGACCAAGCTCTAGCCCTCTCGAATTTTTCCACCCAAGCCGCTGTTACAAGGATTCTATCCAATTTTTCCTCAACCCAGCCAGCAGTCCCCCGTCCCCTCTCCCAAGTAAATTGGTAGCCTTGGAAGGGAAAATCACTCAGCCCACTGCTCTCCACTGCCCTACGAAAACCCCTAATTAGAGATTCAGGGTGTAAGTGTGTACCTCTCTTCTCCCCTTGATGAAGAAGGTCATTGAATTAGTGATTATAATTGACATTTTTAACATTAGCAAATTAACTTCATCTTTAGACAGTATATTATGAGTCATTCACATTTTTATATAATTTTGTGACATTTTAAAACAAATTTCATGCCGATAAATGTGGATTAACATGCTTTAAACGAATCATTTATCTTTTATAGGTACTGATGGAAGTAACAAATATTTAATAGGACCATATATATGTGCTGATGACTGACAAATGTAGTTCTCACCTGAATAAGAATCATCTCAAATGATACTGCCTCACATTTATTTTTATATTATCAAATGAAACTGTAATTATATCAAAATGAAACTGTAGTTTTGTTGAAAGGAAACTGCAATGTATATAAAATGAAACTGAATAACATTTTCACATATTTGAATGTATATTGTCCAATGAAACTGTAGTTATATCGAAATGATATTATAGTTGTGTTGAAAGGAAATTGCAATGTATATACAATGAAATTGAACAACAGTTTCACATATTTGAGTGTATAATGTCGAATGAAACTATAGTTATATAAAAAAGTAACTGTAGTTGTGTTGAAAGGAAACTGCAGTGTATAAAAATGAAATTGAATATGTTATACACAAACAATTACTTTTTGCGGAACGGTGCAGAACGGATGTCATTTCTGTCGTTTCTTTTCATTAATCAAAACGACATCGTTTTGATGTATGAACTACCATGCATTGTGGACCGCGGTCCATAGTAAAATTTGT
The DNA here is from genome assembly GCA_003576665.1 of Ipomoea trifida. Classification (NCBI taxonomy): domain Eukaryota; kingdom Viridiplantae; phylum Streptophyta; class Magnoliopsida; order Solanales; family Convolvulaceae; genus Ipomoea; species Ipomoea trifida. The sequence continues at coordinate 15,448,828 of CP025646.1, forward strand.
GGCTTATGACAGTCCATACCTATTGTAGACTCCATCATGGGCCTAAAAAATCATATTTATAGACTCAGGCCTTAAGTTCTCATAACAACCTAAACCTAATTTTTCAAAGTTTGGCCCAACATAGTTTATTTCCATTCCTAGGAATGGTTGCACAAGATTGATGGGAATCATTGTGCTTGGTCATTTGTTTGAATCGGATGACAGTGAGTCTTGATCACGAAGGGCTATTCAAAGTAGGAGCAACGTGAAGAGTGACATGTAATATATATGGTTGTTTGTTACGTTGCTGTTTGGATTATACACAAATAAAGGATAATGTAACGTATAATGCGAATCAGTGCACTACAAAAAATACGTGAAAAGTAGTTATAAAAAGAAGAGAGTAGTTTTATTGTGGGGGCAATTGTCCATTAATCAATAATTATTGTGTGGACTATACTATCAAATAATGTACATTCAATACACAAATAATTAGTATATGTATTTGTGATTATATTGGCTCAAAATTAAGTTTTTATAATTTGTCTAAATTCTACTATGTATTATTCAAAAAAAATTCTACTCCGTAATATTCACGCGAATTACTTTTCTTCAATTCGCAGTTTATTTATACTTTGATAGGGCCTCACTTATTTACCAACACAGGGCCACACAAATAAAAAAACCGGCCCTGGCGCGCACAACACGCCCATTAAATTTTAATTTCTCAAGATTTCCATCCCTTGAAATGGTTGTGCATAGTTGATGGGAATCCTTTTGCTTAATCATTTGTTTGCATCCGATGACAGAGTTTGGTTACAAGTAGTGCTTATTTGAAATTAGCTCTTAGGGGGCGTTTGGTTCAAGTTATATAAGATAGCTAAGGTTATATTTGTTTGGTAATATAAGATTCTCGTGTTTGGTTCAGGTTATCTAAGATTCCCAGGGAATGTAATATAACCTCCCGATGAAGTTTTTAGCTATTGGAAGGGAATGTGAGATACACCCCGATTTCTTAGGTAATCTCACATTCCCTTATCTTATTCCTAATATTGAGCTTTTGAAATTTTAATCAATTTATCTTATTTCCGTTGTCTTATTTACCTACTTCAATTTTAAACCAAACACAGGAATCTAACATTCCCAGTTATCTAACATTCCTAGCAATCTAACATTCCCTAAGGTAATCTAACATTCCGTGAACCAAACGCCCCCTTAAAGTATTCACTATGCGATGGTGATATTAATGTTATTCCAAATTAAATAAATTCTAATAAGTATTCAATTATAATATTTTATATGTTATTTATATTATAAAAAAATAATAAATGACGAACAATTATTCGGTACACTACTGTGCCTTACGAGTTGCATATATGCACAACACGTGCATTAACTTTTTATTATAAATTTCTATTCAAGCGCTTATTTTACATGGGAATTGAAAGGACATAAGTAACATAAAAACTATAATGCTCAATAATAATAATAATTGTTCATGAGGTTCCTAATAATATAGCGTATAAGAAAAGTGATCATGATGAACCGTTACTCATTCCACAGGTAAATGTGATAGATAAAACACATTTCATCGTACAGATAAATTAAAATATCCCTCCAAGGTTAGCTCGAGTGGCCATCATAATCAACTTATTAAGTCTTGTTTCTGACAGTAGGGTAGTGATTCAAAATCGCTGGGAACATAGGAGTGTTGTCTAATTAGCTAGATAACGACTATTTGTGCGTACAAATGTAAAGATAGGGAGGAAAAATAAACAAAGAAAAGAAAAAGTTAAAACACGAAAAGCAAAATTGTTGTGAATTGGTAAAATCTGTTGGTACTGCAACTCTAGTCTGCAGCAACGTAACAGCACTGGAGACCATTAATTAGAGCTTGACTTATTGCAAAGTAGAAATTGGAATAGCGTGTTCCTTTCACGCTTTTTTTCTAATTCTAGAAAACTAATAATAAAAAAAACATCATGACATTTCACGTGTACCCTCCTATCATGCTTTTTGTATGCTTCTACATTATTAGAAAATTATGCTGTTTACCCATTGCTCTATAATTGCTTATTATTAGGTGCACCTTTATTTATTTATTTTTAAATAATAATAAATTATTATGAGAAGAAAAAGTATGAAGCAATTTTAAAAATAAAAGATAGCATAACTCATAAATATATTGTGCATCGGTATTGCGTATAAATTACAGTAGAATTTTCTCATATTCCAATACCACCTTTCTAAAATGGAAAGAACAAATATTTTGATCATGGATTTTAAAAAAAAATAAAGAATAAAAAGATGTGACTATAATGTTTGAATATATGCTTTTATATATGTAGATTTTTTTAAATATTTATTTTTGATTTTTTAGTTATAATGAGATAATGTCTCATATACAATCCTATATTTATTTCTTTATTTGTTTTTTTTTTCTTTCCATTTTTTGTTTGGTAGTAGTTCTCTAACTCCTACCTTTAGTTTCCTTAATTATATTGTTTCTTGTTGTTACTTTTGTTTCGTTAGAGTTTTTGTTTGTTAAGCAGTCTGCGAAGATTGCGACTCATTTTATAGCTTGTGCTTCTCATTATGAGTCAGGCTGTGGAGAGTGACATGCCACTCTTTTATATATATATATATATATATATATATATATATATATATATATATATATATATATATATATATATATATTGTATTATCTTGGGATGTTACTGGTCTGAATGAAAGTTTTGTTGTGGTTGTGTTAAAAAAAAACTATAATTTCCTTACATTTCTTCATTCTTAACACATTTGAATGATCAAAACCTTCAACATTTCTATTTTTTTTTAAAGAAAGACATTTTGATAACATATTAATTACATGATAAACTCACTAACAATGTGAATTCTACTAAAATAATTAAATTGTTTTTTTTTTTCATTTAAGTATTAGTAATATGTATGTATTATCATTTATAACACGTCAATTGATCACGGGTACGGTTGTGGACACAAAATTTGCACAAAGCACGCACAAATCCACAAACACTAATTTGAATAACATAATTATATTGTATGCCATTGTTGCTAATTTTTATATTAAAGCATGCCGAATATTTACATCGAAAGAGGTTAATGGAGAATATTGTATGCTAGTTCAGATCGAGATGATCATCTCGAGCAGGGTTACTCGAGGATTTGGACCTAGATTTCGAGCTTTAATCCAATCCCATTCTAATGAATGATAAGGAATCTAGGCACACATGTTTGTTAAGGCACACTTCCCGAGCTTGTCAATTGCATATATGTGTGACACATGTCGGACATGCCGAGAGCCCGGTATGTCGTGCCCCTTTTCCTCCCTTATAAATATGACATTTATGGCTAAAAGGAAGAAATTTTAGACGCTTTCACCTACTACTTAACAAGCAAATTATATTGGGACTCGAATACGAGCCGATCCGTATTCCGAATAACAACGTATTTAGTAGATCAGAGATGATATTTGATATAGTTATGATGGGGAGGGTAAATATTTCTTAAGCATTACGGATGTTAGTTCTTGGTATACAATTTGTATATATTATCAAAGTCTTAAATAGTTTCTATATGTGTGTGGATTTTAATAGATTGGTGTTACTTAAAATGATATTGAGTATTATAATCTCACAAATCAAGATTTTTTTTTATTACATGCTAATTTTACATTTTAAAAAGGGAAATGCCATTTTAATGTCTAAATAAATTTAGCATTTAGGGGTGTATGGTTTACGATATATAACATTATCATAAGAATATATCACATTGACATGTTTAGTTTATCTTATTAAGGCTATTAAAGTAAAACGATTTTAAAAAAAAATAAAAGAGTCTTTACATGTCCAAGGGGCACATGGTTTGCACGCATGACGCACCCAACTAGTCGCTCCTGGTGCACGTGATTTTACATACTAACACTAATAATATTATGTAAAATTGAACTCGTTAATCAAATTAGACACATAAAATGAGACTGATAGTGTAATACTTAGGCCTAACTTAGCCAAACATGTTAGTATTATATTCATACAATTTGAACCAAATACACAGGTAATTTTACATTTTGTACTCTTACACTACTTATAATAATCTCACATTCTTTGAATCAAATGTAATGCTCAAAAAAGTAATTTGATATTCTGTGAATAAAAAAGGTGGTAGATGAAGACCCAAGATTGTGATGCAATGTGAGTAGGAGTAAAATGTGGGAAATGAAGAAATTTTTCATGGTAAAATTTGCAGCACATGTAGTCCAAGGCACAATTTCCGAACTTGCCAATTGCATGTATGTGCGACACATGTCGGACATGCCGTGAGCCCGTCATGTGCCCCTTTTCCTCCCTTATAAATACGGCATTTACCGCTAAAAGGAGGACATTTTGGAAACTTTCACCTACTATTGAACAAGCAAATTATATTGAGACCCGAATATGATCCGATCCGTATTCCGAATAACAACGTATTTAGTAGATCAGAGATGTTATTTGATATAGTTATTATGATGGGGAGGGTAAATATTTCTTAAGTATTACGGATGTTTTTGGTATACAATTTGTATATATAGTCTTAAATAGTTTCTATATGTGTGTGGATTTAAATAGATTGGTGTTCCTTAAAAATGATATTGTGTACTATAATATCACAAATCAAGATTTTATTACATGCTAGCTAGTTTTACATTTTAAAAAGGGAAATGCCATTTTAATGTCTAAATAAATTTAGCATTTAGGGTGTTTGGTTTACAATATATAACATTATCATAGGAATATATCGAATTCACATGTTTGGTTTTTGTTATTAAGACTATTAAAGTAAAACGATTTAAAAAAAGAAGTCTTTACATGTCCAAGGGGCATGTGGTTTGCACGCGCTCAACTGGTCGCTCCTGGTGCACGTGATTTTACATACTAATACTAAACATAATATTATGAAAAATTGAACTCGTTAATCAAATCAGACACATAAAATGAGTCTGATAGCGTAATACTTAGCCCTAGCTTAACCAAACATGTTAGTATTATATTCATCCAATTTGATCCAAATACACAAGTAATTTTACATTTTGTAATCTTACACTAGTAATTATCTCACATCCTTCGAATCAAATGTAATGCTCATAAAAGTAATTTGATATTTTATGAATAAAAAAGTGATAGATGTAATGTGGATTGCTGAATATAAATTGAGAGTACATGTAATAGAACTCCTCGCTTAATGATTAAGGATCTACATGATGCAATACGTACGGTTATACGCGTGTACGTACGGAGTAGATATTATTATTATAAAAATACGAATACGAATTAGCGAGGGAGGGAGGGAGGGGTATGCATATTATTTTTTGTCGCGAGGCGAAGCAGCAAAATAAGCATTCAAAACGTCTGAAAAGTTGAAGCGTTCCTCTGAAACACCTTTGAAAGCTTAAACCAAATATTTCTGAAAGCGTTTTCCGGCTGACATTCTTTGAGGCCATTACTCATTACTCAAGAGTGGTAGTACCCACGCTCCATTCCATGACTAATCCCAACATGGAACCAGATAAAACGTGAGGGGTTTTTATTTTCTTTCCTTTTTTTTTTTTTTTTTTTTTCTTTAGTACTAGGAGTATTATTTTATTTCTTGTTTCTTTTTGTTCGCGTCTTTTCTTGCTCGTGTTATCTGGAAGAGAACTCGTGATCTTTTTGTTTGGGGTTGGGATTGGGTTTCATCGATGGTGATGTCTGCCTTTTCTGCTTCTCCAATGGCGATAAACCAGTCGGTTGCCTCTTTTTTGTTTCTCGTAGTACTTCTCACGCTACCATTTTCTTTTACTTTTCAGTTCTGAAGATCAGATTTTATTTTGGTGGTGTTATATTTATGTATTTCTGCAATGGGTATATCCCATTTTGTTTCTGGTTTGTTGTTTTCATGGAATTTTCACTTGTGGGTTCTTTTCGATTATGGCGTATATGAAAGAACTGTGGTCATATTTGGTTGAAGGGCTTTGGTAAAATCTGTGGGCAATAGTGAAGGTTTATGCTGTCTAGAATATTCTGTGTTCTTGGCATTGCACATTCTTTTGCCCTCTGCGGCTCTGCCAGAGGGGTTTGCTTTGACATAGTGGTTTCTGTTTCTCTTTTTGGATGCTTATTATTTTTACATTTTGTTTGTTTGTTTGTAATTTTTTGAGTATATCTGCCAATGTAAATGTGCATATGAATTACCTCCTTGGTTTTCTACTTTCTAGATATGTACAAATGTGCATGTGTTATTGGTCTTTGGTTTTTGATAATCAAGCTAAATGTGGTTTGATATTCTTGCTGTTTGGAGTAACAGGTTAGATGTCTATATATATGATTATCTTGTGAAGAGGAAGTTGACTGCTTCTGCAAGGGCATTTCAAGCTGAAGCAGGAGTGCCCACAAATCGGACAGGTAAAAGAAAATGGGGAAAAGTTTGCATAACATTTTATAGGTTTTATATCCAGTCGAATTGTTTTCTAACTTGTTGGAATTACATACATGTCTAATTATTTCTAACTCAATTGTAACTTGGAAGTTGGTTTAACTAGTAAACTATGTCCTTCCCAGCAATTGATACTCCAGGCGGTTTTCTTTTAGAATGGTGGTCAATCTTTTGGGATACATTCATTTCTAGGTTCAAATGCCCTGTTTCAGTAACCAGTGGATCTCGTAATGAGGTAGGCTGGCTGTTCTGTTTACAAATGATTCTGGATTTAAACTTGGCTGTGGGTGTGTATCCATTTGCATGCTTGTTGGCTTGTGTTATTCCATAGAGCTATGTTATGTACCGTTTTCATCATGCTGCTATAATCAAGATAATTGCATGATAAGAAGAGATTATAATGATATTCCATCAATTCTATATTTTTGCTGCATGAAGATAATTCACACCTTGCTTCGGTTATAAATTTGATCGTCATTTCTAAGCAACCACTTTTTCCCTGACTGCTTACTCAGTCCTCGGTTTTTTGGGATTGCAGATCCTAATGCCAAAAGCACAGGAGCGGCAGCAACAACATCAAAGTGCTGAGCAGCAGCAGTTTCAGCAAATGCAACAAATAGAGCAACTGATCATGCAAAGGCATATTGAACATCAAACGCAGAAACAAAGAGAAGAGACTCGGTTTGAATGTGGCACTGACCATGAAACTAATTCAAGACAAAGCCTTGGGGCCACTAATGCACTAACCAAAAGTAAAGCTCATTTGTCTGGGGGAAACAGGAAGGTAGTTGAACAACTCAGAGCTTCGATAATGACTATGCTAACTCGTTCTTGTTTGACATGGTTTATCTGCTGTTATTTTTTTCTTAAGAAATCTGTACAGTCTAGGTGTGGTGAAAACGTTGGTCAGTCTTTGGCTCAAAATAATACTTCGATAATAAGATCTGGAGCCTTTGGGGACCAAGCTCCACGGTATTTTTACTTGAGTGAATTAATCTAGGATCTGGGCTAACTGTGTTTTTTGCTCTTTTGCTGCCTTGACCACTAACAATTCTATGTTTCAACTGCAATTTAGTCAAATACTACAAGGAACTCCTGGTGGCAATTTAAGATATTTTTCTGGAATGAAGGATCAAGCTCAGCAACTCCATGTTCCCCATGTAAGTAAAATTTGTCCACAGGAAAACACACACCAGAAAAACATACCCATCACACAATGGGGCCATAAAGGGAACAGAACGGATACTGATATGCTTTGTTGCTTGCTGAAGCAGGGCACAAAGAATATGCTGAATCCCTTAGCAAACCTCAAGTCTGCTTTCTCAGATGAATCATTGACTCAACATCCAGGTACAACCAGTTCACTGTAGTATAACATTTGACACTTATTCTTCTTATTTTTCTTTATTTATCACTTTTACTTGTATCTGTTTGATGGAGTCTGCTTTTGGGTCTATAATGTGTGCTGAACTATGCAAATTCTACTAGAATTGTTTCGATATTTTTTTCATGAATGATTCAATGATTATGAATACTATTTCAGTAAATGTCATTGGCATACTCTCAGTCTATTTAAAGTTGCTGAATCTAATTTGTATTATTGTATCAATTTCGTGCAACTCTGAAACAATTTCTGGTCCTCAAGCATCTTAAATGGGATATAGTGGGGCTTTTGGTCATGGAAAAAAGAAGAAACTGGTCTGGCTGAAATCTAAACGATGTAGTTGTTCATGCAAAAACACTTGATGCTTAACATTTTAATGTGGGAACACAATCTACTTATCTACTAGAAACTGAGCCAATATAGTCATATAGATATGCTGCCGGATATGTGATTTAGCTAACGCACACACTGCTCTTGATTCAGGATCAAATCATGGAGTAAGCAATTTGCCTTTGAAGGGTTGGCCACTGACGGTGAGTTCTGTACTTTCCTCTACATAAACTAGTGAAGCTCCAATATTCTGATAAAAATACTATTATTTATGATGACATACTTGATACATCCGGCTCTGGTAAACCTGAATGCCATTAAAATATAGCTGGCAACTTCTAAAACTGAAAATACTACTAAAAACAAGTGTCCTTGAAACTTTCTGGTTCTATGGATGTATTTAACCTTGTATGTTCTCTCGAGTCTCGACCTATGTGCTTTGCTCGGATGTTTAGTTGCTATGTTTTACATCTGAAAGCAACTGGGTCGAAGTTACTTAAATTTCATGGCCTGATATGATTTCATGTTCTGGTAGTTTAAATACTCTGTATTGGGCTGTAGAATTTCATTTCTTTACTATGTGATGCAGAGTAAATGATTATTTTCTATAGGATTGAAAAATCTTTTCTTTTTCTTTAGTGATATCATTCATTCCAGTTTCCTCCAAACACCAGCACATTAATGTGCAGCAGACATGATTTTAATTGGTTTATTTTCTTTTAATGGGATAAGCTGTCTGAAGTTTGTACAACAGAGAAACTAGATGGTAACAATGTCTTGTCCATTTGTCCATACTTTTGGCATCTCACTAATGAACTTGACTGTGTGGTCATAGGATGCACTTAGAATGTGCATGAAGACCATGGTTGAGAATCTGATGAGTACATTGACTAATATTTCTTGGCATAAGTAGGGATTAGAACAACTTCAATCTGGACTTCTTCAGCAGCATAGCCCTTTGCTTCCTCTTTCTCAACCCCCCCAACAACTTCAGCTGCAGCAGCAAATTCAAATGCTTCTTGGTGATCAGTATATGGGTATCAGGAATGATATGCAATCAAATTATATGACCAATATGGTTCCTGATGCAAATTTGCCAGTTCAAGTGGCTCTTCCTCTTTTCTCTCGTGCAGATGATACACTAATGAAGGTACCTTTTTCATATTCTCTTATTTTCTTTCTGAGATACTGGTGGCTCAATGTTACTTTATTGTTTTGGGAAATTTATCAGCTGTATCAGATTGAATTGAATAATGCCAATCAAAGCCAACAGCAATGTCAAAAGTCTACTGTACTTGGTCATCCAGAAACTTCAAGCTACAAAATTGCACAGCAAGACAAGGCGATTGCAACTAGCAACAGTGCTATGGATGTCACCTTTTCAAACACCTCTAGAGACAATGATCAGGTTCGCTGATTTTACACCTTTTCAAACACCTCTAAACTGGAGCTAATAAATTTGTTGATATGCTTTTGAATTATTTTCTTTCTCTCCATAATAAATTTGTTGATATGCTTTTATTTGGGGTATGGTAGGGGTATGAGTAAGGCTAGTTGAGTCAATTTTCAAACATTAGGTTGCCAGTGAATTGTTCTGTGACTTGAGTATTTAGTCCATGGAGAACTTTTCTAATGTGTATCACTGTTCAACTATTTTGTAACTCCTGCTAATCTTTTATGAAGTTTCTGTACTGATGTAAAGACCTGAGTAATCCTAACCAAATTTCCTGTCATAATGTTTACACCAACCCATTGTTATAGTCAAGTGATGGTGACAAATTTTCTTAGAGCTTTAATATTTGTCTTCTGATTTAGTTCAATTTTTGGATCTTTTTAAAGAACCAGGCTCTGAGGAAAAGAAAGCGGCCAATGTCCTCAAACCCAACCAACAGTTCAGGTACTGCAAATACCACTGGACCATCCCAAAGTTCAGCACCCTCTTCCCCTTCAGCACAGACGATGGAAGATGTGATTTCAGTACCTTCATTGCTTCCTGATGATAGCAAGTCACGGGCTCAAATGTTTTGCAACAGTGGCTCTGATACAAATGCATCGGCATCTAATCAAATGGTAAGGAATTTTCCTTTTTATTATGTTTGATGGCCAAAAGGGTATTTACTATTTAGTATTGTAATATTGTTCATCTGTCACCTGAGAAATCATTATCATAGAAGACATACCAAGCAGGAAACTCATTTGGTAAACATAGCTTCAGAAGTTAATAGTTCTTGTGTTATGTCTGGAAAACAAATCTCTTAAATGAAATATAAATATTCTTTTTTTGTTTTTGTTTTTATTGTTCACATTTTTTCAGATCATTTCCTTATTAATGAATAGTTTCATCAGTGATAAATCTTAAGGAGTAATCATATCACGTTTGGAGTTTCAGGCTGATATTGTTCGTTTAATAAATCATGGATCTGTGGACGACAATGTGGAGTCTTTCCTTAATGAAAACGTGGACACTGAAGATGTGATTGCTCAGTGCTTAGAAGATGTTAGAAAAGGTTTTAACAGTTCTTTTTTATGTTTTATCATCACTTTGTTGTCTTCGGATCTTTTGCCTTTTAGTCTCATTGCTTTTTGTCTGGATTTCCTTCCACTGGAAAATAGATATTACATTTTCGGAAATTGGAAGCATTGAGTCTAGTGCTGTTAACTGCTGTGACTTCTCATCTGAGGGTAAACTGATTGCAATTGGCGGAGATGATAATAAGGTATCCAATAATGAACATGTAATGTAATTGTTTAATGTATTCAGTAATTTTGGCTTCCAAGTTCATATTAGTTCTCAATGACTTTCTAATATCACAACCTTGTTTCAACTTTCATGGACAATTCTATGTTTTAGGTTGTTTTATGGTGCACAGAGTCTCGAGAGCAAAAATATATACTTGACGAGCACTCAGACAAAATTACAGATGTTCGTTTTAGCCCAAGACTGCCCCGGCTTGCTTCATGTTCCCTGGACAGGATGATAAAAATTTGGGATGTTCATAATGTAAGCTAAACTATCTCCTTAGGTTTTCAGATCATATTGCCATGTTCCAGTCTCAAACTTTTTTTGATTGATAATTCCGTCAATTAATACAGTCAGGCCAGTCAATTCGAACCTTTACTGGGCATTCTGCCTCCGTTATCTCAGTAGACTTTCATCCAAACAAGGAGGATCTTATCTGCTCCTGTGATGATGTTAGTGCCATACGATACTGGACCATAAAAAATGGTGGTTGTGCTGGAGTTTCAAAGGTATATAACACAGGATTTATGTGCTGATAATTTTTATAAGGTTCACAAATTCTGTTTTCTGAAATCTCAGGTTCGTGCAAGTCAAGTCAGGTTCCAGCCCACCCGAGGAAGGTTTCTTGCTGCAGCAGTAGGAAATGGTGTATCCTTGATAGACGTCGAGACTACCCAAACCTGCAGATACCCTTTGAAGGCAAGATGAAATTTATCAACCTACTCTTTAAATGGTTTTTTCCCAAACCCGATAGTTCTGAAAATCTGACTGCCATTTGTTCGTCTTTATAACAGGGACATGTATCAAATGTGCAGTCTGTTTGCTGGAGCTCTTCTGGGGAGTATTTAGCATCTTTGAGCGAGGATTCCGTTAGAGTGTGGAAAATCGATTCTGGGGGAGACCAAAAATGCATGCACGAGTTAAGTATAACAGGAAAAAGACTCCGCACTTGCAGCTTTCACCCTACTTACCCTTCTCTGCTAGTAATCGGTTCTCACAAGGTACTTTCTACATATTCGATTTATTGCAACACGCATTTTTGTCGTTGGGATGCCATTCGTGACGTTTATTTGCCCGTGTTGTGTTGATTTTAGTCCCTGGAGCTTTGGCACATGGCGGAGAACAAGATGATGACCGTGCTCGAGGGACCTATCTCCACTTTGGCAGTTTCACCATTTGCTGGTTTAGTAGCTTCTGCAAGTGGTGACAATATGGTTAAGCTGTGGAAGTGAATGGTTCTGATAACAATGTTTTGTCCATAAATACATCGTTTAGCTCCTACAGAGAAAAACACCTCTTTTTTGTCTGTGGTCTTTTAACAATATAAAGTTATGGTATACTTTTGGAGAAATGAAAGAAAATATATACTTTAAGCGGTTTCCATGAGGACCGAGTCGAGAATATGCATGCATGTAATTATCTCTATTTTGTACCAACTCAATTCGTTGATTGTTTGACAAAAAAGATACAAAGTGTTAAAAAATTGATCTAACAAGTCTTTGATATCTAAAAGAATTAGATCGAATGAAGAATAAACCCTTCCAAGAGCCATTCTTCGCAGCTCAGAACCTTCCTAGGTTATCTCTCAGAACCTAGCTGAAACTTGTGGATCCTCCCTCATTCAAGGCCATTGCACAGGTTCTCAAAAATTAGGGGCATAATCTGTGTATATACAAAAATTATACATATACACCATACATACAATACTCAATATTAATCCCTAAATCCTAGGGCCCGTTGAAACTGTTTTCTGTTTTTGTTTTCTAATTTTTCATTTCTCATTATCCGTTTTCTGTTTAGAAAATTTGTTTACTACTACCTCCATTCCATTTTGATTGTTTGATTCATGAGGTTTGATTGGAGTTATTTTAAACTAATTTTTCATAAGCCTTAATAATTTGGGATGACAGATTTCCATAAGCCTCACTACTGCGTCGAAGTCTCGAAGAGTTAGCAAAGCCAGAGAGGCGGCGACCGGCGAGGGGAGGCGGTGACCGACGAGGGCAGATGCGGCAAGCGGCGACCGGCAAGCTTTCCATTTCCAATTTGGTAGGGAAGAAGAAGAAGAAACGGGGGAGAAGAGGAAGAAAACATAAGGGCAAAATAGTCTTGTCAGGTTAATTTTTGTTCCCAACTGCGATGGAAAACAAAATCCGACCTCCCACCTCCGATTTTATTTAATAGAGAAAATAAACTTTTTAATTTTCTTGTTATTTGTTTTACAAATAGTTGAATTAGATCCACTTTGAAGCTCTTCTGTCAACTTGTGTTATGTCAACTTTGAACAGGCGCTGCACGGATGTCGTACGGGTGCTGCACGGGTGTGCGTTGCCTGTGCGGAAAAAAATAATATACAATTAATACTCAACATTAATCCGTAATTAATTTCATTGTTTGATTGAGTTAGGTTGTATACACTGTTGCAAACTTGCATCTTATATATAACTCATCGCCTAGTCGACTAGGCGATCGACAGTATCTCGCATAGAAAGTCCCCTTGATAACTATGGTTGCAATTGCAATCTTGTGTGACATGTATGCAGAGTGAATATAGTCATAAATTACAAATTTAAGGATGTGTTAGAATTCAATTTTGAATGTGAGAGAATATTGCATGAATGCAAATAGTCTCGCATAGAATTATAAAAGAAATTATATTCAAATGTTTGGTTGGCTGAGAAAAAAATAAATATATAGCCAAATGACAAAAGTATCCATACTCAAAATGATAAATAAACAATAAATAAATAAATAAATAATACTCCGTATCTATTTATATAAAAAAGATTAAATTTATATATAAGTGTCTCTTGTGACCGGGACCCTTATATGAGGTTAGTCGGGTCAAGATGAAAATATAATACTTATACTAGAAAATGTAATACTAATTAGGAATAAATTGGTTTTTACTTATAAGAGAAATTGTAATACTTTTAAATCAAAATGTGATGTCTAGAGGTTGAACAATTACTTATGAGAAAATATGAATAATAATAATAATAATAATGGATAAATTGATTAGTTGTGTAATATATATACTTATGAGAAAAATTGTGATACTTTGATGAACAATATAATACTTTTAAATTAAAATATAATATTAGGAGTTGAGAGTTACTTAGGAAGAAAATTGTAATATGAGGAGGAGAAGGAAGAAGAAGAAGAAAAAGAAGAAGGGAGAGGAGGTTTTGCTTATATTATTCAATTCTTTTCTCTTTTTTTTTTTTTTAAAGATAAGAATTAAAATATAATAATATTTGCTTAACTTGATTTTTTTTTTTGCTATTTAAAAATGTGAAAGATATCGAGAACTTGCCCGGTCACAATGATTTTAAACTCTTCGATCTCCTATGCATGTTGAAAACCAGGGTTCATATTGCGTTGTGAACCTTGATACAAAAATTTTGTACCTTCAGTTAACACATTTTGTACTTACAGTTAACCGTTTTTGTATATATAAATAAATAACTTGATAGTTATTGACATATAATATGATAGCGATAAGTACAAAAATTGTCAATTGCAGGTATAGAATTTCATAGATTATTTTTGACCAGAGTGTATAATGCAAGTTACACCCTTATCCATGGTATAATTTGCCCTGTTGAAGACTTTGGGCAAGTTGCGAAGTTGAGATTTTTGGGGAAATATATTAGAACTAATCTAAACACAATTGAGTCCGCCGCCCATCTCCAAATTAAATTGCGATTGCGGCCGGCTTCACCTTCTTCCGGCTTGCTTCCATTTGCGCAACTCTTGTGGATCAGACGAGCTCATAACATCAATGTTAACCGAGGAGTTAGAACACCCTTGCTAATAACGTGTTGTATGTAATTGACTCTCTTGAGCCCATAGCGTTCTCTGGTGCACATGACAAATAACATAAAACAATGTCACTCTAATCATAATGCAATATCTGTTCATATCACCTCCACTGAGGCTCAAACACATAACCCCTCATATAAGAGAGCAACTTAGTGCCACTAGACCACAAGGTTTCTGGTAACACCATCATGTTTAACCCTAATCTTATTTCAAAAGTTAACTAGTCGTGATCTTTAAGTTAGTTTTAGCCTTTTCGACCGTGTAAATTAAATTAGGAACAAAGTAGTCCTTTATGCTTGAAAATGATTAAAAGTGACTAGGTGTCACACTATACTCGGAGGGCTATAGTCTACAGATGACATTAACTCTTTTTTTTTTCTTATAAAATGATATACATGCAGTTAAGTTTTTTTTTTTTGATGAGTACTACTGACTCTGTTACAATGTAATATCTGTTTTTGGCTACTTAATTTCTCAACCTACTGAAGCACAAAGAGTCAAATACATGCAGTTAAGTTAATTACAAGCATATTGAAATACAATAATTTGACAATAAAGATGTATTATTATAATTATTGTTGTTGTTATATGAATCCGATCCATATCCCGTAATTGATAAAGTGTCCCAAATGTCAAATTGAAACTTGCTCACACAAGATGGCTTGCCCGCTCCAGTTGATCTTTTTCTCACAAGGTCTACTTTTAAAAAATTTTAAATAATATAAAATAAATATTTAATACATTGTGCATAACATCAAAATAAAAACCATTAATATTAATATGCTGATCATAACAAATCCGCTCTAATTCATCATAATGACAGTAATTGTGCATTTTATTTCTTAATACATACTCTAATTTCTACGCTTCTAAAGCTTCCACTTTGCCACCATCAACTCCATCAAGTGGTGCCTCATCACCACTGGTTAGGGCATTGGCATTTTCAACGACGACTGAATTGAAACGAACCAGCTCCAAGGACTTGTTAAAGTGCTTAACCTTAATCTTACGGTACTCTTTCCATATTATGGGGCGATACATGGGAAAATCACCGTCCTTGATTAATTTAAGTGGTGATGAAATGGTGACATCACTTTTCGGGCCAAAGAAATAGATAACGGAAATACGGTGATGGGCCTCGCTCACAATGGCCCGATGTAACACGCTTTTGAACTGTCCATTAGAGTATATGAGCAACATGTCACCGATGTTGACGGTGATTGCATCGGAAATGGGCTCCACGTCGACCCATTTGAGATTGGGCCCATACATTTGGAGGCCTCTATTGGTGTTGCTTTGGTATACTAAAGTTATAAGAGATGAGTCTGTGTGTGGGACCATGCCCAATGCACGGGCTGGGTCTGGGCAATTCGGGTACGAGTTCAATTGTAGGAATGCTTCCATGCTTCCGGGCTCAAACCATTCCACATCTTCACGAGATATGCCCAATGATTTAAATATTAAAATAGTTATCTTTTCAGCCAGGCACCTCATTTGTTCTTGGTAATCCTCAATCACAGTGCTGAAACAAACAAATTAAAGCAGCAATGTAAATATCATCGTTTCAACAAATATATTAAGAAAAGAAAATGAAAAAAAGTCAAATATGACCCTTAACTTTACACCAAAAGTCAATTAAACACCTAAATTTTTAAAAAGGTCAATGTTAATTTAAACCCTTTAACATATCAATTGAATCAATTAAGCCCAATAACCAATAAATAACTTGTAATAACAAGTCATTTTAATTTCGACTACAGGTAGCCTTCTCGCCAGAGAAGGCGACCAAAAAAAATGATTAAGCTTTATATTCATCTTATTGTTGAGTATATACTAGTACCAGAAAGGGGTGTAATCTTTGGGCCAAACCCGGCGTGCAAGCTCCAACGGCGATCCGGACAGGGTTAAACCTTCCATCCACATGAGATTGTTAAAATTGGGTGAAATCTGGATGATGCCGTAGCCGTTGTTGCTGTCCGGGGAGCGCAGAGTGAGGAGCTTCTCCTCCCTCGTCAAATCAAAGAAGCGGCGAACCTGATGCTCCATTTGGGCAAGAAGCTCCATTGGAATGCCGTGGTTGGTCACCTGAAAAACACCCCAATTTTCACAAGCCATTTTTATCTTCTCCAGGGCTTGCGGGTCCTCAAGATCGATCAAGGGAACAGATTCCTCGGTTGAAGAAGAGTTGTTGATGAGCCAGGTGTGGGTTTCGGGAACTTGAACGATGTTTTTGAAATCTAAGGGGATGAGATGCTCCAGCTCTGTGCTCATGGTTACGTACCTGAAGAGAAAGACGATAGATAATAATAGAAAACAGAAAAGTTAAGGAAAGAGGGCTATTATATTATATTGTTGCAGTTTTTTTCTTTCTCAAATTATATAGTGCTCCACACACTAGATTTCTCTTGAATTTCAATTTTTGCAAAAACTTTTACACCACCCTTTGATAGGTGGATTAGTTTTATGGGTGGTGTAAATAGAACAACTTACAATTTGCAGTCAATCATTATATTTTTATTTATTTATTTAAAACACTAGAAAATTATTAATAGAATCTCATAAATTACATTTTGACTATGTTGGTGCAAATAGCCATATTTACACCACCTATGTAATTGTTGAAATTTTCACCTTTTCACAATTCCAAGATTATTTATGCCCACTTTTCACTAGAAACAAATAGCAATACCCATAAAGATATTTCTTTTTGTTAAATTCTTAAATTTTGTTTTTCAGATAAAAATATTTCTTTCATTTACGTCATTCCCATCTCATTCTCTGCCGCTCCAAGTTCCCACCTTTTCCAAGGTTCTATTTCCAAAATCCAACCCTTTGTAGTTAATTACTATGTAATTAGTAACTGTAATTGTTTTGGGTTTCAAAGTTTCAAACTTATGCACAAGTTAAGGTTCAAACTACAAGGTCAAGAAGAGCCATATGTGAGGGTACGGTGAACATAGGCACAGATGGTTCCAATTTCTTGTCTCCGATCCAGTCTCTTCGTATTCAATTTCGTTTTTGAAATAAAGATAATTTTAAAAAAAAATAAATAAAAATTGTGACTCTATTACAATACAATATTTGTTCATAACTACTTTTTCAACTTACTAAAATATAAAGAGTCAATACACTCTCCACAGAGCTCGAACCTACAACCACCCATATGAAAGAAGAACAATTCCGTGCCACGAGATATTTTTTAAATTATATATGGGCTTGTTTGGCAATTTCAGCGGATTGTATTAATAGTTAACAAATAGCGGATTGTGTTAGCGGTTTGACAAGTGAATTGTATCAGCTATTTGTAAAAAGATGTTTGGTAAAATTAGCTGTTTAGATTAGCGGTTAACATTTAAAATGACCAAATTAAAATGGTATAATAATAATAATAATAATAATAATAATAATAATAACAACAACAACAACAACAACAACAACAACAACGATAATAACTAAAAAGATATCTATATTATATATATAATAATAGAAGTGCCTAGCCAAGTTTTCTCCCCAAAACTTAGGGCTATTTTTGTAATATTAACAGTTGGACAAAAATGTCATTTTACAAGTATTTACACCTATAAATACACATATGTAACTATGTTTAGGATCTTAATTCCTCCTTTCTAATTTCTCATGCGTCACCTCCTAAGCAATATTTTTCTTCTCCAGATCAATCTTCATCTTCTCCATTCGCAGATGGCCTTGAACTTCTAAACAATCTTCATCTTTTCAGCACTGATCGCACAAATCCCTCTAAGAGTATTCATCTTCTCCTGTGCAATCTTATCTTCTCCATTTGTAGATGGCATTGAACTTCAAAGCAATCTTCATCATCTCAGCACTTTCCGCACAAATCATTCCAAGTAATATTCATCTTTTCCAATGCAATATTCATCTTTTACATTTGCAAATGGCTTTAAACTTCAAAGAAATCTTCATCATCTCAGCACTAATCGCACAAATCATTCCAAGTAATATTCATCTTTTTCAATGCAATCTTCATCTTTTACATTTGCAAATGGCTTTAAACTTCAAAGTAATCTTCATCTTCTCAACATGTATTGATCGCACAAATCCATAACTATTATTCAACAGCACGAAAAACAACACAATATTGTTATTGAAAACACAATTATTTCAGTGGTTTTGATGAATCACAACATAATGTTCTCAGTTGTGAATTTAAATTACAAATAAAAATTTCTCCCATTAAAAGGTAGTGAAAAATGAGATTAAAAAAAACAAAAAATGTATAATTCGTTTATTAATAATTGTCAAACTTAAGATTACTACACTAACAATTATATTTATTATTCTAATTAAGCTAATTCCTAATTTAACGAATTAATTGAATAGATTTAAATATAATTAAGGAATAATTATTTTGCTTATTAAAGAATTAATTGAGTATATTTTTAAAATGATTGAATCCTGGCAAATAAATTTTTTAAAAAATCATACAATTATTAAATTAATTGTAATTATAATAATAATAATTACTCTAATTATTGAATTAAAGAATTAATTGCAATAAAGCAAATAATAATCCATACTTCAAAGTGCACTATTAATTATAATTATTATTCTAATTAAGTTAATAATTATACATATTACTATACATATATTACTACACACACATACACACACATAAAGAAATTAATCTAATTACAATTATAATTAAGAAATTAACAAATTAATTGTAATAAAGCTAATTATGGTTCAGATTTCATATTAGTACACAAATAGTTATAATTATTATTCTAATTAAATTAATAATGATACATATTACTATATAGATATTACTATTTTCTAAATTAAGAAATTAATTGAATAGATTTAAATATAATTAATGAATTATTGCTAATTAAGGAATTAATTGAATAGATTTTAATATAAACGAATATTGTATGACAAATAAATTTAAAAAAAAAATCCATACAATTAATTAATTAATTTTAATTACAATTATTATTGTTATTATTATTCTAATTAAGGAATTAAGAAATTAATTGTATAAATTAAATGTAATTAAGGAATTATTATTTTTCTAATTATGGAATTGATTGAATAGATATGATTGGCTAATAATTATTTTGTCAATTAAATTAATAATTAGACAAATTAATATACAGATATTATACCAAGGGCCTTGTGGTCCAGTGGTATCAAACCCTTCCCTGTATACGGGAAGTGGTGGGTTCGAGCATCAGTGGAGGCGTTGCTGTCTCTTTGTTCTTCAGTAGGTTGAGAAAGTAGTTTATGAACAGATACTACACTGTAATAGAGTCAGTAGCATTCAAAAAAAAAAATATACAGATATTATATATGGTAATTAGTTCAAAAATTACTATAAATATATTATTCATTAAACCAATTTTTCACCTTTTATTTGCTTGATTTTTATATTTTTCCTAATATACTTTTTATCTAATCAATTTCAATAATACTATATAAATCATGCATTTAAAGAATTATATAGTCTTATCAATTCCACATCTTCCGATTTATCTCACTATTGATGCCACATAATAAAAAAAACATACATATTAGTATTTGAAATTAGTATACTATAATATTAAGAAATGAAGAATTAATTAAATTATTAAATTAATCTAATAATAACCCAGACCTGATTAGTGTATACATAAAATATTACTACACAATTTTACACCTTTTATTAAGGTTTTTATATATGGTAATTAAGTCAATAATTAGATAAATTACTATATAGATATTACTAATTAAGTCATTTTCTCACATTTTATTAAGTTGCTTTATACTTTTGTATTATATATATATATATTAAAGAATTAAGGAATAATAATGAATTAATTGTAATTAAACTCTTAATGTTTCATACTACAAATTAGTATACACATAATATTATTAAACCATTTTCTTTCCATTGATTAGCTTGTTTTTATACTTTTTGTAATATAGTTTTTATGTAATCAATTTCAATACCATTATATAATTCATGCATTTCAGAATTATATAACCTTACCAATTTCACATCTTCCAACTATATCGTATTGTTTTAGCAACAAAATAAAAAAATATGCACATAATGGCCCCAACTTTCGTTTTACTCAATAAAATAAATGTCTACAGTACTGCGTGATAATAAGGGCACAGTTGATTCGACTGTACGAATAAATAATAATATCCTAATAATTATTATGGTAATTAAGGAATTAATAGCACAAATATTAATATAATTAACTAATAATTATTATAGTAATTAAATAATAATTACACATATATTAGTATAATTAAAATTAAATATGGGTCATTGGATTTTTAATATAATTAATTTTAATACATACTAATATAATATGGCTTTATTCATTGTCTAAACTAATACACATCATTCCATATAAATCTACATACTTTCTGTATTACTATAGCTATTATATAAAAATAAATACTACATGCTAATCACCTTATTTACTACATATTAAATTTGGTATATACAATTCTACCAAATTTATTTATTTTTGAATATAATTGAAATAATATATTTAATTTAATATTTTAATATTATATATATTTTTAATTTTTTATTTGTTTTGAATTTCAATTAAAAAATTAAAATTGAAATAATTTCATTTTATTCAAATTTAGATATATATTATATAATTTGCCTATATACATATTAATAAATATTATTTGCATATACGACATATTATACAATCATTAAGGAGATGCATCCAATTAGAATTTAAATTTAATAATACAAAAATTAAAATTTGCATCTTTTTTTTAAATATAATTTTCTTAGTTAGTATTCATATTCTTAGAATTATAATATATATGAAATACACTTAGGCATAAATGAAATTAATTATGTAAATTTTTTTTCTATAAATTTATCTAAATGTGTACATGATTTATTAGATACTATATTAATTATACAAAATTTAAATTTAAATTTTATATGCTATGAAAATGATACTTAACCAAATATATGAAATTACAACTAAATTACAACTATATTATTATATTGTACATTTTAAAATATTTATATTTTTTTAAAATTTTCTATTTAAATACATAATAATATAATTTTGTTCGTGCATCGCACGGGTAAAACACTAGTTGAAACATAAAACACAAGGAGCATTGAGCACCCTTATACGCCCCTTGAGTTTTCTACTCTTGCCCATCTTGAGTTTACAAGAGAGAAAGTAAGCCTGAAGCCTCAGATTTGCTGACAACAAATTTTATGTTTTAATAGAATTGAATGAGGGTGTTTTCGGGCAAGATTATCCTTCCCCAAAACTGCCAAACCCAAATGTTGCTAAGAGCAGCGCTTTGAAACAAACTGTTGAGTTACCAAACATTTATTTTGCCGTTTTGACTCCGGTCAAAACGTTAAAATGGCGTTACCAAACATAGCCATTATTCCTCTCACGACATTATTCACTATTTCAATTACGCTCTTAATTATCACTTTTCGAATAAAGATAGTATTTCCAGTTATGTTCTTAAATTTCATTTTTCAAAAAAGGATAATTTTTAAGTTACCTTCTTAACTTTTATTTTTTAAGTAAAGATTTTTCTTAAATTATATATTTTCTTTTCCACGAGATTTTTTTCAATCTTTAAGTTACATTCTTAAATTTCATTTTTTGAATAAATATACTTTTTCAATTATGTACTTACTTTTTTTTTTTTCAGATTAAAGATATTTCTGAAATTATATTTTGTACCTCCCGCACGAAATTTTTCTCATTCTTTCAATTACATTCTTAAATTTTGTTATTCAAACAAATATTTTTTGAGTTACATTCTTAAATTTTAATTTTTCAAATAAAGATATATCTCAAATTATATATTGTACGTCTATCCCACAAGATTTTTCTCATTCTTTTAGTTACGTTCTTAAAATTTCAATTAAAAAAAGAAGAAGATATTTTTCAGTTGAGTTTTTAAATTTCATTTTTTAAATAAAGATATTTTTTCAGTTACTTTCTTAAGTTCGTTTTTTTTTTCTCAAATAAATATATTTTTTTCAATTCCGTTCTTAAATTTTATTTTTCAAATAAAGATATTTCTCAAATTATATATTTTCCCTCCCACGAGATCTTTATCATTCTTTTAGTTACATTCATAAATTTCTTTTTCCAAATTTAGATACTTCTTTCAGTTATATTCTTAAATTTTATTTTTCAAATAAAGATATTTCTCAATTTACATATATATTGTCCCTCCCAAGAGATATTTTTTATTCTTTTAGTTACGTTCTGAAATTTAATTTTTTCAAATAAAGATGATTTTTTTCAGTTACGTTCTTAATTTTTTTTTTTCAAATAAAGATATTTCTCAAATTATATATTGTCCATTCCACAAGATCTTTTTCATTATTTCAGTTACGTTTTTAAAATGCGTTTTTCAAATAAAGATACTTCTTTCAGTTATATTCTTAATTTTTGTTTTCCAAATAAAGATATTTCCTCCCGTTACGTTCTTAAATTTTATTTTTCAAATAAAGATACTTCTTTCAGTTACGTTTTTTATTTTTCAAATAAAGATAATTTTAAACTTATTATTTTAGAAAAGAAAATGCTTCTTACTCTTCCTAATTTTTCTCCTCCTAAATTCCATTCATGTCATGATTTATAATCATAGGATTCTATGAATTGGCTTATCCCATCAAATTTTTTATGAGGGGAGAATTTTTATCGGTGAATAGCATTACTCTTTAAGAAAGTATTTTTATTGGGATAACATCTAAGGTGATGATACATCTTGATTGGGGTAACCCCAGTCATGGTGATGAGATAGTTTTTTTAGTAATTACAAAGTTCTAAGTTTGATTATTCAAGAAAATTGTTTATTACCTTTCTTTATTTGAGTTAATCAGCTATAGACAACTTTGGTTGATTTATCTCTTTATAGGGAGTGTTTGACAAATAGCTATTAGCGGTTTTGACTGGCTAATAACATTAGCGGATTATAGAGATGTTTGTTAAATTAGTTGTTAGTTGTTTTGTGATTATATGCAAAATGACATTTAAATATATAAGTCACATTTGATAACATAGTTACTTTATCAACTAAGTTGAAAAAAGAAAATGTCCTTTCTGACAATTCGTTGATAAACAAAGTCAATAAATCCAAGTATAAAGCCGAGTCTCCAACAGAAGGATAAGATTCAAGCATTGAACATAGTGCCATGTAAACAAAAGCCAGCAAGCTGCAGGGCCTATGGTTTAGTCGCATTGCTAATCTGAACACAATTGACACCGCCATCCAAAATTGCGGTTTCGGCTTCGCCTTCTTCCGGCTCGCTTCCATTTGCGCAAGTCTCGGGGATCAGAAGAACTCATAACATCAATGTTCACCAATGAGGTAGAACACGTATAGTACTCTGCTGATAACGTGTTGTAATTGATTCCTTTTAATCAGTAGTGTTCTCACGTAAAACGAATTATAGTATGGCAATAGAGAGACAAGGAGCAGGAAAATAGAGACAAAGTATAATTGTAGAGATTTTTTATTCTCCATTTGATCATTTCATTACAAGGATATATATAAGTCATCATAATCCCGAAAACAAGATATAAATACGATCCTTGCAACCATTACATAATCATTATTTATGTCTTATACATTTATTTCTACAGTTCTATAGATTCCACTTCGCTAACGAGTGGTGCCTCATTACCACTTGCTAGGGCATTGGATTTTTCAACGACTGAATTGAAGCCAATCACCTCCAAGGCCTTGTTAAAATACATGTTCTTAATATCAAGATACTCATTCCATGATATGGGCCTATACATGGGAAAATCACTGACCTTAATCAATTTAGGTGACGGCGAAATTTCGATATTCTTATTTGGGCCAAAGAAATAGGCGACCGAGATGCGGTGATGGGCCTTGCTCACAATAGCCCGATGTAACGCGCTTTTGAACTGTCCATTAGAGATTATTTGCATCAGGTCACCGAGGTTGACGACAATTGCGTTGGAAATGGGCTCAACGTCAACCCAATTGAGATTTGGCCCGTACACTTGGAGGCCTCTACCGGTACCTGATTGGTATAGTAAAGTTATAAGGGATGTGTCTGTGTGTTGGGCAAAGCCCATTGCGCGGGTTGGGTCTGGGCAACTTGGGTACGAATTCAACTGTAAAAATGAGTATGTGCTTTTGCAATGCCCATTAGGCTCAACCCATTCCACATCTTCACCAGCAGATAGGCCTAATGATTTAAACATTAAAGAGACTATCTTTTCAGCCAGGCCCATCATTTGTTCTTGGTAATCCTCAATCACAGTGCTAAAACAAACAAAGCAACAATGTAAATATCATCATTTCAACAAAAAAAAAAAAGGAAAATAGGTCAAATATACCCTTGAGGCTCAAACTTTACAGGAGACTAGGAGAGAGTATAATTTGGCTCTTGAACTTTTGAAACATGCAATTAACCATACTAACAAGTTATTTTAGTGCATTTAAGCTAAAAAAACAGGTTAGTGACGTGGAATAGCAAGTGATTAGGATTTCAGCGATGTTCTGACTATCTCTAGAAAAAAGAAAATCGAAGGTTGGTAACAGATGACAGGTTTCCAATTGCCTTCTTGACCATTAAATTTTGATATTCGTTTAAAAAATATATATATATATATATATATATATATATATATAAACGAAATAGCAATTAAGCTCACTAACAAGACATTTTAGTATATTAACGCCGATGACCGGTGGCCAATCACCTACGTTGAGGAAGGCAACCATTAAATTTAGCAATTAAATTTTGATATTTATTTTTTAAAACTATAAATAAACGAAATAGCAATTAACTTTTAAATAGGTGGTCATAGGTTTGAATCGGGGTGGCGGGGACTTAGATTATTTAATTTGAAAATGTTTGAGAAAGTATTTTGAGTAATGAAATGAGAGGTAGTGCATACCAGAAAGCGGAATAATCTTGAGGCCAAAGCAGGCGTGCATGCTCCAACGGCGATCCCTCCACGGTGAATCCTTCGTACCACATGAGGCTGCTAAAAAACTGCGAAATTCGGGTGCTGCCGTATCCGGTGAAGCTGGCCGGCGACCGCATAACCCGGAGCTTCTGCTCCGGCGGCAACTCAAAGAAGCGGTGAGCCTGATGTTGAATTTGGGCAAGAAGCGCGACGGGAACGCCGTGGTTGGTGACCTGAAAAACACCCCAATTTTCAGAAGCCATTTTAATTTTCTGGAGGGCTTGCGGGTCCTCAAGATCGATCAAGGGAACAGATTGTTGAGTTGAAGAAGAGTTGATAATGGGGGAGTCTGAGTCGACCCAGGTGTGGGAATCGGGAAGTTGGACAGCGTTTTTGAAATCAATGGGAATGATTTCTTGGTTCATGGTTGAAAGCAGGTAGCTGGTAGCGTAGAGAAGAGAAAAAGTTGAGGAAAGAGGGCAATATGTGATATGTCACAGCTTGCTTGCATACGCCGAGTATTTATGAAGATCAGAGGTGATGAGTGTCACTACTGCCATTTGACATTTGCCATTTGGATTAATTTCCAAAATCCAACCCTTTGTAGTTAATTACTCTGTAATTAGTAACTTTAATTGTTTTGGGTTTCAAAGTTTCAAACTTCAAGGTCAAGAAGAGCCATATGTGAGGGTACGCTGAACATAGGCACAGATGTTTCCAATTTCTTGTCTCCGATCCAGTCTCTTCGTATTCACTTTCGTTTTTGAAATAAAGATAATTTTAAAAAAATAAATAAATATTATCACTCTATTACAATGCAGTATTTAATTTGTTCATAACTACTCTCTCAACTTATTAAAATATAAAGAGTCAATATACTCTCCACTTAGCTCGAACCTACAAGCACCCATATGAAAAAAGAATAATTCCATGCCACTAGATATTTTTAAATATATAAGGGCTTGTTTGGCAATCAACAGTTAACGAATTGTATTAACAGTTAACGAATAACGGATTGTGTTAGCAGGTTTGACAAGTGGATTGTATCAGCGATTTGTAAAAAGATGTTTGGTAGAATTAGTTATTTAGATTAGCGGTTAATATATAAAATGACAAAATTAAAAGGGTATAATAATAATAATAATAATAATAATAATAATAACTAAAAAGATGTGGGATCGGAAGATCCCACATCGAAACATAAAAACACAATAAGGAGCGTTGAACACCCTTATACGCCCCTTGAGTTTTCTGCTCTTGCCCATCTTGAGTTCGCAAGAGATAAAGTAAGTCCGAAGTCTCAGGTTTACTGACAACAAATTTTATGTTTTAATAGAATGGAGGGTGTTTTGGGACAAGAATATCCTTCCCCAAAACTGCCAAACCCAAACGTTGCTAAGAGCTGCTCTTTGGAGCAAACTGCTGAGTTACCAAACATTTATTTTGGCGTTTTGACTCCGGTCAAAACGTTAAAATGATGTTACCAAACATAGCCATTATTCCTCTCACGACATTTTTCACTATTTCAATTACGCTCATAATTATCACTTTTCGAATATTATAGTATTTTCAGTTATGTTCTTAAATTTTATTTTTCAAATAAGGATAAATTTTAAGTTATGTTCTTAACTTTTATTTTTCAAGTAAAGATTTTGCTTAAATTATATATTTTCTTTTCCACGAGATTTTTTTCAATCTTTAAGTTACATTCTTAAATTTCATTTTTTGAATAAATATACTTTTTTCAATTATATACTTAAATTTTTTTTTTTCAATTAAAGATATTTCTGAAATTATATATTGTACCATTCCACACGAGATTTTTCTCATTCTTTCAGTTACATTTTTAAATTTTATGTTTCAAACTAATATTTTTTGAGTTACATTCTTAAATTTTAATTTTTCAAATAAAGATATATCTCAAATTATATATTGTCTATCCCACAAGATTTTTCTCATTCTTTTAGTTACGTTCTTAAAATTACAATTAAAAAAAAGAAGAAGATATATATATATATATATATATATATAGATATATATATATATATATATTTCAGTTGAGTTTTTAAATTTCATTTTTTTTTCAAATAAAGATTTTTTAAAGTCCGTTCTTAAATTTTATTTTTAAAACAAAGATATTTTCCAAATTATATATTTTCCATCCCACGAGATCAATTATCATCCGTGTAGTTACTGTTAGGAATATATTGTAATTGTTTTGATGGACCAAAAATGTAATATTAGACCCCCAATTTTTATTTTGAGTCTAGTATAGGATTACGCCGAGTACGAGCCTAATCGACTAAGCGGAAATTACAATAGTATAAATTTTTAATTTATACTTGTAAGTCATTTGATTCCACTATACAAACTGAGGAGAATTTGGAAGATTAATCAAGACTCGAATACATCCCGGAGCATGACAACGGTTCGAATTGTAAGAATTAATTCTCTGAGAGAATTAATTAATTCGTGATGAAGATGTCGCAATTAAAAGTCAAAATTGAAGTCAATCTCGAATGGGTTCTCTCACAAAATATTTTGGTGATGAGGATGACCTTGTCTCTTTAATTTATGGAGATGAGAATGACTAGCTCAAAATTAAAGAGAGGATGACTTGACCGAAAATTAAATCAAGATTGGAGATGAGGTTGATTTGGCCGAAATTCAAATCAAGAATGGAGATGAGGATGACTTGAATTAAATAAAAAGGGAGATGAGGATGACTTGACCGAAATTGAGATCAAGAATGAGGATGAGGATGACTTAGCCTCTTGGAATTAAATATGAGGTTAAGGATGACTTAGCTACAAGTCATTATAAGGATGCGGCTAGTCATGTGCATTCTTGAAGGAGGATGAGGATGACCTACACATAAAGGTCAACCTATTATGCCATGCATGAGGATGACTTACGTGTGATCCAAAGCAATAGGGGGAAGAACAAAAATCATTTTTGAGGTTGAGTATGGCATAACCAAGGAGAAAAATAGGATGGTCTATTATTTATTCCAAAGGAGTCCAACACTACCAACAACATTTCTAAAAAAGGAAAATATTATTTTCCTAAATATGGCATGAGGATGACTCCAAAAGGTGAATTCAAATAATCTTGCTACATGGAGCTGAAGATCATTATGAGAAAAGTCAATGTACTTTTCGGTGGCATTAATTATGCTCAAGCAAGAGTCACCAAACGGATATATTTCAGAGCAACCTGACTTATGGATTATGAACAAAGTCAAGTGTTCACACTACCAAAGTCAATGATGGATGGCTACAAGTTACAAGGAAAATTATATCAGTGATTGCAGAAGAACGTTGGAGGATTATCAGAAGCAAATATTCAAATTCATCTGACAAGAGCCATCAAAGTTGACGAAGACCATCTGAAAGCATTTAATGCTCTGAAGAATTACAACGGGCAAATAGCTAATTAATTTAGCTATATAAACCCAAGAAGACTTGATACATTTGTGAATGACACAAGAGAGCAGGGATAAGCATACAACATTATTAGCACTGAATACACAGCAAGCAATATTAGAAGTGAGCTAAACACGAGAAAAATCAAGTCTTAGAGAGAAATACTTTATTTCTTGAAAAGAAATTATAGGAGTGTAGCTTTGTGCAAAACACTCGGGGGAAACTAGCTAAGTGTAGCTGGGTGCAAAACACTTGGTTGATTGCTTTGTGCGAATTACTCGAAGGAGTGCAGCTTTGTGCAGAACACTCGTGGAGGCTAAGTGTAGCTAGGTGCAAAACACTTTGTTGAAGGGCATAGCTGGGTGCAAGACGCTCGTGAACGTAGCTGGGTGCAAGACGTTCGGGTTTGAGTGTTGCTGTAGCGAAAGTGCATTCGGAGTAGAGGAGTGCTAGAAGAGCACATATTCACTATTGTATCTGGGTGATTGAAGATAGTGGAATCTCTCCTGGAGGAAGGAGAAAGTGGAGTAGGAGGATTATATCACCTCCGAACCACTATAAATCCCTATGTCATTTACGTTATCTGCTTACTTTTCGGCTCACCCGAAAAGTGTACTGGAAAAACTTACATTTTGGTCTAACATTTTCCCTACATTTTGCACGCTTTGGGTGTTTAAGCTCGAAAAAAAATAATATTATTTTCAATGATAAAAATAATATTTAATGTGATACATAGTGATTGCTTGATTGCCTATGAACATAAAAAAAATAAAAAAAAATATACGAGTATTTATGAAAATTTACGGAACTTATTGTAAAACTTCACAGGAATAGTTTGTATGTTTAGATATAGTGAAAAGTCTGTAAAGAAAGTTAGAAATTTTGAGGTTGCTGGATTGCGCAATTTTAACTATTTATATTTGTAAGAAAAAAATACCCTTACTATGAAATTTTGAGGTTGAATCAAATACCCTCTAACTCTGCATTTTAAACCTAATATTGCCAACCAATTAAGGATTCGTTCGTACTGTAATATGACTATTCTGTATGACGTCCAGAATAAGTCACGTACTTTTAACAGTTCATATGCCTAAAACATTTATTCAAACCATTAAAACCCATTACGCCTAAAAGAACTTAGGAAATACCCGGGTTAGAACCAAATAAACAATTTAGTAAGACAACCAAATCATTCATTTTTTTATCCTACGGAGCATGGAATTAAAAGGTATGGTGTTTACTCAATTAATTCCCTCAACAAACTAATTATGCCAAAATTAGCCAGATTTTAACACAATTAATCTTATTATAAAATTAAAGGATAAAACTTAATTTGTTGGCAACATTAAAATTAATAGTAATGCAGAGTTTTCATAGTAAATGTATCATGTTCCCAGATAATAGTTTTAACAAAGCATTTTAATCTTAACCATTAAGAGCAAATGGAATAAAGCTATGCAGCAGTTCAACATTTTGATCAATTCAGTGTCGACTAGCAATACAGCTCACAAACTGGACTTTGAGAATTAACAAATTAAAGTGAATTGCAAATTAAAGAAAAGAAAGAAATTAAAATCAGAGTGTATTGATGCCTAGGCCGGGAAGGTAGCCGTCCAGGTTGTTGCAGCACCGAATTGGAGTAGCCAAACTAGATTAATTTGTTTGCTTGTTAGAATTGTTGCTGAGAACATAAATTTCCACGCCACCAAATCTCAAGAGCAGCCGTCGATCAAAATCGGCCGAAACAAATCAGGGAAGCTACCACCAACTAATTTCAAGCCTCTGCCGAATTCAAAAATCGATCGAAATTATATGTTCTGGTGAATGGGTTCGTTCCTTCTTCAATTTCCATGGCTGTACTGTATTTATAGCGCTCAACTCACAAGCAATCTGAAATCGACGTAACAACCAATCAACAATTCTTGCCTGAATACCTTCTCCTCGTTAGACTCGGAAACCGCCTTTCACGAAGTAGCCTTCACTCGATACGTGGTCGTAATTAATCGTCCTGATGCTTTGCCGCAAAAATAAATACATTCGGCAACAAAGTAAAATCCAACTTTAATTACATGCTAATCCATTATATTTAACCTTAATTATTTGGGCCCAACAAACATTAATTTAACTCATAAAATAAAATAATTTATAAGAGTTATTATTAGTATTACAATACAAATGTAATAATATACTAAGGTCGGTAATGTAGAAAAATATGACTAATTAATGAAAATATTAATCCAAAACATCATAAAATAAAGTTTAAAAACTGCACTTATCATATTACGTAAATACACAACTGTCAAGAAAATCTGGCATAAAATTATTCACATAGAAAAAGAGTGATTATTAGTATGAGAAAAACAAGAAGCTAAGTTTATCATTGCAATGAAAAGATTTGAGGAATTTAAAAAATTATCTAAAGAATCTATTCTAGAAATGGAAGCCACGTTCGCAAAGATCATTAGAGAAATTTCAAACTTAAGAAGCTAAGCTACAAATGGCGTACGTGTATGTAATTTATTTGAAAAAGTACATGCATACAGATAATTGGTAAAAATAACAAAAATAACAACAAGCTAAGTTTAGTGATAAACTTTGGACTTTTTCTAATAATCAAAGCTTAACAAAAATAATATAATAAAAATAACAAAAAAGTCCAAAGTTTTGATTCCATCACAAGGTCTGGAAAGTACAGTAGTTTTCCTTCAGATCAACTTGTAAACATAACATAAATGACATAAAATTTGTGCCTGCAGGCAACAAATTAAATTAGTTATGCGTTCTTCTGAAAGGGCAGCAACTTGTTCGCACCCATCTTGCTCTTGTAAAGTGAACTTTTGTATTCACCCCATGTGAACTCATTATATAAGCTTTCTTCTCCTTCCTCCATGACACAAGATAATGGCGCAATCTTTTCACTCGGAGCTGGTCCTCCAAAGAAGATCATTGACAACCTACGACGCTCCATACTGTCCACCAACACCCTGTGTTTCACACTCTTGAATCTTCCATTACTCAGCACCTTCATTCCACCAAAATTCAATTACATCATAATCTATCACTTTTAATTTGTAATTTTTATTTTCACCAAATTAAAGATAGGCTAGCTCACACAAAGGAAAGAATTGAATGCTAAAAATTGCATATATATATATACCTGCAAGCAATCACCAACGTTGAAGAAGAAGGAGTGGTGATCAGGTGGGACAGAAACCCATGTCCCATCTCCAACTGAGATTTGGAGTCCTGTTGTGTTGTTTGATCTCACAGCAGAGATCACTTGTGGGTCTCTATGCTCTCCAAATCCAATCACATCTCCACGGTTCATCCCAGTTTGGAGCTCCGGGCATGGCAGATAATAGTTTACCCTAAACCAACAATCACTATTCTCATCCCTTATTAGCTTGCTCAACACATCCTTGGATTCCGGCCACCTTCAACCCCTCAGCTATCATCTCCAAAACCTCACAGGCTGTGTTTCTCACAGCCCCAACATAGTCTTCCATTAGGCACCTATATATATATATGCAATTTGCACAATATATATATCTTTACGTACAGGCCTCCCCCAATAAATATTTGTATAAATTAATTAAATAAGAAAGATTTGTTAATTACCTGAAAAGTTGAGAGTTGCCAGGAATGGTGATGGAGTTGTGGGTGGATAGCAAAAGGTATTCAACCCAACCCACATCACCAAGAGTGCCGATTTTCTTGTGGCCATAGCCAAAGGGGTTGGGAGAGCCAACTTTTTCCTTTTCAAGCTGAGGCAAGTTGAAGAACTTCACAGCTTCTTCTTCTAATTTTGTCACGGCTTCCAAGGGGACACCATGGTTGACAACCTTAAAGAATCCCAACTCATGGCATGCCTTTACTATCTGGTCTTTGGCCGTGGGATCCAACAGGTCTATCACCGGAATAATGGTGGTGGCGGTGGTGGCAGTAGTGGCCATTGTTGAACTTCACATGCAGAGAGGAAAGAAGCGAAAGATGGAAGAGGAGAGAGCAGTTTGTGATTGGAAAACTGAAAGGTGGTAGTCATATATACTGGCGGATGTGAAGTTCAACAATGGCCAATTTCTTAATATATATAGTATATATATAGGATATATCAAAATGTGATCAATGGTTAGCATAGCTTAAATGGTAAGTCTCTGTGTAGGCTCAGATGAAATGGTCCAGTGTTCGAACCACAGTGCAGGCTTAGATGAATTTCTTTCAAAACTTTTATTATTAATAATGAGGATTCTAATTGAATTTGTAATAATGTGGATGGCTTTTTTTCCTTTTTTTTCCCCCAATTTCTTAATATCAAAAGTGAGAATTTTAATTGAATTTTCTATTTGTAATATTGTGATTTTTTTTATTTCTTAATATTAATAGTAAGATGAGTGAAAATTTGTTTTTGGCATTTTTTTTTAAATATTAATAGTGAGAATTCTAATTGAATTTTTTATTTGTAACATTGTGAATTCTTTTTTTTTTTTTTTAAATATTAATAGTGAGATGAGTGATTTATAATGTGTTTTCCAGTCAAACTATTTTATCTGATTAATTACGGAGTATGTTTTATATTTTATTTTAAATATTTTTATCTTGATGTATTTCGGCTTTTCATTTCTAGTTAACAATATTTATGACTCGATCTCTAAGTGTTTCATTTTTTTAAAAAGAATATCTCGTTAGTTATCTTTCGCCCCCACTGAGAAAATTTCCTAGATCCGCCACTGTATATACATATGGCGGTTGTAACAACCCAAGAGAATGTAGAAAGTACAAGAAAGCCCTTAGGCATATATACATCAAGTATTCTGTTCATGTTCATCGCCCTCTAATACCCCCCCGTAAACTGGAGCATGCATGTTTTGTGTGCCCAGTTTTGAAACGAACGTTTGAAACATCGAGACCGGCAGTGCTTTGGTGAGACCATCTGCGACCTGATTAAGTGATGATACAGCTAGAAGTTTAACAAGTCCTTGGCTGACCTTCTCTCGGACTATATGGCAATCAATGTCGATGTGCTTAGTCCTTTCATGAAATACGTAGTTCTCGGATTATTGGCGTGATAAATTTTGACACTAACACAGTAGTCATGTGACCAAAATTGGTATTAAAACAATAGGCGTGAAACCAAAATTGGTAGGAACTAAACATGTTAACCAAAATTGTCATTTTTTTAATAGTAGTGGGACCAAAATTAGTATTTGCTCCAAATTAATTCCTTTTCCCATTTCCTAATCCCAATTCCTTTTCTTCTCCCAAACTTCACCTCTGTGACCAGGTGACCTGCCCATGCGACCCAATTCATTTTCTTGCAATCGGCAATCAGTACAGTTTTCACATAAAGCAGGCATGCAGGAGTCCATAACTAGTCGACAGTATATACACAAAGGAAAATGATATATGTACTCCCAAATTAAATTTCCCTAATTCCTTTTATTGTAGTCAGCAATCGGCAATTTTTCGCATAACGCAGGCACACAGGAGTCTGGAACCAATCGTCAGTATATACACAAATTCATTATCCTCGATCACGTCCCTCAAATTCTTCATCAGGTAATTATTAATTAAAACTTAACCTATTAATTATTTGATTTATTTCATAATTATGATGAAGAATTATTCATGATAGCTATGTGTAACAATATTCAGAATTATTAAGCTAATAAGTCACGACAATAAATCGTCATAATTAGTAAAGGGACAAATATGGATAACATGTTTAATGTTGTTTTTCAAATTAGGGAGCAGATTCTCAGTATTCCCATTCCCATCAGTAACACGTACAAATGATAAAGTTATTTGGAATGGGGAGGAAAAGGGTTTCTATATATTCAGTAAGGCCAGGAGTTGCTACAGATTTTTGTGTGATGATCTGGATCGGACCCTGATGACAGCTTTCTGTGGATCGGAGTTTGTCCATTCCATCAAATTAAAGGTAAACAACTTCATCTGGCAAGCTAAGTATGCTTAATTAAACAAATTGACTGTTCGTTGCTGCTAACCTTATTCAAAAAAGATCAGAGTTGAGGTCCCCGCTTGTGTAAAATTTGTTCAAAATTGAGTTTGCTTTGGAATGCTGGAGTAAATATAATGTAAATTAAATGGGATGGTAGCATGCAGTTAACAGACTGGATTAATGCAAATTGGAAGGTTTTAAATTCAAAATCATTTACTATACTACTTGTTACTTGTTGGAA
Organism: Ipomoea trifida; assembly: GCA_003576665.1. NCBI lineage: Eukaryota > Viridiplantae > Streptophyta > Magnoliopsida > Solanales > Convolvulaceae > Ipomoea > Ipomoea trifida. Next base: position 15,484,119 of record CP025646.1, read on the forward strand.
GATCTGGGAAGTTCGAAATCAGCTGGTTTGGAAAGGGGCCGGGGTAAAGCCTACTATTCATATGAGTTCATCCCCCAACCAGTAAAAGTCAGGCTAGCTAGGATGGACCAGTAGAAATGGGTCAAACCTCCACTTAAAGAATTTTAATTGTATTAGATTTTTATTTGCTCAGCAATCTGCGAATAGAGTGGTTCATGCGTTGGCTAGGGAATCCTTATTCAGTGCTCGCTAATTGCAGGATTGGCTCTTTTCTTTTGGATGTAATCTCGATCTTCTGACTCGTTGATTTCAAAAAACAAAATTGTTTTTCAAATAAAGATGAAAATTTCTATTTGTACCACCTAATTGCTATTCATACTACCCTTTGATAGGTGTGTTAGTTTTATTGATGGTGTAAATAGAACAACTTACTATTTGAACTACATTCATTAAAGTTAGTCAAACATTATGTTTTTTTTTTTGAAAGGAAACATTATGTTTTTATTTAACACATACATTAAAAAAGCATACTAGTTGTGAGTCAATATTGAAATGTTTTAAACTCAAATTGAATTTAAAAAACATTAGAAAAATGTTCCAATTGCACAAATTTTGCTTGTTTGATGGTTCAATTGCACACTTTTTAAGTTCAGTGATCCAATTGCACAAAAAGTAAGAAGTTCAGTGACCTATTTTACGCTTTTTCCTTTTCAAATAATGATACTTTTTTTTTTTTTCAATTATGTTCATAATTTTAATTTTTTCAAATAAAGATATTTCTCAAAAAATATATATTTTTACCTCCCACGAGATTTTTCTCATTCTTTCTTCTTAAATTTCATTTTTCAAACAAATATATTTTTCTGAGTTACATTCTCAAATTTTGTTTTTTTTTTCAAATAAAGATATATCTCAAATTATATATTGTCCCTCCCACTGGATTTTTCTCATTCTTTCACTCCGGTCAAAACGTCAAAATGGCGTTTCCAAACATAGCCATTATTCCTCTCACGACATTTTTCACTATTTCAATTACGCTCTTAATTATCACTTTTCGAATAAAGATAGTATTTTCAGTTATGTTCTTAAATTTCATTTTTCAAATAAGGATAATTTTTAAGTTACCTTCTTAACTTTTATTTTTCAAGTAAAGATTTTGCTTAAATTATATATGTTCTTTTCCACTAGATTTTTTTTAATCTTTAAGTTACATTTTTAAATTTCATTTTTTGAATAAATATACTTTTTTCAATTATGTACTTAATTTTATTTTTTTTTCAAATAAAGATATTTCTGAAATTATATTTTTTACCTCTCACAGGAGATTTTTCTCATTCTTTCAGTTACATTCTTCAATTTTGTTTTTCAAACAAATATTTTTGAGTTACATTCTTAAATTTTAATTTTTCAAATAAAGATATATCTCAAATTATATATTGTCTATCCCACAAGATTTTTCTCATTCTTTTAGTTACGTTCCTAAAATTACAATTAAAAAAAAAAGATATTTTTCAGTGGAGTTTTTAAATTTCATTTTTTAAATAAAGATATTTTTTTTAGTTACGTTCTTAAATTTCATATTTTGTTCAAATAAAGATTTTTTTAATTCCGTTCTTAAATTTTATTTTTAAAATAAAGATATTTCTCAAATTATATATTTTCCATCCCACGAGATCTTTATCATCCGTTTAGTTACATTCTTAAATTTCTTTTTCCAAGTGAAATACTTCTTTCAGTTATGTTCTTAATTTTGTTTTTCAAATAAAGATATTTCTCGAATTATATTTGTCCCTCCAAATAGATATTTCTCATTCTTTTTCCGCTCATCTTAGGAAAATGTTTTAGTTTTCAAATAAATCTTCGTTTTTAGCATACTGAATGTTCAATGTTAATGTACGAAAAGTTTAATTATTTTTTATAGTATAAAAAGACATTCAATACACAAAAAATTAATTAACTTTCAATATACTAAAAATTAATTAACCTTATGTTAGTCGTCCATTTTATAAGTTGTACCATGGTTTAGGGTATAATGATTGCAAAATTCACAAGCATGTACATGACAAGTAACATAAAACAATGTCACTCTAATCATCAATGCAATATATGTTCATATGACCTCCACTAAGGCTCAAACACACAACCTCTTATATAAAAGAGCAACTTAGTGCCACTAGACTACAAGGTCCCTGATAACACCATCATGTTTAATCCTAATCTTATTTCAAAAGTTAACTAGTCGTGATCTTTAAGTTAGTTTTAGCCTTTTCGATCATGTAAATTAGGAACAAGGTAGTCCTTTATGCTTGAAAATGATTAAAAGTGACTAGGTGTCACACTATACTCGGAGGGCTATCGTCTACAAATGACATTAATTCTTTTTTCTTTTTTCTTATAAAATGATATACATGCAGTTAAGTTTTTTTTTTTTTTTAGTACTACTGACTCTGTTACAATATAGTATCTGTTTATGCCTACTTTCTCAACCTACTGAAGCACAATGAGTCAAATAAATGCAGTTAATTTAATTACAAACATATTGAAATACAGTAATTTGACAACAAAGATATATTATTATAATTATTATTGTTATTATATGAATCCGATTTATATCCGCTAATTGATAAAGTGTCTCAAATGTCAAATTGAAACTTGCTCACACAAGATGAGCTTGCCCCAGATGATCTTTGTCTCACAATGTCTACTTTTTAAAACTTTAAATAATATAAAATAAATATTTAATACATTGTGCATAACATCAAAATAAAAACCATTGATATTAATATGCTGATCATAACAAATCCGCTCTAATTAATCATAATGACAGTAATTGTGCATTTTATTTCTTAATACATACTCTAATTTCTACGCTTCTAAATTAAAGCTTCCACTTTGCCACCATCAACTCCATCAAGTGGTGCCTCATCACCACTGGTTAGGGCATTGGCATTTTCAACGACAACTGAATTGAAACGAACCACCTCCAAGGCCTTGTTAAAGTGCTTAACCTTAATCTTACGGTACTCTTTCCATGTTATGGGGCGATACATGGGGAAATCACCGCCCTTGATCAATTTAAGTGGCGATGAAAGGTTGGCATCACTTTTCGGGCCAAAGAAATAGCCAACGGAGATGCGGTGATGGGCCTCGCTCACAATGGCCCGATGTAATACGTTTTTGCACTGTCCATTAGAGTATATGTGCAACAGGTCGCCGATGTTGACGATGATTGCAGTGGAAATGGGCTCCACGGCGACCCATTTGAGATTGGGCCCATACACCTGGAGGGCTCTATTGGTGTCGCTTTGGTATAGTAAAGTTATAAGAGTTGCGTCTGTGTGTGGGACCATGCCCAATGCACGGGCTGGGTCTGGGCAATTCGGGTACGAGTTAAAATGTAGGAATGCTTCCATGCTTTTGGGCTCAAACCATTCCACATCTTCACTAGATATGCCCAATGATTTCAATATTAAACAAGTTATCTTTTCAGCTAGGCCTCTCATTTGTTGTTGGTAATCCTCGGTCACAGTGCTGAAACAAACAAATTAAAGCAGCAATGTAAATATCATCGTTTCAACAAACATATTAAAAAAAAGAAAAAGAAAAAAAAAGTCAAATATACCCCTTAACTTTACACCAAAAGTCAATTAAACACCTAAACTTTTAAAAAGGTCAATGTTAATTTAAACCCTTTAACATATCAAATTGAGTCAATTAAGCCTAATAACTTACAAGTCATTTTAATTTCGACGACAAAATTCGGTGACCAGCGAGGGCGAGAAGGCAACCAAAAAAAATGATTAAGCTTTATATTCATCTTATTATTGAGTGTATGTGTATATATATATAGTACAACTATTACTTTAATTGAAACAGAACACATGCATTTACCATATAAACAATTAATTATGGTTAACACGAGACGTGCTGATTTTTTTTTTTTTTTGTCAAAAGTGTAGAAGACATAATTGAGATATGTAACACTTAAATACCTTGTAAATAGTTTAAAATTAAAAAATAAAAATAAAAAATACCAGAAAGTGGTGTAATCTTGAGGCCAAACCCGGCGTGCAAGCTCCAAGGGCGATCCGGGCAGGGTGAAAGCTTCCATCCACATGAGAGTGTTAAAATTGGGTGAAATGTGGGTGATGCCGTAGCCGTAGAGGCTGTCCGGGGAGCGCAGAGTGAGGAGCTTCTCCTCCCTCGTCAAATCAAAGAAGCGGCGAGCCTGATGCTCAATTTGGGCAAGAAGCTCCATTGGAATGCCGTGGTTGGTGACCTGAAAAACACCCCAATTTTCACAAGCCATTTTTATCTTCTGGAGGGCTTGCGGGTCCTCAAGATCGATCAAGGGAACAGATTCGTCGGTTGAAGAAGAGTTGTTGATGAGCCAGGTGTGGGTATCGGGAACTTGAACGACGTTTTTGAAATCTATGGGGATGAGATGATCCAGCTCTGTGCTCATGGTTACGTTCAAAGCAGTGATCGAAGAGAAAGACGATATGATAATTGATAATAGAAAAGAGAAAAGTTGGCGGAGGGTTAAGGAGAGAGGACTATTATATTGTTCCACACACTACATCTTTCCGTTACGTTCTTAAATTTTACTTTTTCAAATAAAAATATTTCTTTTCTATTACGTTCTTAAATTTTATTTTTCAAATAAAGATATTTCTTTCCGTTAAGTTCTTAAATTTTATTTTCAAATAAAGATATTTCTTTCCGTTCTTAAATTTTTTTTTTTTCAAAAAAAAAATATTTCTTTCCGTTACGTTCTTAAATTTTGTTTTTCAAATAAAGATATTTCTTTTCGTTATGTTCCTAAATTTTATTTTTCAAATAAATATATTCCTTTCCGTTACGTTCTTAAATTTTGTTTTACAAATAAAGATATTTATTTTAGTTACGTTCTTAAATTTTGTTTTTCAAATAAAGATACTTTTTAAACTTACTCTTTAAGAAAGGAAAATGCTTTTTACCGTTCTTAATCATTGAATTACGTTCTTAAATTTTATTTTTCAAACAAAGATACTTTTTAAACTTACTCTTTAAGAAAGGAAAATGTATGCTTCTTACCGTTCCTAATCGTTGAGTGTTATGAATTAACAGGGCCGTTTCAAACATTTTATAGGCCGGGACAAAATTAAAAGAAAGGGCTCTATATGAAACAAACTAAGATTTAAATTTAATAACATTAAAAAATGATAATATTAGAAAATTAGCAACAATTTTTTAAATACAAAAATAACCATTACAAAAAATTTTTGCGTGCTTTACTCCATGCAAATCAAGATTAATATTTTCTAGCATATCCTCCTCAATACACAAAATTGCCAAACCATTCAATCTCTCTTGTGACATTGAAGATCTTAAGTAGGTTTTCAATAACTTCAATTTTGAAAAACTTCGCTCCGTTGATGCTACAGTCACGGGTATCGTCAATAATATTCGATAAGCAATAAAAACCATTGGGTAGAGAATAAATTAGTTATTAGTTATTTGTTGATTACATGCAAAATGATATTTTAAATATATAACTCACATTTGATAACATAGTTAGTTTATCAACTAATTCGATACAAAAGAAAATGTCATTTCTGACAATTCGTTGATAAACAAAGTCAATAAATCAAGTATAAAGCCGAGTCTCCCACTGAAGGATAAGATTCAAGCATTGAACATAGTGCCATGTAAACAAAAGCCAGCAAGCTGCAGGGCCTATGGTATAGTCGCATCGCTAATGGTAGCATAGTTAGAATAAATATCTAAATCTTCTAAGAGCTTGCCCGGCCACAGTGATTTTAAACTCTTCTCATATTCCTGTCCATGAGTATGACTCTGGGCGAGTTGCAAAGTATATTTGCGGTTTCGGCTTCGCTTCTTCCGGCCCGCTTCCATTTGCGCAACTCTCCTGGATCAAAAGAGCTCATAACATCAATGTTCACCAAAGAGGTAAAAAATGTTTTAATTGATTCTTTTTAGTCCGTAATATTCTCTCGTAAAACAAATTATAGTATGGCAAAGGAGAGAGACAAGGAGCGGAAAAATAAAGACAAAATATAATTGCAGAAATTTTTCATTCTCCATTTGATCATTACATTCAAGGATTTATATAAGTAATCGTAACCCCGAAAATAATAATGACAAATATAAATGCGATCGTTACAACCATTACATAATCATTATTTATATCTTATACTTTTATTTCTACACTTCTATAGCTTCCACTTCGCTAACGAGTGGTGCCTCATTACCACTTGCTAGGGCATTGGATTTTTCAACGACTGAATTGAAGCCAATCATCTCCAAGGCGTTAAAGTACATGTTCTTAATATCAAGATACTCCTTCCATGATATGGACCTATACATGGGAAATTCACTACCCTTGATCAATTTAGGTGACGGCGAAATTTCAACATTCTTATTTGGGCCGAAGAAATAGGCGACCGAGATGCGGTGATGGGCCTTGCTCACAATGGCCCGATGTAACACGCTTTTGAACTGTCCATTAGAGATTATTTGCATCAGGTCACCGAGGTTGACAATGATTGAGTTGGAAATGGGCTCCACGTCAACCCAATTGAGATTAGGCCCGTATACTTGGAGGCCTCTACTGGTGCCTGATTGGTATAGTAAAGTTATAAGGGATGTGTCTGTGTGTTGGGCCAAGCCCATTGCGCGGGTTGGGTCTGGGCAATTTGGGTACGAATTCAACTGTAAATATGTCTGTATGCTTTTGCAAGGCCCATTGGGCTCAAACCATTCCACATCTTCACCAGCAGATAGGCCTAACGATTTAAACATTAAAGAGGCTATCTTTTCAGTCAGGCCCATCATTTGTTCTTGGTAATTCTCAATCACAGCACTGAAACAAACAAAGCAACAATGTAAATATCATCATTTGAACAAATTAATAAAAAAAAAATAACAGAAAAATAGGTCGAATATACCCTCAAGGCTCAAACTTTACCGGAGACTAGGAGAGAGTATAATTTGGCTCCTGAACTTTTGAAAGATGCATTAAGCATACTAACAAGTTATTTTAGTGCATTGAAGCTCAAAAACATGTTAGTTAAATGTAATAGTAAGTAATTAGAATTTCAACGATGTTCCAACTGTCTCAAGAAAAAAAAGAAAATCAAAGGTGGGTAACCGATGACCGGTTGCCAATCGCCTTCCTGGCCATTAAATTTCGCAATTAAATTTTGATATTCATTTTTTTAAAAATATAAACGAAATAACAATTAATCCCACTAACAAGTCATTTTAGTACATTGAAGCCTAAAAATTTGTTAATGACATGTAATAGCAAGTGATTAGGATTCTGGCAATGTTCCAACTATCTTTGAGAAAATAATCAAAGATCGCTAACAGATGACCGGTGGCCAACCACATACTTTGAGGAAGGCAACCATTAAATTTCGCAATTAAATTTTGATATTCAGTTTTTTAAAAAATAAATAAACGCAATAGCAATTAACTTTTAAATAGCTGGTTATAAGTTCGAAACCCCAGTAGTGGGAACTTAGATTCTTTAAGCTGAAAATGTTTGAGAAAGTATAGAACAAATACTACATTATAAAGAATTATAAGTATTTGAAAAATAGAAATAATTACGCCTATTTGTATTGAAATTTTTAGGGAAAAATGGTCAAATAGACGCCTAAACATTACTCAAAAACTCAATTAGGCACCAAATTAAATTTTTAAAAGTTACAATTAGACTTATAAAGTTACCATTTTGGTACATTGAGGCCCAAAATTCGATTAATGACATGTTGTTACATGTCTCTAGGTTCCAGTGACCCTCAACGAACCTAAGGCTACCAAACTCCGGCAGACTAGAAGGAAACCACCGAAAGAAGGGGACCAAAAATGGTTGCCATCCCCGGCGGACCAGAAAGCGACCAAAAATGGTCACGTTCTGCCCGAGCACAAGGCGACCATATTTGGTTGCCTTGTGCTTTTCCGGAGAAGGTTCCAAAGCAGAAGGTGACCAAATTTGGTAGCTTTCTCGCTGATTTGCCGGAGTTTGGTCGTTTGTACGTTGCCGAAGTGAGAGGTGCATACCAGAAAGCGGAATAATCTTGAGGCCAAACCCGGCGTGCATGCTCCAACGGCGATCCCACCACGGTGAATCCTTCGTACCACATGCGGCTGCTAAAAAAGTGCGAAATCCGTGGGGGGCCGTATCCGGCGGCGCTGCCCGGCGACCGCATAACCTGGAGCTTCTGCTCCGGCGCCAACTCAAAGAACCGTCGAGTCTGATGTTCAATTTGGGAAAGAAGCGCGACGGGAACGCGGTGGTTGGTGACCTGAAAAACACCCCAATTTTCACAAGCCATTTTTATTTTCTGGAGGGCTTGCGGGTCGTCAAGATCGATCAAGGGAACAGATTGTTGAGTTGAAGAAGAGTTGATAATGGGGGAGTCAGAGTCGACGACCCAAGTGTGGGAATCGGGAAGTTGGACAACGTTTTTGAAATCCATGGTTCCATTGATTTCTTGGTTCATGGTTGAATGCAGGTAGAGATCGAAGATCGAGAAAAGAGAAAAAGTTGGCGGATGGAGGGGTTGAGGAAAGAGGGCAATATGTCACAGCTTGCATGCGGCGGCGAGTATTTATAAAGAGCTTGCATAACAAATGAGTTGCAAATGCTCACTACTTGTCACTTGCCATTTGCCATTTGGATCTCTTTAATGAAAAAGCTTTGCTTTTGCACAAAAGCAAATTACACGTTGTTCCTCCATCACATTTTTCTCATTCTTTCTGTTATGTCCTTAAATTATTCATTTTTCAAATAAAAATACTTCCTTAAATTATGCATGCTTTTTAAATAAAGATACTTTTTCAGTTAAATTCTTAAATTTTAATATATATATATATATATATATATATATATATATATATATATTAATTATAGCATCATATAAGAAGCCATCAGAACCTAAGAACTAATCGTAACCTTTAATTTTGATCAATCAATGGCCCATATTTTTAGTAGTCTTAACATGATTTCTAAATATTTTTAGTAGTCTTAACATGATTTTTTAATTGGCTGGATTTTTAACGAAGGCTAGTAAGGGTAGTTTAGGGTTTTAAGAAGTAGCGTGTGTGGTGTCATTGCTTCTATACTCAGATGGCCGGAGTTGATGGTCGGAATCCCAAGCGATCTCGTCCTGTAACATACATACTAAGGTTAGTGCGATGCACACCGGAGTGTATTGCATGAACCTTGATGGATAATACACTAGGCTTGGACTACATGGACCGGCCCAAGAAAGCAATTGGATCAAGAAAGCCCAAGAAGGACCCTCAACACAAAGCTACAGAAGAGTTCGATAAGGATTAGACTTAGCACTTGTAATATTAACAAGATTAGGGCTTATTAGTTATAATGTAACAGAGACTCCCAATATGGGGCGATCCAGGATTCTTATTCCTTGTAGGGCTCTTGGCCCAAAATATGTATAAATAGACCCTCCACACACGGAGAAAGGGACAAGCGATCCTGAGCAATACAATACCTATATTCTCTCCATATATTTTTCCTACATATTTCCTATATTCTCGTTATTCTAACAGGTAGTGTTGGCCTGCCTTTGACTACCCAAAAGTCATAAAACCAACATTGGCGCCGTCCGTGGGGATCGATACGGAAAAGCTTCGTACTTTCCTCTAAACTCGAGAAACATGGTGACTACACAATTCTAAGGGCTCAACCAGGGAAACAGATTAGAGATGCGAAGCATTATTGGTTATTCAAGTTAGAGATTACACAGAACCAAGTAAGTCTTTATCCTTATTCTTCTTTTAATTAAGGATCCATGATCGTGAATATTGTTTAGTTGATTAATTTGATTAATCAGAGCCTGCTTGTAAATTGATTAATCACTACAATTAGGATTCATGATATTTTGGGATTTTTAATTATAAGGTTTAATTAGTTTTGGGTTTGTTGATTACTGCGTCGTATGTGCGTATTGTAACTTAGATGATGGATTAATGTGGATTTCAATAACATTTGATTTCTTATGGAATCAACAAACATATATGTTTTATTGGATACGTACTGTTTGTATATATTTAAAAGAAAAAAAAAATGATTTGCATGTTTTCTTGGCTATGTGCGTATTGTACGTATACATTAAAGTAATGTGCTTAAAATAAAAGTATATTAATGAAGTAATTGTGGCGTGATCAATTCATGTACGTGTTGTTCTTGGTTATGTGCGTACTGTTTATATTGATATATTGCCCATATTACATGTAATTGTGATTTTGGAATCATCTATATATGCATGTACTGTATATTGCTATGTTCAATGCATCAAGCTATGTACCTACTGCTATGTAGGTATTTTTGCACTCAAGATATATATAACTTGTTATTACATTATTCTTATAGTATGTGGTTTGTCACTATTAATCATGTATTATATGTTATAAGAGAACGATATATCAATTAAGGCTTGTTCACATACATAAATATGTCCGTGGAATCAAAATCAATTGAAACCAACAAATATATACATGTACTGTTTGATTATATATAAGCTGATTTAGTTGGTTTCTGGAATCGATTATTACGTATGTGTACTCCTATTGCTGGATTATTTGTATGAATGTTAGAATCAACTACTGCAATGGAATCAAACTTGGAGACACGAACGGCTATGGTGGCGTAGCTGGGTTCCCACGGCGGAGGGCAACAGGCAATGAAAAAAAAAAAAGAGAAAGAAAAAAAGCCAGTGGCAGACTCGTATTCCCACCACCGTGTGGAAGAAACGCATACTCACTAGGCAATGAAAAAAAAAAAAAAGCCAGTGGCAGACTCGTATTCCCACCACCGTGTGGAAGAAACGCATACTCACTAGGCAATGAAAAAAAAAGAAAAAAAAAAAGCCAGTGGCAGACTCGTATTCCCACCACCGTGTGGAAGAAACGCATACTCACTAGGCAATGAAAAAAAAAAGTATACCCATTAGCTAGTGGCAGACTCGTATTCCTACCACCGTGTGGAAGAAACGCATACTCACTAGGCAATGGAAGACATATACCCACCACCGAGTGGAAGACATATACCCATTAGCCAGTGGCAGACTCGTATTCCCACCACCGTGTGGAAGAAACGCATACTCACTAGGCAATGGAAGACATATACCCACCACCGAGTGGAAGACATATACCCACCACCGAGTGGAAGACATATACCCATTAGCCAGTGGCAGACTCGTATTCCCACCACCGTGTGGAAGAAACGCATACTCACTAGGCAATGGAAGACATATCACCAGTGGAAGACATATACACATCACCGAGTGGAAGACATATACCCACCACCGAGTGGAAAACATATACTCATCACCGAGTGGAAAACATATACCCATCACCGAGTGGAAGACATATACCATTAGCCAGTGGCAAACTCGTATTTCCACCACCGTGTGAAAGAAACAAATACTCATTAGGCAATGGAAGAAAAAAAGAAAAAAAAAATTTTATTTACAGATTGATCGAAACAAAAAAGCACAATTATACTTTCCCGAGACTTTGTATTCACAAAATCCCAAGAAAGTGGAGGACTGGATGATGGATAATACACTAGCCCTGGGCTACATGAACCGGCCCAAGAGAGCAAGTGTACTTTCTAGAGACTTCATATCCACAAAGTCTCAAGAAAGTGGGGGACTGGATGATGGATAATACACTAGCCCTGGGCTACATGAACCGGCCCAAGAGAGCAAGTATACTTTCTAGAGACTTCGTATCCACAAAGTCTCAAGAAAGTGGGGGACTGGATGATGGATAATACACTAGGCTTGGACTACATGGACCGGCCCAAGAAAGCAATTGGATCAAGAAAGCCCAAGAAGGACCCTCAACACAAAGCTACAGAAGAGTTCGATAAGGATTAGACTTAGCACTTGTAATATTAACAAGATTAGGGCTTATTAGTTATAATGTAACAGGGACTCCCAATATGGGGCGGTCCAGGATTCTTATTCCTTGTAGGGCTCTTGGCCCAAAATATGTATAAATAGACCCTCCACACACGGAGAAAGGGACAAGCGATCCTGAGCAATACAATACCTATATTCTCTCCATATATTTTTCCTACATATTTCTTATATTCTCGTTATTCTAACAGGTAGTGTTGGCCTGCCTTTGACTACCCAAAAGTCATAAAACCAACAAACCTCACCTCCGTGGATTCAATTTAGCTGTATTTTGGCACACAAAGATTTTTATTTTCTATATATATATATATATATATATATATATATATATATATATATATTTCTTTTCATTCTTAAATTTTGTTTTTCAAATAAAGATATTTCCTTCCGTTACGTTCTTAAATTGTGTTTTTCAAATAAAGATATTTCCTTCCGTTATGTTCTTAAATTTTGTTTTTTCAGATAAAAATATTTCTTTCCGTTATGTTCTTAATTTTTGTTTTTTAAATAAAGATATTTCTTTCCGTTACGTTCTTAAATTTTGTTTTACACATAAAGATATTTGTTAAATTTTGTTTTCAAATAAAGATACTTTAAACTTACTCATTAAGAAATGAAAATGCTACTTACAATTCTTAATTTAATAACTGAGTTCATGAATTAATTCCCCACCAACTTTTAATGGAAAAATAATTCAACCAATTAAATAGTACCATACTAGAATGGAAAATATGAGGAAAAACTTTCTAGGGGTGAATATTGAATAATATTACTCTTTAAGTAATTATCTTTAAAAGAAAGGATTTTTTCCGCTCATCTTAGGGAAAAAGTTGGCGGAGGGGTACGTCGAGGGAATAGGACAATATGTATGTGATACGTCACAGCTTAAGTAACAATTAGTATAATTGGGTAAAATAATTGGGGATAAAGTATGATATTTTCCTAAGTATATTCTTAAGAATAAAATAATAGCTGAAGGATTAAAAATTATAAGTATTCATCAAGATGTGATGGGAATTTCTAATATTTCTGCAAAATTATTATTATTTTTTTTATAAAAAAACTCTTTATTTCAAATTGTGTAAGATATGACGACTAATGAAATGAATTTTCTTTTTAGGAATATGACGCTATGAAACATTTGAACGTGATAATAATAATGAATGTGATAAGGTATCGTTGTAAATGGAGCAACGTTAACTAAAATTCAATATAATTTCTTACCATCGATAGACCGACAATCATAATACTAAAAAATATAAAATATTTTGACAGCTTAAACAAATTACATTATTTAGAAAAATAAAAATTAGTATAATTGTGTAAAATAATTGGGGAATAAAGTATGACATTTTCCTAAGTATATGTTTTAGAGTAAAATAATAGCTGAAAGAATTAAAAATAAAACTAGTTGTAGTTTGGTTCGATCAGATTATGGACAAGCAGGGATTGATTTGAAATTTATAAGCATTCATCAAGATGTGATAGGACTTCCTAATATTTCTAAAAAATTATAAAATTATAATAAAAAACAACTCTTTATTTCAAATTGTTGTAGATATGGCAAACGAAATGAATTTTCTTTTTTTACGAATATCCATGACATTATGAAACACTTGAATATAATAATAATAATGAATGTGACAAGATGTTGTTTTAAATGGAGCGTTATCTAAAATTAAATATAGTTTCTTACCACCGACAGACTGACAATCATTATAATTTAAAAAGAAAATTCTTTAGTTTAAATTGTTGTAGATATGACTAACAAAATGAATTTTCTTTTAAGGCATATGATGTTATGAAACATTTGAATGTGATAATAACAATGAATGTGATAAGATATTGATGTAAATGGAGTGTTAGCTAAACTTAAATATATAATTTATTTTCACCGACAAACCAACAATCATAATACTAAAAATAAAAATAAAAATGAAAAAAAAAATACCAGAAAGAAAAAGGAAAGAAAGAACTAGCTAGGAATTGAATCAACACTTATATATATTTTTTATTTTGTTATATATATGTGAGTGTATTTGTGTGGTGCTAATTGGCACAGAAATTGTCCATTTCTAAAACATACTTAGCAATTAATTCGATGCATTATTGATGAAATTTGAAAGACTCAATATCACAAATTAGGGACATTAGTAGTAATCTTCAAAAAAAAAAAGGGACATTAGTAGTATGGTTATAGATGGGACAACCGGTGTGTTTCCCAAATCTAACAAGGAATAATAGTTTGTTGTAAACGGAATCCTTAATATAATATAGCATATTATTTAGGATTTTTTTTTATTTCCTCTATCGGGGAGACAGATCAAGTCAAATATGAGATAGTAATACTTATACTGAAAAATGTAAAACTAATTATTTAAGTATTACATTTAATTAATATTTAAGTTTAAAAATGTAATATAAATAATAACCACATGGTATTACATTTTTATTTTCACCTACAGGCTCACACAAAGACTTACATAATTTTCTTAGTTATTATTCATATAGTTGGAATTATAATAATACACTTAGGAATTAATAAATCAAATTAATTATGTAAATTTTTCTCTATAAATTTATCTAAATGTATGTGTATATCCGTGTGTATGTGTGCGCGCTCATCGATTATATCATAATATAATGGTGAAAAACAACTAGGAGGTGGTTATGTCAACTTTGCACAAGTGCTGCACGGGTGTCGCGCGGGCGCTGTACGGGTGTCGCACGGATGCTGCACAAAATCTTTTTATTTCCCCTAAATAATAAACACATGATATTACATTTTTATTTTCACCAAAGACAGGCTCACACAAAGGAAAGAATGCTAAAAAAACGAAAACAGAAAAAAAAATTGCATATATAACTGCAAACAATCACCAACGTTGAAGAAGAGGGAGTGGTGATCAGGTGGAACAGAAAGCCATGTCCCATCTCCAACTGAGATTTGCAGTCCTGTTGTGTTGTTTGATCTCACAACAGAGATCATTTGTGGGTCTGTATGCTCTCCAAATCCAATCAGATCTCCACCGTTCATCCCAGTTTGGAGCTCCGGGCATGGCAGATAATGGTTTACCCTAAACCAACAATCACTTTTCTCATCCCTTATTAGCCTGCTTAACACATCCTTTGATTCAATCTTCAACCCCTCAACTATCGTCTCCAAAACCTCACATGTTGTGTTTCTCACAGCCCCAACATACTCTTTCACAAGGCACCTGAAAAGTTGTATAAATTAATTAAAATATTTGTATAAATTTTTTTTTTTGAATGCCACCACCTCCCGTATATAGGGAAGGGTTTGATGTCACTGGACCACAAGGCCCTTGGCAATATTTATATAAATTAATTAAGATAGTTTAAGAAAGATTGGTTAATTACCTGAAAAGTTGAGAGTTGCCAGGAATGGTGATGGAGTGAGTTGTGGGTGGATAGTAAAAGGTATTCAACCCAACCCACATCACCAAGAGTGCCGATTTTCTTGTGGCCATAGCCAAAGGGGTTGGGAGAGCCAACTTTTTCCTTTTCAAGCTGAGGCAAGTTGAAGAACTTCACAGCTTCTTCTTCTAATTTTGTCACGGCTTCCAAGGGGACACCATGGTTGACAACCTTAAAGAATCCCAACTCATGGCATGCCTTTACTATCTGGTCTTTGGCCGTGGGATCCAACATACAGGTCTATCACCGGAATAATGGTGGTGGCAGTAGTGGCCATGGCAGCCTTATAAGTAATATAGCTCTAATAAGGAGGTGATGGATCAGAGTTGATGATCGATGGAAAATGATAAATATGGGTTAGCTAAATTATCGATGATGCATATATATATTATGGTGATGAAGAATTATTCATGATAGCTATGTGTAACAATATTCAGAAAGTTCTAAATAGAGGTGATGTGGGATTGTGGGGCAACATACATACTATCCAACATTTGCTAGGTATCAGATTGTTAGGGAGTTTGGTGCTTTCTCTCTTGGTTCTATTATTGATGATATTAATCAGATTGTTACTTCTTTTATTGATCTTTCTTTTTTGAAAAACAAGAACAAAGAATGATTCATTTACTATCCAACATAATATTATTACAATAACCTAGAAAAGGATCCCTGGCCTTAACTAACACATGGGCATACAACTCAATTCATTGATCGCTTGGGTTCAGTAGATTTTTCTAAATGTGTGTGTGTGTATATCTGTGTGTCGCACGGGTACTGTACGGGTGTCGCACGGGTGCTTATGGTGAAAAACATAATAAAATGCATACTGATAATTTAAAAATAGGTAAAAATAACAAAAATGCACATAAGTCCCGCACAAAGTCCAAAGTTTTTATTCCATCACAAGGTCTCGAAAGTACAGTTTTCCTTCAACTTGTAAACATAACATAAATGACATAAAATTTGTGCCAGACAACAAATTAGTTATGCGTTCTTCTGAAAGGGCAGCAACTTGTTCGCACCCATCTTGCTCTTGTAAAGTGAATTTTTGTATTCACCCCATGTGAACTCATTATATATGCTTTCTTCTCCTTCCTCCATGACACAAGATAATGGCGCAATCTTTTCACTCAGACCTGGTCCTCCGAATTAAAAAGATCATTGACAACCTACGCTCCATACTATTCACCAACACCCTGTGTTTGACACTCTTGAATCTTCCATTACTCAGCACCTTCCACCAAAATTAAATAATCATAATCTATCACTTTTAATTTGTAAATAAACTAATTCAAAATGCATGGTATTACATTTTTATTTTCACCAAAGATAGGCTCACACAAAGGAAAGAATGCTAAAAAACGAAAACAGAAAAAAAAAAATAAAAATTGCATATATACCTGCAAGCAATCACCAACGTTGAAGAAGAAGGAGTGGTGATCAGGTGGGACAGAAACCCATGTCCCATCTCCAACTGAGATTTGGAGTCCTGTTGTGTTGTTTGATCTCACAGCAGAGATCACTTGTGGGTCTCTATGCTCTCCAAATCTAATCAGATCTCCACGGTTCATCCCAGTTTGGAGCTCCGGGCATGGCAGATAATAGTTTACCCTAAACAAACAATCACTATTCTCATCCCTTATTAGCTTGCTCAACACATCCTTGGATTCCACCTTCAACCCCTCAGCTATCATCTCCAAAACCTCACAGGCTGTGTTTCTCACAGCCCCAACATAGTCTTCCATTAGGCACCTATATATATATATATATATATATATATATATATATATATATATATATATATATATATATATATATATATATGCAATTTGCACAATATATCTTTACAGGCCTCCCCCAATAAATATTTGTATAAATTAATTAAATAAGAAAGATTTGTTAATTACCTGAAAATTAAAGTTGAGAGTTGCCAGGAATGGTGATGGAGTTGTGGGTGGATAGCAAAAGGTATTCAGCCCAACCCAATTATCGATGATGCATATATATATTATGGTGATGAAGAATTATTCATGATAGCTATGTGTAACAATATTCAGAAACTTCTAAATAGAGGTGATGTGGGATTATTATTCAAAACTAAAAGTATAAATTCAAAAAAGAGTGAAATAGAGAAAAATTAGCCACAAACCAATTGAGGTAATGATACCATTGTTCGGAAAGTTCTAAATAGAGGTGATGTGGGATTGTGGGGCAACATACATACTATCCAACATTTGCTAGGTATCAGATTGTTAGGGAGTTTGGTGCTTTCTCTCTTGGTTCTATTATTGATGATATTAATCAGATTGTTACTTCTTTTGTTGATCTTTCTTTTTTGAAAAACAAGAACAAAGAATGATTCATTTACTATCCAACATAATATTATTACAATAACCTAGAAAAGGATCCCTGGCCTTAACTAACACATGGGCATACAACTCAATTTATTGATCGCTTGGGTTCAGTAGATTTTTTTAAATGTGTGTGTGTATATCTGTGTGTCGCACGGGTGCTGCACGGGTGTCGCACGGGTATCGCACGGGTACTTATGGTGAAAAACATAATAAAATTGTGAAAAACAACTAGGAGGTGGTTATGTCAACTTTGCACATGCGCTACACGGGTGTCACACAGGTGTGCGTTGCTTGTGCGGAAAAAATAATGTCCTCGGATTAGGAGACATTTTGTACATTTTATATTGTACATTTTAAAATATTTATATTTTTTCAAAATTTTTATTTAAATTCATAATAACATAATTTTTTTTCATGCATCGCACGGGTAAAGCACTAGTTTATTATTCTATATGGTGAGAATAATTTTTGTCTAGTCCTTAAGTTTGGTAGGACTTAGAATAAGATATTCTAGTTCTGAAGTTACTGATTATTAATATGCATAATTAAAATTAATGATAAGTTCAAAGAAATTGCACGAAAGTACAAGGTACATTGCACTTAACAAGCGTGTGTTATGCAGACGCTTCAAAACTGTAGGCGTTTACACTTCTCTTTCAATTTTTTTCTTTAATCGGTTCTCACAAGGTACTTTCTACATATTCGATTTATTGCAACTGCAGAATGGAACCGTCCGGTTTGGTTATGAATCTTATGATCGAACTGATGGTTTACGGTTTTACAACAATATAAATCTTAACCTTATTTAGGTCAAAACCTTAATTGGAACTTTTTATATACTTTGAATTTGGTTCAAATTATGTACGATCTAATTTTGACCTTCTGGTCGAATTAAACTGCGACTACCTCTGGATAGTGAATGTTGTTTGTGTAGGCAACTTTGTAAGACTATCGCTTGACAAAAGAGATACAAATGTTAAAAAAATTGAGCTAGCAAATCTTTAATATCTAGAAGAATTAGATCGAATGATGAAGCCCCATGCATGGAGTTCAGGCTGTTCAGTCCTTAGAATAACTTGCAATGCATCCGTCTCAACAAAAACATTATCCAAAACTTTGACCTTTAACCATGTTAAGGCTTCCCAAATGGATATTGCTTCGGCTTTCTTAGGAGAAGATTAAACAAACACTACCTTCCACGAGCCATTCTTCGCATCCCAAAACCGTCCTAAGTTATCTCTCAGAACTTAGCTGACACCAAGTTGTTCCCCAGGTTGTGGGTTCGAACCGTATTGACTCTTTGGGTTTCAGTAGGTTAAGAAGGTAGTTGTGAATAAATATTTCATTCTAATAGTGCGTTGAGAAGGTAGTTATAAACAGATATTACATTGTAACATCCAAGGTCTTTTTTATGGAATAAGGTTCAAATTGACCATTGAACGAAACATGAAAGTATAATTTGGCCACTGAACGAAAAAAAAAGTGCAATTGGGAGCTGCATTGGAGTGTTGAGTGGCTTAATTGCACTTTTTTTTTCGTTCAATGGCCAAATTGCACTTTACATTTCCTTCAGTGACAAATTTGAATCTTATTCCTTTTTTTTTTTTTTTTTTTTTCAAATCCTCATCCCCTTCTTCCTTTGTCTTGATTGAGTTGTCTATCAACCCAATCCCATCACTCAATTTTACTGATCCTACAAATGGAACTTCTCCATCTAATGGTTGTTTCTCCGTTGAAGTATAAGGGATCGGAATCGATGATCGCCAATTATGTGTTGTTTCTCATTTCTAATTAAGTCTGGAGTATTGCTACTGGATCCGAGTTGAGTCGGTGGATCGAAGGTGGCCGTCATTTGCCTTGAACGGTAAAAGGCAAGTTGTTGGTTTGCAATATCTAACTCTACCGTTGAGATTATGGATCAAACCCATTCATAGATGATGGCAATAGCTCGAGTTAGGTTTCTCACTCCGAAGAGCTTGTGTACGTTCAAAAAGTCTGGCTGCTTATTGTAAGCTGGAAAATGAGGGGCCAGCGGGCAATCGGGCGGGCATTTCCTCCTCTGCCGCCGCCATCGCGGCGTGTGTTTGAAAGAGAGAGTATAGGGTGAAATGCAACATTTGCATTATAATATTGTGATATATAAGATAACCACGAGTAAATTATGATAAAGAGAATCATTGAATATATGTGTAATTTGTGAACTCAATAAAATGTAAATATTATGAGGCAACTAGACACCACATGCATTTGGAGCTTTAACTACTTAAATGTCATGTGAAATGCAGTTAACATTTACATCACAATAGTATGATATAGAAGATAACTAATAGTACAGTATATCATGAGAAAGAGAATGATTATTGAATATGTAATAATTTTGTACACCAATTGTAACTAAAAAAGATTAACAAAATTGCAAGCACCTTATAGGTTGAAGAAGACAGCTGACGAGAGGGTTGAAAGGAGAAAAAGACGATTGACAAAATAAAAATAAGAGTGAATACAACACATACATTTTTACATTGACAATCCAATTGCAGCCTCAAATATTTATAAATAGAACCCGTTTTAAATATATTGTATTTTTTAGATGTGAATACATATATTTGGTTCCCTCTAATATCTTAAAAAATATATAAAGAATGATTAAGTATGCAATTCATAGAGTCAATAATACTCAAAAAGAAGTATATGTAATCCATATAATGCAAAAAAGATCATGAATAATATAATTGATTGGACTTCTCATGATTTGCATATATATTTTAACAAGACGAGAAATTGTAATATGAGAATATAGTGAGTGTGTGTATATATTAACTAGTACATTATACCAAATAGGATGGGTTTTTTGTGCTCATTTAAATGTTATGTGAATTCTTGGGTGCCCTCCCATTGATACAGATCGAAAAGGTCATGTGAAATGTTAGTACCCTATATCACTAGAAAGCAATGAGTATGTGTTCATATAATGCACCAAATTAAAGAAATACATCAATAAAATGTAATAATTATGAAGTAATAGTTGACAACTACACCCCATATTGGGAGTTTTTAACTACTTCTAGTGTGGATGAGCATGATCGATATAGTGTTGGTAATAATCGAATTTAATTTGTAACATTTTAATATAAGAATCATGCTCAATTCAATTGGCTACCCCTTTCAGGGTGTTAAATATTTCCTATTGAGCCTATCGTATAAATAAGATTTCTAATGAGAAAATAAAATTAATTATAAGGAGACAGAAACAACAAAAATAATTAATACATCATAAGCAAGGAGAAATATAAAATCAGAATTTGTAAGCGTATAACAGTAATAGAAGCACAATATACACATTATTACATGAGATGACTTTGAAAGTCTTGATCTAGCCTAAGAGTGGGTGAATTAGAATATAAAATATTTGTGCCCATTTATCACTAAGTGATAATATCCTTTGTGAAAATAATATGGCAAGATACACATTGTACATGTCTCTATAATATACTATTTATTGTATACACATTTTTCCTGTAGAAGATCGAGATTTGAGAATAAAGACTTTTACTTTTGGAACTCAATTAAGACTTAATATTAGGGTATGTTTGAAAACTTGAAAAATAACTTTTAGAAGTAATTTTTTGGATTTTTCACACTTTGACTATCAACTAACGAAAGTGAAAAGAAAATACTCATTCTAGTCAAAGGAAAAATGCCCAATTTAATGAAAAATGTCTTCCAAGATTGATTTTTACTCGAATGAAATTTCTCTGATTCGCATCTTACATTAAGCTCTCCCTCTATTTTCCCCTTGTGAGTGGTGTTAAATGTGTGAGTTGACAAGCTATTTATTTGAATATTATTTAAATTTAATTGGACTAGTCTATTTAAAATATGGCTCTCATCGAGTTGATGAGCCTAACAATAACAGTTTTGGCTCAGCCCATTGCCCAAAATATTAAAACAAACATTTAATATTTTTCTTCAATTTCTTTAGTTTCATTTATTACATTTATTAATGACCGATTAAAATATGGTTAGAAATGTACCATACCAAACAATAAAATTTTGTCCTAACCCACAGCACACAAAAAAGTGTTCTTCAATTTGTGCTACAGCAAATAAGGTTTGATTTAAGCAAATAGAAGATAATGTAAAATTATATTTTTATCCTCATATTTCACGGCTATTTCACGGTGGCATTAATAGAGGACGTAATTGAGTAACATTTGCACAGTTGATAACTTAGTTGGACAAGAATAATTGTCGAGGACCAAATTGATAAGTAATTTTACAATAGTAGTCAAGGGGCCATCTTGGTCATTAACTCCAATAAATTTTTTCTTAACTATTTAGTTAAAATTTCAACATAATCTTGGTAAGTATTGTTAAATTAACTCTTTTAGTCAAAACACTTAATTGAGTTTTGATTACCTATTTGGCTATTTGTGAACAAATTTAAAAGCTAATAAATATGTTAGGTTTATTCACCTCTTCTAAACTTATTTTTTTCAAATCGGGACCATACTAAAATTAATCAATAGTCCAATACTTAGGATACATGGACTCAAATTTTCTGTCACCCAAATAAAGATGTCATGTAAAGAATATTCATAGATTAAAGTCCAACACATAAGGTAGAAGTTTGTCACGTCGAGAGGACTCATTTGTCATTCTTACAATTAATGTCTAATGACTGACAGCCATGTGAGAAAATGTAGCAATTTAAAGTGAAGTAATGCGCCCACTTAATTAGCCAAAAACTATATAGCTAATTTTCTATAGTGCTGTACTACAAACAACCACCCTCTTTACTTAACATAGTTGTACTATGTCTCCTAGTTTTCTAACACACAATAAAATGTAGAGTTATTATTAGCATATATATATATATATATATATTTTTTTTCTTTTTCGGGAGATTAGGACATGCATTATGGGAACTCTAATTTTGCAACTCAAAAGTCGTTAGTTCTAATGATCGACGACTTTAATCTAGTAGTTGATGCTAATAATATAAGGCCCCACTTATTACATGAAGCTAGGGGATTGGGAATTTTGGGATGATAATGGGTTAAAGTAATACTAAATATTCAAATAGTAATATGACGGGTTTGGAAAATTGATAATTGGATTCATGATGAAATTTAATAGTAAAATGATATTGGCCTAAATAGCATTGAAAACTCATCCAGAATATATTAGAATGTAGGGAGGTCATTTTTTGTTTACCTTCCATCCAATTAGTGAGCTACGATTGGAACGTGTGGTGAAAGTATATACTCAACATATATATATATATATATATATATGTGTGTGTGTGTGTGTGTGTATATATATATATGCATGGTAGCCACTCTCAATCGCTCCAGCGGGCGTATGTAACACATGCACCCCTTGGTTGGTTGTGAGACGCAAACACGTCTCTTTTTTCTTTCTTTTTTTTTTCTTTTTTTTTTTTTTTAATTTTAACAAAAATGGAAGTGTTGCAGGAGAAACATTTCTCCAAAATGCAACACTCTCATTTGTATAAAAATATATAGTTAAGTTTTTTCTCCGAAAACTTGTGCCAATTCAAATGTAATTAACTAATGGGATGGCCTTACAATTACAACACCAACCATTCAACAAATAAGTCAATAATTCAAAGAGCGGTGGACAAAAAAAATGTATGTAGGATGTGTTGAATTGGAACAAGTCTGAATATATATATATATATATATATATATATATATATATATATATATATATATATATATATATATATATATATATATATATATATATATGAATTGTGTTTGTTTTTTTTTTTTGAAGGTATGAATTGTGTTTGTATGCACATGAGTTACGAATTGGTGGGTATTGGGACATTAAAAGCACAAAATATTGGTTGAATGGTAGCCATGTGATTACTGCATCAGCTACCAGAGAGCACGGCTGTAAACAACTCCAATTTTGTGAGGTCCCTCGCTCTATTAATTTGGGCTTCTAGAAACTAATCTAAATGTCTAATATTCATGCATATATAAAGAATGCCTTTTCTTTATAAACCAAAGAAAATGATAAGGAGTACGTACAATTCTCAGCATGCCGACACTAGATGCCTTCAAAAATTTCCGCAAGTATAATTTTTTTATTGCGTTAAAATCGTAACAAAAATGTCAGAGTTTGTTAATTTTTTTTAGTAGCGGCATATGTCTTAATTTTATTGACAAAAGAGAAGAAAATAAATAAAAATTATTATCAACTTTTTAATTTTCTAAATGAATTAGAGTATTTTACATTGATAATAAGTAAATATTAGAATAAAGTGTAGTATTATGATACTCTAAAAATCTTTTTTTTTTAAAGGTGACTGTTAAGTGCAAAATCAATAAACAAAATTTCGCACATCAAAATCATATGTGATTTAAAAAAAAAAATACAGTGTATTATGACACTATATTATGTGTTTAATAAAACTATAGTTTTGTTTTAGGAAATTATTAAAAGAGAAAAGTAATAATATTATCAAATATAAAGTATAATTAGAATATTATGGTTTAAATCATCCTAGAATTCTACTGTTAAAAAAAATTATCTGCAAAAGTTAGAGAAAAACGTAATATGGTACATGCTCCGTGGGAGCTAGCACATAATTAAATGTCAAATTTATTTCAGTCAATTGATCACATATGTTCGTACCTACGATGACTAGTCCACAAGTCATGAATTTTTGTTGTCCCATACCTGTCATGAATGTTTTGATAATTTAACTTCGTGACTTTATACATAAGGAATCGAATTCAAACTCGATCAAACTCTCAATGTTCTTGGGAGAAATTGAGCTGTCACCCTACCATTAGAATGAAGTAGTTTTAAATAGGTATTTTATCTATTAGATCGATCAATATTTCATATCATTTTTAGTTTGAGGTTTGATTTGAATTGATTAAAGAATTCATCTTGGATTACTAATTGGTGGAATACTGGACAATTCGAAACTTTCTTGAATATATTCAAGAAAAAGAGTATTCTAAAAAAATTCATAAAATTAGAAGAATTCGTCTTCTTGGATGAAATGATCAAAGAATACTCGGAGACACATCTAAAAGAGTTTCGTATAGAAATCCATAAAGAAACAATTCAATTCATTAAGATACAAAATGAGGGTCATATCCATACGATTTTAATTTGCACTTCTCAACAAATCTCATCCCGCTTTTATTTCAAAGAAAGAAAGAAACTAAATAATCCTAGTAAATAAAGAATTGCTACTCAATAATAAAGAAAAATAAATAAATCTTAATAACATAAACCAACAGTACAATATTACTATTTTGTTTTCTGTCAAGCCATATTACATAAGACATTAACTCATCACTTGTATTAAGGAACAAATTAAAACCCTAAAAATGGCAATATAATCTTACTTGCCTATTCTTAATTTAAGTAAATTTTGTATCCCGCCCTATTAAGGAACAAAACCTTAAAATGAGAACATTTTCGTCCTTTACAACAGTAGCGAATTAGTTGTTCTGTACTAGTGAAAGGATGACGAGAAATGTAACTTTTAGAAAAAATGAGAAAAATTAAAGCAGTAGTTTTGTTCTTTTTTAGGGCTTTGTTTATTAATATTAATAGTGGCAAGTTAATGTTTTATGTCACACTCAAAAATAATCTAAATTGACGATAGACTAAACGAAAATACAAAATATTGTTAGAGGGGTTAAATAGCTCAAATTGATCAAAATTATTATAATTTTGGTAACGAAATGACAAAATAAGTTAATTTGATTTCTTTATTTTGCTATTTATTTATATGCGTTTTTTATGCTCCAATTTGACACTTCGAGTGTTTAGAAGTTCCAAGAAGCTAAGAATATTGAAAAAAAAAAAAAAAACTGATACAAGAATAATACGGCGTATATTTTTGTTTGATTCCCAATATATAGATAGATAGATAGAAGTTCCAATACACATTTATACTAATCGATATTAACACATATGCTAATTAAGCTATTAAAATTATCCGAGTAAAATTCTTTAATATACATGAATATCCTCTTGGCCTATCAATATTATATAACACTCAAATTGATATAATTTTTTTAAACTTTATTATTTAATTTAACTAATTAATCGATGAATTGATCCATGACCAAATTATCTAATATTCTTTCACAATTGGTACGGTCCAAGTTCAATAACATTGTTATCCTCTTCTGAATATCACTTCCCCACAAATATATATATACAGTACGTCACTTTCCTACAAGTATATACAAGTAAAGAACAACGTGCCCAACAGCCCAAGGGCGCGGTTCTTGGAGTTGGAACTTGGAGGCAATGAGACTACATAATAATATCTAAGAAATTTAATACTTAGCTTGTTGTCACACCATATACAATTATTATCATTATTATTATTATTATTTATTGCATTGATTAATAATGTTTGTTGTGAGATTTTTTTTATATGATAAAAAATACATATAAGACATAACATAGTCAAATCATACCAACGTAATTCGCTAACAAAATTGAGGTATTCCATTTCCCTCGGTATTTGCTTGTCAATATGTAGCTCCAATATGGTAAAAATTAGGATCCTATCCTCGCCCACCATGCTTAACCTTCACTTTTAAAAATTTAGTTTAAGTTAATATAAACAAATTTAGTCTCTTAATTGTTTATAATGTTACACTTTTAGTATATAGTATTATATAATTGTCAAATTTCATTAACATATGATGTTATTTTTATCATTTAGAATCAATATTCACTATTAAAAATGATGTTTAGATGGAGAGAATAATCATGCATATTGATTCTAAATGACAAAAATAACTTTATAAATAAGAGTTTGCTATAATTTAATTTGATAATTATATAACATCAGATACTAAAAGTGTAACAAAAATAGACAATTAAAAGATTAAATCAGTTTAAATTAATTGACGTCGTCTAAAATTTCAAATGTGAAATAACTCAATGGCCAAAAGTGGTGGTGTTGTTGTTGTTGTTGTTATTATTCTTCATTGAATAATTATCTAACTTATTATTCATTTAACGACACATATCAGATGCCAATGACTATGTGATCTAGTGGCACGAAGTGATTCTCTCAAATAAAATGTCATGAACTTGAGCCTTAGTGGGGGGTGGTATTAATTCCCAAAGCCTCTATGTCATGAAGTGGACCCTGCATATTTTTGTATCACAAAATAGCTAATAGCTACTTAAAATGACATTTTATGCTATTTTTTCCAACATTAACCGCCTCCATTAAATCTCAATTGGTTTTTGTATGATAGATTAATGTAAGCAAAGGTAATTAATTGCTTATTAATTGGTGTGAATGTGTTTTTTGTTGAAGAATTAAAAGTGAAAAAAAATATAATTTTATTAAATATAAATCTATATAATATAATATAATATTATAAAATTTGGAATTTTTTTTAGATAATGAAAAAAACTCACAATCGCTATTTGCATTGAATAAATTTCGATCATGTGTAATAACCTGCAAATTACACATGACAGGATAAGAGATAAACCTACATTCTTTTTTTTTTCTTTTTTTTTTTTTCCTTCGTCCAATCATAAAATTTACTCTTTCATGTTCCATTTTGTTCTTATATATTAAATTCCAATTTAATTTTTCCTCATCACTTCCTACCAACCTAGCATGACCCATGACACACAATACAATGCATATGAATTAATGCAATATTCACAATTATTTGTTCAAATCCCATTTATTCAATGACAAAATCACACTTTTATCTTTCAATTATTTTCAAGTGGTAAATTTAATCACTTTATCTCTTTTACTTTTTACAAATTCGATCATGTAATTGTTAAATGAGTTGTAAATTTAGTCATCTAGCTAACTCATATGTTAAGTTTCGTTTGTATTTAAAGTTTTATAAATGCATATTTTTAATTTCAGTTATTTTTTATTTTATTGTAAAACTCCATATACAACTAAAATTTGACATCTTAATTAGTTGAAAGACTAAATTTACAACTCATCATTTAACAATTAAATTGCCAAATTTATTTAAATTAACGGGTATAAATTAGATTTTTTTTTTTTTTTTTTTACCAAGGGCCTTGTGGTCCAGTGGTATCAAACCCTTCCCTGTATACGGGAGGTGGTGGGTTCGAGCCTCAGTGGAGGCGTTGCTGTCTCTTTGTTCTTCAGTAGGTTGAGAAAGTAGTTTATGAACAGATACTACACTGTAATAGAGTCAGTAGCATTCAAAAAAAAATTAGATTTTTTTTTTTTGAAAACATAAATTAGATTTAAAACTCAAACAATTGATTAATTAAAAAAATAAAAAGTGTATTTTTCTCTTTATTTAAATTCTCCGATTCTTGCATTTGTAAAGGTATACATGCATTTTATCTAATCATTTTCGGTATATATACCTATCACAATTTTGTACTATTAAAGAACTCATATGCCTAGCACAAAAATTGATATTTGTTGCCCGCATGGACAACTCAATTGGTCACATGGATGAAGTTTAAGGAGAAAGATCAATGATCGAGTCTCACCAACGGCCGTGCATGCGAGAGTAACCTCTCAAAGTGAAAGTGGCTCCTTGTGTGCAGTAAGCAAGCGTCTAGTCCATCATCCCATATGCTTTGTCAGGTCGAGGCGTGAGGCCCTTGTGGTTGAGGATTCAACCTTTTGGGAATAAAAATTGATATTTGCATATTCCACATTCAATTTTGCCCTAACTTCTACATTATTAAGTGGATTATTGCCAAAGACCTTGTGATCTAGTGGCACCCGGTGTCCTGGTTTACACTCCCACATGGATGATGGGAGTGAGTTTTAGCCTCAGTGGAGACAACTGTTCAGTACTTAAAAGTGGATTATTTGATCCCCATTATTTGATATAATCTACCCTCAATAAATACTAATTGGATTTGCTAAATAAAAGGAGTTTTGAACTTAATTTTACAAAATTCGATCAAGCATTTAGTGCTGAAAATCTAAATAAGATTTTGTCACTAAAACAATATATATGAATTCACATCAATCTAGTCGTGCTCACTGATGACTATATGAGAAATCTCGTGTGCTTATAAAGTTATAAGTCACTACTTAAATACTTAATGATCTATGTGAAAATAAGAAAAATTATATGACCTATCAAGTTGGAAAAATTAATAACTTTTGTGTAATATATAAGTCTTTATAGACTATTTTTAACTCTGAAATACTCTCTCATTTTTAAAAGTGAATCTTATTGCTATTTTTGTTATGGAAATTTAATATTTTAATTTAATTTTTAAACTTTATTTTTATTTGCTACTGTTTCAAAAATAGTAAATATTTTATTTAACTAAACAACAATAGAATACTCCATATACAACCACAAAGATGGTTGATGTCGCCATAGCTATACAAGGCGCAACCACTATGCACGATATAAACTTGACAAATCACACATTCGAAATAAATCGCGTTATAAAGGTCTTGTGTAATAGGTTCGACATAGAGGGTGTTAATAATAATCTCTTTATGAGCTTGTCGAGGCTTGCTTTTGTGTCGAAGGATAGCGGTTCATGTCCCTGGGAAAATTAATAAAGTAAACAAATTAAATTAATTTAAAATATTGTCAGAAAATTTTTAAAAGTAGAATGAAATAATGAATTTATATAAATATTATTGGAGTGGAATGGGGATTGAAATCAGCGCAGAAGTTGCAAAATTATATGTCAACAATTTTAAAGTTAATAACTAACTTTGATACCATAAATGGGAAATTAAAAGTGAAGTTTTTGTCAAAAGATAAACAAAGGCAATCCACCAAGCACCTTGTGCTCAATTGGCATGTAGTAGCCACTCTCAGATGGGAGGTCATGAGTTCGAGTCTTAGTGGAGGAGATCTCAAAATTGACTCTTTGTGCTTCAACAGGTATTTAAATAAACAAAGGCAATCCTTTATCCATAATTTATGAACTTTTATTGTGCATATAAATATACTTTATTTACACGTATTATATTGGAGCTCTAACGATATAAATAATTTTTTAACTGAAAAAGGAAATACTTAATAAAAAAAGCAACAAATAACAAATTTAAAATAAAATTTAGTATTTTTAAATTGAAATGTAATACTTTTAAAACAATAATTACATCATCTCCATCAATTATGATTTGTTGTTAGAAATGGGAAGAGGAAACGTGGGGAAAAAAGAAAAAGAAAAACGTATTAACGCGTTCATTGAGTGTAACTTATATGCATCACGGGATTTTTTTTTTCTCATGAGGCACACAAAAAATTATGTATGTTGCAAAATAATTTTCTTCACTTCTTCCCTTATCTTTCTTCCACCTCATAACCTTACCTTCCATATAATTCAAAGTCATTGATGGAGTCATGTAGATACTCTTATTATTCTTCAATGAAATAACTAAATACTTGTTAGTAACTTCACATCATTTATTTGAGTTTTTTTTTTAACATCATTTATTTGAGTTAATACCCAATATAGTCTTCGACTATAGTGATTTTACTCAATTTAGTCCTAAATGTTTTTTTGTGCTCAATTTTATCATCAACTTTGAAGGTTTTACATAATTTAGTCATTTGTTAAAAATTATGCTAGTTGATTGTTAAAAATACAGTCCTAATAGTAATTTATTATCCTTATTCCATTTGGAATGATTTCTTTTTCTTTCTCTTATTACGCTCCAAGCAGAAATGGACATCTCCAAATCAACTTCAACCCCAAATAAATAAATAAATATTTGGGTACGAATATTTGCATTTCTGTGTGGACCTTAATAAGGGAAGACGAAGGAATCATCCGGAACGAGATGAAAGATGATAAATTACCATTGGGATCCTATTTCTAACAGTCAACTAACAGAATTTTTAACAAATGACTAAATTGTGTAAAATCATCAAAGTCGATGACTAAATTGAGCACAAAAAGTCATTTATGACTAAATTAAGTAAAATCACTATAGTCGAGGACTATATTGGATATTAACTCCATTTATTTAAAATAAAACATATGAGTTTCAAATGGTTCAGGTTATTTAGGATAACATTATATTGGGTTTGTTATATAACAGTCATGTTTGGTTTAGTTATATAACTCTCTCTTGAAATCAAATATAGCCTCCACATAATATTTTCCCATGTGTTTTGACGGGATGTGATTCCCTTATCAACATTAGGTATTGTGAGATTCCTTTACCATTTTACATTCTTTGCCCTTGAATTTTTAACTTCTACCCACGACATTCTTTTTTTTTTTTTTTTTTTTGAATACACGACATTCTTTTGTGTTGTTAAGTTTTTACTTGCTTTATTTAACCAATTCTTTGTCCCATAGAAAGGTGAAAAATTTACTATAAAATTTTCATAGATTATGAACCGTATTTTATTGTATGAAAGATGACTAGATAAGGAAAAACATAAATTTAGAAAAGAAAGAACATTATATTGTAACAGTTTGACATCTTTCCATGTTTGCAAAGTTATTTATAATTTGAAGGTATTAAGATAAAATAACTATTATAACATAAACAACAACTTATTATCAACCAAATAGGTCTATATTACATATGTTAATTTTTACTAAACATATGAATTTAACCTTCCTAGTAATTTAAAGTTCTCTATCTTCAAACAAAAAACATTCTCTAAATAATTTAAGATTCCGTGAACTAAACCATCCTAAACGTGTTTTGCTTTTGCGCGCTTAAAACTCATTTTTCAGACGGTGTCACGCAAATCCTTCCTTTAAAAAAAATAGAAAAACACTTTCCAAAAAAAAAAAAAAAAACAATAACGGCCAGCGGTCCCTTTTCTGAGTTTCTCCAACCCATTCAAAACCACAGTAAATAAAATAGAGTAAACTCCATAAAACCCTCGCCCGTCGCCACTTGCCAACCGTTACTGATTCAAATCACCGCCTTTCCCCAACGCCCACTCGCTCACCCCGCGACGAAGCCTCATTATCGCCCCCCTTAACACCATTCCCCGAACGTGTCACCCACGCGGCGTGATGCGAGTAGCGACTCATTTCGCGAGTGGCCCAACCAACTGGTTTCAACACCGCGCCATTTTTCAGTGTCCTTTGCTCCGCATTTAATGAAGCACAGACACAGACAGTGAATCGAAAGAGAAGTCTATCCAACTATAGCTGCATTTAATTTGCAATTTTTTTTTTCACTTTTATTTTTTTTGGCTGTAATTTCGTTTGATGATAAAATCTGAGGGCCCCACCGGGTGGGGGTGGCTGGCGGATGGCGGGGGAAGAGACGCCATAAATGCAAGCTCAGCTACTTCTGTGAAGATGCAATAAGTAGTAGTTGAATTTTACTGTGCTCACACTCACATATATACTCGTGCTATTTTATATTATAATTATAACATTTATGTATATAAATGTGTTTATTGGGTACAGAGATGAGAGATGAAAGGTTGATGTGAGATGAAACGAATTGTTGTCTGGAAATTTCGGAGTTTGAGGGTTGGATAAAGGGAGCGGAATGTGGAACTCGGCGGAGAATTTGTCGGTGCGGTCGACGTCGTTCAGGGAGGATGGGGACGACGAGGAGGCGCTGCGGTGGGCGGCGCTGGAGAGGTTGCCGACGTACGCTCGTGTACGGCGGGGGATATTCAGGAACATCGTGGGTGACGTCAAGGAGATCGATGTGGACAAGCTGGAAAATGAGGAGCGGAAGGTCCTTCTCGGCCGCCTATTCGACTCCGTGGACGATGATTGGGAGAGGTTCTTCAACCGCATGCGACGGCGTTTCGAGAGGTTTAGTTTTCTTTTCCATTTTTGCAGCTCATTTCTGGTGCTGCCTAAAATACAATTAGTTCTTTTTACCTTCAAGTTCATAGTGAATTAAGCTCAGTCCAGCAAATAATTTCATTTTCTTTTCGAAATTGATTGATTTCCTTTTCTTTGTTTTTATTTTATTTTTTTAATTTTTTTTTATTTAATTTTTCCTTTTTTGGATCTTTTTAAAAAGAAAATTGTTTGCTGGTTGATTGTTATGGGGAATTAGCATTAAGAATGATGTGATGTGATACCAATCCTAGTTAAAACTGAGGCCTAAGCATTAAGAATGATGTGATAGTGATACCAATTCTTTCTAAACTTAATTAATTAATTAATTATTGGTATATGTGTAGTAATGAGAATTTCTATTCACCAAAAAAAAAAGTAATGAGAATTTCTTGTTTCTTTTTTGGTGACATTGCAGAGTTGACTTGGAATTTCCAAAGGTTGAAGTCAGATTTCAGAACTTGAAAATTGAAACTTTTGTTCATGTTGGTAGTAGAGCATTACCCACCATTCCAAATTTTATTTTCAACATGACTGAGGTAAATTTTGGTTGTCAAACTCTTTTTTTTTTTAGGTAACTTTGTCAACTCCAACATTTGAATATTTTCCCTTTTTATTTCATGCATACAAAACATAAAGGGTCTCTTAAGGACTCTAAAGATATACTCTGCCAAGAGAAGAAAATTGGTGATATTGGACAATGTCAGTGGTATAATTCGACCTTCCAGGTAGATAGTAATATGAGCTTTACAGTAAATATTGTCTACAAGAATTTCAATATCTCAAATCTGCTTATGATATCTTCAAGGTTGACACTTTTACTTGGTCCTCCGAGCTCTGGAAAGACAACATTACTGATGGCTCTTGCTGGACGCCTTAAATCAGGCCTGCAGGTATAAGATTCTGTTGCCTCAAGAAACCTAGGTCAGGAACTCAGGATCCAGGGCAGGCTGCTTATGTGTTTTGTAATGGGATTTTAAGAGTGGCATTTTTTTTTAATGTACATTCCACTTATTCATTGATTTATCTGAAGGTGACAGGGAAAGTAACTTACAATGGACATGGCCTAAATGAGTTTGTTCCACAAAGGACATCTGCTTATGTGAATCAACAAGATTGGCATGCTGCAGAGATGACAGTTAGGGAAACTCTGGACCTTTCAGCACGCTGTCAGGGTGTTGGATTCAAGCATGGTAAGTTCTATAAGATTATGATTGTATATATGCAAAAGCTAGTTGCTGAAAGCTTGAATCGTGTGACAGATATGCTTCTGGAACTTTCAAGAAGAGAAAAGATTGGTGGAATAATACCTGATGAAGATCTTGACATATTCATAAAGGCATGAGAGTGTCTTTTCTGTTATTTATTAATGATCTCAAAGTGACTTATAGGTACATGATGAGTCTACTTATTATAGGCATTGGCTTTGGAGGGAAAGGAGACTGGTCTTGTTGTGGAATACATTTTAAAGGTATTTTCTACATGCTGTCTTTTCTGTTCGGCATTCATTGTTCTGTATTAATGCAGCTGAACATTACAACGTAAGGCATCTTCGTCATTCTCTAGATGCCAGAATTTTGCCTCTAGACTACTTGTACATAAGGATAACAAGAGGGACTTGGCAATTTGAAATCTTGAAAACCTACATGGTACTAGAATTATTAGTGTGATTGTAATTGTAATGATGAGGGTATATGTGAGGCAGGGGGTATCTTCGCTGAATTACTGCACTTGCAACTTTGTTTAAGTTAATAATAAAATTTGGTGTTGTTGACTTACCTATCTGAACACAACTAAGCCTTACCATCAATCTAGATAACCATACTGATTTTCCTATCATCCTCCTGAAGTACTAAAAGTTATCTGACAAAGATTCTAGGGTTGGAAATTTGTGCGGACACCCTGGTAGGAGATGAAATGCTCAAAGGAATCTCTGGGGGCCAAAAGAAACGGCTCACAACAGGTACATGAATTAGGTTTTGCATCCTGTAATGGGAGCCTGTGATTATATTTGTTCTGACGTGTGCTTGATGGTTTTTAAAGGTGAATTGTTAGTAGGTCCAACAAGAGTTCTGTTCATGGATGAAATTTCAACTGGGCTTGATAGTTCAAGTACTTACCAAATCATCAGATATCTTAGGCATTCAACCCGTGCTCTAGATGGAACGGCAATCATTTCTCTTCTTCAACCTGCTCCAGAAACATTTGAGTTATTTGATGATATTATACTCTTGTCTGAAGGGCAGATAGTGTATCAGGGTCCGCGTGAGGATGTACTCGATTTTTTTTCATCTATGGGATTCCACTGCCCAGAGCGCAAAAATGTTGCAGACTTCCTTCAAGAAGTAGCTTTCTGTCCATCTGCATTTAGAGTGAATTTTTTTTGGTAATAGTGTACTCAAACTTTGTATTCTCAGGTTGTATCCAAGAAGGACCAGCAGCAGTACTGGAATGTGGCTGATCGCCCTTTCCGATACACTCCTGTGGCAAAATTTGCTGAAGCTTTTCGTTCATACCGGATAGGGAAAAGTTTATCTGAAGAGCTGGGTATTCCTTTTGACAGAAGGTATAATCATCCAGCAGCCTTATCAACTTCCAAGTATGGAGTAAGCAGGAGAGAACTTCTAAGAACAAGCTTTGACTGGCAGCTGCTGCTAATGAAGAGGAACTCATTTATCTACGTTTTTAAATTTATTCAGGTAATGTCATTGTGTTGTTGGCATGTTTAATCTGTCCAAGCACAACTATATACTTATGGCTTAACAAATAGTCTAAGACTACTAAATTTGGTTTCAACTCTACTGTACTAAATTTTGTTTCAACTCTTCTTGAATCTGTAAACATTTTTTTAAGGTTTTGAATTTCGACTGCTTTTGGAATAAAAAATCTGATACTATGCTTCCTAAACTTTACTCTCATTCTTGAATTTTGTCTGCTGTTTTCCAGCTCCTTCTGGTTGCGTTGATTACAATGAGTGTCTTTTTCCGCACAACCCTGCATCGTAACACAATTGATGATGGCGGCCTCTTTCTTGGGGCTCTGTATTTTTCAATGGTTATTATTCTTTTCAATGGATTTACTGAAGTTTCGATGCTGGTTGCCAAGCTTCCAGTTCTTTACAAGCATAGGGACTTGCATTTCTACCCTTGCTGGGCCTACACTCTTCCTTCTTGGATCTTGAGTATTCCCACATCATTAATAGAATCTGGTTTCTGGGTGTTAGTTACCTATTATGTGGTTGGATATGATCCAAATATTATAAGGTAAATCAATTTCCAGATCTTGTTTGTAGTTTGAGGTATTGGCTCTAGCTTAACTCACATTCTATGTGTTTTGTTTTATTTATTTTTTATCTATAGATTTTTTCGGCAGTTCTTGCTATTTTTCTTTCTCCACCAAATGTCTCTTGCCCTTTTTCGTTTAATGGGAGCGCTTGGCCGCAACATGATTGTTGCAAATACATTTGGATCTTTTGCCATGTTAATTGTAATGGTGCTTGGAGGATACATTGTTTCAAGAGGTAAAACTAAAAGTCCTCTCTGGATGCTTTGATGTTTTTTCTCCCCTGGAGGAGCTCCAGAATCATTTACATGCTCATTTCATTTTATTTGAGACAGACAGAATACCAAGTTGGTGGATCTGGGGTTTTTGGATTTCACCACTGATGTATGCTCAAGATGCGGCTTCTGTGAATGAATTTCTTGGTCATTCTTGGGACAAAGTACAATTTCACATTGTCAAATTCTTTTATTTTCTTCACAATCTTGAGATTCCTTTTACTTATTTTCAGCTGTTTTTGTTATTGTCAAACTAAAATTTAGTTTAGTGAATGAAGATATCAGAACTCTACTCATGATTGAATCTTCTTATCATGGAGTATATAGGATTTCATGAATTCAAGATATATATCAGAATGTCTAGGTTTCTTCATAAATAGAAACATTGCCAACAGTTCACTCTTCTACCTGCAGAGATTTAGCAACAACTCTAACTTGAATCTAGGAGAGGCAGTATTGAAGGCACGCAGTTTGTTCCCACAGAGCTATTGGTACTGGATTGGCCTTGGAGCATTACTTGGATATACAATTTTGTTCAACTCCTTATTCACATTCTTCCTGGCCTACCTTGACCGTAAGTCATCTTTAAATTAATCCAAACAATGTGGTGCGTAAGGAAAGACAAGTTAGGGCATGCTCATAAACAACATATTCAATTGAAGTCTTAGTAACCAGCATATTCATATCCTTTCATTTTTTTGTATAGCTATGGTGAAACATCAACCTGTTCTTGCTGAGGAAGATGTTCAAGACAGTAATATTGCTAGGAAGGATGAACCAGTTATTATTCAGTTAAGAGAATACTTGAAGTTTTCAGGCTCACTGGCTAGTAAGAACACCACAGTCTGAGTACTGTTATTCTTTCTAGTGTGGTTTTGTTTTTGTGTGTGTTCTTGCCAGATCATCTCTAACAGAACTACATTTGATTTTTTGTAATTACCTCAGGAAAAAGTTTCAAACAGAAAGGCATGGTTCTTCCATTTCAACCACTTTCCATGTCTTTCAGCAATATCAATTATTATGTTGATGTGCCCCTGGTACATGCATCTCTAATTTCTGTTATGAGATCTATTTGCACTCCTTTGGTTGAAACTACTTACCTGTATCATATGCTTCAGGAGCTGAAACAACAAGGCATACTGGAAGACCGATTGCAACTGTTGGTTAATGTGACTGGAGCATTTAGACCTGGTGTGCTCACCGCATTGGTTGGTGTAAGTGGTGCTGGTAAAACCACTCTCATGGATGTGCTAGCTGGTAGAAAAACCGGTGGGGTCATTGAAGGGAATATTCATATATCTGGCCACCCCAAAAAGCAAGAGACTTTTGCTAGAATTTCTGGTTACTGTGAGCAGAATGATATTCATTCTCCTTGTTTGACTGTTGTTGAATCTCTACTGTTCTCTGCTTGGCTACGTTTAGCATCAGATGTTGATTTGGAAACTCAGAAGGTAAACAAGAGATGGAATGTTGCATTATATGTTTCTGGCATGATTTGACTTTAAGAGATTATGCTTTCAGGCATTTGTTGAGGAAGTAATGGAGCTTGTGGAGCTAACTCCACTAAGGGGAGCATTGGTTGGCCTACCTGGAGTTGACGGATTATCAACGGAGCAAAGAAAACGGCTCACTATTGCTGTTGAATTGGTGGCGAACCCTTCAATTGTGTTTATGGATGAACCTACATCAGGGTTGGATGCAAGAGCTGCAGCAATTGTGATGAGGACTGTACGAAATATTGTAAACACTGGCCGAACAATTGTTTGCACAATCCATCAGCCCAGTATTGATATTTTTGAATCCTTTGATGAGGTCCTTCTCTCTCACTCTCTCTCTCTCTCTCTCTCTCTCTCTCCATGGAGAGCCTTTTTCCCTGCCTTTCCAAAGCATTTAACTTTCCCTTGGTATGAATGTATGATGTCCTTGCTTCCAAATATAGAATTGTTATCCCTTCTAAGTTATGTTGTAGCAGTAATCTAAGGCAAGAATTTTTATCTTCGTGAACACATTTTCATTTCCTTCTGCTAATACTCTTTTAAGCCCATGTAATGCTGCAGCTCTTGTTAATGAAGCGGGGTGGAGAGCTCATTTATGCTGGAGTGCTTGGTCCTAAATCTTGCAAGCTGATCGAGTATTTTGAGGTTATAGAATATATAGTACATGTGCATCACAAAAGTGAATTTTTTAAATGTTTTTTGGTTACTTGGACATTGACAAGTGGGTGATAGCTTATACTTGTTATTGTAGGCAATTGATGGAGTGCCAAAAATCAGGCCTGGTTATAACCCTGCCACATGGATGCTAGAGGTTACATCATCAATTGAAGAAGCCCGACTTGGTGTTGATTTTGCAGATATATATCGAAAATCCAATCTATTTCAGTATGTGTACTTCTCAAATTCCAGCTATTGGACTTGTGTTCCCTAATGTTGATCTCCCAGTCAGCCATCTTCCCCTATTTCTTTGCAGGTATAATAAAGTGTTGGTTGAAAGGCTAAGCAGGCCAAGCCAAGATTCAAAGGATTTGAGTTTCCCTACCAAGTATTCCAAATCGTATTTTAATCAGTTTATGGCCTGCCTGTGGAAGCAAAACCTGTCTTACTGGAGAAACCCACAATACACTGCAGTTCGCTTCTTCTATACGCTCATTATATCATTAATGTTAGGGACAATATGTTGGAGATTTGGCTCTGAAAGGTCTGTTTTTGAGAATATCGTAACCTTAGTTTTGTTTGATTGATCTTTACATGATGCTTTTGATTTGTCTTACACATCATCACATTCTGAGGTTTTATGATGACTGAAACTCATGATTCCCATAAGAAGCCATTCATGAATAGGCGAATAGTCAAGAAATGACATCCAAAACTGTACAACTAGAAATTAACTATATTCCACTTTTGTTGTTTGTTGTTTTAGCATTACTTTCCTGCAATTCTACTCTGCAATGGCTTTTGTCAGTCACTAGATGACTACAATTTTAAGTTCTCTATCTAGTTCTTCCCTGTGATGCTTTAATTAATTCATTTCTATATGTTACAGAGAAACACAGCAGGATATATTCAATGCGATGGGATCCATATATGCGGCAGTACTCTTCATTGGAATCACAAATGCCACTGCTGTTCAACCTGTTGTCTCAGTTGAAAGATTTGTCTCGTATAGGGAGAGAGCTGCAGGGATGTATTCAGCATTACCATTTGCATTTGCCCAGGTTAGGTCTTTAACTGCCTATCTGGCTATCTGCCCATGCTCCTCAATACGTTTGCTAAGCAATGCTTTATTTCTCG
This sequence comes from Ipomoea trifida, assembly GCA_003576665.1. Taxonomy (NCBI): domain Eukaryota; kingdom Viridiplantae; phylum Streptophyta; class Magnoliopsida; order Solanales; family Convolvulaceae; genus Ipomoea; species Ipomoea trifida. Next base: position 15,523,496 of record CP025646.1, read on the forward strand.
TCTACAGGTTGCTATCGAGTTCCCATACGTGTTTGGGCAAACACTAATCTACAGCGCTATATTCTATTCCATGGCAGCTTTTGAATGGTCTGCTACAAAATTTATTTGGTATATATTCTTTATGTATTTTACAGTTTTGTACTTCACCTTCTATGGAATGATGACAACTGCCGTGACGCCCAATCACAATGTGGCTGCCATTATCGCCGCTCCTTTCTATATGCTGTGGAACCTTTTCAGCGGATTTATGATACCTCACAAGGTAATGAAAGAACACTCTATCATATATATCTAGTATTCAACTAATCACAAATGAAATTGCTGTGAAATCTTTGGGGCAATAATCTTCAATATATAGTCCTTTTATCTGATGGTACCATTTCATCTGCTGTTTAATTTGCAGAGAATACCGATATGGTGGAGATGGTATTACTGGGCAAATCCGGTGGCCTGGAGTCTTTACGGGCTTGTTGCTTCCCAGTATAGTGACAGCGAAAAACCGATTAAAGTATCAGATGGGGTGGAGTCCATTCCTTTGAAGCTATTAGTGAAGGTTGTGTTCGGATACAGGCATGATTTCATTGGCATTGCTGGTTTTATGGTGGTGGGCTTTTGCATTTTATTTGCAGTTATTTTTGCGTATGCAATAAAATCCTTCAACTTCCAAAAGAGGTGAGATATGATTTCTGGGAATGAATTGAAGAAAATATATATAATGCACCCATGGCGACAGATTGTTGATAATAGTGGGATATGTACAGACAGTTGAGTGTATGATAATATATATATTATTGATAAAAGACTGTAACTCTCTAGATACATACTCCAGTAGTCATTCATTATTCAACGCGCGTGACGGAATAATGCAAGTTCATTTTTGGCTAATTACTTTTTTATTTTTCTCTAGTAATTTGCATTTCTGTACTGAATTATTGTAGGACATATGTAAAGTCTTCTGTTACACTCCTACACGTTTGCACCTAAATGATATTTTGATATTCAAAGTTCTATATATATGATTGATATGTTAAACTGGGTGTCAAAGTAGGCTGAAGCTTGCGAGCTTCCTATAAGGACTAAACTGTTTCACGGTGAGGCGGGTTAAGGTCTAAAATTTTCTATTTGTATGGGTTAGCAGGTTGTACGGATTAACCCATGTGCCGCTTCCTATAAGGACTAAATATGTTATTGAACTATGCATGAAAATGTAACTGGATTATTAAATTTTATATATATATATATATATATATATATATATATATTATATTTTTATTTTTATTTATTTATTTTCAGGTGAGCACATCTTTTAAGGTGGGAATATGTGAACTTTTTCAGTAATGCACGGTACGTTCTACATGAATACACAATAATTATTATAATATGCCTTCTACATAAATGTGCATATATTCCTGAAGAATTTACCGTGCATTATTAAAGAAGTTCACATGTTTTCACGATAAGAGGTGTTCTTACCATATAGCATGTGTCAAGATTAATTAATTAAAACCACAAAATAAAATAGCCACACATTAAATATTAATTGTTAGCATTACCTACACGGCTACACATAATTCTTAAGTTAATAAAACTAACTAGTAACTAGCTCTTCAAGACGACGTTACGTTGAATAAAGAGCTGAGTCAACTTTGGTTCAGATATGCGGCGACGTGTCAAAGCATCCAATTCAAGAGGCTAGGCAAACTGGGAATTGAAGAGCCAATTCAAGATTATTATTTCACACTACACACTTTGCAGTTTTCACAGGCTCTGTAAATGACCTACCTGTAAGTTGGAAACCATGCATGATGCATGGCAATATAATGGCATGCATGCAGTACGTCTGCACTAATTTCTTGTTTCTGCCAACCTACCTACCTATACTTACTTGCTTCAAGACAAAATCCAAATCCCAATCTACTATTTCATGCAATTCAAGCACTAAAGAACTACTGTCTTTTTTTTTTAGTACTACTGACTTTATTACAATGTAGTATCTGTTCATAGCTACTACTTTCTTAACCTACTGAAGCACAAAGAGTCAACAATTGACTCCACTGAGGCTTGAATCCACTCCCATCATTCATGTGAGAGTGTAAACCGGAACACTGGCTGTCATTAGACTACAAGTTCTTTGGCTCTCTGTCTGTCTATCTAATCTCATCTCTACATGCATTCGTACAAATAAATACTGTCTGCCACCACCGTTGTGTTCTACGTGCTACCATCTTACAGCAACTCAAACTATGGACCCCGCTCTAAAGTCTCTCCACACATCAAAATTCAATCATGAATTTTATATAATAATTTCAGTGATGAGATTTATATACATTAGTCTTTAATTATTTGTAATGGTGTTGACTTTTATTGTTGTAGTCACTAGTCAATATATTCCTTCGTTTTTAGGGTTACTCTTACTATAAATTTAAACTGAGACTTAATTAGATTAGTATCATTTTTTGAAATGCGGATACTAGTGTATTATTGTACAATATAATATGTTAGCAATTGATTAGTATACTATTGTAATTAAATGGTATATTCAATGTTTTGTATGGAAAACAAAAACTGCATAAAAATTATTAAGCTAGGTACTCGTGTAAAAATAATTATATCTACTATACTAATAAGATCGAGCCAAAGAGAGTTAGGCCTAAAATGAGTCAGATAGATGGTTCAGATGAATTATTTAATGGTTAAGATAATTCAGATTAATATTATTAATAGAGATTACCTAATTTAACCTTACTTTTATGATTATCCGTTAAGTTTTCTGTTAAATATTCTCTTCCCGTTAACATTCCATTAACTTTTAACTTACCCATTAATTTCTATAAGAAAGGTCTTAGGTTCGAACCTCATCTCAATCAAATTTGGAATAATTAAGTTTCTCAATCTATTTTACTCTTATTAAATTAAATAAATTAGTAGCTACAACAAAAAATGATACATATGTATTTCTTTAATTTAGAATTATGTGTCTACAATATCTTTATTTGAAAAAATTATTCATTATCAAAAAATTAAATTAAATAAGAGAAATAATTTCATTAGTTATATTGTCTTTATTTTCTCTCATGCAAAGATTCTTTACATTCAAATTTATCAATTGATGATATTATTACATTCTCCATTATCTTATTTTTACAATATCTTGTAATTAAAGATCAAAGTTATAGTACAAAATAATGATATATATTTAGTTACCAAGTATTTTATTAATACTATGAATTTTTTTAAAAAAAAATAATTTGAAACTAATTATATTAACTACTTGGGGATTGGTTGACAAAGAGAGTACTCAAATAATAACCCAACAAATTGAAGCGAAATCACTATATTTTACTCTTATTGAATTAAATAAATTAGTAGTTACACCAAAAAATGATACATATGTATTTCTTTAATACCATGAAAAAAATAAAAAAAGAATAGTTTAAAACCAATCATATTAACTACTTGGGGGATTTGTTGATAATGAAAGTACTCAAATAACCCATTACCCAGCAAATTGAAGCGAGAAACTACCTTTTAATATTTTTGGAATACATAATATTTTAAATTTTCAAATTTTTATTAATTTATTTAATCTTTTTCTTAAACTAGGGATTTCTTTATCCACAATAACTCATTCAACAATAATGATTGAATCAAATGAACCCCAATATAATGCAAGCAGAACACCTAAAGGAAAGTCCATAGCTCCTATATCATAATCTCATTGCATGACGTTGTCATCTATGCTATCAACAATAACCGAATTGTAAATAACACACTACCAACAAAAAGGAAGATAACAAATAGTAAAGATGAAGACAATGACAATGTTACTCAAAAGAGAATTAAGAACACTTAGAAAAATTCAAATTAAAAGTAGTATTTATTTAGACTATCATTTTTAGACCAAATATTTAGACTATCGATTTTACAAGGTTGCAAACATTTATTTTAGTAATAATTATAATGAATTTTCTATATTATCTTGGATTCATGTACTTTGAGTTAGATATTTAAATAAAAAAATTCGACATTCAATTACACATGTATAAACTTCTCCTATATAATATAATATTGCATTGATATACTTTCAAATATTTATTTAAATATAAACATTGAGCATTAACTCATTCGCGCAATGCGTGTATAAAACTAGTTATTCTTAGATGGGGAGAATTTATTTCAACTTAACCAAAATTATCAGGATCAAACCTCAGGAATACATCTACCTTAGCTTAAAACTTATGAATGCATGTTTTGCCATCCTTGAGGTTCTACCCCGACACGAATAGGAAAATATATATATTTTATTAGGAATTGAATTACCATATTTTAATGTACAATTGTAGTACGGATAGTAATTGTATTATCATATTTTACAATATTACGCAAAGCTTAATAGTATAGGAGTATTTTGGGCGTGAAGTTAAAATTGAAAATTTTGTTTTTATTAATAATTTAGATATAGATTACATTGTAGGAAAATATATGTAATGTATTATTATGATTAGTATTTTTAATCTATAATTGTATTACGAATAGGAAAGTAGAAAAAGAATATATTTGTATTAGCATAAATTAATGTACAATTGTAGTAACCTAGTGGGGTAGCTTAAGTGGCAAGTGAGTTCTCTTTGTGGGGATGAATTTCGGGAGAACCTAGGTTCAATTCCCATTAGTGACGATTCCCTCTGGGCCCTAAATTTACCAAAAAATGTACAGTTGTATTATCATATTTTACAATATTCCGCTAACCTTAATTGTATAGGATTGTTTTGGACGGGGAGTTAAAATTGAGAATTTTGTTTTTATTAATAGTATAGAAGTATAGATTACTCAGGTTATGGTGAGTGTAACGGAATCTTATTGACGAGCCTATGTTAAGTGCCGGATAATAACAATAGAGAGTCGTTGGAGTAATTAATTTCTCTCTTCAATGTGTCGTGTCGGTGTAACTGGTGACCATTGACTTCCATGCATTCGCTTGTCTGGCTGCGGTTCGCGTCAGGTGCTTATCCAATTACCTTGTCTATTGGAGGGACAATATATAAATTGAGAAATATATATCTTTATTTGAAAGGAAATTAAGAATGTAACTGAAAAAATGAGAAATATCTAGTGGGAGGTACAATATATATAATTTGAGAAATATCTTTATTTGAAAAAAAAAAATATTTAAGAAGGTAACTCAAAAAGTATCCTTATTTGAAAAGCGAAATTTAAGAACGTAACTGGAAATGATATCTTTATTCGAAAAACAAAAGTTAAGAACGTAAAGTAACTAAAAGAATGTGAAATATCTCGTTGGAGGGATAATATATAATTAATAAATTTTTTATTTAAATAAATAAGAACATAACTGAAAAAATATCCTTATTTGAAAAATGTAATTTAAAAATGCAACTAAAAAGATCAGAGCATCTTTATTTGAAAAAAAAATGAAATTTTAAGAACGTAACTGAAAGAATGAGAAAATTCTTGTGGGAGGGACAATTTATAATTTGAGATATATATTTATTTGAACAACAAAATTTAAAAATGTAACTCAAAAAAGTATATTTGTTTGAAAAATGAAATTTAAGAACGTAACTAAAACAATGAGAAAAATCTCGTGAGAGGTACAATACATAATTTGAGAAATATCTTTATTTGAAAAAAAATTAAGAACGTAATTGAAAAAAGTTTCTTTATTTGAAAAACGAAATTTAAGAATGTAACTAAGAGATTGAAAAAATCTCGTGGGGTAGACAATATATAATTTAAGCAATATTTTTACTTGAAAAATAAAAGTTAAGAACGTAACATAAAAAGTATCTTTATTTGAAAAATTAAATTTAAGAGCGTAACTGTAAATAGTATCTTTATTCGAAAAATGAAATTTAAGAACGTAACTAAAAGAATGTGAAAAATCTAGTAGGAGGGATAATATATAATTTAAGAAATATTTTTATTTGAAAAAAAAATTAAGAGCATAGCTGAAAAAAATATCTTTATTTGAAAAATGAAATTTAATGGGGTGTTTGGTTGGGTGTAATTGAAATTCAATTACAACACAATTCTTTGAGTTCCAAATTAAATTATAGTGTTTGGTTAGAAGGAATTGCAATTCCCTCTATTTGTTGAATTGGAATTCATGCTCCCCTATGAATTTCAATTCGACATAGCATGGAAAGAAAAAAAAGACATGAAAATGACTTTTTTGCCCTTAGTTATTATTATTATTGTTAGGAATAAGGGTCAAACAGGTCATCCAATTACACAGCAAACTGTAATTGGGTCATCAAACTCAAAAAAATTTGTAATTAGGTCTTCGATGAACACAAGTTCATGCAATTCAACATTAAATGACTTGTTGACCTTGTAATATGCTTACGTGTAAGTTACCGAATTTTTAAAAAAAAATTATTTTAAAGAATTTAAATAAAATAATTATTTTAGTTATTATTTAAAAAAAAAAAAAAAAAAAAAAAAAAAAAAAAAAACAAGCCCACCCCTACCTACTTCTCCCGGCCGGAGACGAAGAGACTGGAGACAAGAATTTGGAAAATCTGTGCCTATGTTCATTCTCACGTGTGGCTCTTATTTACCTTGAACCTTAACCTCAGCAAAAGATTGAAACTTTGAAACCCAAAACAATTACATTAATAACTAATTTTTTTTTTTTTTGAAAACACATTAATAACTAATTAATTTACTAGAAAGGGTTGGATTTTGGAAATAGAACCTTGGAAAAGGTGGGGGAACTTGGAACGGCAAAGAATGTGAGGGGATGTGCTTGTTTCTTCTTCTTCTTCTTCGTTTTTTTTTTTTTTAAATTTTTTTAATTAATAATTAATTTATTTAAATTTATTAAAATAAAAATTTAAATAATTTTTTTTTAAAAAATCTGTAAACTCTGCATTAGTATATTATCAGGTCAACATGTCATTTTAAGTTGAGTTGCATGAATTTGTATTATTCAATGACCTAATTGCAATTTTTTTTTAAAATTCGATGGTCCAATTGCAGTTTACTGTGTAGTTGGATGACTCATTTAACCATTATTATTATTATTATTATTATTATTATTATTATTGTTATTGTTATTGTTATTGTTATTGTTATTGCTATTGTTATTACAAAAGGCATTTTAGTCTTTATGTCAATTATTCGTTCCTACCAATTAAACAATGTAATTCAATTTTTCTACTTTATTCTCACCTTATTCTTTCCTACCGAATTACAAATTTTTTCCTAATTCACTCATCCCAACCAAACGCCATATAAGAATGTAACTAAAAGATTGATATGAGATAGAAAATATATAATTTAAACAATATCTTTATTTGAAAAACAAAAGTTAAAAACGTAACTTTAAAAAGTATCATTGTTTGAAAAATGAAATTGAAGAACATAATTGAAAATAATCTCTTTATTCGAAAAACGAATTTTAAGAACATAACTTTAAAAAGCATCCTTATTTGAAAAATGAAATTTAAGAGCGTGTAAGTGAAAATAGTATGTTTATTCGAAAAACGCAATTTATGAATGTAAAAAATATTGTGGGAGGGATAATATATAATTTTAAAAAATATATTTATTTGAAAAAAAATTAAGAGCGTAACTGAAAAAATATCTTTATTTGAAACACGAAATTTTAAAAAGTAACCAAAAGAATGAAAATATTTCATTGGTGGGACAATATATAATTTAAGAAACAAAATTTAAGAACATAACTTAAAAAAGTATCCTTATTTGATAAATGAATTTTAAAGACGTAACTAAAAGTAGTATCTTTATTTGAAAAAGAAAATGAAATTTAAGAACGTAACGATAAGAATTAGAAAAATATTGTGAGTGGGACATCATATAATTTAAGAAATATATTTATTTGAAAAGATAAAATTTAAAAACGTAACCGAATAAAGTATCCTTATTTGAAAAGCGAAATTGAATAACGTAATTGAAAATAGTATCTTTTATTTGAAATGAAAAATGAAATTTAAGAATGTATGTAACTGAAAGAATGAGAAAAATCTCGTGGTTGGTACAATATATAATTTGAGATATATCTTTATTTAAAAACAAATTTTAAGAACATAACTTTAAAACGTATCAGTATTTTAAGGGCGGAATTTAGGGTAACGGAAAATAGTATCTTTATTTGGAAAAGAAAATTTAAGAACGCAACGGAAAGAACGAGAAAAATCTCATGAAACGCCGAAACGGACAATAAATAATTTAAAAAATATATTTATTTGGAAAACAAAATTTAAAAATGTTATTGACAAAAAAAATGTATCTTTATTTGAAAAACGAAATTGGAAAATAAAATAAAATTGTTTAACATATTTCAAAGTCTTTATAAATAGTGGCATGAAAAGTGATGTATTGTAACAATTCAACTTGCCCTATTTCCGTCAACTTTTTCTCTGCTTTCAACCATGGCCGGAGCGACCGATGGGATCACCCCTATGGATTTCAACAACGCCGATCAACTTCCCGGCTCCCACATCTGGGTCGACACCGCCATCAACTCTTCTCTGACCCCCAAATCCATCCCCGTCATCGATCTTAACGACCCGCAAGCCGTGGAGCAAATGAAAGCGGCTTTTGAGAGTTGGGGTTTTTTTCAGCTCCTCAACCACGGCGTTCCAGTGGCGCTTCTTGCCCAAATGGAGCAGCAGATGCGGCGCTTCTTTGAGTTGGAGGCGGAGCAGAAGCGCCGCGCTCTGCGCTCGCCCGACAGTCACACCGGATACGGCATCGTCCCCAGTTCGCGCAACTTTAACAGTCGAATGTGGGGGGAAGGATTCACCGTCGTGGGATCGCCGCCGTTGGACCATGCACGCCGGGTTTGGCCTCAAGATTATGTCCATTTCTGGTATATATTATTAATATTAGTTTTATTTAGATTTTAGAACGATATTTAAATTATTGTAAATAATGTAAAATATTTTTATAAATTTTATATTTATATTATAGGAAATAACTAACATATAACTACAATATATAATATGTATATATTATTATTATTGAAGAAAATTTGAAAATATATAGTGGATGAATGTGCATGATAACAATAATGGAAAAGATAACGGAAGTTATAACGGTAAGAGTATGTTTGTCTAATATATTGTAAGGTACAATTTTTATAGCATAATGTACAAAAAAATTTAAAATGAAAAAAACAGACATAAATGAAGGGTATAACCTTCATCCACACTTATTATGTTTTTAGATATATATATGCTGAAATGATGATATTTATATTGTTGATTAATTTGTTTGTTTCAGCGATGTGATTGGGAATTATCAAGAACAAATGAAGGCGTTGTCTGAAAAGATTGTTGGTTTACTCTTTAAATCATTGGGCCTATCTGGTGAAGATATGGAATGGTTTAAGCCCGATGGGCTCCCCGAATCAACTGCATCAGTCCTACAGATTAACTCGTACCCAAAATGCCCAGACCCAAACCGCGCAATGGGCTTGGCCCCACACACGGACTCGTCCCTTATAACTTTACTATACCAAAGCGGCACTACTCAAGGCCTCCAAGTGTACAGGCCCGATCTCGATTGGGTCAACATCGAGCCCATTCCCGACGCAATCGTCGTCAACGCCGGTGACTTGACGGAGATAGCCTCTAATGGACAGTTCAAAAGCTTGTTACATCGGGCCATTGTGAGCAGGGACTATCACCGCATCTCCATTGCTTATTTCTATGGCCCAAATATGGACGTCAAGATTTCACCGCCACTTAAATTGATCAAGGACGGTGATTTTCCCGTGTTTCGGACCATATCATGGAAGGAGTACCTTGCTGTTAAGGATGTGCACTTTTTCAAGTCCTTGGAGTTGATTCGTTTCAATTCAGCTGCTGAAGAAACCAATGGTAATGAGGAAGCTGTGGAAGCCTAGAAATAAAATGCATAATTATTGTCATTATTATTATTATTATTATTATTATTAATTAGAAGGGGTTGGATTTGTCATGAGCTGAGCGTATTAATATTAATAATAATGGTTTCTATTGGTGTTTCATGTCGTACTTTATGTATTAAATATTTATTTTATATTATCTAAAATTTTCAAAAGCAGATCGACCTTGGAAGGCAAAGGTGATCCGGGGCAAGCTCATCGAGTTTCATTTTGACCTTGAGACACTTGTATCAATTACCGGAACAAATTGGGTTCATATAATAACATTAACTAATTAATTAAGTTATATAATCAAACTATATCAAACAATTTCTAATTTGTCTTTCTTTGTGACAAAAGGTGAAATTGTCCATCCCACCAGACATCATTTAATTAAGAGGTTGCTCTACGCTGTGATTGGTGAGACTTGATCTTTAGTCTTTTGTGAAAAATTTTATCCCTGTCACTAGTTGAGTTGCTCTTGTGGCATCTAATTTTTTCTTTTTCCTTATTGGAGAGTTTGGTTGCGAGGGGAGAAATAGGGAGGGAAAATATTGTAATTCTATAAGAAATGAATAATAAGAAATGAAATATGAGCCAAGGACTTTATAGTTCAGTGGCATCAAACCTTTCTTTTTATATGGGAGGTGGTGGGTTCGAGCCTCAGCATCGGCAATGCTGATTCTCGTGTTTCAATAGGTTGAGAAAGTAGTTATGAATAGAGTTAGTAGTATTCAAAAGAAATGAAATATGAATCCAATTTTTATTATGAGAATTTCAATCACAAAATTTGATTTACATGGGAATTTTAACAAAATAGGTAAGCAGGAGTAGGAGAGAAGGAAACGCCAAAAAGAGCTTGAAAGAATGCTCATGTGATAGAAGCTAAGGATGGAGATGCTGACATTTGGGGGGAAGAAGTCGAGATCTGGAGTAATAAGGAATGAGTCTCCCTATTGTGTAATAAAGTTTCATTTTCCACATACATGTTTTCAGTGGGATTCAAAAGTCCACACTGTTGTCTATGCTAAGCCTTTGAGGTAAGAAATTTTTATTTTATTTCAAGAAAATGTATTTTTTTCAGAAATAAAATGTATTTTTTTCATTACTGTAACCGACATAGGCTCTGGTAAGATGCCGCAATTAACTTGTAAAAAAAATCTCACAGAAGTATGAATCTAAGATAATATACCAAAATTAATTGAAAAAAGTGTCAAATTGGCCCCCTAAGTGAGGTGGATAGTGCAATTAGACCCTCTAACTGAAAAAAAAAAAAAAAAAAAAAGCTCCATTCAAGCCCCTAAACCTGCAAAAAAATGCAATTGAGTCCAACATGACTTGTTTATCAGGTCAAATTCAGTTAAGGGGCTTAATTGCCTTATTCACCCGACTTAGGGGGTCAATTTGACACTTTTTTATTATTTTATTTTATTTTTCAAAATAAATATTTTTTATTTATTAAAAATATATTATTTATTTTAAAATATTTAAAAAAAATCGGCAGTCCCAAACTTTTGTTTTGGTTTTAAAAAAATTGACAGTCCCAGCTCAAGAAAACCCTAATGCTGCCTCCCTTTTCTCTCTAAAATCATACGCCTTTCTCTGCTGCTCAACTTCGGCTTCCACCGCCGACCTCCGCCCGAAGCTCTAATGGAGCTTTGAGACGGCGGTTTTGGTCACCTTCTATGTTTGCTCTCGCTCTTCTTCCGCCCCGACCACCATCGCAGCTCCATCCGACTCCGACTACTGCCACAGATCTTCTTCTTCTGTTTTCTCTCCCTTTGAATAAAATAATAGTAGGTAGGTATTTGGGTTTGTGTTGGTAGTCTTGAACTCCCAACCCTACTTTGACTTTACCCACTTTTTATTTTCTCTATTATTGTGTTTTCCTCTCATTAGTTTCACGAGCTTTTTTCCTCTCGTTACTTTCACGAGCTTTTCATTTTCATTAGCATAAATCGTTTAGTTTGGTTACGACAAGTGTTGATCTTATCCTGGGCGAGCAAAAAAGAATGATGACGAAGACCCAGATCTTTGATGAAGCTTTAAGCTCCCTGAAGGAACATAGCTTCATAGTTATAAAACAGTCTGCGATTCAAGTTTTCTATAACATAGTTAGAAAAGTTGTTTCTATGTCTGACTGTAAGGAATGGTTTACCATTTCATTGATCATTGATGTAAACGTTTTATGTTATGAATTAATGAAATAGCTACGTTTACCTTCAAAAAAAATTACACATTAATTCTAAACTTAATATCATGAAAAAATAAATTGTAATTAACTTCAGTTAAACATTGTTAACCAAACTTGACACATAAAATGAGACGGAGGGAGTAATAAATTTTTCAACTATGAACGACGTACCTTGAAATTGTGAAACAAATACTCTAAAAGAATGAAAATTATAGGTGTCTTTTTGGAATGTTGATTCATAAATTCGGATTAAATGGACTTGTATTGTCCATTGTATGTCAAACACCTTGTGCTCAAATGGCATGTAGTGACTCTCGCATATAGAAGGTTATGAGATTGAGTCTCAAATACTACAATGTAATGGAGTCAGTATAATTCAAATGACACTATAGAGAGAGGGAGAACAAGATTCAAACCCGTAACTACTAGAGTAAAATGAAAATATCATGTTGGATTTTTAATTTTTCCTCCCAAATATGTAAGATAAAGTGGTCAACCATAAGATTGAAGATGAGGCCCAACTCTAGAATTTATTTTATTTTTTTTAAACAACCCCTAAAGTTATTTCTTTCCTTCTTTCTTTAAATTACTAGTTTTACACGCGCATTGCGCGAATGTGTTAATACCCAGTGTTTATATTTAAATAAATATTTGAAAGTATATCAATGCAAGATTATATTGGAGAAGCTTAATTATTATAGATAACTAAATGTCAAATTTGTTTATTTAAATATGTAACTCAAAGTATATGAATTCAAGATAATATAGGAAATTCATTAAAATTGTCACTAAAATAAATCTTTGCGACTATGTAAAATCAATAGTCTAAATATTTGATCTAAAAATGATAGTCTAAATAAATACTACTTTTGGTTTGAATTTTTCTAAGTATTCTTAATTCTCTTTTGATAACATTGTCATTGTCTTCATCTTTACTATTTGTTCGCTTCCTTTTTGTTGGTAGTGTGTTATTTGCAATTGAGTTATTATTGATAGCATAGATGACAACGTCATGCAATGAGATTATGATATAGGAGCAATGAACTTTCCTTTAGGTGTTTTGCTCGGGGTTCATTTGGTTCAATCATTATTGTTGAATGCGTTATTGGGGATAAAGAAATCCCCTATTTAAAAAAAAAAAGATTAAATAAATTAGTAAAAATTTAAAAATTTTAAATATGATGTATTCCAAAGATATTAAAAGGTGGTTTCTCGCTTCAATTTGCTAGATAATGGGTTATTTGAGTATTTTCATTGTCAACAAATCCCCCAAGTAGTTAATATGATTGGTTTCAAACTATTCTTTTTTACTTTTTCATGGTATTAATAAAATACTTGTGGAAAAAGAACATAATGGAGAATGTAATAAATATCAATTGATGAATTTAAATGTACAGAATCTTTGCATTAGAGAAAATAAAGACAATATAACTAATGAAATTATTTTTCTTATTTAATTAATTTATTGATAATGGATATTTTTTAAAATAAAGTCATTGTAGACACATAATTCTAAATTAAAGAAATGCACATGTATCATTTTTTGTTGTAATTACTAATTTATTTAATTCAATAAAAGTAAAATAGAGATCCACTTCAATTTGTTGGGTTATTCGAGTACCTTGATCTCTTTGTCAACCAATCCCCAAGTAGTTAAAATAATTAGTTTCAAATTATTGTTTAAATTTTTTTTTTCAGGGTATTAATAACTTTGATATTTAATTACAAGATATTGTAAATATAAGATAATAGACAATGTAATGAATATCAATTGATGATAAATTTGAATGTAAATAATCTTTACGTGGGAGAAAATAAAAATAATATAACTAATGAAATTATTTCTCTTATTTAATTTAATTTTTTGGTAATGAATAATTTTTTCAAATAAAGGTATTGTAGACACATAATTCTGAATTAAAGAAATACATATGTATCATTTTTAGTTGTAGCTACTAATTTATTTAATTTAATAAGTATAAAACAGAGTAAGGAACTTAATTATGTCAAACTTAAGTATATCAATGCAAGATTATATAGGAGAAATTTATACATGGGTAATTGAATGTCGAATTTTTTTTATTTAAATATCTAACTCAAAGTATATGAACCCAAGATAATATAGAAAATTCATTATAATTATTACTAAAATAAATGTTTGCAACCTTGTAAAATCGATGGCCTAAATATTTGGTCTAAAAATGATAGTCTAAATAAATACTACTTTTAATTTGAATTTTTCTAAGTGTTCTTAATTCTCTTTTGAGTAACATTGTCATTGTCTTCATCTTAACTATTTGTTCTCTTCCTTTTTGTTGGTAGTGTGTTATTTGCAATTCAGTTATTGTTGGTAGCATAGATGACAACGTCATGCAATGAGATTATGATATAGGAGCTATGGACTTTCCTTTAGGTATTCTGCTTGGGGTTCATTTGGTTCAACCATTATTATTGATTGAGTTATTGTGGATAAAGAAATCCCTAGTTTAAGAAAAAATTTTTAAATAAATTAATAAAAATTTAAAAATTTAAAATATTATGTATTCCAAAGATATTAAAAGTTAGTTTTCTCGCTTCAACTTGCTGGGTAATGGGTTATTTGAGTACTTTCGTTGTCAACAACAAATCCCCAAGTAGTTAATATGATTGGTTTCAAACTATTCTTTTTTTTTTTTTCATAGTATTAAAAAAATACATATTTATCATTTTTTGGTGTAACTACTAATTTATTTAATTCAATAAGAGTAAAATGGAGTGATTCCGCTTCAATTTGTTGGGTTATTTGAATACTGTCTTTGTCAACCAATTCCCAAGTAGTTAATATAATTAGCTTCAAATTATTTTAATATTTTTTCATAGTATTAATAAAATACTTGGTAAATGAATATATAACATTATTTTGTACTATAACTTTGATATTTAATTACAAGATATTGTAAAATTAAGATAATGGGCAATGTAATAAATATCAATTGATAAATTTGAATGTAAAGAATCTTTGCATGATAGAAAATAAAGACAATATAACTAATGGAATTATTTCTCTTATTTAATTTAATTTTTTGATAATGAATAATTTTTTCAAATAAAGGTATTGTAGATACATAATTCTAAATTAAAGAAATACATATGTATCATTTTTTTTGTAGCTACTAATTTATTTAATTTAATAAGAGTAAAATAGAGTGGGAAACTTAATTATGTCAAATTTGATTGAGATGAGGTTCGAATCTAAGACATTTCTTATAGAAATTAATGGGTAAGTTAAAAGTTAACGGAATATTAACGGAGAAGAGAATATTTAACGGATAATCATAAAAGTAAGGTTAAATTAGGTAATCTCTATTAATAATATTAATCTGAATTATCTTAACCATCTATTTGATTAAATAATTCATTTGAACCATCCATTTGATTAAATAATTTGACCGTTATTTTTTCTACCCATTATATTTTAGGTCTAACTCTCTTTGGCTCTTATTAGTATAGTAGATTTTAGGTCTAACTCTCTTTGGCTCTTATTAGTATAGTATAGATAGTAGATATATATATATATATATATATATATATATATATATATATATATATAGGCTCTGTTTGGCAGAGCTTATTTAGGAGCTTATAGCTTACTTTAAGCTACTAATAAGCTATAACCTCTGTTTGGTAATGTTCTTAAAATAAGCTAGTAGCTTAAAATAAGAGCTTATTTTGAAACGCTACTTGGGGTAGCTTTTCAAAATAAGCTAGTAGCTTTTTAACTTTTTTCCATCTTTATCCTTAATTTTAAATAAATGACATCCTTTACCCCTCTCAATTAAAACTCTTTTGACATTTTCTTTTCATTATGTTTGGTTGTAATTTCAGTTTGATATTTAAGTTTGAACATTAATTTTTGTATGAACTATCTTATGAATTATAAATATTTTTTTTTACTTTATATATTTTCAAATATATGTTCTTACTTTATATTTTATTTAAATATATTGATTTCATTATTTTATATTTTAATATATAAACAAACCTATTTAAATTTAAAATTATTTAAATTCTATGAAGATGTCCTTTTTAGTCTTTTTACATTTATCAACTTATTAAAAAGCTAATTTTACCAAACACTTTTAAGCATACCAGCTCTTCATATTTCAGCTTCGAGCTTATAGTTTTTCAGTTTTCAGCTACTTTTCAGCTTTCAGCTACCTTTTCAGCTAGGTTTGCCAAACATAGCCATAGTAGATTTTTATTTTGTAGTTTATGTTTTTTTTTTTGAAATTACATTTGAGTCAATTTATTTCTTTTACTTATCTATTCTTAATTGGTTTATGACTGTTTGATTTCTCCTCTACGTTGTTGTATTTAAAGCATTTATTATTATTATTATTATTATTATTATTATTATTATTATTATTATTATTATTATTATTATTAGTTATCACACGCGCGTTGCGCGATTAAACCAATGCCCAATGCGTATTTTTAAATTAGTGTTCCTTAATTGGTTAAAGTAGTCATATAATAATGAGAGAGAAAAAAATGCTAAATTAGTAAAAATCAAAGAAATAATCTCGATGCTTATGTATTTTAATAAAACATAACGAAATTGTAAATAGATAAATTGCAACTAAAATTAGAAACAAATAAACCACTTACATGGGAGCAAATAGCGTGTCAATCATTGACACTTGTTTGGATACCGGTCTGGCCATTTAAAATACATGTGCATATTTGTTATCAAGTACTTTATAGTTTGATTCTATTATTTGTATTTGTACTCCTAATGATTTTTTTTTTTTAAATCAATGATGGTATGCTCATTAATTAGTACAACTTCAATATCGTTATGTAACTATATTTATTGTATAATCTGTTCATCTCTACTTGTATCCTTGTATGTAATGTTTTACTTACTCTTTACTCCCTAATCTATGGTTTTTGAATTTATGTTGCGGTTCCCATTATATTATTTAATAACATCCTTTATGAACATAATTTCAATGGCACAAGGATATTAGTCATGACAAATGCACTAAAGTTAATCGACATTGACACACAAACTGTGGGCTGGAGTTGTAAAGTTCGTGTCATTAAAAAAAACGAACCAAAAAAACGCTATTGGATCACCCGAGAAAAAGTATATGCTCATTGTCCTTGAGGATGAAACTGTAAGTAAATAGAAAAAAATTTATCCTTTTATTATTATTATTATCATTATTATTATTATTATTTTATTTTATTTTTATCATTATTAGTATTATTATTATTATTATTAGTCATTTAGTAATGTACTTATTTGACATGTATACTTATTTATTTACACTCAAGTGAAGATGCTTTTATTCACTACCAACATCATTGTAAATGCTATATTTAAATGCAGGGAACTCGGGTTTAGTCAATAGAGTTTGATAATATATAACATTGGAATGTATGATATCACTTGACAGACCAACAAGTAGTACATCATCTCTAATGCCATTGTCAAACCTGCACGGACGAACTATAAAGTACTTGATCACAAATACAATTACACATGAATTTTAAATGGTCATACCATTGTCCAAACAAGTGACTATGATGACACACCATTTGCTCCCATTGAACAAGCATACACAACATTCTCAGAATTCTATGAATGCATGAAAACGTCAAAAAGAATCTGTAAGTTAATCTTTATTAAAACATTTTACCCATATCTATTCTAACCATATATCACTAATTATTTATTATCATCCTCTATGATAGCAATTGTAACAATTATCATTGACAAACTTTCAAAACAATTTGTCTCAACAACGAATGGAAATCAAAAGATCAATGATTTCATTGTTGTCGATAAAAAGTAAGAACACTACTCTATTACCAAAATGGTCCCTCAACTATTGCGAAATTACCAATTTGGTCCTCAACAATTTTTCTTGACCAATTAAGTCCCTCGACTTTGAAAAATTTAACCAATTCGGTCCTCCGTTTATTTTTCTGTTAAACATCCGTTAAATCAGGACCAAATTGGTAATTTTGCTATAGTCAAGGGACCAAATTGGTAATTAATTTTTGGTATAAAATACAAATAAGTCATCGTACTTTTTGGAAACAAGCAATTAGGCCATCCAACTCAAATAACCCCAAACAAACCATTGAACTCAAAAAAATAAAGCAATTGAGCGACTAAAACTGAAAAAAAGAGCAATTAACCCATTTTAAAAATTTCCGGCGACAAATTTCGGCACCGGCAATCATTTCCAGTGGTCGCCGGGAAGGCGAGGTCTCCTTCCCCAGGAGAATTTTATAGCTTGTCATCGAAAATTTTAAAAATGGGTTAATTGCTTTTTTTTTTTTGGTTACAGTGGCTCAATTGCTTTATTTTCCTGAGTTCAATGCCTTGTTTGGGGGTTATTTGAGTTGGATGACCTAATTACTTGTTCCCAAATAGTACGATGGCTTTATTGTAGTTTATCCCTTAATTTTTCACTTAAATGGTCCCCTGACTATAGCAAAATTACCAATTTGGTCCTGATTTAACGGATATTAACGGAAAAATAAACGGAGGACTAAATTGGTTAAAATTTTCAAAGTCGAGGGACTTAATTGGTCAGGAAAAATTATTGAGGACCAACTTGGTAATTTCGCAATAGTCGAGGGACCATTTTGGTAATAAACTCCAATTAGTATTTACAACAACAATCAATAGCTTATACTCACTACAAGATGCACATTTTTCCCCTCAAATGTGTTTATACTAAAATATATAAATGATATAATACAAACAAAAAATATATATTTATTTACATAGTACCCTTTTAATATCTACAAATAAAATGCAGTTTGAAGCCAATTATACTAGAGAATTCGTTGACAAAGAGGGTTCCCTAATCACTTAAGAAATTGAAGCTGGAAACTACCTGGTAATATCAGTACGGAATATATTGCAGTTATTCATTTCAAAGGTAAAATATAATTATTTACTAACATGATTTTAAAATCAGTCTATTTATATGTTACCATATCTAATTCTATCCACTGCACTAGGAATTTCGTTGTCTATAAGAACACATTCAACAATACTTGTACAACCATAAGTACCACGAGCAGAACGTTTAAAAGAATGGTATATTATTTTAAATCTTTTAATAATATATTCAGTATACACACAAACACACATTATTTTGAATACAATTCTTTTGCATGTATTTAAAGGGGAATAGAACATCGTGCTACACTTGATGCATTAAAATTATGTCAAGACTACAATGACGCTGCAATTATACTTGCAAATCCAGATGCTGAAGAAATTTCTGCAATTGCTATTATCCATATATGCATCAATTAATCCGGTATGCAAAAAATAAAAATAAAAATAAAAATTTACACAATAAATCAATATTTTATACTTAACATTAAATTTTGTAATGATGACAACTTGCAGATTCAACCTGTTTGGATAAAAGGGAAAATCAGCTTGAAGAATCATAACAAAAACACATGGTACATTGGATGCAGTCATTGTATTTTGTATGAAAAAGGTTTATGCAGAAAGTGACAAACAATTTCAATGCATGCATTGTGGTGAAAAGACTGTAGTGGGAACACCACGGTTAGTAGCAATTTTTATATACATTTTATTTAGAAAGAGGTAAGTATCAATTTAATCATTATATAAAAGAATGCAACAATGCTAATCTAAAAAACATAATAGGTGAAAATTACTGATGGAAGTAGATGTCTTGAATCTTGATGCTTCCGTGTTTGGGAAATGTACTGAACAACTATGACTCTTAACCAGCAAACAAGTTATGCAATTGGAACAACAGGTACTGCTCCTCTTCGAACTACAAATACTCATGTTTAACATTAAATTAACCTATAACTAACTACATATGCATCTTGCAGGGTCAACAACTGTGAATTCCACATATCAATAACCGCTTACAAGATCTAGACTATATAATACAATTGAGGTCACAATCCTATACACAACAAGACGAAAACATGATATCATTTACCATAACATCATTGCACGAATCATTCTCATTCACTACCACCAGTCAACAAGATGCAATAAAGACACAACCAGTAAAAAGAAAACTCAACTTCACTAAAGATGGAGAAGATGAAGACAATTCTAAGTCTCAGCAAATGCGTACTAAGAAAAATTAATTTACTCTACTCAAATTAGTACTCTTTATCCAATTGTTTTCTTCCACTAGTTGATCATGATAGATAGTCATTTAGTGTTAATGGTTTATTTGATTTTACTTACTTTAGTTGTTATTTAGCTATTTACACTTTTGGTATCTTTTATTAAACTATATAAGCATCAAGATTATTTCTTTAATTTTTATTAATTTAGCATCTTTTTTTATTATTAATTTCGTTATTTTCAATTTCTTTATCTTTTAATTTTTTGAAATCAAACTTGATGATTGATTAAAACAAATGAGCAATAGAGTTAGGAGGGATAAAATCCCAGTACATTTAGCATCTTTTTTTATTATTAATTTCGTTATTTTCAATTTCTTTATCTTTTAATTTTTTGAAATCAAACTTGATGATAGATTAAAACAAATGAGCAATAGAGTTAGGAGGGATAAAATCCCAGTACAAAGGTGCCTCCTGAGAGAAGGCATCTGCTGCTAGTATATGAGCAGCGTTATTACTAGCTCTAGAAACAAAATGAATAGAACAAGAATTAAAAGATAGCATAAGAGACTTAGAAACATCAATCGAATACTCAACATATGATAAAAGATCCGGGTGAGGGGAGATTAGCAAGTCCCTGAGCGTGGAACAATCCGTAAAGATGCGCACAGCCAACAGACCACGATCCTTGAGCCAAGACAACGCCTCCTTACAGGCTAAAGATTCCGTCATGAGTGGCGAGAAGCAAATGGGTAGTCGCACATTGAACCCTGCTACGAAGCTGCCATCGTGCGCCACCAAAACCGCGCCAACTGTAGCCGTCCTGGAGTGAGGTTGATAACCTGCATCGATGAAGCAGTTGTGCATCTGTCCTCCAGGCAGCAGCGGCATGGCCGTGGGGTGTTGAGGCGGGCTCGCTGATCGTGAATATTCCTCCATGCAGCTGCTTCCGAAGAGGCTTCTCGCCACACACGTGCCGGCGCTGGAAGGTAGCCATCCCACACAGCGTGATTTCGAGCCCTCCATATATAATATAACACTGCTATAGCAACAAATAAATCCTCACTGTTAAGCATGGAAAGGGCATTGTCAAACCACACAACAAAATCATCTTGAATCATAGTATGTAGGTACATGCAGTGAACATTTATTCCAAATGATTCTTGAGTAGTCAGACAATAATAAAGAGTGCATAATATTCTCATGAAAGATGCCACACATGGGACATGTTGGATCAATTTCCACCTTCTTTAAAATTAGATTGGTAGTGGTAGGAAGGACATTAGATAGAGCTCTCCATACAAAAATCTTCCACCTAGCAGGGCATTTAATCTTCCACAAATGTAACCACTTATCATAAGTCCCAGGGCTAATAACATAATCTCCCATAATATGCCTGCAGGCTTGTTTTACTGAATAACACCCTTTCGGATCACCCAACCAAAACCATGAATCCTCATGATGTGGGCTAACTAGTATAGACATAATACGGTTAATATCAGCAGCATTAAAAATATCTTGTAGAATTGAAAGATCTCATGAACTAGTACTAGGATCGATTAGGCCAGAAACCAGGGAACCACTGAGCTCAACAGGCATGGGAGTCTGAACCATTGGTGATGGGTCATCAGGCAACCAAGGATGACCCCAGATTAAAGTAGAATTCCCATCACCAATCCTTCTCCTTACACCACTGCAAATTAATTCATGGGCAACCATGATGCTCCTCCAACAGAAACTTGGATTACCTCCTAGTGTGGCATCAACAAACGATGTTTTTGGGAAATATCTAGCCTTATATACTCTTGCTACCAGTGAGTGAGGTCTTGTTAAGAACCGCCAAGTTTGCTTTCCTAACATTGCCAGATTGAAAGCCCTTAGGTCCTTAAATCCCAATCCACCAAATTTCTTTGGGATGCACAGTCTATCCCAAACCTTCCAGTGTATGCCCCTCTCATTCCCAGTACCCCACCAATACTTATTCATAGTTCTCTCAATTGATGAACAAACAGAATCCGGTAATAGAAATACACTCATGGAGAAAGTTGGCATTGATTGCGCCACACTTTTGAGTAATACCTCCTTCCCCGCTTGTGAGATTAACCTCTTGGTCCACGAACTCATCCTTTGTTTAATTTTATCCTCAACATATGAAAACACTGCTCTTTTCTCTCTTCCAATGAAAGAAGGTAGACCCAAGTATTTGCCAAAATTATGAGCCTGCACAACACCTAGTATTGATACCACATCTTCCCTATCTGCTTCAGAGGTATTCCTGCTGAAACAGAAACTGAACTTGTGGAAGTTCACTGATTGCCCCGACATAGACTCATAGTCAGCAAGACACTGCTTAATAACACCTGCCTCCTCCGCATTAGCCCTGAAAAACAACAAGCTGGTATGGGGATAGAGGGTCCCCCTGCCTAATACCTCGTGTGGGCACAACCAATATAACTATTTTAACCAATTAAGAAACATTAATTTAAAAATATACATTGGACATTGATTTAATCGCGCATCGCGCGTATGAAAACTAGTAGGTTAAATATGAGTGAAACTCTAATGAACAATTGTAACCACTATTATCCTTCCTTTTATAGCTAGGTGGATATCCTTGTTTCTTTTTTTTTTTTGACTGACTCGGTTACAATGTAGTACCCGTTTTTACACTACCGCCTTCATTGAGACTCGAACATGTCCCTCCAACATGGGGTGCAACCAAATGCTACTACCGGATGCCACTAGACTACAAAGTCATTGGCATCCTTGTTTCTTAACTAGTCTCAAGTTTATAAAACGAATTAGCTCTTGTTCATAACAATGATTGAATTTTGTAAAATAGTAGTTAAAGCTCATCATCCTTGAATTTGAATGAATTGGCGTTTAGTGAATGAAGAAAGTAGAAAATCCATGTTTCCAAGACGTTGAAGAAAGAGTCAACTTTGGTTCAGATATGCGGAGACGTGTCAAAGCAAGAGGCTATAGACAAACTGGGAAGAGCCAAGATTATTTCACAAATACTTTAATTTCCACAGGCTCTGAAAATGACCTGTAAGTTGGAAACCATGGCTATGTAATGGCAGTACGAATTAGTTACGTTGCAGTAATTTCTTATTTCTGCCAACCTACACTTACTTGCTACAAGACAAAATCCAAAGCCCAATTAATCTAGTATTCCATGCATCCACCCACGAATTCACTCATCAATTCAAGCAGTAAAGAACTAAGCATCAAAATGCCTCTCTGTCTGTCTAATCTCATCTCTACATTCGTACAAATAAATACTCTCTGCCACCACCGTCGTGTTCTATTATACGTGCTACAATCTCACAACAACTCAAACTAGGGATCACACACCATCTTGGGAACGCAAACTATATTGTGGACCATAGACCACAATGCATTGTGGATCATAACTGATATTGTAGTTGGGTTGAACGGATACTGCAGTTGTGTTGAAAAGATACTGCAATTGCATGGAATAGAGGCCATTCATCCGTTCAACACGACTGCAGTATCCGTTCAACAAAACTGCAGTTTCAGATGGATGACACGGCCTCTGTTCCGCGCAACTGCAGTTCCCTTTCAACACAACTGCAGTATCAACCATGGCCCATGGTTCACAATGCATTGCGGACCATGGTCCACAGTATAACGACTGTCTTGGGAAGGAGACATGTGTGTATATATATAAAATAGGTAAAATAAATAGTACTAGTATATAGTTTGATAGAGACATGGGACTTCGGGATTCATTTTATTAGGAAAGTCTTGGTCAAATCGTCGAAGCGGGGTGTCCACAAATGTCCATCTTTAAGGGTGATAGGTGAGGTGTTGGTCCATTAAAAATAATGAGAATCTATTGGCCTAAGTAAAGAAGAAAGCTTGGAGATGGGTGAGGTGGACCGAGCTAAGGAAAGAAGGAAGTTTGGAGCAAAATAATATAAAATGTGCTATAATGGGTGAGGTGTTGGTCCGTTAAGAATAATGAGAATCTATTGGGCTAAGACAAGAAGAAAGCTTCGAAATGGGTGATGTGGACCGAAAGAATGAAGTTTGGAGCAAAACAATATAATGGGGGTTTCAACCCACAAACCCCTTACATAATAACATAATAACATAAGGATAACCACCCAAGCTATAAAGATCTTACATATTAAAGGGTATGAAACTCCATTTATGCATGAGTGTGCACTAGAAACAAAGTAGTGGGGAACACGTGTGTGGCCAAGAATGAAGGCTGCCAGATGTCGTTCATTTGTCAACCATCCGTGATCCCTACAGGAGTGGGGGTGGGTTTTTTTTTTTTTTTTAAATAACAATTATTTTATTTAAATTTATTAAAATAAAATTTAAACTAAAAAAAAAAGTTGTAATTAGGTTCCTGAACAACACAAATTCATGCAATTCAACATAAAATGACTTGTTCACTACAAATTCATGCAATTCAACCTAAAATGACTTGTTGACCTTGTAATATGCTGACGTGTAAGTTACCGCATTTAAAAAAATTAAAATTTCATTTTCATAAATTTAAATAAAATAATTATTTTACTTTACAACCAACAAACAAACAAATCCACCCCAAGCTATTTGTCTTGGCCGCATACGAATAGTCTTGCGTCTCTGGTTATGGCTGGAGACGAAGAGACTGGAGACAAGAGTTATGGCTGGAGACGAAGCGACTGGAGACAATAAATTGGAAAATCTGAGCCTATGCTCATTCTCACATGTGGCTTTTATTTACATGGAACCTTAACCTCAGCAAAAGATTGAAACTTTGAAACTGAAAACAATTACAGTAATAACTAAATAATTAACTACAAAGGGTTGGATTTTGGAAATAGAACCTTGGAAATGGTAGGGAACTTGGAACGGCAGAGACTGAGAGGGGATGTGTTTGTTTCTTCCTATATTTTTTTATTTAATAATTTATTTATTTAAATTTTTTAAAATAAAAATTTAGATAAATATTTTTTAGCCAAGCACCTTGTGCTCAATTGGCATGTAGTGGCCACCCTCAGATGGGAGGTCATGAATAGGTTGAGAAAAGTATAGATGAACAGATACTACAATGTAATAGGGTCAGTTGTATTAAAAAAAAAAGATAAATATTTTTTAACTATGCTGCATTAGCATATTATCAGGTCAACATGTCATTTTAAGGTGAATTGCATGAATTTGTATTGTTCAATGACCTAATTGCAATTTTTTTGAATTCGATGGTCCAATTGCAATTTACTGTGAAGTTGGATGGCTTATTTGACAATTATTCATTACAAAACGGCATTATAGTCTTTATGTCAATTTTCCCTTTACATCCCCAATGATTCAATTGCTTCATACCAAATAATATAATTCAACTTTTCTACTTTATTCTCACTTTATTTTTTTTTCACCGAATTACAATTCTTTTCTCCTCTAATTCACCCATCCCAACCAAACGCCATGTAAGAATGTATCTGAAAGATTGATAAAAATCATGTGGGATAGAAAATATATAATTTAAGTAATACCTTTATTTGAAAAACAAAAGTTAATAACGTAACTTAAAAGGTATCCTTGTTTGAAAAATGAAATTGAAGAACATAATTGAAAATAGTACATTTATTCGAAAAACGAAATTTAAGAACGTAACTGAAAATAGTATCGCCAAGCACCTGGTGCTCAGACTGGAAATAGTATCGCCAAGCACCTGGTGCTCAGATAGTATGTAGTGATTCTCCCATATGGGAGGTCATGAGATCGAACCTCAATGGAGGTGATATTGACTGTTGTGCTTCAACATGTTGAGAAAGTATCTCAGTGGAGGCGATATTTACTATTGTGCTTCAACAGGTTGAGAAAGTATCTCAGTGGAGGCGATATTGACTGTTGTGCATACTGCAATGTAATAGAGTCAGTTGTACTTTATGGACAAGTATTGGCCTTTCCCAAGCGGGGTATCCATTTTTATTATCAAGGGAAGAAAGTAGCAGGTTTATAATGAAATTTAAGAATGTAAGATTGATAAAAATCTCGTGGGAGGGACACTATATAATTTAAGAAATATCTTTATTTGAAAAAAAAATTAAGATCGTAACTTTAAAAAATCATTATTTGAAAAACTAATTTAAAGACTATTTGAAAAATGAAATTTAAAAAAGTAACTGAAAGAATGAAAGAAATATCGTTGGTGGGACAATATATAATTTAAGAAATATTTTTATTTGAAAAACAAAATTTAAGAGCATAACTTAGAAAAGTATCCGTATTTAAAAACGAATTGAATTTTAAAGACGTAACTAAAAGTAGTATCTTTATTTGAAAAAAAAAATGAAATATAAGAAAATAACGGTAAGAATTAGAAAAATCTCGTGGGTGGGACAACATATAATTTAAGAAATATCTTTATTTAAAAAGATAAATTTTAAAAACGTAACCAAATAAAGTATCCTTATTTGAAAAACGTAAGAACGTAACTGAAAGAATGAGAAAAATCTCGTGGTTGGTAGAATATATAATTTGAGATATATCTTTATTTAAAAACAAATATTAAGAACATAACTTAAAAACGTATCCGTATTTTAAGGGCAGAATTTAGGATAACGGAAAATAGTATCTTTATTTGGAAAAGAAAATTTAAGAACGCAACGGAAAGAATGAGAAAAATCTCATGAAACGTCGAAACGGACAATATATAATTTAAGAAATATATTTATTTGAAAAACAAAATTTAAAAATGTTATTGACCAAAAATATGTATCTTTATTTGAAAAACGAAATTGGAAAATAAAATAAAATTGTTTAACATATTTCAAAGCTTACGCTCCCGTCTTTATAAATTGTAAGTTTAAAAAGTATATTTATTCGAAAAACATAATTTAAAATGAAAGAAGTATCTTTATTTGAAAGAACAGATAAGGAAAATAAATATATCTCTATTTAAAAAAACATAATTTTTTCTCAAAAAAAAAAAAAAACATAATTTAAGAGTAAAAATGTAACCAAAAAAGTATCTTTATTTGAAAAACATGCATAATTTAAGGACATAACTGAAAGAGAAAAATGTGATGAGTGGTAGGAACATACAATATATATATATATAATAGGCCAGCCTCTTTCCTTAACCCCTCAACTTTTCTCTTTTCTATTATCGTATCATATTCCTCTTTCTCTTCGATTATCACTGCTTTGAAAGTAACCATGAGCCCAACAGAGCTGGATCATCTGGTCCCCATGGATTTCAAAAACGTCGTCCAAGTTCCCGATACCCACACCTGGCTCATCAACAACTCTTCTTCAAGCGACGAATCTGTTCCCTTGATCGATCTTGAGGACCCGCAAGCCGTGGAGAAGATAAAAATGGCTTGTGAAAATTGGGGTGTTTTTCAGGTGACCAACCACGGCATTCCAATGGAGCTTTTTGCCCAAATTGAGCATCAGGCTCGCCGCTTCTTTGATTTGACGAGGGAGGAGAAGCTCCTCACTCTGCGCTCGCCGGACAGCCCCAACGGCTACGGCATCATCCCCATTTCACGCACTTTTAACACTCTCATGTGGATGGAAGGTTTCACCCTGTCGGGATCGCCGTTGGAGCTTGCACGCCGGGTTTGGCCCAAAGATTACTCCCCTTTCTGGTATGTATTTTCAAATACTCATAAGTTTTACTGATAGGCGCCGGCGGTAAGTAATATGTGAATTATAATTGATTGTTTATATGTTCTGTTTCAATTTAAAATCTATATCCATCGTTGAATTACATGTTTTACATACTACTCAACAAGATGAATATAATATAAAAGGTAATCATTATATATATATATATATATATATATATATATATTTATTGAATTTGTTTGTTTCAGCACTGTGATTGAGGATTACCAAGAACAAATGATGGGCCTGGCTGTAAAGATAACTTCTTTAATATTTAAATCATTGGGCCTATCTCGTGAGGATGTGGAGTGGTTTGACCCCAAAAGCACCGAAGCATTTTTTCATTTGAACTCGTACCCGAGATGCCCAGACCCAACCCGCGCATTGGGCATGGTCCCACACACAGACTCATCGCTTATAACTTTGCTATACCAAAGCAGCACCAATAGAGGCCTCCAAGTGTATGGGCCCAATCTCAAATGGGTCGACGTGGAGCCCATTTCCAATGCAATCGTCGTCAACGTCAGCGACCTGTTGCAGATATACTCTAATGACCAGTTCAAAAGCGTGGTACATCGGGCCATTGTGAGCGAGGCCCAGCACCGCATCTCTGTTGTCTATTTCTTTGGCCCGAAAATAGATGTCAACATTTCATCGTCACCTAAACTAATCAAGGACGGTGATTTTCCCATATATCGCCCTGTATCATGGAAGGAGTACCGTGAAATTAAGGGTGTGCACTTTGACAAGGCCTTGGAGGCGGTTCGTTTCAATTCAATCGTCGTTGAAAATGCCAATGCCCTAACCAGTGGTAACGAGGCACCACTTGATGGTGGCAAAGTGGAAGCTTTAGAAGCGTAGAAATCGGAGTATGTATTGAGAAATAAAATGCATAATTAGTGTCATTATGATGAATTAGAACGGATTTGTTATGATCAACATATTAATATTAATGGTTTTTATCGGGGTTTGATGTTGTGCACAATGTATTAAGTATTTATTTTATATTATTAAAAAAATTTCAAAAGTAAACCCTGGGAGACAAAAAGATCATCTTGTGTGAGCAAGTTTCAATTTTACATTTGAGACACTTGTATCAATTACCGGATATAGATCAGATGCATATAACAACAATAATAATTATAATTATTATTCTTATACTCGGAATAATAATATATCTTTGTTGTCAAATTACTGTCTTTCAATATCCTTATTTGAAAAAGTGAAAAGGGACAAATAGGTCCTGAAACTTTACCTAAAAAGTTAATTAGGTACCTATAAACATGTTAAAGGTTCAATTAAACCATTTAACATTTTATTTTCGTGCAATGAAGCCTAAAACAAGTTAGTGACCTGTAATGATTAAAAACGGTAAAAAGCATTTTTCTTTCTTAAAGAGTAAGTTTAAAAAGTATCTTTATTTGAAAAACAAAATTTAAGAACGTAACTAAAATAAATATTTTATTTGAAAAATAAAATTTAGGAACATAACGAAAAGAAATATCTTTATTTGAAAAAACAAAATTTAAGAACGCAACTAAAACAAATATCTTTATTTGGAAAACAAAATTTGAGAACGTAATGGAAATAAATATGTTTATTTGAAAAATAAAATAATTTAAGAACGTAATGGAAATGAATATATCTTGATTTGGAAAATAAAATTTAAGAACGTAACGGAAAGAAATATCTTTATTTAGAAAATAAAATTTAAGAACGTAACAGAAAGAAATATCTTTATTTAGAGAATAAAATTTAAGAACGTAAGGGAATAAATTATCTTTATTTAAAAAATAAAATTTAAGAACGTAATAGAAAAGAAATATTTTTATTTGAAAAAATAAAATTTAACAACGTATAGGACAAGAGAAATACGAGTAATAATACGCTAAACAGGTGAACGGACAATTTTAACCGTTCAATTGACCTCAACTTAACCAATATTTGACGAAAGGACTAACATTGAAAAGAATTTGAAAGTCAAGGGACCTAAATTGTCCAAATTAAAAGTCGATGACTAATTTTGGAAAATCAACATAGTCGGAGGACCATTGCTGGAATTAACTCTATATAATTTAAGAAATATCTTTATTTAAAATAAAATGCCAACTCACCGTCCACGTAAGCAAGTAACCTAAAAAATGCATGGTAACCTGCTATCAGGTGAAATTGCATACATTTGGATTGTTCAGTGGCCTAATTGCACTTTTTTTTTTGTTCAATAGCCTAATTACACTTTCAGGTTACGTTTAGTGGCTCAATTTTGGCCTTATTCCATTTTTTAATCCAATGGCCCAATTGTTTACTGTGTAATTGCATGACTTATTTGACCATTATTCCTTATTATTATTGTAAAATGACATTTTAGTCTTTATATGCCTCTTCTTTCTTTCACATTCTCAAGAATTCAATTTTTCAAAAAACAAAAATTTATACTTCGAGTTTTTTTTTTTTAAAAACTTTATTCCACTTTATTTATTTTCCACAAAATTACAATTCTTTTCCTCTTTAATTCACTCATCCCAACCAAACGCCCTGTAAGAATGTAACTGAAAGATTGATAAAAATCCCGTGGGATATACAATATATAATTTAAGCAATATCTTTATTTGAAAAGTAAAAGTTAAGACCGTAACTTAAAAAAGGAGTAAATTTCACTTTTAGTCCTCAATTATTATGGCATTGCTACATTTAGTCATATTTTTTAATTTTGTCATATTATATCTTTGATGTTGACAACTTTCACTTTTAGTCTCTGACTATTGTGTCATTACCACATTTAGTCGTTCTATTATTTTAATTTTGTCATATTACATCCATGACTTTGAGTAACTTCCACTTTTAGTCCTCGACTATTATGGCATTGTTTAGTCATATTCTTTTAATTTTTCCATATTACATCCATGATTTTTCATTTGATTGACATATTAATATTCCGTTAAAAATACCATTATTTTACTGTTAAAAATATGAGTTGCAATATTGAAACACAGTGATATTCATAAATCGACATATAACAAAATGAAAAAAATCCTTATACATATCGCAACTCATATTTCTATGAGTTACGATATTACATCCTTTGATATTTACGATATTTCTAATGTGTTTGAAATATGAGTTACGATATGTGCAAGGATTTTTTTCTTTATTATTTGTCAATTCTAACGGTAATAATGGAATTTTTTGTGAAAGGCATGGATGTAATATAGAACAATTAAAAGATCAGAATAGGACTAAATATGGCAATATCATAATAGGCAATGACTAAAAGTGGAAGTTGTTGAAAGTCATGGGTGTAATATGACAAAATTAAAAGAACAGGACAAAATGTGGCAATGCCACAATAGTTGATGACTAAAAGTGAAAGTTGTTCAAAGTCATGGAAGTAATATGACAAAATTAAAAGAATATGACTAAATGTGGAAAAGGCACAATAGTCGAGGACAAAAAGTGGAATTTGCTCCTTAAAAAAGTATCATTGTTTGAAAAATGAAATTGAAGAATGTAACCGAAAATAGTTTCTTGCCATAAGACCTTGGTGGGGAATTAATTCATGACACTCAACGATTGGGACCAGTAATTAATTCATGACATACACTCAACGGGAAATTAATTCATGACACTCAACGATTGGGAACAGTAATTAATTCATGACATACACTCAACGGGGAATTAATTCATGACACTCAAGCACTCAACGATTGGGAACAGTAATTAATTCATGACATACACTCAACGATTAGGAATGGTAAGAAGCATGCATTTTCCTTTCTTAAAGAGTAAGTTTAAAAAGTATCTTTATTTGAAAAATAAAATATAAGAACGTAACTAAAATAAGCATTTTAAGAACGCAACGAAAAGAAATATCTTTATTTGAAAAAACAAAATTTAAGAACGTAACGGAAAGAAATATCTTTATTTGAAAAATAAAATTTAAGAATGTAACGAAAAGAAATATCTTTATTTGAAAAATAAAATTTAAGAATGTAACGAAAAGAAATATCTTTATTTGAAAGTAAAATTTAAGAACGTAATTGAAAGAAATATCTTTATTTGAAAAATAAAATTTAAGAACGTAAATAAAACAAATATCTTTATTTGTAAAACAAAATTTAAGAACGTAACGGAAATAAATATGTTTATTTAAAAAATAAAATAATTTAAGAAAGTAATGGAAAGGAATATCTCGATTTGGAAAATAAAATTTAAGAACATAACGGAAAGAAATATCTTTATTTAGATAATAAAATTTAAGAACGTAATGGAAAGAAATATCTTTATTTAGAAAATAAGATTTAAGAACGCAACGGAAAGAAATATCTTTATTTAGAAATAAAATTTATTAGGAACATAACAAAAAGAAATATATTTATTTGAAAAACAAAATTTAAGAACGTAACTAAAACAAATATCTTTATTTGGAAAACAAAATTTGAGAACGTAACGGAAATACATATGTTTATTTGAAAAATAAAATAATTTAAGAACGTAATGGAAAGGAATATCTTGATTTGGAAAATAAAATTTAAGAACGTAACGGAAAGAAATATCTTTATTTAGAAAATAAAATTTAAGAACGTAACAAAAAGAAATATCTTTATCTACACTTTTAATAAGAGCCGATAATGTTAGACCCCTAACTAGAATTAAAAAAATGTTGGTGCAATAGTATGCTATAACATATTGTACTTTGTGTTCTTCTTATTGTGCAACCTCTAATTAAATTTCTAATATATCCTAATCTTTTATAATTTTACCAAATTCTTTCCGTCAAATATAACGGAAGTTTAACATCAAATTCTGTAGGCAATTTGTTTCTTTAATGTGGTTTTCAAACAAATTGGCAATTTGTTCCTTAATAATCACAACATCTCATGTGTACTTAAAATTAGATTATTGAAGTTTTAATAAGATTCTATAATACAATTTTGTATAGATTCATAACTAAACAATTATTCAACCCAAAGCAACCGTATATAAACCTCTCTCCTTCTTACTCGTATTCACCCAAAACTAAACCTAACATATTCTACAACACACCTCTACGTGACATTCTATAGTTATGATTGCCAAAATCTTATCATGATGATTACAATTTTTTTTTAAAATCAATAATGATGGTATACTCATTAATTAGTATATCTTCAATATCATTATATATGTAAATATATCTATTGTATAATATATTCATCTATACTTGTATCATTGTATGTAATGTTGTGGTTCTCATTATATTCCTCTATAATCTACACATTTTAGTTACTCCTTATGGTTTATTAAAATATATAAGCATCGAGACTATTTCTTTGATTTTTATTAATTTATTAGCATTTTTTTCTCATTATTATATAACTACTTTAACTAATTAAGGAACACTAATTTAAAACTACACATTGAACATTGTTTAATCGCGCAACGGACGTGTGATAACTAGTTTAGAAAATAAAATGTAAGAACGTAACGGAAAGAAATATCTTTATTTAGAAAATAAAATTTAAGAACGTAAGGGAATGAATTATCCTTATTTGAAAAATAAAATTTAAGAACGTAACTAAAACAAATATCTTTATTTGTAAAACAAAATTTAAGAACGTAACAGAAATAAATATGTTTATTTGAAAAATAAAATAATTTAAGAACGTAATGGAAAGGAATATCTTGATTTGGAAAATAAAATTTAAGAACGTAACGGAAAGAAAAATATCTTTATTTAGAAAATAAAATTTAAGAACGTAACAGAAAAAAATATCTTTATTTAGAAAATAAAATTTAAGAACGCAACGGAAAGAAATATCTTTATTTAGAAAATAAAATTTAGGAACATAACGAAAAGAAATATCTTTATTTCAAAAATAAAATTTAGGAACGTAACTAAAACAAATATCTTTATTTGTAAAATAAAATTTAAGAACGTAACGGAAATAATTATGTTTATTTGAAAAATAAAATAATTTAAGAACGTAATGGAAAGGAATATCTTGATTTGGAAAATAAAATTTAAGAACGTAACGGAAAGAAAAATATCTTTATTTAGAAAATAAAATTTAAGAACGTAACAAAAAAAAATATCTTTATTTAGAAAATAAAATTTAAGAATTCAACGGAAAGAAATATCTTTATTTAGAAAATAAAATTTAGGAACATAACGAAAAGAAATATCTTTATTTCAAAAATAAAATTTAGGAACGTAACTAAAACAAATATCTTTATTTGTAAAAGAAAATTTAAGAACGTAACGGAAATAAATATGTTTATTTGAAAAATAAAATAATTTAAGAACGTAATGGAAAGGAATATCTTGATTTGGAAAATAAAATTTAAGAACGTAACGGAAAGAAATATCTTTATTTAGAAAATAAAATTGAAGAAATTAACAGAAAGAAATATCTTTATTTAAAAAATAGGGAATGAATTATCTTTATTTGAAAAATAAAATTTAAGAACGCATGTAGTGTGTGGAAAAATATATATAAATTGATGAGATGTTTGTTCATTTGAGAAAAAAAGCTGCAACAATATAATAGCCCTCTGTTTTCTATTATCATATCGCCTTTCTTTCTCTTCGATCACTGCTTTGAACGTAACCATGAGCCCAACAGAGCTGGATCATCTGGTCCCCATGGATTACAAAAACGTGGTCCAACTTCCCGATACCCACACCTGGCTCATCAACACCTCTTCTTCAAACGACGAATCTGTTCCCGTGATCAATCTTGAGGACCCGCAAGCCCTCCAGAAGATAAAAATGGCTTGTGAAAATTGGGGTATTTTTCAGGTGACAAACCACGGGGTTCCAATAGAGCTTCTTGCCCAAATGGAGCATCAGGTTCGCCGCTTTTTTAATTTGACGAGGGAGGAGAAGCTCCTCACTCTGCGCAAGCCGGACAGCCCTAACGGCTACGGCATGATCAAGGTTTCACACAGTTATAACACTCTCATGTGGATGGAAGGTTTAACCCTGTCCGGATCACCGTTGGAGTTTGCACGCCGGGTTTGGCCGAAAGATTACACCCCTTTCTGGTATTTTTTTTTTTTAAACTATTTACAGTTTTACATATCTCAATTATGCCTTCTACATTATTGCTGCTTTAATTTGTTTGTTTCAGCACTGTGACTGAGGATTACCAAGAACAAATGAGGGGCCTGGCTGAAAAGATAACTTCTTTAATATTTAAATCATTGGGCATATCTGGTGAAGATGTGGAATGGTTTGAGCCCAAAAGCATGGAAACATCCCTACAGTTGAACTCATACCCGAAATGCCCAGACCCAGCCCGTGCATTGGGCATGATCCCACACACAGACTCAACTCTTATAACTTTACTATACCAAAGCAACACCAATAGAGCCCTCCAAGCGTATGGGCCCAATCTCAAATGGGTCGACGTGGAGCCCATTTCCAATGCAATCGTCGTCCACGTCGGTGACATGATGCACATATACTCTAATGGACAGTGCAAAAACGTATTACATCGGGCCATTGTGAACGAGGCCCATCACCGCATCTCTGTTATCTATTTCTTTGGCCCGAATAGTGATGTCAGCATTTCATCGCCACTTAAATTCATCAAGAACGGTGATTTCCCCATGTATCGCCCCATAACATGGAAAGAGTACCGTAAGCTTAAGCTTAAGTACTTAAACAAGTCCTTGGAGCAGGTTCGTTTCAATTCAGTCGTCGTTGAAAATGCCAATGCCCTAACCAGTGGTGATGAGGCACCACTTGATGGAGTTGATGGTGGCAAAGTGGAAGCTTTAGAAGCCTAGAAATTAAGAGTATGAATTAAGAAATAAAATGCACAATTACTGTCATTATGATGAATTAGAGCGGATTTGTTATGATCAGCATATTAATATTAATGGTTTTTATTTTGATGTTATGCTCAGTGTATTAAATATTTATTTTATATTATTTAAAAAATTTTTAAAAGTAGACCTTGTGAGAAAAAGATCATCTGGGGCAGGCAAGCCATCTTGTGTGAGCAAGTTTCAATTTGACATTTGGGACACTTTATCAATTACAGGATATAGATCGGATTCATATAACAACAATAATAATTATAATAATATATCTTTATTGTCAAATTATTGTATTTCAATATGCTTGTAATTAACTTAATTGCATGTATTTGACTCTTTGTGCTTCAGTATGTTGAGAAAGTAGCCATAAACAGATACTACATTGTAACAGAATCAGTAGTACTCAAAAAAAAAAAACTTAACTGCATGTATGTCATTTTATAAGAAAAAAAAAGAGTTAATGTAATCTGTAAACTATAGCCCTCCGAGTATAGTGTGACACCTAGTCACTTTTAATCATTTTCAAGCGTAAAGGACTACTTTGTTCCTAATTTACACGGTTGAAAAGGCTAAAACTAACTTAAAGATCACAACTAGTTAACTTTTGAAATAAGACTAGGATTAAACATGATGGTGTTACCAGGGACCTTGTGGTCTAGTAGCACTAAGTTGCTCTCTTATATGAGAGGTTGTGTGTTTGAGCCTCAGTGGAGGTGATGTGAATAGATACTGCATTGATGATTAGAGTGACATCGTTTTATATTACTTGTCATGTACATGCTTGTGAATTTTGCAATCATTATACCCTAAACCATGGTCCAACTTATAAAATGGACGACTAACATAAGGTTAATTGCCAAGGACCTTGTAGTCCAGTGGTATCAAACCCTTCCCGTTATACGGGAAGTGGTGGGTTCAAGCCTCAGTGGAGGCAATGTTGACTCTTGTGCTTCAATTGGTTGAGAAAGTAGTTATGAACAGATACTGCATTGCAATAGAGTTCGTAGTATTCAAAAAAAATATTGAAAGTTAATTAATATTTTTTGTGTATTGAATGTTTTTTATACTATAAAAAATTAAACTTTTCGTATATTAAAATTGAACATTCAGTATGCTAAAAATGAAGATTTAATTTATTCGTGCTAAAAATGAAGATTTATTTGAAAACTAAAATATTTTCCTAAGATGAGCGGAAAAAGAATGAGAAATATCTATTCGGAGGTGATGTGTAGCAAAAATGAGTGATGGTGAGTGTACGAGTGTGAAATGTTGTTCCGCTGAGAATTGGGAGTTATGGCACGCAATATGCAATCACAAAACTAGGCAATAGCACAAGGAAATCAACAAGAAGCTAAGCAAACAATAACAAGGTAGAACAAACACATAAACAATAGATAAGTGCAAAATAAAGAAATAGGACTCAAGTTAAGGACATTACCATCTAGATGCTTTAACCCTTAAGTTTGGGGAAAGAACATTAACCCTAGGTTCTTGAGGCAAGCACTAAAGAATCCAAGTTTCCATAAGGATTAGAACAAGGATTGCCCCATTTCTATGGTGTATCAACCCAAATTCTTGAAGAACAAAAGATATTATTTAAGCCTCAAATCTACCCCTATTTCCATAGAAGAGAAAATGGGTTTAGATTGGCTTGGCTCAAGTCTCCCATCCAATTCCCATTGAGATGAAATACTTTCCAAAGACAAACACAATCATTGTACACTAATCATTGAAAGATAGAAATAAACCCAATTCAAACTCAAGAACCCTAGGTGGGTTTCTTCCCCTTTTTCACAATAATCAAAACTTAAGCATCAAAACAGATAATACAACCCTAACTCTAGCCCATAAACTAACTACTCATGATTAAATAGCATAAAGAACACAAAAGCACAAGTAATAAACATAAATCTTGATAAAGAAAAGAGATAAGAGAAAGAAAGCTTCTCTATTGAAATGGGTGGAAGAATCTTGAAATCCAAGCTTCAAATCCAAGATTACAAGCTCCAAAAGTGTTAAAATACATAGATCTAAGCCTAATCTAACCTAAAAATATGAAAGAGAGTGAACGAGAGTGTCTAGGGTTCAACCATGGGTCAAAACCAAGTTCAAAATGCTCAAAATGAACTTAAATAATTGCAGAGCAGGTGAGAAATGGCCACCCACACGCCCGTGTGGGTACCCATTTCATTTTGGCAGATTTACAGTGCATTTCTCACTGTGTAAGCATAATTATGTGCAACTATTTTGACTTCTCAGCTATTTTTCACCCTCAAAATCACTTCATTAGCATTTGTGGTTTTCAACAAAGTTGTACACCTTCAAGTTTTCTTTCCAATGGATCAAGAATCATCTTACTTGGACATTCCTAGACTGAGATATGATCAAAATACCAAAAGTGCCAGATTTGGACGAAATCTGTAAGTTTGGATGATTTTGACCCCTTTGGCTTCCTTTTTAAGATGTAATGTCTTCATAATAGTTGTATCCCTTTGAGTCTTCTTTTCAATGGCACAAAAATCACTCAATTTGGATATTTTTAGGCCTAGATATCGTCCAAATACCGAACAGTGACCAATCTATGCGAGACTTTCATATTTTTGGCACTTGTTCCAATTTTTCCTTTGTTTAATTTGTCCATATGATCAAAACCATTGAAAATGTTCCTTTTGACTCTAGTTCCCTCCAAAATGCATGAAAATAATCATCTTTACTTCCAAATCTAAACTTCTTGCAAAATAACACAATTTAGTCCTAATCTCATTAAATTTGTAATGATCAATTAACAAAATGACTTAGTGAAAGGGTGAAAAATATAGAAAAACAATCACTTATCAGGAGGGACAACATATAAATCGAGAAATATCTTTATTTGAAAAACAAAATTAAGAACATAACTGAAAGAAATATTTCACTTGGAAAAAGAAATTTAAGAATGTAACTAAACGGATGATAAAGATCTCGTGAGATGGAAAATATATAATTTGAGAAATATCTTTATTTTAAAAATAAAATTTAAGAACGGAATTTAAAAAAATCTATATTTAAAAAAAGTGAAATTTAATTATTTAAGAATGTAACTAAAAAATATCTTTATTTAAAAATGAAATTTAAAAACTCAACTGAAAAATATCTTCTTCTTCTTTTTTTTTTTTTTTTTTTTGTAATTGTAATTTTATGAACGTAACTAAAAGAATGAGAAAAATTTTGTGGGATAGACAAATATATAATTTGAGATATATCTTTATTCGAAAAATTAAAATTGGGAAAATGACACTTTTTCCTCCTATATTATGTGCTTATAGCACTTTTTCCCATGTGTTATTAAAGTGGCAGTTTTTTCCCCTCAATTATTTTAAAAGTGGTAGTTTTCTCCCATGTAATGTTAAATTGACATTTTTGCCCTTAAAATAACTATTTTATTTATTTTTATTCTTCAACCAAGTATATTACTAATATGTATGGAAGATCACGGTTCGATAAGAACCTAATCAAACACTGTAGCAATTAAACTTAAATAGTATAGACGGCTACGGTTACGATTCAGAACCGAAAAAATAAAATAAAATAATTATTGAATTTAGACTAATTTTAAATAAGAAATA
This sequence comes from Ipomoea trifida, assembly GCA_003576665.1. Taxonomy (NCBI): domain Eukaryota; kingdom Viridiplantae; phylum Streptophyta; class Magnoliopsida; order Solanales; family Convolvulaceae; genus Ipomoea; species Ipomoea trifida. Next base: position 15,562,764 of record CP025646.1, read on the forward strand.
AAATTATAAAATTAAATAAATAAGTATGTTTTGGTTGGCGGTTCAAAATCGAAATTGGAACCGAACCGTACCGATTTATCAAAATAAGTGTTTGATCATTTTCACTATATATGACTGTGGTTAAGTTTCAGTTCACGGTTTAACAATTATTTAATTTTATTTTTTCGGTTCTAAATCGTAATCAGAACCGTCCATACTATTTCGGTATGATTGCTACAGTGTTTGGTTAGGTTCGAACCGAATCGTGATCATCCATACATATAAGTAATAATTTGTTGGAGAAGAAAAATAAATGAAATAATTATTTTTAAGGGTAACAATGTCAATTTAACATTTCAGGGGGAGAAACTGCCACTTTAATAATACATGGGGAAAATGTACTATATGCACATAACATAGGGAGAAAAACTGTCACTTTAATAATACATGAGAAATATCTTTATTTGAAAAATAAAATCTAAGAACAAAAGAAGTATCTATATTTGAAAAAAAATGAAATTTAAGAAAGTAAATGAAAAATGAGAAAAAGTATCCTTATTTGAAAAATGAAATTTAAGAACATAATTGAAAGTAATATCTTTATTCAAAAAAAAAAATTAAGAACGTAATGTAACTAAAAGAATGAGAAATATCTCGTGGGAGGGATAATACATAATTTAAGAAATATTTTTATTTCAAATAAAATGCCAACTCACCGTCCACGTAAGCAAGTATCCTAAAAAATACATGGTAAGTGGTAACCTGCTATCAGGTGAAATTGCATACATTTGGATTGCTCACTGGCATAATTGCACTTTTTTTTGGGTTCAATAGCCTAATTACACTTTCAGGTTACGTTTAGTGGCTCAATTTTGGCCTTATTCCTTTTTTTTTTTTTTTTAATCCAATGGCCAAATTGTTGTTTACTGTGTAATTGAATGACTTATTTGACCATTATTCCTTATTATTATTGTAAAAGGACATTTTAGTCTTTATGCCTCTTCTTTCTTTCACATTCTCAAGAATTCAATTCCCCCCTAACAAAAAAAATATAATTCGAGTTTTTTTTTTTTTTTTACTTTATTCCACTTTATTTATTTTTCACAAAATTACAATTCTTTTCCTCTAATTATATTCACTCATCCCAACCAAATATGAGTTATGATATGTGCAAGGATTTTTTTTTCTTTGTTATTTGTCAATTCTAACGGTAAATAATGGAATTTTTTGTGAAAGGCATGGATGTAATATGGAACAATTAAAAGAATAGTTCTAAATATAGCAATATCATAATAGTCAATGACTAAAAGTGGAAGTTGCCGAAAGTCATGGATGTAATATGACAAAATTAAAAGAATGGGACTAAATGTGGCAATGCCACAATAGTCGAGGACTAAAAGTGAAAGTTGTTCAAAGTCAGAGATGTAATATGACAAAATTAAAAGAATATGACTAAATGTACGTGGAAAATGCACAATAGTCGGGGACTAAAAGTGGAATTTACTCCTTAAAAAAGTATCATTGTTAGAAAAATGAAATTGAAGAACGTAACTGAAAATAGTTTTTGCCAAGCAGACTTTGTGGTCTAGTGGCACACGGTTGCACTCTCATATGGAAGGGAGTGGGTTCGAGCTTCCACGGAGGTGGCTGTTGACTCTTTGTGCTTCAATAGATTGAAAAAGTAGCTATAAACAATATTCACCCC
>CP025646.1:15564472-15575557 GCA_003576665.1 Ipomoea trifida
TACTGTGTAATTGAATGACTTATTTGACCATTATTCCTTATTATTATTGTAAAAGGACATTTTAGTCTTTATGCCTCTTCTTTCTTTCACATTCTCAAGAATTCAATTCCCCCTAACAAAAAAAATATAATTCGAGTTTTTTTTTTTTTTTTACTTTATTCCACTTTATTTATTTTCCACAAAATTACAATTCTTTTCCTCTAATTCACTCATCCCAACCAAATATGAGTTATGATATGTGCAAGGATTTTTTTTTCTTTGTTATTTGTCAATTCTAACGGTAAATAATGGAATTTTTTGTGAAAGGCATGGATGTAATATGGAACAATTAAAAGAATAGTTCTAAATATAGCAATATCATAATAGTCAATGACTAAAAGTGGAAGTTGCCGAAAGTCATGGATGTAATATGACAAAATTAAAAGAATGGGACTAAATGTGGCAATGCCACAATAGTCGAGGACTAAAAGTGAAAGTTGTTCAAAGTCAGAGATGTAATATGACAAAATTAAAAGAATATGACTAAATGTACGTGGAAAAGGCACAATAGTCGGGGACTAAAAGTGGAATTTACTCCTTAAAAAAGTATCATTGTTTGAAAAATGAAATTGAAGAACGTAACTGAAAATAGTTTTTGCCAAGCAGACCTTGTGGTCTAGTGGCACACGGTTGCACTCTCATATGAAAGGGAGTGGGTTCGAGCTTCCACGGAGGCGGCTGTTGACTCTTTGTGCTTCAATAGATTGAAAAAGTAGCTATGAACAATGTTCATCCCTAGAAATTTTATTGTTTAATTGGTTGCGTTACTTTTCCATTAAAAGTTGGTGGGGAATTCAATATTCACCCCTAGAAATTTTATTGTTTAATTGGTTGCGTTACTTTTCCATTAAAAGTTGGTGGGGAATTCAATATTCACCCCTAGAAATTTTTTTCTCTCGTAGTTTCCTTCATAATGGTATTGTTTAATTGGTTGCGTTACTTTTCCATCAAAAGTTGGTGGGGAATTAATTCATGACACTCAACGATTAGGAACGGTAAGAAGCATGCATTTTCCTTTCTTAAAGAGTAAGTTTAAAAAGTATCTTTGTTTGAAAAATAAAATTTAAGAACGTAATTCAATAATTAAGAACGGTAAAAAGCATTTTCCTTTCTTAAAGAGTAAGTTTAAAAAATATCTTTATTTGAAAAATAAAATTTAAGAACGTAACTAAAATAAATATCTTTCTTTGTAAAACAAAATTTAAGAACGGTAACGGAAAGGAATATATTTATTTGAAAAATAAAATTTAGGAACATAACGAAAAGAAATATCTTTATTTGAAAAACAAAATTTAAGAACGTAAGGGAAAGAAATATCTTTATTTGAAAAATAAAATTTAAGAACGCAACAAAAAGAAATATCTTTATTTGAAAATAAAATTTAAGAATGTAACGAAAAGAAATATCTTTATTTGAAAAATAAAATTTAATAATGTAACTAAAACAAATATCTGTTGGGATACTGTTGGGAAATATTACTACGAAAATAATATTTCTGGGATAAATACAATGATAAGAACGAAAAGGATAATACGGAAAGGGTTAGCACGAGTCGAGCGAAACACTTTCCTTAAAACCTTATTTGCTACCTCTCAAAAGTGCTAGGAGCGTTGTAGCATAGGTTTCCCAAGATAAAACGTGTTACGATTCACAGTTTGAGCATCCAAACTAGTGAACCCAGCGAACTAGAGCAACGGTATGAACACAATTTAGAGAAAGGAGTAGAAGCAGAGTTTCGAGAGAGAAAATAATTGTGTTTGTTGTGTGTGTTGTCTTCTGTGTTGTATTTCTGTAAATCTGTTGCTTCCACCAACGAAATATATATGAGTTGAAGATTAAATAGCAATTAACCATGTAACAGCTGACCATTACTTGAGATTTAATTCAAAATTTAAAAATTGGAATTAATACGAAATTAATTCTGTAACAGATGAATTAAGTCTCTGAACGGTCACAACCAAGAACACAAGGAGTACCAGAGGGGCGATGACTACGATACAGATCGTTACCACGAGTACTTAAGACCAAGTCCTCTTGGTCTCTTAAGTCCTCTACTCAAGTAAGTCCTAAGCCGGCGCACACGAGTCCAATCCTTTTCAGGTCATTTGGGATTTGATTTGCACCCCCCTGCGCACGAGAGAAAGCCTCTATGCTATACAATTCACTAAGCCATAGAAAGACTCTTGTATAAATAGTGGTACTGCAAACCCACTTCCGAAACCAATGTGGGACAAAAGTTTATTTCAAAGCTTTCCCACCATTTTTCCAACTCAAATGGATCAACTTTGAAAACCAATTTCTCATTCACCCATTATCCGTTTTGTGCGTACCATATATCAATCTCTTCGTCTAACTACGAAGAACCCAAATCCACTTTGACCCGACCCAAATTGGAAGTGGACCCCACATATATTTGTACCACAAAATAGCCACTAAAAATGCCATGTTATGCTATTTTTCCAACAATATCTTTATTTGTAAAACAAAATTTAAGAACGTAACGGAAAGAAATATCTTTATTTAAAATATAAAATTTAAGAGCGCAACAAAAAGAAATATCTTTATTTGAAAAATAAAATGTAAGAACGTAACGGAAAGAAATATCTTTATTTGAAAAATAAAATTTAAGAATGTAACGGAAAGAAATATCTTTATTTGAAAATAAAATTTAAGAACGTACGGAAAGAAATATCTTTATTTAAAAAAATAAAATTTAAGAACGCAACGGAGAGAAATATCTTTATTTGAAAATTAAAATTTATGAACGTAACTAAAACAAATATCTTTATTTGTAAAAAAAAAAAAAATTAAAACACAAATATCTTTATTTGTAAAACAAAATTTAAGAACGTAACGGAAAGAAATATCTTTATTGGTGCTGCTATTTGTACCACCCTTTAGTGAAAAGTTGATGTAAATAATCTTGAAATTGTAAAATGATAGAAAATTTCAAAAATTACATAGGTGGTGTAATATTTACACCAATCTGGTCAAATGTAATTTACAAGATTCCATTAATAATTTTTTAATTGGAAATTTAAAAATTAAAACATTAAAATAAAATCCCCTTGCCTTCCCCGGAGAGAAGGCAACCCCTAATGAATGTGGTGCAAATAATAAGTTGTTCTATTTACACCATCCATAAACTAACACACCTATTAAAGGGTAGTGCAAATAGCAATTAGGGTGGTGCAAATAGAATTTCTCATCTTTATTTGTAAAACAAATTTTAAGAACGTAACGGAAAGAAATATCTTTATATGGAAAACATAATTTGAGAACGTAATAGAAAGAAATATCTTTATTTAGAAAACAAAATTTAAGAACGAAAAGAAATATTTTTATTTAGAAAATAAAATTTTTGCAAAAATTGGATTTTTAAAAATACATACATACATATACGTTTTTTTTTTTGAATACAACTGAGCCTATTACATTGTAATATCTGTTCATCTATACTTTTCTCAACCTGTTGAAGCACAAAGAGTCAATTTCGAGATCTCCTCCACTGAGACTCCAACTCATGACCTCCCATCTGAGGGTGGCCACTACATGCCAATTGAGCACAAGGTGCTTGGCACATACATATACTTATGCATTAAATTAATTATACAAAATTTAAGTTCATCTTGTGCTCAGATGGCATGTAGTGCCTCTCCCCATGTTTGAGGTCATGATCGAGCTTCAGTGGAGGCGAATTGACTCTTACTACTTCAATATGTTAATACAATGAACAAAATCCTAGGGCTTGTTTTATGTTTTCCAGGGGCCTGTTTACTAACAGCAAACTGTTTTATGTTTTCTATGGCCTATTTACAAACAAAAAATTGTTTTCTGTTTTATGTTTTTTTAATTTTTTCAGTTTCCATTCTCTATTTTATGTTTAGAAAACTTGTTTACTAACACTTATTTTTTTCAAATTTATTTGTTTAGATTAACATTATAAAATTAACAATAAGTTTAATTTCGGGTGATTTTTAGACCTTATATTTAAAATATTTTAAAATATATTTTGTATAAATAGAATAAATATAATTTTTACTTTTAAGTCCAATATATGTAAAAATTTTACATTTGATATCCGAACAAAATTTATATCTGTATATAACATAAATAAAAATATATCTAAACCAACAGCCTATTAAGTTAACATAAAATTTAGTTTATATAATATCAAAATTTTTTGAGCTAATATTTAAAATATGTTTGGATATATTCATTTGAATGACATGTATATATATAATATATAATTTTTATTTTGAATTCTAATATAGTAATATATGTGAAATTTCGATATCTGATATCTAGACCAAACTTGTATCCGATATAACATCCAATAATCAATTGAGTTGAATCAAAGTATAAAATGTGGTATAGATTTAATTTTTAATTTTGATAATGTGAATGATGTATAATTTTAAGCATAAGCAAATAAGCTATGTTTAAATAAGTAATGCTAGTAGAAAAGATAGAAGATGATGATAAGTAAAAGAAGATGATAATGAATGTAAACATAGTAATGAATAAATATGTAAGTAGATAATGGTGAGAATGTGATTATAGTGACATATAATCTAATAGATGATAGTTGATTCTGTTTTCCATTTAGAAAATAGTTTTTAATAGTGTTTCAATTTTCTAGAAAACTAGAAAATTATTTCATGTTTTCAAATGGAAAATTGTGCTAGTAAACATGTTTTATGTTTTCTATTTTCTAATTTTCTAAATTTTCAGAAAACTGGAGAAAATTTCTAGTTAGTAAAAGTGCCCCTAACTTTTGCAATTTTTCACCCAAACTATTATTATGTAAAATTTAATGACTATTATGTTAATAAGCTACTAATTATATGAATATTAGTATAATTACAATTAAACATGGTATAAAAGTATAATTACACAATATTAGTATGATTGCCTAATAATTATTATGTAATTAAGAATTTAATTACACAGATATTAGTATAATAATTGACTAATAATTGTTATGTTAATTAATTTAATAGTTACACATGTATTAGTATAATTACAATTAATCATGGGTCGTCGGAGGATTTTTTATAATAATTGCAATTAATTAATTCATTGAAATTTGAAGAAGGAAGAAAAAACTAAATGTGATATGGTGAAAATAAATATACTTAAGGTATAAAAGTATAATTGCACATATATTAGTGTAATTGACTAATAATAATTGCTTAATAATTATTATGGTAATTAAGCCAAATATTGGTCATTGAATTTATTTTTATAATAATTATAATTAAATTATTTCTCATTTTTCCCATATTTATATTAGTAATAATATAATTACATAACTCATATTATATATCGACATTTTTTAAGATAATTGTAGACAAACAAGTCATATACTATTCAATTAATTGAGTGATACTTTTGCACTAATCTTATAATCAAATAAATGTACACGTTCAATATTAGAATTTTTTTATAATTTAATCTTTATTTCTATTATCTAAATATATAATAACAAAAATGTATCTGTGCATCACACGAGTAATTGGACAATTATTTGCTCTAATACAAGCAAGGAAAACATCAGAAAACATAATTGATCCAACTAATTTTATCAACTGTGCTATATAATATTCGATGTTATAATATTTATAATTATATATTGATCTAAATATTCTTAAAATGTTATAACAAATTCATTTCGTACTACGCTTGTGCGAAAATACTAATTGAAAATAAAAATAAAAATAAAAATTAGGAGCGTAACTGAAAAAATATATTTATTTGAAAAATGAAATTGGATACAAAGAGACTGGTCAATGGTCATGGTTGGAGACGAAGGGACTGGAGACAAAAAATTGGAAACATCTGTGCCTATGTTCACTGTACCCTCACATGTGTCTCTTCTTGGCCTTGAACCTTAACCTCTGCAAAAGATTGAAACTTTGAAACCCAAAACAATTACAGTAATAACTAATTAATTAACTGTTGTTTTCAAAAAATTAATTAACTGCAAGGGATGGCCAAAGGCCTTGTGGTTTAGTAGCACCCGGTGTACACTCTCATATGGATGGAAGTGGGTTCAAGCCTTAGTGGAGGCAATTGTTGACCCTTCATCTTCTTTTTTTTTAATTAATAATTAATTTATTTAAATTTATTAAAATAAAAATTTAAATAAATATTTTTTAAATCGATAAATGCTACATTAGCATATTATCAGGTCAACATGTCATTTTAGGTTGAATTGCATGAATTTGTATTGTTCAATGACCTAATTGCAGTTTTTTTTTTTTAATTCAATGGTCCAATTGCAATTTACTATGTAGTTGGATGTCTTATTTAACCATTATCATTATTATCATTATTATTATTATTATTATTATTATTATTATTATTATTATTATTATTATTATTATTATTATTATTATTATTATTAATTATTACAAAAGGACATTTTAGTCTTTATGTCAGTTTTCCCTTTACATCCCCAATAATTCAATTCCTTCCTACCAAACAATGTAATTCAATTTTTCTACTTTATTCTCGCCGTATTACAATTCTTTTCTGCCCTAATTCACTCCTCCAAACCAAACGTCATGTAAGAATGTACCTCAAAGATTGATAAAAATCTCGCGGGATAAAAATATATATAATTTAAGCAATATCTTTATTTGAAAAACAAAAGTTAAGAGCATACCTTTAAAACGTATCCTTGTTTGAAAAAGAAATGAAGAACATAATTGAAAAAGGGAAAAGAGACAAATAGGCCCTTAAACTTTACCTGAAAAGTTAATTAGGTACTTAAACATTTTAAAGATTCAATTAAACCCTTTAACATTTTATTTTCGTGCAATGAAACCCAAAAACAAATATTATATTGTAATAGAGATGGTAATGTTTAATTGGTTGCGTTACTTTTCCATCAAAAGTTGATGGGGAATTAATTCATGACACTCAACGATTGGGAACGGTAATTAATTCATGACATACACTCAACGATTAGGAACGGTAAGAAGCATGCATTTTCCTTTCTTAAAGAGTAAGACGATTTGGAATGGTAATTAATTCATGACATACACTCAACGATTAGGAACGGTAAGAAGCATGCATTTTCCTTTCTTAAAGAGTAAGTTTAAGAAGTATCTTTATTTGAAAAATAAAATTTAAGAACGTAACTAAAATAAGCATTTTAAGAACGCAACGAAAAGAAATATCTTTATTTGAAAAACAAAATTTAAGAACACGGAAAGAAATATCTTTATTTGAAAAATAAAATTTAAGAATGTAACGAAAAGAAATATATTTATTTGAAAATAAAATTTAAGAACGTAATTGAAAGAAATATCATTATTTGAAAAATAAAATTTAAGAACGTAAATAAAACAAATATCTTTATTTGTAAAATAAAATTTAAGAACGTAACGGAAATAAATATGTTTATTTAAAAAATAAAGTAATTTAAGAACGTAATGGAAAGGAATATCTTGATTTGGAAAATAAAATTTAAGAACGTAACGGAAAGAAATATCTTTATTTAGAAAATAAAATTTAAGAACGCAACGGAAAGAAATATCTTTATTTAGAAAATAAAATTTAGGAACATAACGAAAAGAAATATCTTTATTTGAAAAACAAAATTTAAAAACATAACTAAAACAAATATCTTTATTTGGAAAACAAAATTTGAGAACATAACGGAAATAAATATGTTTATTTGAAAAATAAAATAATTTAAGAACGTAATGGAAAGGAATATCTTGATTTGGAAAATAAAATTTAAGAACGTAACGGAAAGAAATATCTTTATTTAGAAAATAAAATTTAAGAACGTAACAGAAAGAAATATCTTTATTTAGAAAATAAAATTTAAGAATGCAACAGAAAGAAATATCTTTATTTAGAAAATAAAATTTAGGAACATAACGAAAAGAAATATCTTTATTTGAAAAATAACATATAAGAACGTAACTAAAAAAAATATATTTATTTGTAAAACAAAATTTAAGAACGTAACGGAAATAAATATGTTTATTTGAAAAATAAAATAATTTAAGAACGTAATGGAAAGGAATATCTTGATTTGAAAAATAAAATTTAAGAACGTAACCGAAAGAAATATCTTTATTTAGAAAATAAAATTTAAGAAAGTAACAGAAAGAAATATCTTTATTTAGAAAATAAAATTTAAGAATGCAATGGTAAGAAATATCTTTATTTAGAAAATAAAATTTAGGAACATAACGAAAAGAAATATCTTTATTTGAAAAATAACATATAAGAACGTAACTAAAACAAATATCTTTATTTGTAAAACAAAATTTAAGAACGTAACGGAAATAAATATGTTTATTTGAAAAATAAAATAATTTAAGAATGTAATGGAAAGGAATATCTTGATTTGAAAAATAAAATTTAAGAACGTAACGGAAAGAAATATCTTTATTTAGAAAATAAAATTTAAGAACGTAACAGAAAGAAATATATTTATTTTGAAATAAAATTTAATAACCTAAGAGAATGAATTATCTTTATTTGAAAAATAAAATTTAAGAACGTAATAGAAAAGAAATATTTTTATTTGAAAAAGTAAAATTTAAGAATGCATGTAGTGTGTGGAACAATATATATAAATTGAGATGTTTCTTCATTTGAGAAAAAAACCTGCAACAATATAATAGCCCTCTTTCCTTAACTTTTCTTTTTCTATTATCATCTATCTATCGATCGTCTTTCTCTTCAGGTACTGCTTTGAACGTAACCATGAGCCCAACAGAGCTGGATCATCTCGTCCCCATAGATTTCAAAAACGTCGCTCAAGTTCCCGATACCCACACCTGGCTCGACTCCCCCTGCATCAACAACTCTTCTTCAACCGACGAATCTGTTCCCTTGATCGATCTTGAGGACCCGCAAGCCCTCCAGAAGATAAAAATGGCTTGTGAAAATTGGGGGGTTTTTCAGGTCATCAACCACGGCATTCCAATGGAGCTTCTTGCCCAAATTGAGCATCAGGCTCGCCGCTTCTTTGATTTGACGAGGGAGGAGAAGCTCCTCACTCTGCGCTCGCCGGACAACCCCGTCGGCTACGGCGTCATCCCCTTTTCACCCAGTTATAACACTCTCATGTGGATGGAAGGTTTAACCCTGTCGGGATCGCCGTTGGAGCTTGCACGCCGGGTTTTTCCAGAAGATTACTCCCCTTTCTGGTATTTTTTTTTTTAATACTCATAATTCGGTAAGTTAAGTGTTACATATTTCAATTGTGCCTTCTGCACTATTGAAACAAAAGTCATCATGCATCATCCTGTGTGTGGTACTAATGATTTATTGATAAGTTGTAAGTAACATGTGAATCTGTTTCAATTAGAAATCTATATTGATCCGTTGAATTACATGTTTTACTACTCCACAAGATGAATATAAAAAAAACCTAATAATGTTTTTTTTTCTTTAATTTGTTTGTTTCAGCACTGTGACTGAGGATTACCAAGAACAAATGAGGGGCGTGGCTGAAAAGATAACTTTATTAATATTTAAATCATTGGGCATATCTGGTGAAGATGTGGAATGGTTTAAGCCCAAAAGCATGGAAGCATTCCTACATATGAACTCGTACCCGAATTGCCCAGACCCAACCCGCGCATTGGGCATGGCCCCACACAGAGACACATCTCTTATAACTTTGCTATACCAAAGCAGCACCAATAGAGGCCTCCAAGTGTATGGGCCCAATCACAAATGGGTCGACGTGGAGCCCATTCCCAATGCATTCGTCGTCAACGTCGCTGACATGTTGCAGTTATACTCTAATGACCAGTTCAAAAGCGTGGTACATCGGGTCATTGTGAGCGAGGCCCATCACCGCATCTCTGTTATCTATTTCTTTGGCCCGAAAAGTGATGTCACCATTTCGTCGTCACCTAAACTGATCAAGGACGGTGATTTTCCCATATATCGCCCCGTATCATTGAAGGAGTACCGTCAGATTAAGAGTGTGCACTTAGAAAAGGCCTTGGAGCTGGTTCGTTTCAATTCAGTCGCCGTTGAAAATGCCAATGCCCTAACCAGTGGTGATGAGGCACCACTTGATGGAAGCTTTAATTTAGAAGCGTAGAAATTAAGAGTATGTACTGAGAAACAAAATGCATAATTAGTGTCATTATGATGAATTAGAGCGTTTATGTTATGATCAGCATATTAATATTAATGGTTTTTATCGGTGTTTAATGTTTTGCACAATGTATTATATTAAATATTTATTTTATATTATATTTAAAAAATTTCTAAAGTAAACCTTGTGAGACAAAAAGATCATCTGGGACAAGCTCATCTTGTACAACAAGTTTCAATTTCACATTTGGGACACTTGCATCCATTACCGGATATAGATCGGATTCATATAACAACAACAATAATTTTAATTATTATTCCAATACTCGGAATAATAATATATCTTTGTTGTCAAATTACTGTATTTCAATATGCTTATAATTAACTTAACTGCATGTATATCATTTCATAAAAAAAAAAAAAAAAAGAGTCAATGTCATTTGTAGACTGCAGTCCTCTGAGAATAGTGTGACACCTAACCACTTGTAGTCGATTTCAAGCGTAAAGAACTACTTTGTCCTTAATTTACACGGTCCAAATGGTTCCAATATATTTGAAGAACCCTGACATTAATAACTCTTTTATGTATATGTTTCTCAATACAATAAACTACATCATAGCACAATACTTAGCTTGGTTCTCATTACATATTGCTCGAGTGAGGATTAGATAGACATTGTTTCATGTTAGTTATCCTATGCATGTTTGTGAATTTTACAATCATTATACCCTAAATCATGGTACAACTTATAGGATGGACCACTAACATAAGGTTAATTAATTTGTAGTATATTGAAAGTTAATTAATCTTTGGTGTATTGAACGTTTTTTTTATACTATAAAAAAAAGTTAAGTTTTCGTATATTAAAATTGAACATTCAGTATGCTAAAAACGAACATTTATTCGCGGTCCATTATATTGACCACAATATAATTTGATTAAATTTTGAGCAAATTTAGTTG
>CP025646.1:15584875-15648135 GCA_003576665.1 Ipomoea trifida
ATTTACACCATCCATAAACTAACACACCTATTAAAGGGTAGTGCAAATAGCAATTAGGGTGGTGCAAATAGAATTTCTCATCTTTATTTGAAAAACAAATTTTAAGAACGTAACGGAAAGAAATATCTTTATATGGAAAACTGATAAGTGCAAAAGATGCCACGGTTATAAGGTCGTTCTAGGGCCACGTTGTGCTTAATCGGTAGTTTTCATGCTTGTTTTGGACTCAAATGGTATTAATTCGCTTGATTTTGTCAATAGACCTTAATCCACACTTGCTTAATCATTTTTGTAGGTAAACATGGTGCAAAAAGTTGAAAAGGACACGGATTTCGAAGTTAGACTCACAAGCCAAAGAGTGGAAATGGGACACAGGGCAAGGACGCGAGTGGGACGCGCGTCCACTCCTGTGCGTCCAACTTTTGGCCCTCAGAAGTCGAAGGCAGTCTGCTGTGGACGCCCGCCGGACGAACAGGGGACGCTTGCGTCCAGCCATCAGCTCTCTGATGTTCGCAAGCTCTGCTAAGGACGCCAGGAGGACGCCAGGAGGACGCCCGCGTCCGATTCTCACCACTCTGAAGTTCACGAGCCCTGCTGCGGACGCGAGGAGGACGCGCCACGGACGCCGGCGTTCGATTTTCACCCTTCTGAAGTTGCGAAGCAGCGCAGCAGCGAGCACTCTGGACGCGCCTCGGACGCGCGTCCAGTCGGGCGTCCTTCGCGATTAAAATTGGCGGGATGCGTGATTTAAATAGAGAGGGGAGCAGTTTTTCAGGGGATCATCTCATTTTTCACCTTAGTTCATCTTAGAAAAATTCTCTCTCTAGAATTTTAGGTCAAAACCCTCTCCATTCCACACTCAATTTCCAATCAAGTTCCATTTCAACTAGCTAGAATTAGAGAGATCTTCACTTCAACTTTGGATTGCTCAAGCTTTGTTCAAGATTTCTTCTACATTCAAGTAATATTTCCAATTTCTAGTTCTTCAATTCAATTTCTAGTTTTTGCTTTGTTTAGTTGTTTTGATCTTGAATTGTGATTTGATCTTGGTTTGCACTTTGAATTTGATCTTTGTTTTCTTCCTTTAATCAATTGCAATGATGATTTTGATTTCTAGAATGCTTGGCTAAAACTCTTGTGGTTTGGATCAATTGAACTTGTATGAATCTCTTGAGTGCTTAATGTCTTGAATTATGGTTTAATTGATGCTTAGTGGATGCTTGATAGTGTTTGGAGTGTTTGTGTGTACTCTAGGACAATTTGGCCAATTGTTTTAGGGAGCTAGGGTTAGAACCATTCACCTATGAGAGTAGGGAGTGAGAGAGACCTCTCCAATCATTTTTCCTTCCCACCTTTGAGAGAAGGGGGATTGGAAGACAAATTATGAACATAAGGTGTTTGCTAGAATGCCTCTTTGAGCTTAGGAGTTATGAGAATATCCCTTTGTGAAGAAGAGAGTCCTAGGACCATGAGAATGGCTTAGGTGTTTGTGTTTTGTCTCAACTACAACCACTAAGTGTTGCCTTACCATAAACTCTTAGGAAATCAAGAGCCTACATACTTGCTAGATTGGTCCAAATCCTTTTTTACATAGATTGTTCTATACTCTTTTACCTTAGTTTGCCTTCCTTAGTATGCTTTACACACCTATCCTTTTAGGATTAGCTTCCGAACACTAGGCACCCTTGTGACTAATCCCTTGCTTACCAATTCCCTCCTTGCCTTTCCTTGAGACCGACACTCGGGAACTTCTTCCCGTTTTATCACCTACACTCTTTCCACCTCCCGCTACATTTCAACTCTTCAAAAACATAATTTGAGAACGTAATAGAAAGAAATATCTTTATTTAGAAAACAAAATTTAAGAACGGAAAGAAATATCTTTATTTGAAAAATAAAATTTAAGAATGTAATGAAAAGAAATATATTTATTTGAAAATAAAATTTAAGAACGTAATTGAAAGAAATATCTTTATTTGAAAAATAAAATTTAAGAACGTAAATAAAACAAATATCTTTATTTGTAAAACAAAATTTAAGAACGTAACGGAAATAAATATGTTTATTAGAAAAATAAAATAAGTTAAGAACGTAATGGAAAGGAATATCTTGATTTGAAAAATAAAATTTAAGAACGTAACCGAAAGAAATATCTTTATTTAGAAAATAAAATTTAAGAACGTAACGGAAAGAAATATCTTTATTTAGAAAAAAAATTTAAGAATGTAAGGGAATGAATTATCTTTATTTGAAAAATAAAATTTAAGAACTTAATAGAAAAGAAATATTTTTATTTGAAAAAATAAAATTTAAGAACGTAACGGAAAGATGTAGTGTGTGGAACAATATAAATAATTTGAGATGTTTCTTCATTTGACCCTCTTTCCTTAACTTTTCTTTTTCTATTATCGTCTTTCTCTTCAGGTACTGCTTTGAACGTAACCATGAGCCCAACAGAGCTGGATCATCTCGTCCCCATAGATTTCAAAAACGTCGCTCAAGTTCCCGATACCCACACCTGGCTCATCAACAACTCTTCTTCAACCGACGAATCTGTTCCCTTGATCGATCTTGAGGACCCGCAAGCCCTCGACAAGATAAAAATGGCTTGTGAAAATTGGGGGGTTTTTCAGGTCATCAACCACGGCATTCCAATGGAGCTTCTTGCCCAAATTGAGCATCAAGCTCGCCGCTTCTTTGATTTGACGAGGGAGGAGAAGCTCCTCACTCTGCGCTCGCCGGACAACCCCGTCGGCTACGGCGTCATCCCCTTTTCACCCAGTTATAACACTCTCATGTGGATGGAAGGTTTAACCCTGTCGGGATCGCCGTTGGACCTTGCACGCCGGGTTTTTCCAGAAGATTACTCCCCTTTCTGGTATTTTTTTTTAATACTCATAATTCGGTAAGTTAAGTGTTACATATTTCAATTGTGCCTTCTGCACTATTGAAACAAAAGTCATCATGCATCATCCTGTGTGTGGTACTAATGATTTATTGATAAGTTGTAAGTAACATGTGAATCTGTTTCAATTAGAAATCTATATTGATCCGTTGAATTACATGTTTTACTACTCAACAAGATGAATATAAAACCTAATAATTTTTTTTTAAAATTGTTGAAACGATGATATTTTCATTGCTGCTTTAATTTGTTTGTTTCAGCACTGTGACTGAGGATTACCAAAAACAAATGAGGGGCCTGGCTGAAAAGATAGCTTTATTAATATTTAAATCATTGGGCATATCTCGTGAAGATGTGGAATGGTTTGAGCCCAAAAGCATGGAAGCATTCCTACATTTGAACTCGTACCCGAATTGCCCAGACCCAACCCGCGCATTGGGCATGGCCCCACACAGAGACACGTCTCTTATAACTTTGCTATACCAAAGCAGCACCAATAGAGGCCTCCAAGTGTATGGGCCCAATCTCAAATGGGTCGACGTCGAGCCCATTTCCAATGCATTCGTCGTCAATGTCGCTGAAATGTTGCAGTTATACTCTAATGACCAGTTCAAAAGCGTGGTACATCGGGTCATTGTGAGCGAGGCCCAGCACCGCATCTCTGTTATCTATTTCTTTGGTCCGAAAAGTGATGTCACCATTTCATCGTCACCTAAACTGATCAAGGACGGTGATTTTCCCATATATCGCCCCGTATCATTGAAGGAGTACCGTGAGATTAAGGGTGTGCACTTTGACAAGGCCTTGGAGGTGGTTCGTTTCAATGCAGTCGTCGTTGAAAATGCCAATGCCCTAACCAGTGGTAATGAGGCACCACTTGATGGAGTTGATGGTGGCAAAGTGGAAGCTTTAGAAGCGTAGAAATTAAGAGTATGTACTGAGAAACAAAATTCATAATTAGTGTCATTATGATGAATTAGAGCGTATATGTTATGATCAGCATATTAATATTAATGGTTTTTATAGGTGTTTAATGTTTTGCACAATGTATTAAATATTTATTCTATATTATATTTAAAAATTTTCTAAAGTAAACCTTGTGGGACAAAAAGATCATCTGGGACAAGCTCATCTTGTACAACAAGTTTCAATTTCACATTTGGGACACTTGCATCCATTACCGTATATAGATCGGATTCATATAACAACAACAATAATTTTAATTATTATCTTTATTTGAAAAAAAAAAAATTAAGACCGTAATTGAAAAACATATCTTTATTTGAAAAATGAAGTTTAAGAAAGTAATTGAAAAATTGAAAAAAATCTGGTTGAATAGACAATATATAATTTAAGTTGCATCTTTACTTGAAAAATAAAAGTTAATAACGTAACTTTAGAAGTATCTTTTTTAGAAAATGAAATTTAAGAACGTAATTGAAAGAATGTAAAAAATCTCGTGGGAGAGATAATATATAATTTAAGAAATATATTTATTTGAAAACAAAAAATAAGAGTGTAACTGAAAAATTATATTTTTATTTGAAAAACGAAATTTAACCGCGGACTGCTAAACAAGCCCATATATAATTTAAAAAATATCTCGTAGCACGTAATTGTTCTTCTTTTATATGGGTGGTTGTAGGTTCAAGTTCAGTGGATGCTGTATTGACTCTTTATATTTTAGTATAAGTTGAGAAAATAGTTATGAACAAATACTGCATTGTAAGAGTCATAATATTATTTATTTATTTTAAAATTATATTTATTTCAAAAACGAAATTGAATACGAAGAGACTGGATCGGAGACAAGAAATTGGAAACATCTGCCTATGAGTTTGAACCTTAACCTCTGCAAAAGTTTGAAACTTTGAAACCCAAAACAATTAGAGTTACTAATTACAGAGTAATTAACTAGAAAGGGTTGGATTTTGGAAATAGAAGCTTGGAAAAGGTGGGAACTTGGAGCGGCAGAGAATGAGAGGACGAGGAAAAGGGCGCGCTTAGAATTCTTCATCTCAAGGGTCAGAATGAGAAAAATGTGATGGAGAGGAACAACATATAATTTGCTTTTGTATGTGCCTCTTTCCTCAACTTTTTCTCTTTTCTCTTCTCTACCTGCATTCAACCATGAACCAAGAAATCAATGGAATCATGGTTTTGAAAAACGCTGTCAAACTTCCCGATTCCCACACTTGGGTCGTCGACTCTGACTCCCCCATTAACAACTATTCTTCAACTCAAGAATCTGTTCCCTTGATCGATCTTGAGGACCCGCAAACCGTCGAGAAAATAAAAATGGCTTGTGAAAATTGGGGTGTTTTTCAGGTCACCAACCACGGCGTTCCCGTCGCGCTTCTTGCCCAAATTGAACATCAGACTCGACGGTTCTTTGAGTTGGCGCCGGAGCAGAAGCTCCGGGTTATGCGGTCGCCGGGCAGCCCCGCCGGATACGGCCCCCCACGGATTTCGCAGTTTTTTAGCAGCCGCATGTGGCACGAAGGATTCACCGTGGCGGGATCGCCGTTGGAGCATGCACGCCGGGTTTGGCCTCAAGATTATTCCGCTTTCTGGTATGCACCTCTCATTTCATTACTGAAATACACAAAAACGAGGTTTTATAAAAGAAAACATCCACATTTAAAAGTTTGGAAAAATCCGCAAATAGACTCCTAAACTTTATTCAAAAAGTTTAAGTCCCTAAACTTCCCAAAGTTACAATTAAACTCAAACTTGTAATTTTAGTGCATTGAGATTCAAAAACCAATAAATGACCTCTAATAGTAGGTCACTCGATTCCGATGACCCTCCGACCAACTTCAACAACAAACGACCAAACTCCGGCAAACCAGCGAGAAGGCTACCAAATTTGGTCACCTTCTACTTTGAAATCTTCTCCGGCAAAGCACAAGGCGACCAAATATGGTTGCCTTGTGCTCCAGTAGAACGTGACTATTTTTTGTCGCTTTCTGGTCCGGCGGGGAAGGCAACTATTTTTGGTCACCTTCTTTCGGTGGTTGCCTTCTGGTCTGCCAGAGTTTGGTAGCCTTAGGTTCGTCGGAGTTGGTTGGAAGGGTTACTAGAACCCTAGTGACCTGCTATTACAGGTCATTAATCGATTTTTGGGCCTCAATGTACAAAAATGGTAAGTTTTTAAGTCTAATTGCGTCTTTCAAAAGTTCAGGAGCCAAATTATACTCTCTCCTAGTCTCCTGTAAAGTTTGAGCATACTAACAAGTTATTTTAGTGCATTATTGAAGCTCAAAAACAGGTTAGTGACATGTAATAGTAAGTAATTTGTTGATGGTATATTTGACATATTTTCCTCTTTTTTTTTATTATTAATTTGTTGAAATGATGATATTTACATTGTTGCTTTGTTTGTTTCAGCGCTGTGATTGAGGATTACCAAGAACAAATGATGGGCTTGGTTGAAAAGATAGTTGCTTTAATGTTTAAATCGTTAGGCTTATCTGCTGGTGAAGATGTGGAATGGTTTGAATCCAATGGGCCTTGTAAAAATGCACAGACATATTTACAGTTGAATTCGTACCCGAATTGCCCAGACCCAACCCGCGCAATGGGCTTGGCCCAACATACAGACACATCCCTTATAACTTTACTATACCAATCAGGCACCAGTAGAGGCCTCCAAGTGTACGGGCCTAATCTCAATTGGGTTGACGTTGAGCCCATTTCCAACGCAATCGTTGTCAACCTCGGTGACTTGATGCAAATATTCTCTAATGGACAGTTCAAAAGCGTGTTACATCGAGCCATTGTGAGCAAGGCCCATCACCGCATCTCGGTCGCGTATTTCTTCAGCCCAAATAAGAATGTTGAAATTTCACCGTCACCTAAATTGATCAAGGGCAATGAATTTCCCATGTATAGGCCCATATCATTGAAGGAGTATCTTGATATTAAGAACAAGTACTTTAATGCCTTGGAGATGATTGGCTTCAATTCAGTCGTTGAAAAATCCAATGCCCTAACAAGTGGTAATGAGGCACCACTCGGTAGCGAAGTGGAAGCAATATAAATGTAGAAATAAAAGTATGAGACATAAATAATGATTATGTAACGGTTGTAATGATCGTATTTATATCTGTCATTATTGCTTTTGGTTATGATTACTTTTATATATATATATATATATATATATATATCCTTTTAATGTGATAATCAAATAGAGAATGAAAAATCTTTGTAATTACACTTTGTCTCTATTTTCCTACTCCTTGTCTTTCTCCTTTGTCATACTATAATTCGTTTTACCGAGGAATGCTATAGACTAAAGAGAATCAATTACAATACGTTATCAGCACGAGTATTCTACCTCATCATTGAACACTGATGTTATGAGCTCAACTGATCCACGAGAGTTGCGCAAATGGAAGCGAGCCGGAAGAAGGCGATGCCGAAACCGCAATTTTGGAGATGTGTGGCGGTGTCAATTGTGTCCAGATTAGTTCTAATAAACTTCCCCAAAAATCTCAACTTCGCAACTCGCCCAGAGACCAGAGTCATCAACAGGAATATGAGAAGAATTTAAAATCACACTGTGGCTAGGCAAGCTCTTAGAAGATTCAGATATTTATTCTAACTATGCTACCATTAGCAATATGCGATTATACCATAGGCCCTGCTTGCTGGCTTTTGTTTACATGGCACTATGTTCAATGCTTGAATCTTATCCTTCTGTTGGAGACTTCGCTTTATACTTGATTTATTGGCTTTGTTTATCAACGAATTGTCAAAAATGCCATTACCAAACCAGACATATATTTTTAAAGGTCCTTAGCTTTTTCATGTAATCAGCTAACAACTAATTTACCAAATATCTATCTACAATCAGCTAATGCTATTAGCTAGTCAAACCTGTTAACCCAATATGTTAACAGCTATTTGCCAAACACTCCCTATAAAGAGGTAAATCAACCTAAATTGTCTATATATGGCCGACTCAAACCAAGAAAGACAATAGACCGATTTCATGAATAATCAAACTTGAGACTTTGTAATTACTAAACAAACTGCCTCATCACCTTAAGTGGGGTTACCCTAATCAAGATGTATCATCACCTTAGATGGCTATCCCAATAAAAATACTTTCTTAAAGAGTAATGCTATTCATCCCTAAAAATTTTCCCATCATAATTTCCCTCATAAAATGACACTGTTTGATTAGTTACTTTACATTTTCAATAAAAGTGGATAGGATAAGCCAATTCATTGAATCCAATGTTTATAAAATATAAATCATGTCATGGAAGGAATTTAAGAGGAGAAAAATGAGGAAGAGTAAGAGGCATTTGAGAAATATCTTTATTTGAAAAATAAAATTTAAGAATGGAACTGAAAAAATGAGAAAAATCTCAAGGGAGGTATAATATATAATTTGAGAAATATCTTTATTTGAAAAACAGAATTTAATAATGTAACTTAAAATAAAAATCCTTATTTGAAAAGCGAAACTAAAAGTAGTATCTTTAATCGAGAAACGAAATTTAAAAATGCAACGTAACTAAAACAAGGGAAAAAAGTGTGGGAGGAACAATACATAATTTAAAAATATTTTTATTTAAAAAAAAAAAAAACTAAGAACGTAACTGAAACAAATATCCTTATTTAAAAATTTAAATATAAAAACACAACTAAAAATAGTATCCCTATTTGAAAATGAAATTTTAAGAACTCAACTGAAAGAATGAGAAAAATCTAAATGGAGAGACAATATATAATTTAAAAAATATCTTAATTTGAAAAAATAAAAAGTAAGAATGTAACCCATAAAAGTATCTTTATTTGAAAAACAAATTTTAAGAGCGTAATTGAAAGAATGAGAAAAATCTCGTTGGTAATCATTTCAATTTCAACCTACTACCAATTATATGGTCATACATAACCAAAGTGTATTAACTTTGCAAAATTTTTTCAATTATTCATAAATGTTTCCTTTACAAATTTTCTACGGATAAAAAATTACTTTTATTTCGTGGAATCGAATTTATTAACATATTAAGCTAGTGTCACTAAAGTCTATCAATGGCATCTATGTGACTCTACCAAATAGGGGGTCACAGGTTCGAACCCCACTGGGACATTGATTTTTTGTGCTTCAATGGATTAGATACTACATTGTAATAGAGTTAGTAGTATTTAAAAAAAATTTCGTTTAAAAATTGGCCTACTCCAAGAAAAGAGTTGTAAATTTAGAAATTAATTCATATTAATCTTTGTACCATAAAACAAATTCGATAAAATTAAAAATTCCCCTTAAAATACTTGTAATTATAGATATCACTTTCCAACTCCTGAAAATCTTTATCCAATTGAGGACTAAAATGGTGATTAACTCACTTATATTAAAAATATTTTAAGATAAAATATTTAATTTATTTATTAATAAGAAATGGGTTGGCTGGCTGGCCCGTTTAGCCTGCCTGCCCGTGCTTAACCTGGTTGGGCTAAAATCCCAATCTAGATTTGAAACTGGAGGGGTTGAGCCAGCTTGTTTCTTCCCCAACCGTGACGGGCGTGGCCAGTTTTGACAGTATTTTTGCCTAATTAAATTCGCAACTTTGAAAATCTTAACCAATTCGGTCATCCGTTCAATCAATGTTAGAAATCTGTTTAATTCGAGAGTATTGCTAGAATTTCACATCACAGTCACCATTTTTTCTCTTATTAAATCGAAGAGTTAATTACTAAAATGATTTCTTGATTATAACGAAATTACCAATTTGATTCGGAGCAACCCGAGAAGCAACGTGAAATTCCAGGCTTCTAGCAGTAACCGCAAATTTAATAAATGTATAGGATGACGGATAGATAAACAAATGACCATATTAATTAAGATTTATAAAATAGTACGTACTTAGACAAAAAAAAAATTGTCAAAGACTAAATTAGTAATTTCGCTATAATGTGAACGAGCGAGTCCATTAAAAATGTGACCCAATAACCTTGGAAGTTCAATTGATGGGCCTTGGCTTCAAGCCACTAGTAAAAAAATCCAGCCCAGTAAGAAAACCTAGAAAAAAAAAAAAAAAAAAAAAACAGAAAAATGGCACTTTTTCCCCTATGTTATGTGCATATAACACTTTTTCCCCCTATGTTATTAAAGTGACAGTTTTTACCTTTAAAATGTTAAATTGACATTGTTAAAAATAATTATTTAATTTATTATTCTTCTCCAATAAATTATTACTTATATGTATGGATGATCACGATTCGGTTCGAACCTAACCAAACACTGTAGCAATCATACCGAAATAGTATGGAGGTTCTGGTTACAATTCAGAACCGAAAAAATAAAATTAAATAATTGTTGAACCGTGAACCGGAACTTAACCACAGTCATATATAGTGAAAACGATCAAACACTTATTTTGATAAATCGGTACGGTTCGGTTCCAATTTCGATTTTGAACCGCCAATCAAAACTTATTTATTAATTTTTATAATATTATTTCTTATTTAAAAATAGTTTAAATTCAAAAATTATTTTATTTTATTTTTTCGGTTCTGAATCGTAACCATAATCGTCTATACTATTTAAGTTCAATTGCTACAGTGTTCGATTAGGTTCGTATCGAATTGTGATCTTCCATACATATTAGTAATAATTGGTTGGAGAATAAAAATAAATGTAATAGTTATTTTTAAGGGCAAAAATGTCAATTTAACATTACAGGGGAGAAAAATACCACTTTTAAAATAACTCAGCGGGGAAAACTACCACTTTAATAACACAGGGGGGAAAAGTGCTTTAAGCACATAACATAGGGGGAAAAAGTGCCATTTTCCCTTTTAAAAAAATGAAGTGGAGAACTCATGCAGATAACTTCTAATGGACAGTTCAAACAATTGTTATACCATTGGCCATGGTTCATATTGCATTTTGAACCCTACGATCAAAATTTTGTATTTTTAGTTAACTATATATATATATATATATATATATATATATATATATATATATATATATATATATATATATATATATACAATTAACAGTTTCTGTACATGACACATAATATAATAGCTACAGGTACAGAAACTGTCAACTACAAGTACAAAATGTGTCTAATTATAAATATAAAATAATTGTTGACGCATAACGTAATAGCTACAGATACAGAAATTGTCAACTACATGTATAAAATGTGTCAACTACAGATACATAATCTAAAAGTTATTTTTGAACAAGGGTCTATAATTCAAGGTAGACCATGGTCCATGGTATAATTTGCTCAGTTAAAAAGAGTGTTACTTGGGGCCGTTGTGGAATCTAATTTATTAACGTATTAAGCTAGCGAGAATCTATCAATTATATTATCCCTAATCTATCAATGGCATTTCAGTGGTTCTATGAAATAGGAGGTCACAGGTTCGAACCCCAGTGAGGGTATTGACACTTTGTGCTTCAATAGATTGAGAAAGTATGTATAGACATATATCACATCGTAAGAATCAGTAGTACTGAAAAGAAAAACTAATCTTTTTTTTTTTTTGAAAATTGGCCTACTCCAAGAAAGAGTTGTAAATTTAGAAATGAAATCACATTAATCTTTATACCATAAAAAATATTCGATAAAATTAAAAAATATTCTTAAAATATTCGCAATTCTAGATATCACTTACCAATTCCGGAAAATATTTTTTCAAGTCCAAGTCGTAAATTTAGAAGTTAATTTATAATAATTTTTATGCCATAACAAAAATTCTACTTATTGGAAAGTCTTGCCTATAAATACGACTTTCATTCTACATTGTCAATATGCATTGTCTCAAAACATTAGTGAGTAAATTTAATTTTCTTGAAGATGTCTAGTAGCAATAATACTTCTAGGAGAGTGACTAGAGGTCGGCAAAGGATTCCCCTTGCTAGAATAGAAAACGATGCTCATCGTAATGTAACATTTTCAAAACGTCGCACTGGTTTAATTAAAAAAGCCAGTGAGATGTCCACTTTATGTGGCACAGAGATTGCAATGGTGGTATTCTCTCCATCTGGCAAGGCTTTCACCTTTAGCAACCCTGATTTGAACACGGTCCTTACCAAGTACTTTGTTCAAAACCCCACAACAGAAGCCAACATCCATGAACTGATTGTCCGTAATCACCGAGAGGCCAACATGAGAATGAAGAATGCCCAAATCAATATCCTTGAAGCTCAAATTGATGAAGAAATGTTAGTCAATCAAGCTCTGAGAGAAGTTGAAAGAGGTAGACCATCCATATCTAGTCTTCAATTGCCTGAGCTACAATCCATGAAGCACCAAATGGAAACACTCTATAATCAAGTAATTGAAAAATTAAATCAGTTTTCCATGATGGGAGCACAGTCTCAAGCCGTGCTAAGCCACTTTGGAACCAATGGTGGCGCTGGATCAAGTGGGGTTTAAATTATTTAATTTTCATGTTTTACTTTATTTAGTACTTTTAAAATCTTAATATATTATTTAGAATACAGATATCGTTGCATGTTACAATTTATTTGCGAAATAGAGTAAGTTTATGAATTTCTTATTGGATTGTCATAGTTTCTATAAACATAAAGCTAAGTTACACATTTTCTGTTATTGTTTCTTTGGTATCAATAGCTTTTAAAATTTTATATGTTTTCAATTTTATAGAAAGAACTTTTTTTTAAAGTCCAAATTCAAAATGAAGAAATCATTCACGTGGGTGAAAAGTAAGTGTAGAGTGTCAAAATGGATCAAAGTTGACTAATTGATCTGCACCCGCCCAACAGTAGAATGGGTTAGGACCATAAGAAAGTTAGCCTGCAAAAATGCGGGCCTAACGCGACTGGTCTGTGACAACCCGTAGGCCGCAGGCTAGACCCTTTCTAAAATTTAAATAAAAAAAAATGTAAAAGATACACCACTAGTCACGTCTAATTTCCTTCCAACCCCAAATTTCCAATTCAATTTTCCTTATCCCCCATTCCCACACGACGCCGAGTCGCCGACTCTCCGTTTTGACAGAACATGAGAACAACTTTGTATAATTTATTTATTATTTAGACCACTGTTTTGGTCCAGTATCTTGGACTTTGTACATATTTTTTAGAGCCTAAGCTCCAAGCTAATAATATTACTATTTTTCTTACCTTCATTCTGTACCTTTACACCTAATTATTTATGGTGGATCTGGATCTAACAAAACCATCAATATATTACAAGTGTTTATTAATATTATTAATTGCAACTTTATTTAAATATTAATATATTTATATAGTTAGTACAAAGTTTGTTTATTACACAAACTATATAAAGTAATAAACATTTTATAAAATTTATAAATTAATAATATTATAATTATAAAATAATAACGTTAGATATAAATTATATTAGTGTTAAATATAAATAAAATAAATTATAACTTATATTACAAATTAAAATCTAATTATCTAAACAAAAATTAAAATTTAATTATCTAAAAATACATTATATATAAGCACACATAAAGTTTTTTTCAAAAATTTTATTGTGTTGAGCCAGTAGTGGAAGCTAAGGTTAGATGTTTGAGTTTTAGGTTATACAAATAATTAAAAATTTTAAACCGGTTCAAATATCATTGAATCTATAAAAATAATTTAGCTTTTTTTTTTTTTTTTTTTTTTTTTTTTTTTTTTTTTTTTTGTAAAATTTCATAATTCCATTGATCATCAGCAAGTTCTATATCCCTTGTACGGTACACGAGAAAGACGTATACGGATGAAATATTGGTTGACCTGAGCCACGAGGAGCTACTGCAATATAATGGAGGCTGATAATTGGGGCATTAGTAACCGAGGATGTATGCATGAATGCTTGGAAATGGTTTTTGGAAGATTTAATATATTATGTATCTTTAGTTAATAAATTATGTTTCTTAAATAGTTTGAAGGCACATAATATGTTAATTGTATATTATGTACCTGCAATTAACATATTATGTGCATAGTTAACAAATTATGTACATATAATGTATTTACAGGCACATAATCTGTTAACTGAATATTTTGAATAAGGATCGGCAATACAATGTAGGCCTGATTCATCGTATAATTTGTCATTATTTATTGGTTGATGGGTCAGAAGATGCTTTAATAATCAATAATGGACAATGCTATATACTCCGTATCATTCATGGAGCAACAAGTTTTTGAGAGTGAAGACATTGTTTAATATTCTCTCTGCTTCACCTCTGGTCTTGTCATTCTTTAGCTTGGGTCTACATGTTTTGTCATAATGGGCTTTTTTGTTCAGTTATACCTACCTGTATATGTTTTATTTCTTGTGTCGATATATAGGTCGTTATTTGTATTTTTTTGGATGCTACCTTACTCATCCATCATATCTTTCTGTAATTATTATTTATTTCAAAGGAAAAAAAATCATTAACAAGTATTTTTTTCCGGATAATATTTGTGTGAGACCGTTTCACGGATCTCAATATATGAGACATGTTGGATCTTTGATTAATGGGTCAGATCTTTTGTCTCATTATTGACGATTCGACCATCTCGCGCCAATTTACATTATTAATTAAAAGGAAATATATTTTTCAATTTGATATCTAAATAATTAAGACAATACATTATTCAATCAAATTATATCTATAAGAATATTCTCGTACATACATGTTGTCCAAGATTATATAGATTGGGGATCGTTCGTGCAATAAGTAGGGTTATATATGGCCACTTTCCAGGCGATTGTTTGAGGACATTAACAACTAGGTTGTCCACACCACTACGTATCATGTATATATAGGAGGAATTAATTAGGTGTATTTGACTTGTCTCATATATGAAGCTAAAATATTGTTGGGCCATCAAACGTGATGATTACACATGCTTGTATAGACAAGAGGCATGGACTTGAAGCTTATCATCAATCTCTCTAAAACTTATTCCCTTATATATTGATGGTTCATGCACTTTATGTAGAAATGATAACACATCAAAAATGCCAAGTGGGTATCTATTTTTTTTTTATTTTTTTTTGTTGGAGCCTTAATTAATAGGATGAGTTTGCAGTAAAAATTCGATATGCAATAGTGTGTGTCTAAAACTTATTCTCTTCTTAATGGTTCATGCACTTTATGCAAGGATAGTAACATAGCAAGAAATGCTAGGTAGGTATATTATTTTTTCGAATCTGATCTTAATAGGATAAGTTTAGATAGAAGCGAAAATTCTGTGTAGAGCCAAAATCAAGTAAGAATAGGTTTATTCTCAATGTAGAAGGATCCGTAATACTCACAAGAGCCCACCATATTGGTGTAACTTCTATGCTGCGGTTGTTAGGACTTGATCTGCGTCCTTACAACAATTTGTCAGCCAAGAAAAAACTGATTTACTTATGCAGAGGAACCAATTAACACAGTAGTCTGCTCAGTTCCTTTGCCAGAGAGGAACCTAGCTAGGTTTCTGTCGGATTACCGGACATCGACTTAAATTAAGTCCCTTTCCAGCCACCTTTTCTTCTTCCTCTTTTTTTTCCATGCACCTTCGTATTCTTTCTTTTCTTCTTCTCTTCTTCAGTATATATATAAACAAAATTTTAAAAATTTAAATGTAAATTTTAAACTACTCTCCCAAAATTTTCAATCATCCGTTGCCAGTGGTCAAAATTTTTTGACCACTCTTCAAGGTTGGTCAAAAATTCTGACCAAATTTTTAACCACCTAAAACGATGGTCAAAAAGATAACTAAATATCCTAATTTTCATCTCTCTCTCTCTCTCTCTCTCTCGTTTTTTTATTAATGTTGGATGGTAATGACAAAATTTTCAGCAATGTTAGGATAGGTATGAATAATATTTATTTAGGTTGAAGTTCAAAATGATTAAATGAAGACCTAACTTTAGGTATACACTTTTATTGCCTGTATGAGTAGCTTAACTGGTCACAGAGATAACAATTGTTGCAAGATATCAAAGATCGGACCTCGACAGCGATAGTGTGGAAGCAGCCTCTCAAAATGAGGGAGTTCCTTGTGTGCTCCTGAAAATAATTAACTGGTGGGGAAACCTAACCAAGTTAGTCAAATTGATGCACTGATTAGCTATATATGAACAACTTAGACTGGTTTATCTCATTGTAAGCAAAGATTTGCACGTGAGTACTAGATCAAATAATAACCACAAAGTCAAAGCCACCGCCAAAATGCATGCTTTCAACTTTATATGTGTAGAAATATTACACATACATAAATAATCAGGGAAAAATGATGTTAATTTGTATATCCATAACCAGCTAATAAGCAATTAATGGGGTAGGTAAACCGACTTAATTCTTTAGTTTCCTACTAAACTTTAGCTTTTCTCATTTAATTAATATATATTCAAATCTCATAAATAAAATAAAAAGCATTTGAGGATATATTTTGTAACTGGTGTTCAATATAATAATAGTTTAATTTGTGATCTATTAGGGGATGTTTGGTTGGATGGAAAACCTCTTCCATGATTTTCCTAAAAGTGGAGAAAAATGTGTTTTTATGTTATTTGATTGGATTGAAAATGTTTCCATTGGAACTTCACTTCCCAAAAGTGAAGGAAAACAAATTCTTAGCTAGAGATTGGTATTTTGTTTTCCAAATGATTTAGGAAGAAAGTATTAAACAATTGGACTATTTTACCCTCATCAAAATTTATTAATTACACATGTATATAATTTATTATCAATATTCTTGTTAAGGGCATATTGGTCTTTATATTCATAATTCATTGTTATTTCAAACCCAACCAAACCATAGAATGCATATTTCCAATAATTTCTTTTCCACCAAATGGAATCTATTTTCTTGGTAATTTGTTTTCCATGAAATTTAAATTCAATTCCCTTCAAATATTTTCCAACTAACCATAGTATCTCCTTGACGTTTTTATGTAACTACTAATTTATAGTAGAAAAAAGTAATAATTTATAGTAAGGTTATAGTATCTCCTTGACGTGTTTTTAGTCTTCGATAGTGCGAAGCATTATACTCATGAGTGATGTACTCTCCTGTGAGACTGTATCACGGATCCCTATCCATGAAACAGATCGGGTTAATTAGATGAAAATGTAATACTTATATTGAAAAATATAATGTAATACTAATAAGGTATAAAAGTGTTTGTTACTTATAAGGAAAATTGTAGTACTTTTAAATCGAAATGTAAAAGTATTACAGCTTTTTTCAAAAGTATTATTACATTTTCTCAAACAAACACTTTATTCATAATTAGTATTACATTTTCATCTTGACTCGAGCCGTCTCACGGACAAAGATTATGAGACGGTCTCACACAAGTATTTTCCCTTTCTTTTTTTATAATCGGTGAATATGGGCATTACAATTAATTAATAAATATCTCACTTAAAGGCTAAAGCTATTCCGCCTATTCACACCCACGAAATCTTCGCTCACTTTCAAAAATGGGTCATACCGCCTATTACTAAATTTACAATTAATCATTATTCTTTTTTCATCCATGCAATTCTACCTCCACTTTCAAAAGTGATCCCAATTTCACATCACTTCACGTAAAAAAATTATTTTCTTTTATCAATAAAAATTATTTTTCTACAATTAATATATTTTATCAATATATAAATTAATTTAAGATGATATAAAATAATTCGCATTACAAAAATAACTTTAGAAAAAAATTATTACGGACTAATTTGAAATAAATATTACATAGAATTTAAATTTATGAAAAATAAAAATTAAGCAAAAATAAATAGAATTATTTATTTAAATTAAATATAAATTGTTAAGTAAAATAAATATTTTTATATTTCATAATAATTATAAAAAAAAAAAATAGGTTACATGTTAGATTGACTGTGTAAGACTTGCATGGCTGCTGGATTAAAACCCTGGCCTATAAAGGGAGACTATAATATAGCACTACTAATATATTAAGATATATAACCCTACAACTAATGAATACTCCGTATAATAATGTTAGTCTACCAAGAGAGACAAATAAATATAGACAAAAACTTGTGTGAGATTGTATTACGTGTCTCAATTTGTTAAACAGGTTGGATCTTTGATAATTAATAAGGTCAAAGATCTGACCTATCTCACATATTGAAATTCATGATACGATCCCACACAAGTGTTAAAAAAAAGCGTATATATAAATGGAGGTATAGTTGGGGATATGTAGGAGTATAACCAAGGAAATGATTCCAATATTAAACATGTGGACAGTAGCATGTAACAAAGGCGAGTGGGATTGGGTCCATTTCGCATCATCATGAAAATGACTCATTTTTAAAAAATTTAAAATTTCTCAAGTTGCCTCTTATCCTTTTTTTTTTTTATTAAAAAACATATTTTTCAACGTTAATTATTTAAATACGTGTCCACCGATAACTATGGACGGCACACGGCAGCTAATATATATCCTCCTTAATTTGTTGTGTTAGGCCATCAAACTTTGAATTTCCGAATATAACCCTCGTTCTCCATTCTCCAACTTGCATTATTTTCGGAAAAGTAAATAAGCTAATATAACATTCTCCATAAGCTAATATATATCCTCCTTAATTTGTTGCATTATTTTCGGGAAAATATAAGCATATTTTTCAACGTTATTTACTTTTAGCGAGTAACATAAAATATATGAATTAGTTAATTAATTTATACAGTACAAGTAATTGATAAATTTGAAGAGTTTTTAACTACTTTGATTTAAATAGGTCAAACTACGATGAAAAAGAAATCTATAGTAGATAATAGTATGTTCTATCCTTATCGTTTTCTCATAAAGGTTACTCAAAATTGATACCCAATCAGGGACTTGATTCATTGGATTATTTGTGATATTATAATTCAAACAACTTCCTCTCACTTTCTCAATTTAAACGGAAAAAATACATCTTTCAATGATTTTTTTCCAAAACATATTTCCTACTAATATAATATTCTATATATCTCATTTTATGTTACTTAGAATGCCACTTTTTTTAAATACTTAGTTTTATATTACTATATGAAATTTACGTATGTAAAATTACGTAAAAAGTATATTAAACACAAGTTTTTGAGTATACCCTAACTTATTAATAGTACATGTTCAACAATTTTGTCAATCTGATCATAGAGAATAACAATGAGTCAGTTATCAAACTCATAGAATATATACTCGTAATGTTAAATAAGTGAATAAGGAAAGTATATAGTAAATGTCTCTGTTTGGTAAAATAATTAACTTATTATTTGACAACTATCAGCTATTTGACTTGGTTAAAAAATCAATATAATTGTTTAATTAATCAACTTTTTGTAACTTTAAAATGTTAAAATTCAAAAAGCTGCTCAAAGCAACTTTTTCAATTAACTTTTTAGAAAAAAAATTAGAAAAAAATTATACCAACTAACTATCAACTATTAGCAAATTTATCAAACGCCTTTCTACAATCCGTTAATGTTTTCAACTAGTTATACCCTCTAAATCAATCAGCTAACAATCATTTACTAATGGGCAATATCTTGAAGTAATATTCAGATTGTAATAGAAATCTCTTTGATACAAAAGTGGGGCTCAAGTTCACGAGTGTATGTGGATATCATTAAATTTTGAATAATTTTTATTGACGAATATTAGAATATTTGGAGTTGATTAGGTGATTAATATAATGGAAATGATAAGAGTTGTGTACGTTATAACCTACTAATATGACAAAACTTGTTGATGCAATTTTATACACATAAAAAGGAGTAATTATTAGTGGAAGCAAGTAATTGACTTGGTTGAAGAAATTAAAGATGGGTAGGTTTTAACTACATGATGTTTGGTGATGGGATGGAGCTGATAAGGCAATTATTGTTTCGAAAAGTCAAATTTCTGTATCTCCACCTGCCTGCCTTTCTTGAACCTTCTTCAATGCACAACCTGTCTCTTGTCTTCTCTTCAACCTCGCCACCATGAGAGAGAAAGAGAGAGAGAGTGATTGCCATTTTCTTCAAGCTCTCAGGCATAATTAAATTTTAAAAGTCTAACAACTTCAATTTTTTTTTTCTATATTTTAAGCCTAACTAATTCTGAACAGATACTACAATGTAATAGAATTAATTGTTTTCAAAAAAAAAATCTGAACTTAAAATTTTTATTCAAGAGTTATTAGAAGAGGTAATAAATTGTGAATTCTCCTCAAATTTCACATCTGATTTGTTCAAAAATCGTACTAAAACAAGATTTTAAGAAGATCAGTAAATTAACTGGCTAGTTAATTTTACAGAACTAATAAGGATGAAAGAAGGAAACTAAGAAGGAGAAGAAACGACAAAGATGCTTTAATTCATATTGTTTTTATCTATGATGATTGATGGTGTTCTTGCCATACATATAGGAAGACAACAAAAACTCTCACAATCACAAACTTCAAAGCTATTACATATACCACAAAAAAAAAAAAAAAAAAAAAAAAAAAAAAAAAAAAAAAACCCATAAAAAAAAAGGAAATGAAAGCATACATGTGCATGGCGATGAAGATTGAAGAAAGCAATAATCCCATCCACTAAGCTATGATGATTAATTATCTACGGTGAGGGCGGTGGGCGGCGGCTTTTCTGGGCGGTTGTTGTTTAGAATCCACCGGTTTCCCAAACATGCCGCAAATACCACAACCCGACACTTTGGGAGAAGGAGGATCATACGACGGCTTAACCTCGGCCGACCGGAATCCCCGACCGCCGGACGACCGGCTACGTTGGACGGATGAGGGTTTCACCTCCTTAGTCTCCCCTTCATCTTTTGTCGAGATTTTCTTCAGCTCGCCGGATAAAAGCTTGTCATCCCAAACCAACCCCGATGAGCCTTGCCTTCTAAACGAAACTTCTGATCTTGGCAAAGCCTCCATTAATAATTATGTATGTGAGCTTAAGACTTCTGTGTGTTCTTGAAAGTCTTGAAGATGATGAATTATTTGAGTCCACCAATATAATGTTGTAATATATATATAATGGTGTGTGAATTGAAGTCTTTCGTCTTAATTTATATAGAGATGAGGGAAATAAATTAATTAATTAATTAATTAATTAAAGAATTGTGGAATTGAATGTGGTGGAGGATGAAGTCAAAAAATGGCATCCATGTTGGTACTTGGTACACCCGCCTCAATTTACCTATTTGTCCTTTGCCTTTAATACTCATATATGAATCCTTCAAACTCCAATCTTCAACAATAAACTTCATTTAGATGTCGACCAACCTTTGGTTTAAGACAATAAAATCAAATGTTTAATATAATAATTGGAATAGATATTAGTAAGAGATTTGATAGCAAACAGGAATCAAAATCAATCAATAGTTAATAAATTATAAATAATTAGAATATATAATAAATATATACGCATAGAACAAGTCCGAATGAGAAAACTAAGGGTGTGTTTGGTTGATAGATTTAGCTATTAAGAATGTGTATCAAAGTTATTGTTATTGTTTGGTTGACAGATTTTTAAAACATTACTATAGGTTTCGATTATTCCCTTAATTGCAAAACTCCTTCTCTTAAAATAAGGGTTTCATCCCCTTCCTCCTCAATCGCTTTCCCAACTATTAATGATCATTCTCATTCCACCATAGTACCAAACATGTATAATACTTTTACCAAAACTCATTACCATTACCAAATATTTGATACCCATTCCAATTCCGATTCCCATGTGCGAACCAAACACACCCTTAGAACTAATCACAACCTTGCATCTGGAAAAATTGAGCGCACCGGATTAGATTTAAAAAAATAATAATAATAATAAGGTGACAGTTTCGTAATTACAAACAACAATTTTTCTATGCAAACGTGAACACTAAAATTTTCTATTTAGTATTAATGTTTTGGATATTTAGTGTTAACATTTTGTATATTTAGTATTAAAATTTTGAACTTGCAAAAATACGAAAATGCATTGCAATATGGGTTCGATATAGAATCCTAATCATATAAGAATCACTCCCAAGTGAGAACTTGTCGACAAATCCAAACC
This sequence comes from Ipomoea trifida, assembly GCA_003576665.1. Classification (NCBI taxonomy): domain Eukaryota; kingdom Viridiplantae; phylum Streptophyta; class Magnoliopsida; order Solanales; family Convolvulaceae; genus Ipomoea; species Ipomoea trifida. The sequence continues at coordinate 15,606,775 of CP025646.1, forward strand.
ATTGATATGCAAGATTGATGGATTATTAAATCAATGATTTTGATTTGTCCACATGTTCTAATAAACATCTTCTGGTAATGGGCACGCTTCCCGTTTCGCAAATCACACACACAAAAAAATAAATAAAAAATGAAAGAATAATATATAATATCAAAATTATCCTTATATCTTTTTTAATAATTTAATTGAAAATAACATTTTCCTATACCTAATAAAGTATATATTTCCAGTAATTCGCCTTTCTTTTGTTTGTTTTTAACTTGCGTTTGCTTTTTGCTGTACCATAAAATAATAATAATAAGTTTAAATTATTGTTTCTATTAACATTAGTGCCTCTTGTATGAGCACAACAAAAAATTTAGGTATGGTTATATCAAGTACTATAGTAAAAATTGTATACATACTCCCCATATGACTCGGTATAATTCTAGAAATTTTTTGATTTGTATCCCGTGTAATTGATTTAATCTTAAACTGCCAAAACCATTGCTCAGAAATATTGAAGGAGATAAATCGCGAGTCAGTCAATCAGTCTTCAATTTTCACCAATTCATATACATTGTGCCATGCGCAATGGATATTAATGTTGATCAACATCTTTGAATTTCTTAATAATAATACTAATATAGCTTTCAATTAGATGTTAATTTTAATTTATTTGTTATTGAGTTAATTTTTTTATTTTTATTTTGTATGATCTCTCTCCAATTAGTATGATTTGTTAAGACTTAAGAATGATTTTGTAATATCTTTTTTTGAAAACTGATTTTGTAATATCTTTAAAAGAGATTTGTTAATAATCATATGATCTGATGTTTGATCGATTATTGAAAATTGTAAAAAGGGGAAAATCAAAATCAAACCATTATGCCGGAAAGGGGTTACAATTTCCGGCCTAATTTGGCCTCTGATTTGGCCGGAAGGACCAAATTCGTTAAAAAAAGCATAGTTAAAGGATCAATTCGTTACTTTTAAAAGTCAAGTGTTGAAATTAATAGAGGTGCTATAGTCAGAGGACCAAAAGAGCAATTTACTCTTAAAGATATTATAGCATGTTTGATCTGATGTACAACCTTTTTAAATGTATTTTTTTAAAAATGCTAAAATTGTCTTGCTATATATTTCTTTCTCGAGTATTGCTATTTTCCTTTTAAAAGGTGTTGTGGTGTAAGATTTTTTTATTTTTATTTTAGATTTGGACCAAACATGTTATTAGATTGTAGGCAAATTATATTATGGAACGTGGTGAATAAATATTTATTTTTAAAATATTAAAGGTATATTTATGTATTGAATTGAAAGTTTATTATTTGGTAATATATTGGTGAAGCAGTGCTTCGTGTTTCCGATTCCATTGCCCATTTCTCATAAAACCCATACCAAGAATGTCAAAATTTATTATTTATTGAAGATAGGAAAAGTGATAGCAGATTGAAGCTAAAGATTGAACCTTTAATGCTAGATATGCACATGTATATTGCCCAGCGAAGATATGGTGAAGAAAGAAAATTGAAGAAATAAAAGATTAAATTGCCCTCATTATTTTACCAATTAAAATCTTTCGGCTACTCCTCGTCGGAAATTTGACCGAATAGACTGAAATTGAAAAAAATTGAATAGTTGTAGAGTTAAATTGACAGTTTTTAAAACTTATACGTGGACCGCAATTAACAGCACCACAATAGTCACAGGACTAAACGTGAAATTTTCTCTATCTTATAATTATCATTGTACCCTAAATTAAACATATATAGCATGTCAATAACAACCAGAGCTTATAATTAAATTGGACCAAATTAATAATTTTACCTATATTATGTTATATTCAACCAAATATATACAACTGTGAACTGACCACTCTTAAATGTCAAAAACGGATTGATTGGAATTTGGAAATAGTCAACATTTTAACCTTGAAATCTTGAATGTGGGTATGTTAAGTCATAAATATCACTGTCAAACTGTCGCAACCTTCCTAGCAATTGGACTTGGTAATATGAAATGATTGGAGCATTCAATATTGTTTTGTGACAACAATTATTACCCCCAAAAGGCCAAACCACTTGGGAAATATATACTAATAAAATATAGCAGCCCACTTTGAATATACAAATTAAAATCAACTCATAAGTAGAAATTAAAACTTAGCAGCCAATTTCCAGTAAAAGCCAATCAACATCCTATACTCTTCAAATGTCCCTTAGGCCTTAACTAATATGTAGATATAGGGGGGTAAAGTTAACGACGGTTTGGCACTTGGGTTTAGCCTAAGGCCACCTGAATCTGGAGTCAAGGAGTTGATCTCTACTCTATCCACACACATTTTGCATAAAATATTACTCCGTATAATCTTATTGTTTGTATAATTTATTCATTATTAAAATATAACCAGATGTATATATTACTGTTTCTAATCTATTTTAGTGACATGTCTTGTTAATTAGTCAAATTAATTCTTCTTCTTTTAATGTTTTTTTTTTTTAATTTTTAAATTATTTTTTGTTTAATAATACTTTTAATGCAATTTTTAAATATATAAATTTATGCACAAATCACCAACTTCAGTCAAGTCCAATGAGATGGAAGAACGTAACAAATCTATTACTAATTATTGTAATCTGAAAATGGAAAAAAGACACCATTTCAAATGCTGTACCGCACTACGGTATCATGTTTTTAATATGCATTTCATTAGTTGCTTAAACACTACATATTGTAATATTTTATACACGTTTTTTTTAGCATGTGACGGCTTAATCTTCAAACCCAACGGTATGAAAATCCGCCAATATGGTCAACACGTCAAAGCGCACGCCAAGAAAAGACCTGTTTTCAGCATCCAAGAAATTCACTCCGATGCTTAAATATATCATTATGCAGTCAAGTTTGATGATTAATACCAAGTATTATAATACTAATTAGACACCAAAGTTTTTTGTCATTCATTTAGCGATATTGTATGTGCATGCAAAACAAAACAAAAAGCATCTAGGCGAGTTTCAACACTATTTTCTAATCTTTCAATTTTCTACACAAAATATACTATAAGTTCAATTATGACCCTGTCTGTGAATCAACCTAATAGACAGCTATGGTCAGCTTTTGTGTTCCGCTTGCAATGGTTTTGCAAAAAAAAAAAAAAAAACAATTAGATGAACTTCATTCTAATAATGGCAAAAGTTTTAGTGATGGAATTTTGTTATAAAGACGTAAGAAGTAGCAACCCTACCTCCTTTTGCTCTGGAGGATTTCAGCTAGAGATTTTGGACCTTGAAATTCATCTACTACGTTTGTTCCAGACAGCTGTGGCCCTAAATTCCAATCCCCTTTTGCTCTTCTCTTCTCTTCTTTGATCTGGGAAAGTGTCTTGGGTGCACTAAACAGTTTTGAATTGTCAGTTGATTCTCTCTTCTTAGAAACTCCCATCCTTGAAACTTGAGACAGAAAAGGCAGCTTCTTGCTGTGTATCCTCTTAAAATGCTGCCTACGACTGCTCATGCGAGAGTGTCTCAATGTGCTTTCATGGTTGATACCATTCAGAAAACTTCCCTGCTCTGATTGTGACCCACTTGCTTTACTTTCCACCTTTGATGCCAGTCTTTGATGCCTCTTCCTAGTACTGTGACAATGAGGCCTATTTGTGCTTGGGGTGTTAAAATAAGACGAGTCATGCCTTCTATGGTAGTGGTTCAGAGTATAACGATCAACTGTTTGGCGCCCTTTCAGATGGTTGCGGAGGTCCATATTACCCTTAGCACTAAAAGCCCATTTTGTCGGCATGTTTTTCCTTTTCCATGGCAAAATACAATCCTTCACCCTCTGTCTTGCATGGCCATTGATTTTTCTTAAAAGATAACTAGTACACTCATCGTCAAGCACAATTCCTGTATCTAGATGCACGGGATGATATTCACTATTGTCCTCAGAATCATCTCCCATGTACTGCTCATCAAGTGTTCTGCCATCCATATCATTTTGGAGTGAGTACTCATGATCTACTTCATACCCCAATTCCCCAGATCTATCATTGACAAGAACATCAAAACCAGGAGATGATTCTAAGCATTCTCCTCTCTCTATATTGTCTTCCATTTCATCATCTGAACTCCATGCGGTGGCCAAATGAGATCCTCCTTCGGTAAAGCCTTCAGCAGGAAGTGAAGAAATCAACTTTACTGCTACAGCTTCTTCAGATTGAGATCCTGAAATACCTGGAGAAGTATTTCCATCAGTAAGATTATTAGTTGCCGGTTGTAGATTTACTTCTGTCATGACCTTTGCGTTGGCTGATATCTTCAGACTAGTTTCAAATGAACTAGGATGTGTTTCCACTTGTGCGGACCCTTTTTCACTCCCCAGACATTTCTTTTTCTCAACGGCTAGTCCATCAGGGACTCTAGAAGCTATCTTTGAGGATTGCAATGTAGGTACACCATCATCAGGTCCATGTAGAAACACACATTTATCACCTTTATTGCAAAAACCATTGTTATAGAAAAAACAAGGAACATTTGTCTTGTTCACTTGCACCACAGGCTGATGGTATGTAGTTGTTGATTCATATGACATACCAGAAAAACTCTGCAATGGCTGCACACGGCACAAAAAGGCAAAATAAAAGTGTTAGATGAAATATAGAACTAGCGAGAAGAAGCATAACTTGTAGAATTGCAAGTATAAGACACAGTTTATCTTCAAGCAAAGGGGTTATAGAAGAAAGCAAGCGCAGCCAACACTCTTTGATAAATGCTAATATGCATGCAATTTTGGAAAACATTCAGAGGAAAGGATTATTCTAGAATGAATTAGAAAATAAAACTGCATTTTTTAGCCATTATCCTAATTCTTAATAGGGGAATGCTTTCAATTACCCTTTATAGGAAACCCTCAAAAAAAGGAAGAACCTTGTTACAAACTAGACTTATTGATGAAAACAATCCAAACAAATGCACCTTGACACAATTATAGCCAAACCATTTCAAGTTGGTAATTTAGTACACAAATTGCAACTGTTGGTGCAATTTTAGAAAATTTATTTAATTCAATCCAAAAAAGGTCCAACCAGAGACTTGAATTCGCTTATAATATCATAGAAGAGTTTATCAGATTCATAAAAGACTCCATCTATTTCGCATTGAACACTACTTTCATGAAAAAGATAATGTAATTTCATATATACTGATCATTTATGCTTGTTGCATTGATTTATGTAAGTTAGTGATTGTCTTTAATATATGGCAAACGTGTTAGCCAATTCAAGTATAGTTGGATTTTTTAGGATTGGGTTAAACAATTGACTAGAATTGCTCCAAAGTTTCAAGTTTTGGTATTACCAACTTTAAAAGGTTCCATTATCATTATAACAACACGCAAAGGTATCAATATTTTTCATCAATATGCCTATAAACTATGTAATTATTACCACATTTCATGAAATATAAAATGGGCAGTGATTCAAGAGTATATGAGCTGATGTGCAAATAAATTGGACGACCGAAAAACCGGCAACCAAAAACTGAATTGGCCAAATATTTTGGTTTTTGGTTTAGGTTATCAAGGTAAAAAAAAAATTCAGTCATTTTGGTTTTTCGGTCAGTTATCGGTTTTTAAGGACAAAATCAAAAGCCAACCGAAAAACCGAAGGTTAATCCAAAAAAATTAAAATAAAATAAAATAAATCCAACCTTAGCCCATTTACATTTTGAAAGTCCACAACCCATCACATTAATTTTAATGGACTATTGAACTGCACTGCATTTGTTGACCATATAATGTATAAATATAGTCCATTTACATTTCACTAAGCTACTATCTACTTGAGGGCATTAATTTTAATGGACTATAAATACTAAGCTATTATTTGTTTGCTTTAACAATTTATCCCTTTAGCATTAGTCAAATAAATAAAATAAATTTAGCACTTTTACAAGCAAATTTTGGTTATATTTAACCGACCGAAAATCGTTGGTTTTGGTTATATCGAATGATTGGTTGGTCGGTCGGTTTTGGTAAGTCATGAAGGTTCGGCTAAAATTTCGGAAATTAACCAAAAATCAAACAATGCTGAATGCTCACCCCTACAGTGAGGGGTTCAAAATTCCTTAATGGCCAAATCTCTAAAAACCAGCATATCTAAAACAAACATGACTCTATCATCTTTCTAGATCCTGTAAGGCTGTAAAGCAGTAACAAGCATGATAAAGTAAATCTTGAAGTTGCATTCTATCAGCACATTATAGATACCTTATCTCTTGTGAATCAGGAAGTCTATCAAGACCACTATACAAATAAACGTTCCTACTAATCACAAAATATCAAACACAGATGACTGATTTACTGCTGGAGTTCAGTTCATCAGTTTGATGTTAGCTAGTTCAACCACTGAATGAACCAAGTTATGCTTTGCATAGGAGGGACAGGTCATTGATCTCATACTACAAGATTTGCCAGTTCTATTCAACCACTGGAATTTTCTTTTCTGAAAGCATATATCACATAAGAGACTGAGTAAAGAACCACAAAACCCACTGATCTAACATAAAGTTCAGGAAGCAATTTTAATCCATGGAATATTGCTTGGTTATGCTGAGCACATCATTAGCAACAGCAAAAAGAAGAATGTTATGAACTTAATCAACTTATAGCCCAAATCTGCCAAAAATCTCCCTTCCTGATTTACCAAAAGAATCACAGATGATAGATAGCTGGCATTTTATCTCCCTTCTTTAGCCACTGAAATTTATCAACCAACAAGAATTGGAATACTCTAGTTCAGGATGACTTAGCATGCTAAACCTCCACTATAATAATGGAGGTATTTTAATAACAGAAAAGAATGACCAAATCAGCATCCCAGGTTTTTGAAAATGCAGAAACTATATAGTTAATTATATTTATATAAAGGTAAACTGTTGATGGTAGGAAGCAAATCAACTATGCCTGCAAACTAGCATAAGCACATAATATTACACTGAATAGAAATGGAAACTTACAGGATGTCGGAATCCACAGGTTGGATTAAGACAGCTCCCTGCTAACCAATACCAGCAGTCCCTGGGGTTGAGCCTAGCAATATCACTGTGTCGATACTCACATTCAACGCCCTGAAAAGCAGAACCCATGCCATCAGTTTTTTGACAAAACCCAAATGTTCATGAAGAATTCAATCAAATTAATCTAACAATACATAGTATATGATGTGGTTTTTTTTTAATGTATGTATCAAGTATCAACTATTCAACTTGTTGTAATACTATAACACATCCAACAACTTTATTTGTACCCACAGTTATGAACTATCCATTAATCATAATTAATAAGAGAAAGCTTCTAAGAATATATTATTTCATTCATACTTTATTAAAATGGTTCTTTAAGAAAATTCCAACAAACTAGTAAATGTAATGTAGCATGAAAGCAATGAAAGTTCAGATTTCTGTTTCACAAAACTTGCTTAATTTTTTTAAAGGATAAAATATAAGTTACTACATTGTACTTTGGTTTATAATTTTAACGTCAGCAGAAATTTTTTTACTGGAGTCCTTGCTTAAGTTCCTATTAACATAATAACATGTGAATAACAACCCTCATTTTTTCTACCAAAATTGCCACAATTTTTCTATTTAACTACATCTTCCACCTTCCTTATTTCATGGTAGACCAACCCATTCTCAGACTGGAACTAAATAGTGAGAATGACATGTTTCAGAATCAGGATACTGTTTCTGAACCACCATTACACCAGGCCTTATCTTCTGCTGCTTTGTGCTGTCATCATTCATCAACAGAAGAAAAGCTTGCAGATTAAATTTGAGTGCTTTGTAATCTAGGTCTCAAGTCTTCCCATACATGGCCTTAATGTAATCAGAAAGTCTTCCATTTGTCCAAGTCCAAGTCCAGAGTCACATCCAAGAGAACTAGATTTGAGCATGTTGTAAACTAACTAGAAGCCAAAAAACTCTCCAATAGTATTGGTGGGTCCAGTTACCAGTAAGGAATAGTTCCTCTACTGTTGAATGTGGATGGGCAAAGCAATGAATGGTTAGTATTAAAAAAATGAATTAAATTGATTATTGTTTGCTAATTGAGAACCAAGAGTTGAAGACCAAAAGTAGATCATATTGAAGTCACATTTAGGTATACAACTTCAGTTTCATAAACTTGAATTGAATTCAAGACACTCACTAGTTTGTGTGGAAATTTAACAAAATAATGAAAAGAGTAATGTTCTGTAAGATTCTTCTAACAAATACTCTTTGCCTAAATGATCATAGATGACAGCTAATACATGATTGCACTTGTATGATGACTAATACCAGAAAAATAACATAATTAAAACCTAAAGCACATTGGTAACAAACTAAAAACCGCAATCAAAAGCATGCACAAAGCAGCAGTATTGAACAATAGTTCTTAAGCTACAGAGAAGCACTAAAGAAATGCACATAAGACACAAACAGTGTTTTACGTATATAGAGGCACCCTGATAAACTCATTTACAAGAACAAAATGCAGTAAGGCCAAATGACACATCAACCGCTTCTAATTATGTTATACTCCGAACCAAATAGAGGAAGTTCCTGAATTTTCAATACGCACTTTGAGGAACATTTTATCATATAGTATGCATACAGATACATACATAAATAGATGTAGCCAAATATATATACAACTCGAGCGTTTGGATCATGCTGGATAATTCCAAGAAGCTCAGATTGAATGCGGACTCCAAAAAACACTTCAGATAATAGAGTTGGAAGGAAAGTGAATCAAATAGAAATTGACAAACATAGAGCAAATGAAGTAAATAAGAACTACGCGACATTGCAAGAGGAGAGAGGTTGGGAAGCGTTACCTTCTTGCAAGTGAGAGGCGAGGCTAAGAAGTAGACGCAATCGGTGTTGCGCTTCAGCAGCTCTTCCTCCATTTTCTCCCCAGTAAACTGCATAGCTTTGCGGCCTGTGCCTGAATCGAATCACCGTCGATTCGTCCGGGCGATGCCGTTTCTAGAGACGAAGCGTGTATGAATGAATGAATGTATGTAAATGTTTGTATATAGGGAGAGAGCCGGAGAGAGAGAGAATGGAAGGAAGCAGTGCAGGGAGCCAGGGAGTTCTTCTATTTTAGGGTTTTAATTCTCGCCTTCTCTCGACAATTTAATTCTCGCCTTCTCTCGGCTTATTGTCGTGAGGGCTTCATTTTCTAGGTGAAAGACTGTGACATATTTTTTGGAAAAAATAAAATAATTATAAAACACAGACAAAAATAGAAATAAATATTTTTTTGGAATATGTGTTTGAGGTCAGAAACATATCTCTCACTTGCATTTGATTTTTTTTTTTTAAATATCGATCTCAAACGCAATATGATTTATAAAATACCATTCTATTTAAAAAAAAAAAAAAAAAAAAAAAAGTACTGTGTAATTTTTAAAAATGTAATAGAGTTAGCGCAAACGCACCCCTATTCTATTTTTTATCACGATAAATTAGCATGCATAATTTTTCAACTAAATAAAAATGGTGGTATTACCAGCCTACCAGGTATGAATGTATGATACTTCTGAAGTAAATAGTCATTCAAAAACTGACATAAATCTCACTCTCATCACATATTTTGATATTATTAATAAAAGAAAAAGATAATAAAAATTGTGACTCTTCTTTTTAATTGAACGAGAACATATCACGATACGTACAAAATTAATCTATTTATTCTAAATAAACTTTGTATAACACAATCCATTTGCACTTCCCATAAGCGAAGCTCCTGCTTCATAGATAAACACAAATCAAGTAACGAAATCAGAGAATCTGTTGATATTTTCTTATGGGAAGGCCTCAAAAAAAGTAAAACTAAGCTAAAACTAGAAACACTCTTGCTCAATACAACTCTCAAATTTTGCTGTAAAGAGTTTGCCTTCTTCAAAATTCATTTATTCTGAGAACTGCGAGAATCAACTAGTTCCAACTACAGAACTACTATCAGAACTTGTAAACCATGTTTTCTGTGTATCCAACTTCTTTGAGTACGCCACTCAGCTGCACCCAACGAAACACAGAATTAAAAAAAAAAAAAATGTTGACGATTATTAGAAGCAAGCAAGGGATGGATGGAGGTAAGAAAAATCACCTCTCCTTGTTCTCTCTTATCTTTTTCTCCAGATACATGATTCATCATCCCAGGAGGACCACATACCTGGAAAACCGAAAGAAATAGTTGGAGCATACACTTGGATTATGTATTCTATCACTGCTAAACCCAAAGAACATGATAGTCTAATTCTAAGGCAAATGGGCATGGTATCACTATCGAGATTTCAGGTTGTTCGAGATATTGGGTTCAAGCACCATTTGTGGCAGTAGCAGTTTATGGCCCATTGGAGAGTACTTACAAAGATAAGTGTATCATCACTAGGAGGAGGCAACCCTTTGACGACCATATCCTTTGATATAAAACCAGAGCCTCCTCTCCACTCCTTTGTTGGACTATCTACAGTGTAGAATATCTGAAAAATGACCCCAAAAAATTAAATTAAAGGAAATAAAAGATAAGAAGAAATTACTGTAATTCATGAACAAAGAAGTAAGCATGTAAACGTTTTCAAATTGATTCTGCCAGCACCTTAAGATTTGGATGCGTTGCTGCAAGCACATCAAGCTTCTTTTTCAGAAGTATGTCATCAGGAGACACGTTAGCATATAGCAACGAGATCTGTAAGAATCGAAGCTTCATGAGCTATCTATAAAATCCATTGAATTGGAATATCTTTTATGACTGAAACAGAAAATCCGGCAAGCACCCTTTCACAAATAGCACAGTTAATGTGGCATGCACCCACACTAGAGCAATTTATGGCACTCAGTTTTCATATGCAGGCAAAAAAAAATTGAATTATTTTATCTACCTGAGTGTTGTCATCAGGATTCTTGAGAATGGCCTCAATGACCTGGAGCATTGGGGTGATGCCACTGCCCCCTGCAATCTGTGCACAGGAAAGCAAACTCAATCAAGTGAAAATAGATTCAAGTGCAACTAAATTCTGTTTATCTGTATATAACTTTAGATATTGTTAGCTTTGTAAAAGTTATCCATAGGGGAACTTAACCAATATCCAAGATCTAGTCACTACTCACACCTTCATTGATTACTATTATTTCTTTTCAAAAACTGACATCAATCTGTGTATATGAAAATAATATCAATCTTATTCTTGGTTGATTCTTGGCTTGGTAACAATCAAATTTCTTTAGATTATAATTATTATAAGCTATAAACTCCTGAATGTTGTTGATCGATGATCAAGTAGCATGTCAGCATGAAGGCCATCAATTACCATGCCAATGTTTTTCTTCATATTTGGCCTATACTTGAGCTTCTCAATGGGCCTGCAAAAACAGGAAGAAAAAGAGGAAAAAAAAAAAAAAAAAAAAAAAAAAAAAAAAAAAAAAAAATCAATCAAACAAACAACAACAGCGGCATGGAAATGTATGCGTACATTAATTTACTGTAAGCTTAGAAGTTCACTTCTGTAATTAACCAACCCTTTTACTTCTACTTTGTCTCCAGGTTTTAGGCTTGCAAAATGCTGACTCATTTTTCCTTCAGGGTAAACCTGCAGTATATTTTAGCCAGTGATAAGAACTACATGAATCACCATTGGAAAAACATGAGTATTCTAATAGATTAAGTAACAGTGTAACACAGCACATCATATAAGCAACAAGATATATAAGATATACCTTGATTAAAAGGTCGAAGTGGCCCTTGGCATCAGGATCTGATATAGGTGTATAACTGAAAATGGAACACACTTCAGAAACTTATTGTCCATTGAATTTTCAGTATCTATTTAATAATAAGGCATGTAAAAGACATCAAAGGCCATCCACAACCCAGAACCTCGATTTTTTAAAAGACTATTATCCTGTTGATAGCAGTAGTAGGAATGTGTATTGTCCAAAATACTATTATACACCAAATCTCCAATTGTTTTCCAAAAGATACTCTAATATACACCAACAAGGCACCTCCAAATTCATTGAAAGGCTGTTACATTTTACCTTCTATATAAGAGACTTGTGAGCCTTTCTAGTGGAAGAACATATATTGCACAGAAGCACTTAGCAGTAGTTCTTGATCAAATCTTCTTCTGGCATATATCCTTCCTTTCTTTCATTAATATTTTACTCCTTTCAGTTTACCATAATTTAAGAATATAGATATAAAGGAACCCACCATATTGCTTCTCAGGTATACATTGATCTAAACCCAAGAGGTAAAGATCACATATATCCAGAGGGATGCTTTGGGGCCTTGGTGGTGTGGGTGTAAAAAAAATGTTTTTGCTTTTGCATGTCTTAGCACAAATATGGCAAAGAAAACAGTGAAAAGCAACTAATATATATACAATAGATAATGGTCAATACAAGAGCAAAGAAGTCATTGAGAGAAGACAAAAATTGATAGTAAGTGTAGCAAAAGGAAGGTGGGGAAAAGAGGGCCATACAATTGAAGAGGAGAGAGAGAGGATAAACCAACACTTACGGGCGGATGACAAACTTTGGTTTTCCTTCAGCATCTTGTTGTCCAATTGGTGCTCTACAATGTGTCAATGTAGAAAGATTAAAATAGAGTATAGCAATGAAGTTATACACAAAATACTCACATTACTCTAGCTTACCTTGTAATGATGCATGACGCAATATCCAGACCCAGCTTTGCAGAGGGATCAAATGAAAACCTAGAAATATGGAGGAATATTCCAAATAGTCAGATTTTCCATCATACAGTTTTTTTCTGTTAAGATTGAATATAAAACAATTTAGAAAATAATAATTATACAAATCTGGAAATGATATAAAAAGCAACATGAAATCTTGTCTGCTATAGGTCTATCATAAATGCACATTACTACATGAGTTTCTTTTCAGCAACCGCATCAGAAGCCGAAGACCTCTGACCAAATGGGGAAATAATAGAATTGATCCCCAAAAGAGGCACCACTTACGTCTTGTACAGTTGTACTTAAATTACAATTGCTAAGCTCTAATTAAATTCTTTAGGACAGTTTGTGGTAAACCAATCCACCTATCTTACTGGTCCAAGTTAGCAGCTCTCACTAGTTTAATGGCATTGAAATCAATTTTTTTTTTAGACATTTTGAGCTTAAAACTCATTCTGATTATCAGCCTTTCACACCATTTATCAACTGTTAAGTAAAGGGATGAAAAAAATATAGTATCAGATCTTTACAAATACCTTGTTGAAACTTGAAAATATTAAATATTTGGTCTGAAATATCACTAACCTGAACAGATGAGTATTATGGCTGACAGGTGCCCTATCCTCCAGCTTAAATTCAATCCACTGATTAGGATTAAGAGCTGAAAGGAAAGAAGAGATTTAGAAGAACAGTACTATCCATTCTATTTCCAACTGCATAAAAAAGCAGGGATTTTGCACCATCAACAGCAAGTAAAACAGATACTAGATCATACTATCTTTAACTAAGGCAAAAAAAGGAGTCTTCCTGGGCTGAATGCAAATTTAGCCATTCATAAAGCCAGTTGTAAGCGCCATTTTAGTCCGCCTTCTTTTGTGAATAAAATCTTACTTGGAAAAAAAATAAAAGAAAAACCTATGAAAAATGGGCCAGAATGAGGAGCAAACCAGTTTTGCGGCTTGTATCTTCATTGATTTGGTCCAAATACACCTGCATTTAGAGAGAAAAAGTTAAAGCACTTAGCTTTGTAGTCTATACAGACAAGGATTAAACATCCAGCTCACCAACTCAGTTGAAATGGTCAAATGAAATGATAAAAGTATAGCTTACATAGACCTGATCCACATCAAATAAGTGACTACTAACAAACATGGAATGTGATCATAGCCTCTATCAAATTATTGAAAGACATTTCTATCACTCTATTTTGTTCCACAAAGCCAATGCCCCAGTGAAACCTCTCAACAATTTCAACAATCAACATACATCTAAAAGTTAGCTTTCTAAGCAGTAAGTGAAACATCAATGAAACATCCCCTGATACTGTAAAGAAAAGAATGCAATGTATCTCATTAATGCCTAGATGCATTCAGCATCATCAATAGTTCAAAATTCAAATAACATAGTGTCATATTGACGGATTACATCTTCTTTTCCATCAATTGCAAACACAAATAATTTAAACAGAAACCTATAGCACTCCGTCACCAACAATTATTACATATTTACAACAATACAATGCATGACAATAACAATACATTTTGCAATTTAGGAACCAAAGGACACAAGGATCCCACAACCAAAATACACATTACCAAGTTTAAACAAAGAATTCCATTTAAAATAATATACCCCCAAAACTCGGGGTAACCAAGCAAAAAGAAAAGTCTACTCAAATTCCATGAGGGGAGCTAAGCTTCCTGCACTAGGTTAGACCCTCATCAGAAAACAGCCAAAATTGCAGTTACAAATCTAAAGAAAAGGGACACACAATGGATACCATGAGGCAGCCTCTTGCAAGAATGTTTTCGTGCCCAGCTACTAGAGCTATTATTTTGCAGAACTTATTCCATTAAAGTAAGAAGCAACCATTATGTAATTATCAATCCCTAACTTTATGCTCCACTCCCTGAATAATGCTTTGCCTGCAAATCATGCACTTGATTTGGTTGATTGATTATTATTAGTACCATTCTTGTCTTGATTTCCTTTCTTCTTGGGTGAGTACAGATTTAGGTCCCTATCAAACATCAAGCACCCCTAACCAATAGCTCAAAACTACAAAATAAACTGTAGAATCAAACCAATGCAAGAAACTGTTCAACGTCATTAATGCAATCGCCAAATTCCAAAAGTCTACAACGAACAATAAGCACAAGACGATGAAAGCCATGCTTTATTTTCTATTTTATGTTAAAATGAAACGAAATCCAGATGAAGCCGAGATGCGAAATTACCAAATTGGGCGAAGAAAAGTAGTAAAAGTAGGAGGCCCCGCCGGCTACCGCCGCAACGGCGCCAAAAGGGAAGCGAAATCCGGCGAAGCTCGACTTAGATTCGCCTCGAAAAGCTTGAGAAAATGCGATCGGCGCAGCCTTCGCTAGTCTCTTAAACAAGAGTGACATTTTCAATCAATGCTTTGTGATGGGGGCAAAGTACTGAAGTTCCAAGATTTATGTAGAATGACAGAATCAAACTCTTCTAGAGGTTTTATACTTTGAGTTAATTCCATAAATGGTCCCCCGACTATATTGATTTTCCAAAATTGGTCCTCGTCTTTTAATTTGGACGAAAAAGACACTTGACTTTCAATTTTGTTCCATCAATGGTCCTTCCGTTTATTTGCAGTTAACTAAGCGTTATGTTAGGGATAAAATAGTCTTTTCATTAGATAGTCTTCTTCTTCCTCCATTCCTGTGTATGGCAGCCATAACTACTCCATTTCCCTCTTCTTCTTTCTACTCATTCTTTCAACTACAAATGCCCAAACCAAATATATGAATGCCAGAAACAACTCCATCAACCCGTTCTTGGTGCCGCAGAATGCAGTTCAGTCGGGGCTTCACCTCCGGCCACTGGTGTGGTACAAGAGGCTTGAGAGCTACGCGAAATGGTACCCCAACCAGAGACGCGGCGACTGGTGCTTATTGGAATTTCCTTGGTGTTGCTACTGTTCCAAATGGTGGTCCACTAATAGACTTTGAAGTGTTCAACTGGTTTAGAAACTATCACTGGTCCGGTCAATCATTCCAACCGAGAATATTTTTCCAGCAAGGGGAGTTTGCGTTCTACTGTTCATGGAGCCTTCGGTCCGATGAGATTTTCTTACGAGCAAGAATTAATCTCCGGCAAGGGGTCTGCTTCTATTTCACCAATCTCCGGCAAGGGGTCTGCAGGCTTCTTGGACTTATTGATCGAAGGAGTTGTCGTCGAAAGGCTGTTTCTTGTTCCTTTAACTCTCTGGTTATGCAAGTTTCTTTTATCTATTGTAAAAAACTATATATATAGATATGCTTCTTCATTCCGGTTTTGTGGCAACTATGTGGACGAAAAGTGCATTGATCATCTTTGAAGGCGTAAGAGGAGGATTACTGCAATAGATGCATTATGTAGCCCTGGAAAGAGACAATACAAACTTGAATGTCTTCTCCGGTATGTCTGGTTCTTACAGTTTATGTAAATTTTTATTTATGATAATAAAATAATAAGAAATATTTATACACCCATACAACATCCAAAATGATTCATATAAAAAACATGAAGTTTGTTTCTATTCAAAAAATTTCGAAGTGAGCAAATATTTGTGTGATGGAACTCCCATATAGCATAACATGGTACTTTGAAAATCATGAAGTATGTTTTCTAGACACAAATTTTCCAACTGGAGCTCATTCAAAGGGCCTCCTCCTGCTTAATAGCCTGGCCGGAAACTACAGAGACTCCGATCTCTCTCACGGCGAAAATGTCAAGACCTTTTTCCATGTCAACGCAAAGAGCCTTCCAATATTGGTTCAAAAATCCATGGGCGATTGCTGGAAATACAGAGAGGAGTAGAACTTGGCCAGAAGAACAGTGCACAGCCCGAGCAATCAAGGAGAAGAAGACTATCTAATGAAAAGACTATTTTACCCCCTAACATAACGCCTAGTTAACTGCAAGTAAACGGAAGGACCATTGCTGGAACAAATTTGAAAGTCAAGTGTCTTTTTCGTCCAAATTAAAAGACGAGGACTAATTTTGGAAAATCAACATAGTCGAGGGACCATTGCTGGAATTAACTCTTTATACTTTATACTGACTACTGAGCATCATAGGAAATAATCTAGTGCGGTCTAGCTTACAGCAGTAGATGTACACGCTCTTTTTTTTTTTTCCTTTTTTTTTTTTTAAGGTAAACATAACAATTTCATTAAATCATAACATAAAACGTTTCTAACTATGTTGTAGTACTGTTTCATAACTATGAAGCTATGTTCCTTTAGGGAGCTTAAAGCTTCATCAAAGATTTGGGCATTCATCGTCATTCTTTTTTGTTCGTTGCCCAGGACAAGATCATCACTTGCCGAAATCAAACTAAACAGTTTATGCTTATGAAAATGATGAAAAGCTCGTGAAAGTAACGAGAGAAAAACACAATAATTATTATGAAGACAAAAACATAAAAAGGAACAAAATAAAAGAGGATAAAGGCAAAGTAGGGTTGGGAGCTCAAGACTACCAACACAAACCCCAATACCTACCTACTAGCTATATATATATATATATATATATATATATATATATATATATATATATATATATATATATATATTAATATTATTTTATTAAAAGGAAGAGAAAACGAAAGGAGGGAGGGAGGTGGTGTTGACCGGCTACGGTGGTGTTGGGGCGCGGCGGCTGTTGGCCGGAGAAGGGCGGTGGCCGAGGGGAAGGACGACGGCGGTACGGCAACAGGAAAAGGAAGAGAACAGCGGTGGCGGCACGGAATCGAGGGGAAAGAGAGCAGTGGCGTCGACGGAGAGGTGGAGGGAGAAAGAAAAAGAGGAAGAACTGCGGCGGTGGTCAGAGGCGGACGGAGTTGCGACGGTGGTCGGGCGGAAGAACTAGAGAAGAGCAAACATAGAAGGTAATCGAAACCGCCGGCTCAAAACTCCATTAGAGCTCTGGCCGAAGGTCGGCGGTGGAAGCAGATGGGAGAGCAGCAGAGAAAGGGCTTTTTTTTTAGTACTACTGACTCTGTTACAATGTAGTATCTGTTCATAGCTACTCAGAGTACTACTGACTCTGCTATGAACAGATACAGCATTGTAACAGAGTCAGTAGTACTAAAAAAAAATTGATAACATAGCAAGCAACATTTTTTTAACAGGCAAAAAATATCAAATTGGCTTAGTTGCACTATTTTAGTAATATATACTAATATAGTCACACAACACACATATGTATTACTTTGTATGTAATATATACTAATATAATTTTAAAAACATTATTGTCTATGTCATGCTTATTCGACAATTTTTCCTTATTTTCCTTATTTTTAATACAAAAGTCCTCTCAAACTCAAGTTTCAGTACAACCCTGTAAGAAAAGGTCTCTCAAATCTGTTGCTCCATTTGAGCAACACAAATTTCACACCAGATATAAAATTCTATTACTACATTTTAAACAGCAAAGAATATGAATTGGATATTGCACATCACCAGAAAGATGAAAATACATTGATGTAAATAAAGAGAAACCCCAAGGGCATTGAGCTTACTTCCCCGCAGCAATGGCGCCACCCACGTTTTCCTGGTCCATTCCTCGTCAGCTGTCTTGAATACAAACCAGGCGAAGGAAAGAGACTGAATTCCTACGTTTATGGAGCAACTGATCTCGGGAAGCAGCTTCGAGGAGTTTAAGAATACAAATGGGCTACAACTTTGGAAGCGAAGCAGCAGGCAGTTTCGATTGCGTTTCATTGCCATTATTTATTCCAACTTGATTAGCCCACGAAGAGATTAGATGATGGGCGATTGCATAAGGGCCGGGGACAAACATAGGAGCAAGCTCCCCGCTATCGACATTATAGGTTGTGGCTAAGTTCTGCTCTTTCTCAACGCCTTTGCACATTTGATCTACTTTAGCGGCGGTTGTCTTTTGAGCCTTGTGGTACTCGGCCAAAGTGAGAGCCTTCTTCACATCTTCTCTGCTGTGCCACTGAGCATCTATAGAGAAAAGGGATTTCAAGAACCAACAAAACGAGAAAAAAAGTAAATGACTCAAATTGTGGCTAAGGCTCGAAGGTGTGTGGTGATTGGTGACTCTGCCCATCATATGTGATATGATGCTTGTGTATATATTGCAGTGCAATATGAACAACTTGAAGCAAAAAGAGCCAAAAGTGCCTTGGCCAGAAAACAAGAAGTTGCAGTACAAAGTAATGAAATTACCTTCCAATTCTTCCTTATCCACTTCGATTTCGAATGATTTAGCATATGCAAAGAACCCTACCATTAGCTGGCATGGCATACTACTGGGTCCAACTGCAATAAAACCACACAATAAGAGCATGATTCAGGAAATATTGCATGTAATAGTCTTTTTGGTGTAACTCAGGGTTTCCACCATCGAACACAGTGACTAATCCCCTCGTTGAATTGTAGGCACCTTTAAGGGTGAGATAGCTCGCCTAGAGATTTAAGGCAGCTCCATACCCAAAGCCAAGGATCGACGTTTGGTTAAGGATGGATGACTTCCTTCCACTCAACCACAACCCCCAGGTTCATGTAATATATAGTCTAAGAAGTAAGAAGTCAGCTTAATATTGTTTACCCAAACAATGCATGTCTGAAGGCCAAAATTCTTGACATTCCACGATGGATATTTACATTGTTTATGACTCTTTAATTTATGTGGACAAGCTGCAACTTATGTGCTCATTTTGCACATATGACATATCACGAACTCATAAGAAAGCCATCATTCATTCAACACTACCCTGAAGTTTTAAGTCAAACAAGACACCGAAGAGCTATGTTGAGCTCAATTCTCCTTTCATTTTAAAGGCGATTTAGAATCATTCATTTTATGTGGTGGCTGAACTAACTTCTTTGTTTGTTTGTAAAAGGTACCAATGTTTTAAAATATGTTACTATGATAACCACAAAATTAAGATCCCCCATTTCACTCAACAGAAATAGTTACAGTCCAGTAAAATCTGGGGAAGGAACGTTCACAAATGTCAGGAAAACTGTACCTGGCCAAGGTTGAGAACTATGATAAACTACTTCACCGACTTCAATACCAGTTTCCTCCTGTGTTTCTCTTCTCACTGCCTCTTCTAAGCTTTCTCCTGGCTAATAAAGACAGAATAAATATGGCAATCAACAAGTGTAGGAAAAAATAATGCTTCTGCTGAATAGAAAATTAGAAAACACAGCGAATGCATAGAATAGATTTTTGTATTATTTCTTGTTCATGCCAAACTGTCAACACAAGTAAACAGGAGCTCTAAATTGCCACTCTGAGAGTTCAGTTTTCTTTCTAAAAATGAAAAGTGCTCCGCATACCTCCATAAAACCAGCTAGGCAACTCCACATACGTGGCACAAATCTTGACTGCCTACTCAATAGTGCACGGTCATTTTCTTTATCTATGACTAGCATGATGACAACCTGTTGCAAGGAAATGCAGATAAAGTGAAGATATTCAGTTCATCAGGCATGTCAAACTAGTAAAGCCACGTCAAAAGAATCGAATGAAGAAAACAAACAAAGAAAAGGAAACAAATGTCAGAGTGTACCGGATCAACACGAGGATAAACTCTTTTCTTGCACAATTCATTTGAGCACAGCTTCCTTCTCCCGGCATCTGCAGGCACAGTCTTACTTCCACAAAATCCACAAAACCGTGATACACCATGCCATTCAAGAAGTGCTCTGGCCTGATAAATCTCCAAGTTAGTATCATGGAAGGGTTATGAGCTTAGTAAATGTACCGAGGTTGTTTTGAGTAATTATGGTAACACCACTCTATATGAAGCTAAAGAAAAAAAAATCCAATAGCACCATAGTTTGATTGGGAGAGTTTATGATAAATTCAAATGAAGAGAATCAATCATTCAACAACAACTCAACAGCCTCTGCAAAATAAATTGAAGCCCAAGGATTAATCAAACTTATGTTCCCTCAATTGCTACATTTCAGTTTGGAGTGTTTTTTTTTTAAACACACCAAAAAATTGCAGCTTCTTATGGCTGATTTTAAAAGAAAGCATCAGCTCACTAATCCCTACAAGAAAGAAAGAGAAATATACGCCCACACGGGCAGCTCAGCTCAATTGGTTCCTGGTTGTAGATTGTGGGCAAGGACACAAGATCGAGGTGCAGTGTGAGAGTTAAACCTAATGTGGTGGGCTTATTGTGGGAGCCCGGCCGCTGAATCACTGTGATTTACCTATCTATCCTATCCTATTGAGCGCAAGGAAATTTCACATTTTGTGGGCAAGATAGAGAAATATACTGAGGAATTATAATTTATAGGTCCAATCTATACAATCATCATTTCAATCAGTATTGATTAAGACCAGAGTAACAATCATATTATATCAATATTTGATCAAAAGATTGGAGAAACAACACTCACATGACCAGCAACAGCAAGTTCTCCCATGGCACGAGAATCCGCCCAATCAGAAGCCACCATTAAAGTCCTCAGCTCAACAAAGCAGAGCTGTCTAGCACCCAATGCTTTCACCAAGTCATTACCACCCTCAGAAACATCAACAGCCCAGTACACAACACTTTGATTATCATCCCCCCCATTCTTGGACCCCAAATAAACCAAAGAATCTTCACTCAGCTTCACAGCATAATTCTCCAGCAAACCCCTACAGTCCCCAAAATCCAACCACCCAAGGTGCCAATTCGGGTCAGGGCTACCGGAGGAGCCGGCTAAAGGGCGGCCCTTTCTGAAAGGCAAGATTTTGAAATTGGGCGAAAGGGGTTCATCGGTCTGACCCAAGATTAGGTTTTTCAGGGTCCGGATAGCCGAAGCTGATGAAAACGGGTCCGTGGGTTTCGGGGTCCGAAGCTTAATCGGGTTTCCCGCAAAGACGTGAGAATTCAAACTCGCGGACATGGCGGGGATGAAGATCCAAGATTTGTTGTTGGTTTTGAGGGTTTTAGAGAGAGAGTGGAGTTGAGAAACGGCTTTGGTCGATGAAGAAGACAGGAGAAAGAGCATTTCTCACCATCAGCTAGAGAAGGTTCAACTGTGAAGAGAAAGCAGCCGGCTTCGCCACCACCCTCGTGAGGGTGGGTGAGTGACACGACCAGTTAGGAAATGTCTATGTGACACGTGTAGCGGTTGAGAAACGTGGGCTCCACCAACCGTTGTCCTATGATTTAACTACAAAATTTTGTTTGTCTGTCGATTTTTTATCTTGTTTTCAATATCCGTCTTTATTGACTTACAAATTTTCATTTAAAATTCATATATAATTTTTTTCTTTTGAGCACTACTACTTGCACAAAGAGTCAACTCCACCAGGTGCCACTAGACCACAAGGTTATAATATTAATTGACCGCAAATAAAGACCACAAGGTTATAATATTAATTGACCGCAAATAAATTACAAATTTCTGTCAAATACCTTGTGGTCTAGTGACACCCGATTTTACACTCTCACATGGAAAGGAGTGTGTACAAGTCTCGAGACGACGGTGGACTATTTGTACTATAATTCTATAAAATGATCTATTAAGCTAACGTTAAAATGCTCCATAAAAATTATTAGCCCACTCACACCAAGAGAAAACTAGGCGCTTTTGGTGCATCCCACGTGCACCAAGAGATAATGTTCTTTTTTTATGATGGGACCCACAAAAACTAAAATCTCCCGTAAGAACTCAACTTATTTTCTCCCATCCACATATGCATTACCACTTACAAAAACCTTCCAAAATTTCCCAATTGAGATGCTCATGCTCTAAGGCCAACTTTTGTTCTTACTCGGCAGCCACAATGTCATAGTTATAGTCGTAGCCCACTCTTTTATGTGGTATCTCACCGATGGCTCCCGGCATGTCATACTTCAATGTGCATGTATGAAACAATCTAGGTAAGTATGTAACTACTGATACAAATTTTAAGCAATGGAAATAAGAATAATTACTATGAAGACAACACTTTAAGTAATAGCTTATTAAAATTCTTTACAACCAAAGAAAAAATAATTATAGTGCAAAATTCCAGACTCCAAAACTATCAAAGCGGTGAAAGTAAATCTCAAATGATAATCGAAAAAATTGCAATAACTAGACGAAGTGGAAAGAATGTTTTCAATCTTGATTTATCTTGATCACACTCTCCCTTCGGAGTGTGTAAAGGAAAAGACTCGAACCAGATGATCGTGTGCTCATTTAGAACTCGTCTTCTGCTTTTCGACACAAGAGGTGAGGCGGGACTAGGTCCTCGATCCAATCAGCATAGATCGGACAGATTTTCTTGGTTGGTTTCCATTTCAAGAATTTCTTGCCCTCTTCTGGTTGTTGTTGCTGTTCCTTCACTGGAACACATGGAACCGCATTTGCAGGGGATGGATCGACTGCAGGAGCGAGAGGCTTGATTGGGGCGGGCGCAAAATTCGTTGTTGTTTCCATCTCAGTTCTGCCAGTCGGAGCCTTTAACTCTGTCAAACAGATAAAACTCTCGAACATGAGACAACTAGAAGGGAAAAAGAACACTAAGACCCGATGTAGAAACAAGAAAGCAATAACATAATTTTAAGGAAAATTGGCAAAGTGGGATCATGGTTAAATGGCAGGATTGGAGCCGTATCACTGAGGTATAGCATAACAAAAAGAAATTAAAAGACAACATATGCTAGCATTATAGGTACAATTTGAAGAAAGCATCAAATGCAAACATGACTAGAATGTTTTGGGCATAATCTTTTTGGACCAGGCTGTCTACCCGGGTAAGGATGCAGCATAACAACAGTTCGTATTTCCTCTTCTTGTTTTTAGTTATTGACAATGTAATGCTAAGATATTAACAGAAAACTAATGGGGGGTGGCTCAAATTGCATCTAGAATTCTAGATATAAACATACTCCATATCATAATGCAAATAACTATACCAACATTAATAAGCATTAAGCTGCATATATTTCTGTTTTCGGAATGGAAAGCACTACAGTCGTAATGTTCTTGTTTCAAAACAAAACAAAGTCCTCTCGTGAAAAAGTAAATATGCAATTTGCCATTTTCCTGCCTTACTAGTACCATGAATAAGCAGAGACAACAAAAGTGGCATAATTCAATTAGAGAACAAGTGTAATGTGAAGCAAACCAAGAAATATTATAGTAATTCTAACATATTAGCAATGTAAAATAATTCCGATCTGCATCATTGGCATACCTGAATGGCCATGAGCAAAGTGACACCTCTCGCCAAAGGGGCACTGACCTGTGATCTCCCACTTGCTACATATCTTCGTTTTCCAAAATGTAGGTTTAATCCGGTAAGCATCCGAATCAACACTAGCATGTTGGTTAATTTCGAATTGATCGGATTCACTTCTCCTCCCCAGCATAGAGCCTGTAGTTCCAATGCTTATAGCAGAACTTTCCCTCTGTTCTCTTGCCATATCGTTCTTGAATTGTGGCGAGCGTTCGTGTAGAAAATTACACCTCTCTCCATACGGGCACTCCTCCCCATTATAAAACTTCTTGCAAATCTTCATCCTATGTATTACTTTCTGATCATTATTCCAGTTCCCCGCCCCCCTATCCTTATCCTTCTCGCGAACAATATCCTGCCAATTCGGAGGGGGCTCTCGCAGATCCTCAGCCCCGTGGGCAAAAGTGCAATGCTCGCCATTCCTACAATTCCCTTCCATGAACTTCACACACATACGCGTCTTATAAAATATATGGTTTGATCCTTTTCCAGGGAGATTCGGTGGATTCACTTTCGGATTTTGGGCATTTGCAGAAACCAGTGGATTGATTTCAGAATTTCTTGATCTTTTAAGAGGAGGCTCATTATCAAATTGGGAATACAACTCAATGTGTTCTTGGTTCATCTGCAGTGGAGGCCAGAAACCTCCCATATCCCCTCCAGAATATGGCAATGACACAAAGGACTGAGATGGTGGTGTGGGATCAGGAAAGCTCATTCTCTTCTTTCCAGTAAAAACTAATAATAATCAAAGATCCGAATTTTTAACAAGATCAATACACTTATAACCAATGCAATTCAATTAAAAAATATATAGAGTATAGAATGAATGCAGATTTTTATTTAACTCTACACAATAATCAAGAAACAACTAAATCCTAAAACTTGCAATGAGGAGGAAACAAGAAAATCTTATATATGGTCAATCACAAATATTCATATGATTATTTCGAAAACTAAAATTCCTAGCTGTTTTTTTGGGCTAAAAACAAAAAATCAATGCAGAGCAAGCAAACCTGAGAAAAGGTGTGCTGATGATCAGTTTCAAGAACACCCAGAGCCTCTGCTAAAAATCAAATCTTTTTACAGAAAAATCAAAAACCCAGATTGAAAATTGATTTATTTTCAAAGAATGATCAAGATTGAGGCTTTGTATATATGTATTGTGTGAACCCTCACAAAGAAAATTTTTATAAAGAAAAAAAAAACAGAAAAAAAAGGGTTTATTCGTTAAGAATGATGAGAATGGAAGCCCTAGCCGCAGCTTAATCGGGAAGGAGAAAATCAAATCGAGTACATATTAATATATTAATCAAAAGTCCAAAGTGGACTAGGAAAGAAACCCTAAAACCCCAGACACGGCTAAAACCCCTAACAGTCGCCAAAACATCGCAACTACGTGGATAATTATGGTATTTCTCTTCCAAACTTTTTTGTTTTTCTATTATGTGGGACCTATTCTTGCCACTCTGGCACTCTGCAACTTTTTGAATTTTCGGTTCCCCTTCCTTTCATCTTTCCTTTACGTTAGGTTCAAAAGAATAGAATAGAATTTGGAGGAAAAATAAATAAATACATATATACGAATATATTGAACTGGAAAATAGAAGAAAAAATAAAGTTATATATATACACGTGCACATATGAAATTGGAAAAAAAAAATAAAGAAAGAAAGAAGGAAGAAACATAGAAATATATATTATCATACCTTAGTGATAATAGAAAATTGATAAATTAATCATCGGTGTTTGGAAATATATATACTTTATAAAGATATTTTTGAAATAATAAAAATAGATATTTCTTGTGATTAGGAATAGTTAAATACCAAAGGGCCTGGGAATGATTATTTCCAAAGCAAATGGAATACTTTATAAAGTCTAGAAATAATCTATTTCTAAGCTGATAGTTGGACTGCACAATATTATATTTATGCTCATACAGAAAATGTTTCTTAATGCATCTATCATTAGTTTTCTCTTTTTAATTATTTTTAAAATTTCCCTTTTCTAAAACACTTTTTGACTGGATTTCATATTTTCTTCCAAAACTAGCTTTGAGGTCACTACACATAACGAACAATATTGTCATAGCACAATCATAATTTATGTAGTTTTTATTTTTCGCCGGTGCATGGAAACTAGCTTTAACAATAATGATAATGTTTTTATTTTAATATAAAGAATGCCGAATTTATAACCCGTGAAACTTTTTAAATTTTGTATAGACTTAATCACAAAATTAGAGACTAAAACTTTGTTTGCCAATTAGCTGTGAGTGGTTAGTAGTTACCATATTATATTAGTAATTAGCTTGGATAGCTGGTTTGACTAGCTAGTAATATTAACAGTTCGTGAAAAAGTATTTGGTAAAATTATGTGTTAATTTTAGATGATAACAAGTGAAATGAGTTTTGAAAATCATAAATTTATTTTATAATAAATTAACACATAATTTTGTGCAAACAGGTTCATTAACAAGTATATTTTTATAATCCGCTAATGCTATCAGTTAGTTAAACCCGCTAACAACTATCAACAAAGTCAATTTGCTATCAGTTAATAGCTATTTGCCAAACACCTCATTTATAAAACATTTTATCTACAAATAAATTACTTCGTATCTTTTAACTTCACAATGCCAAATATGTACAATAAAGAATTGTGTTGACTTTACAAAACTCCAATAGTTGATAGAATCTTACTAAATGGACATAATAATGTTGATTATATATGTTAGAAAGAATAAAAAACTTTTGTGTGAAACAGAAAGTGGTAGCTCTAATTATATATAGAATCTGTTCTAGTTGTCTGGAGCTCAGGAGATATGCTGGAAGTAGCTCATGTGAACAATGGCATTGAAAGTTTAGCAATATTTGGGTTAAACATTAAAATAAATAATTCAAAATCTATTGAATTTTGCAATGGGTTATATATGTTACAATATAGGGTTTGTTTGTCATCCCACAATCACCCGAATGTGGTCGATCAAAACTCAAATGGATTAATCTCATTTCTTCAGATACCAGTGTAACATGCAAAAAAGTGCCACTCAATTATAAAAGTTTGAATATTTGAAGCATCAAATACAAGACAGTGGAAAATCTAAAGGGATTTCATTCAAGTGACTTTTTCTTTTGCACCATACAACAATATAGTAAGAAACCATCCTAGTGCAAATTGGTCAGAGATTATTCAACTGAGAAAAGGCAAGAGATACATGAGAAAATAGAAAAGAAAGAAAGGGTTTTTGGATTCTTAGTAATTCTAGGATATTATGCCTCTCTCTTCCATAATTACTTTCTTTAGAGATCATCTCCTGGGAACAAAAGAAAGACATAAAATGTTTCAGTAATTGAATTCAATAGTTGCATTCAAAGAACAAAAATGAATGACTATGCTGTACCCGAATCACATGGAAGATGGCTCACTGAAATCCCGAGGATTCCTGCATTTATAACATTCCGTTCTGCTGGCATAATTGTGCCAACCACATCCATGTCTGTCCAATATAACATGCATTTCTATCAGATAAGAGTGTGCATGAAAATACCATATAGGCTATAATAACTCGACGTTACTATTTTATCGAGGATCAATCAAAACTAACTTCTTGTGTTAAAACAGTTTGTTATTCTGTGAGTAATGTGATGATGTATTTGGCAGTAAATTCTGCATGGAAATTGGAAACTACTCTATGAATTTTTGAAACTTCTGCTTTTGTCATTTCTTAATCAGAGACAGTTATCATACGTGAAGAAATACAAGTTAATGTCAAGTTGTCAACTAACCTGTTGCAAATCCAGTCACCTTTCTTATATCCCGGAGGGACACTTGCATCATATCCATAACTTCCCGGTGTTATCATTCCACCCCCAAGGCCATAATAGCCACTTTTTGAGGCTCCACATCTGTAGCAATTTGGTCGGCTTGCATAGTTGTGAGCACAACAGGCATTGCAGTACCAGTCCCCGGGCAAGACCTCTGATTTATTACGTCCATAAAAAGCAGCATCAGCTTCAGAAGCATACTTAGGACAATTGCATCGATGGCATGCATCTCGTTTCTTAAAATTTATGTGTTGACAAGCGGCACAGATCCAATCTCCTTCTTGGTTCATTCACTGTCTTGGTTTCTGGAAAATTTGAACATTCAATAAATAAAACATATGGCAAGAACAAAAGGTTCAAAGTATATTTATTCAAAACCAAACAGGATTTTTAAAGAAAAAATGCAACAAGATAGAATAATGATTGTAGTATTCTTTAGTTATCAGGTGCATCGGAAAATAATCACATCTTTCTGAAAAGCAAAGTTTTCTGACATGTCAAAGTGCAATATACTAGAATTCACACATTAAACTTGTTATTGATCAAAGTTGAATAGTTGGATCCTAGAAAATAGTTTGCATCAATCTTTCAATCCAAAATTGTGGCAAGTGTATGAACCAGAAGAATGAAGTGTGTACATCCAGATTGAAGAAATTATATAAACTGCATAAGAAAAAACACTACTAATAATGCCTTACCTACAAAAATGGAAGATTGGAAGAACAAAGTGTAGAGGACTGGCCTTACACAGCTTTAAACAGAAGAATTGCTTGCTGAAACTGGTGGCTTTTGGTGAATGAGTTGGGATGGTTTATATATACATCAAACAACCTTACTGGTGGGGCCCTAAATAATCTTTTCGTACGTTTATACTTTCAAATGGTTTCCTTAACAGGAGTACCATATGGACAGGAGTTTTGGCTCTCTAATTTATGTTTTGTCAACTGTTAAACGAATTATGCATGGAGAGAGGCACATATTTCCCGGGCATAAGTCCAGTTATATTCCCCTCTTTACAGATTCCCCACAATTTCATCTTAAATGGTTTTAATATTATGTTCCGTTCTATATCCATTTCTAGGAGAAAACTTACAAGAGAAAATCATATTTAGAAGGCGAGTACAAGGATATTTCACCTCCATCTGCCAGTAAAATGGATGCTAGCCACGTAAAGATGATATGGATGTGCACACTCGCGTTCACCAAGTGTGTGCATAGCATCGGTGTTATCCTGCACAGACAATCTCCATTTGAGTAGGCTTATGTAGTATAGGTAGACATGGTTCAGTTCCAAACTGGAAAAAAGTTACAAGCAATTACCATGTGGGAATCGATTCCTCATAATGCTCATGAACCCAATATCTATTCTCCCTTTTTGATTTGATTCTCAATAATTCAAAAGCAAACTGAAGATGCATATTCAGTGGCAATCTTCAAGTTCCCCTTCCACATAAAAAATGTGTACCTTTAAGAGATCAAACTAAGGCAATTGATCAACTCAGACCAAGAAGGCAAATAGGCTGCTCCCACTGGGAGTTGAACTTGGAACCTTGTGGTTACTAAGCCAACAGTCTGACCGACTTGGTTGGGGTTGTCACAACATAGGCTATAGTTAACATGCCTTGTTGTGGGGTTTGAAACCAGAACTTTCTGCCCGGTGGCAGATTTGGCAAATATGTTTTCTCTTTATCAAGATCCCCTATTTTGTTGTAGCATAGTTTTGTGCCACATTTCTTGGAATAATCATAAGCAGCATCATTTGATGATAAAGATCTGGGCATTGTGTTAAGATACAATGGGAAAAGAAAATAAGAAGAAAGCTCATTAAAAACTATATAATAAAGTGGATTAATGAATAAATATGTTATTATACTCAATCAAACAATGCAATGTATAAATAGACTAAGAAATATGTTTTAAATGCAGCCAGAACAGAGTATAAAATTGATCATTGAATATCTAAATTAAAGATCATCTTAGGATTCTTAGTTAAATTGAAGGCCTAACTATAGAGTATAATGACTATATGCCTAAATTATAAAAATCACTCTAGCTAGGTCTCTGTCTAGTTTAGAGCAACTGTAAAAGTTCCATTTTTTTGAAGTTGTAGTAAAACAACTGAAAATAGTGTTCATAATGGAAAAGTAGGAACGCTCGTTAGAGGGTTTGACACATTTGAAGTTGTTTGACGACCTATAGGGCCGTTACTTGCTGAAACAACACACATAGCCAAAACATGTAAGCACAAAATGCATCCATGTTCACCTGGGATTCGATAAGGAGGAATCCTAATCACCGTTTTTTAACCAGACAATATGAATATTGTATACAATGAAAACCTCGCACAAATCTTCATCCTTTATTCTTTATCTGTGACTATTCTCTAAAGGTAGACAATTCTCTTCAATAATACTAGCTAGCTAGAATCCACATCCTAATGGGGATGAGAGAAATAGCCGTTGCTTTTGAATTTTGCATATTCCTATTATGTTATGCGGATTAAAGTTTAGCTAGTGCTTATGTGCTAATTATTGTTTGATAATGATATATTCTGCTCTACTCCTATATTGCAAGTCTTTCACTGGGAAAAAGAACAGAACAAGAAGAAGAAAAGATAGCACAAAACTTAAGTCTACTTGCTAGTCACAAAAGCACGAAAATGACTGTAGATGCCCTTTCACTTTCTATGTTAGTTTTATCTAAAAGAGGGGATTAAAGGCCTCAAAGCAAATTTACAAGTTGATAATGTGTTGTTAAGGGCAAGGATTATGGAACTTCTCAACTCAGACCTAATAAAAGCTGGAATTTGCGCAAACTTTATTGGCTTCATGAGTGCTTTAGAAAAGGAAGATGGTAACATGTAACGATAATCAAAATTACACAACATCAAACCAAGAGAAAGAGAATTCGCTTACCTGTTAATTATCAAACCAATAATCACCCAAATCCAGAAAAGATCTCAAGAAAGCTCCTCATCTAGCTCAGTGATGACTTCTTTTGGCATCAGTGCACATTATATTCCACAGCATCAGAATAAGACAGATAGATTATATTCATTGGACATTTTGTCAATGGATCATTGGACCCAAAACCATGTTACATGCATCAAAAGTAATGATCAATCTTGATCCATTGAAATGCAGCATCGAGTAGCCACATATGCAAAAATATCATGGGTATCTTAATCAGGAACTAACCATCATTTCCCTGTGAGTCTGTGACAGTATAAGATATGCTCTACCACAACCCGGGTTATTGGATACAAAGCAAGTAAGCAACTACCATCTTCTACAGAGTTCTTTAATTTCCAGCATCCTAGTTCTAAAGTTGCCCAGCAGGGCTAACTAAAGTGGTAGACCATTGACCTAAAGTCACCACTCCAGTGGGTCCCACTCCCACCCGCATCTTGGAGCTAGGGTTCCCCAGGCTCGAGTTTGGGCCATTGGGAGTGTTGAGATGGATCCCTGCACTCACGATTTACCTACAATTAAACGATTTTGTATGTGTAAATAAATTGAAGGCACATAATATATTAACTACGAACACATAAACTTAACTGCTGGTACAGAATTTATAGCAGGTCTACAATGCAAGATGACCCTGTTCCATGTATAACAAATTAACAGTTGCCACTTTACACTATCACAAAAAGAAGGGTGAAATTAAACAAAAGAATGACAATAAACCCACACACGAACGATCTTAACAATGAGCCCACACAAGTGAAAGACGAATTCAGTAACCAGTAAGCAGCAACCAGCAATAATGTCTATTTAGTACCTAAGATACTTCCCACAAGGTAGGATTGCTGAAGCAAATAGTGTTATCCATAGCTGAGCTGTAAGGCTGTAATATGCGCTACCAATATCTAACCCTGTTGAATCCCCAAATCAGTTAAGCTCAACCCGGAATTAGCCTTTATATTTTACATGAAATTGGGATTTGGGTAATCAACAGTATCTAAATACAGATTTCTGTTTGCTCTTGTGTGAAAATGAATATGGCCCAGGTTGTGAAACGAGTTTATGAGCATGGTGCATGTTAAGCTAAAAATGGCGAAACGGGAGTTTGACCAAAGGCTTTTACAGACGAAATTTTTAGGATAAACAAACAACTTATAGTAGTAATAACATTGTAACCGCCAAGTAGCCCGTACGGGCTTAACTCACTAATTCAGATGTTCAGTAAACAGTATTTGAGAAAAGAGATCAATGTTCAAATTTCGATAACAGTTCTTTATGCATACATTTAACCATGTGTATTGAACTGTTGAGTCGCCGCCGCAATTACCATTTACATATACGTTTTTAAGACTAATAGTAAATAACTAATTTATTAAAACTTTTCTACAAATCAGTAATATTATTCAACTAGTCAAAATAATTAATACAATTTAGTATTAGATGTACTAACACAATTAGCTAAAAACTACTCCGTATTAATTACATGCCAAACACCTCTATATTATGTGGATTGCTTACTTGTAGTTGAGCAAAGTTTAATACTTGTAAATTATGAAATGATGATGGTTTTAGATCATATCCTTGGATCTTGTAATTCAACATATATTATCATCTACGGAGTAGTTTGACTCATAATCTAAAACTTGTGTTGGAGAATAAGTTTTTGAAGGCAAACCAAATATAATAATCATTAAATAGAATTACATAGGTTTTTGAAGGCAAACCAAACTTTGGTTAAAACATCAGTTACACGATTCACTAACATTCTAATATCCCAAAAAGAAATCAGAGGCTGCTTGAAGAGCAAAGCAAATAAATACAATTAAGAATTACAAGACTCACATAATCTAGATAGTTAAGCTCCATAGCTAGAATGAACGAGTTGTTATGGGCCATACTCAAACAACCCATTTTTCTATTAAGTGGGCTGTGTTAGGCACTTAGGCGTGGCTCATACTTATGGACCATATTGGGGTACACTAGGTGGTTTGTTGGCCCATGGGGTTATAAATTTTATACACTTGATATTATAAAAATTAAAAAATAATTACAACCATGTTTTGTTGAGTTTTTTTTTTTTTTTTTTTTTCACTTTTTTTTTTTTCACTTTTAGTTTTCCAACATTAGTGTCATTCCTGATATAGGTAGTGTTTTATTTTGATTTTTTTTTCACTTTTAGTCTTTTAAGCTATCTGAACGATAATTTTTAATTGAAATCAACAAATCGTTGTGCCATTAAGGGTAAAAGTGTCTTTTGATAAAGCCCTAAATATATTTATAAATAAAATCATAGAAAAAAATAAGTAAAAGAAACGTTATTTGCTTGTTCTGCTTCGCCTTTTAAGCAACAACTATTAATCGGAATCAATAAACTATTGTGTCATTAAGGGTAAGAAGTGTCTTTTGATAAAACCCTAAATACATTAAACATTATTTATCTTTAATGATACAACAATTTGTTGATTCTGATTAAAAGTTGTCAGTCAAATGGCTGAAAGGATTAAAAGTAAAAAAAAAAAATCGAAGTCAATGACTACAAGTGAAAAAATCAAAGTCAAGTACTACTTATGTCAGGAATGAAAATTGTGTACCTTTTTCTAAAAAAAAAGAAAGAAAATTGTGTACCTAAATTAATAAAAACACTAAAGTTACTGGACCAACTAAATTGACGAAGACCTAAGTCATAAGACCAAAAGTGGAAAAAAAAAATCATGTTAATTGAATTCGACATTGCACATATTAATAATGTGATTATTGCGTCAAAAAAAAAAAATAATGTGATTATATTAACAGATTGGACATATAAAATAAAGTAATTATTTATATTGAGAAATGAGAAGCATAGATAGGGTGGGGCGGTGGGCGTACTAGCAGTTCACTGATATATATGATGTAGCTAGCGGGCTACCGGCGGGAAGTGGGCGGACAAGATACATAACGACGCTAGCTAGCTAGCTACCTTAGTAAATATATGCAGTAGTACAGTACAGTAAAGTGCTATTTAATATGCAATTAACGGTGGTCGGCGGGGCGATTGAAAGAGTTCCGTCGTGCCGTAGCGAGAACAGTCTTGTCGGCGACGATGAAGTACGCCATCCCCGCCGCCGTTGAGACTATCAGAGCTTGTGCTGTCGGGTTCAGATTTGCCTTCGCCCATGGTAGCATCCTCACGCTAGCCAACTGCACATCAAATTTAAAAAAGAAATAATAACTTGTTTGAATAGTAAACAAGCTAGAGAGGTAAAATAATGTGACAAAATAAAGAGATTGAGATTGAGATTGAGGTAGCTTAGCTTACCGTGGGAATGGCAGTTGCTATGGTTGCAACTGCGGCGGCTTTAGCTCCTGCAACAACGCCCTCTGCACATACATACAAATATTTATTGATTATGAATTATCAATCCCTACCTAATACACACAGATCAGAGAATATATATATAATACAGATATATATAGGTTGTAAGGAAGATGTTTGTATATATACCATGAGAGTAGCGCTTGGCCATGGCCAACTTTTGGTCCAAGGAAGCCAAACTAACATTTTTGGAAGCCATTGTAATTTGAATTGGAGTATTTAATTTGATTATTTTATTCAAGCAAAATATGCAGATGGAATGAATTGAAGCTACGCAGCTTAATTGTTTTGTTGAGGATTGGGAGGAGATAATAAGTGGGGTGTGTATATATACACAGAAGCGAAGGAATGGGATTATCTATCGGAGAGATTTTGAAAATTGAGGAATGAAGAAGTTGCGGGAGTGGGACGGTGGTTTTGCGAGAATTCTAACGTCGGAGTCGCTTGTTTTTAAGGTAGGTTGGATTTTACATGGATCTACGCCCGATTTCGTCGTGCTTTGTCGGTCGGTGAATGCTGTGTGCTTTTGTTTACAGAATCTTCATACATTACTTGCATCTTTTACTTTATTCCTCCGTTTTATGTACAGGAGATTTTTTTTTTTTGTTTGAAAGAAGAGGGAGTAAAACCCGGGGGGAAAACAAGAAGATTACACAGAGACTAAGCTCCTATGTCGGGGGATCCGCCTATAGAAACTTGCCCCTATCTGATCCTCGTAAAGCTTGTCTCGAACATCCAAAGGAGGGTCCATAAGGTGGTGAATACCCGAACGTTGTCGAAGAGCGTTTTTAGCAAGGAAGTCGGCTACTTTGTTTTGCTCCCTGAAGACATGCAAGAAGGAGATTTGCTGAAAACTTTGTGCCATGGAACGACATCTCTCCAAAATGTTACCAATGTGACCGTGCCCCCGAGTATCAAGCCGCAACACGTCAATAATGTGCTTCGAATCACATTCTACCATGAGATGTTGGACCCCCATCTTCGCCGCTAGACATAACCCATGCAGAACTCCCCATGCCTCTGCGACTTCCGGAGAACAGCGCCCAATGCGGTGTTGAAAACCAGCTATCCAGTTCCCTGCGGGATCGCGCAACAAGCCTCCACAGCCCGCCACACCTGAAACGGGTAAAACACTTCCATCAGTGTTGAGTTTCGTCCAGCCCGGGTGGGGTTTTGTCCAAGAGACACGCGATTCAGAGTCCATAGTGCAACGTGAGTTCCCCTTGCATCGAGCTGAAAAAGCAGCCGCAATTTCCACCTCTTGTTGAGAGATCCAACGCAATTTTTGAGCAAGGGGGGTTCTGTGACCATCGAAAATGGCATTGTTACGCCACTTCCAGATCCACCATAACCTGATAGCAAACCGAGACGGCCAATCGGAGGTGAAGCCCAAGGAAGAGTCCCCCTGCACGTTTGCTGTTAGCCATGACTCCCAGTCCAGACCATCAAGCGAAGACCTCACACTGGGAGGCAAAGCAGTATTCCAAATCTCCTTTGCATCCGGGCAATTCCGGAAAAGGTGGTTGGTAACTTCACGCTCACCTGCACAAAACACACAAGAGACATTAGATGTAAGATGTCTTCTCTCTCGCTCACAGTTTGTCATAATGCGATTATGCATAACCATCCACAGAAAGAAACATATCCGAAGAGGCACTTTGATGCCCCAAATGCGTAACCAGTCCTTCGTTGTCACGAGCTGATTCGTATGGGCGATGTAATCATACGCCGACTTCACCGAGAATTTCCCATCGGACTCAAGAATCCACCCAGAGCCGTCCCCTTGCTCCGAGTCTAAAACCAGTGTATAAGACGCCAAAGTCTCAAGAATTTCTGGTGGAAGAAGGTCTTGGAGATCTTCCCATTTCCAACCGCTGCCATCCTCCCAATACTCACTAACTGTTGCATATAAAATAGGTAGGCTGAGGGGAGTATTTAATAACTGACTAAGCTGGTAAGGGACAATCCATTTGTCCAACCAAAAACGAGTAGACCTTCCATCAATCACAATTTTACTAGCGCCGGCGTCAATAACTGGATTTGCGGTGTTAAGACCTTTCCACACAGTTGAAGCCTTAGCGGAGCGACCGGCTGCGTATTTACCAACTAGAATCCTAGACCAAAAAGCATCCTTCTCTTGGTGGAGTCGCCACCCTAGCTTAACCATATAAGCCATATTTAGTTCCTGAAGCTTGCGGATACCAAGACCCCCCATCGCCAAAGGCGTGGTTACCGTATCCCACTTTACAAGGTGCACCCTGCGAGGTGTGGAATCACGATTATCGTTACCCCAAATAAAACGGCGCATGGACTGTTCAATAGACTGGCAAATGCCCTTGGGCAAGACAGTAGTCTGCATCAAATACGAAGGGATAGCGTTCAGTACAGACTTTGCAAGCGTTACCCTACCCGCCATGGAGAGAGTTTTTGCCCGCCAACCAGTCAAACGGTTATTAACTCTATCCAACAAACCCGCGTAGGATTTACAGGTCACTCGCCCGTGGATCGAAGGTACCCCGAGATACTTGCCCAAATCATTCGTTCTTTCAAACTGTAGGCGGCTAGAAATATCCCTAGCAAGACTAGTATCTGTATTTTTGGAAAAGAAAATTTGGGACTTTGCGTGACTGATCTGCTGCCCCGACGCCGCACAAAACCTTGAGAGACAACTTTGGATTACGTCAGCCTGCTCCATGGAGGCCTCGGCAAATAACACCATATCATCCGCAAAACACAGATGCGAGAGTAGAGGACATTCCGGCGCTAATTTGATGCCTTTCCACTCCCCCGAAAATACCCGGAGGTTGATTAACTGACTTAGTTTCTCTAGCGCTAGCACGAAAATGGCTGGCGACATAGGGTCGCCCTGCCGAATGCCTCTCTCGGGGCAAAAATAAGGCAGCCGTTCGCCGTTCCAAGTAACAGAATAGCGTGGAGTTCGAATGCAATTCATAATAATTCTTACCCACTGAGGAGTAAAACCAATTTCCCGTAGCACTGTATCAACAAAATCCCAGGATAGGCGATCATAAGCTTTTTCAAAATCGAGTTTAATTGCCATGTAGCCGGTTAAACCTTTCTTGGCGCGCATAGTGTGCATCACCTCCTGGTAAACAACAATATTGTCAGAAATCTGTCGTCCCGGTACGAAAGAGCTTTGGAACGGACCCACCAAACTAGGGAGAAGACGTTTGAGTCGGTTGGTAATAGTTTTGGTGATTACTTTGTAACTCACATTACATAAACTGATGGGCCGGAATTGTTTGATATTTTCCGGGAATTCAACCTTGGGTATAAGCGTGATTACTGTATCATTCAGACCATCCGGTAAACGCCCCGTCGTAAACGCTTCAGTAACTAACCGGAAGAGATTATCCCCAACGACCTCCCACATCCGCTGATAGAAAGCAGCATGTAGTCCATCTGGTCCCGGAGCTTTAAACGGTGCCATGGTAAAAATAGCATGGCGAACCTCATCCCTTGTAATGGCCGAGTTAAATAAACTCCACTCATTTTGCGAAATGAGTGGAAAAACCCCCTCTAA
This sequence comes from Ipomoea trifida, assembly GCA_003576665.1. Taxonomy (NCBI): domain Eukaryota; kingdom Viridiplantae; phylum Streptophyta; class Magnoliopsida; order Solanales; family Convolvulaceae; genus Ipomoea; species Ipomoea trifida. The sequence goes on from CP025646.1 coordinate 15,644,417, forward strand.
AGCAGTCTCCCGCCGAACGTCGGGGGATTCAGAAAAAAGGCCTCTGTAGAAACCGCCAATGTGTGATTTGAGAACATCTGAATCCATACACCACTCGCCATTCTCAAGCCTAAGAGTAGAGATGGTGTTCCGAGATTTACGAATAGCTGTTGCAAGGTGGTAGTATTTCATATTTCTGTCCCCAGAGTGGATCCAGTTCTCCCGAGACCGTTGGTACCACAGCAATTCTTCTTGGTGGAGAATTTCCTGATATTCCTCCATGAGCTTCTGTTCCAGCTTGGCCAGTCCTCTGTGCAGAGTTGTTGAAGCCTTACGCTGCACCCCACCTAAACGTGCAAGGATAGTTTTCTTGCGGTGAAAAATATTGCCAAAGATCCTTTTGTTCCAATCGGTCAAAGAAGCGGTGATAACCGGTATGTTTTCGTTAAAAGACAAATCCGGACACCAGGACTTCCGTACTACTTCCTCCAACCTTTGATCAGTCAGCCAAGCCGCCTGGAAACGAAAATCATTCCCACTTCTAAACTCCCGCAAAGCCTCAGTCTGAATAAGAATAGGGTGGTGGTCGGAAGACACCCGGGGCAGATGGGTAACAGTAGCGTTCGGGAACTGATGTCTCCAAGAGTCGTTGCATAAGGCCCGGTCTAGCCTGGCCCCTTTGACAAAACCCGCCTGGTCGCTTTTAACCCATGTCAACTTTGGGCCACTGAAGCCCATATCGATAAGGCCTTCAGAGTGTATCCAATCCTTGAAATCGGCGATACGCTGCGAGGAAAAAGCAGAGTAATTAGAGGTTTCATCTTGTGTTAAAACGGCATTAAAATCACCCGCGACCATCATAGGGCCCGAGAGCCCCCTCTTCGTCATAACCAGTTCGCTCCACAGCCGCCTTCTGAGGTGGTGAGTAGGACTACCGTAGACAACAGTAAACAACCAGTTAGCATTTGATCCCTCGCTAACCTGCAAGATAACAAATTGTGGGTGCGTGAAACGCACCATAACATTAATAACATTATTCCAAAAAATCCAAATACCGCCACTAAAACCCACTGCCTCCACGCGCACCCAGTCAGAGAAACCCAGTTTCGAGCAAATAGAGTTCGCCTGGGCTCCCGAGACCTTGGGTTCGACGAGGCCAAGAATAGTGGGACGATGGGTCTGAATAAGGTTTAAAAGAACGCGGTGAAAAATTCTCCCACCCGCGCCTTGGCAATTCCAAACGATGCACTTCATAAAGAAAATAGGGAAAAAACGGAAACAAAAACAAAAAACCAGAAAAGACAACAGAAGAAACAACAAAGACAAAAACTCAAACAGAAGTGGAAGGCCCATCCTCCACTTCTTGAACAGCATCGGGAGAATCCTCAATCTCCATAACAACATCACCCTCATGGTCAAGACCATCTGGTGGATCCCCATGGTGCTCCGAGAGACTACAATCATTTGTAGGAGTAACAGATTGTGTTGGTTCCCCCGTACAAACGCGTGTGGATTCAATCGTGCTACCTCCTTGCTCGCCCCTAACCACTACGTGTTCATCTTCCTCGGCTGCTCTCCGTGACCCTGATCCCCTAATCGAACCTCCCCCAATAGGGGTATTCTCTCCGGCCAAAGGCGGTGTGGCTGCAACGTCATTAGCAATCTGCTTCTCATTGACTATGACATTTGCCCGTCGCGGACGTCCACCCTCAGCAGTCGAACGTCTAGCTTGAGTTTGCATCCCAGTAGACTGTGCCGAACGTTGGGCATCCTGCTCAGAGGAGTCGTGACCATCAACCGCCTCTGTCTCCTGTGCGTCACCAGCAGCTTCCTCATCAAGTAGGGCATAGCGCGAACCCGAAGCTGGTTGCGCAGACTTGCGATGCGTCGGCGGATCCCGTTGGCCCGATTTGTCACCCTGTCTCGCTTGACCCGCCGATCGCCCAGGAGGGCGTTTATCATTGCGCGTTACGAGCATCCAGGAACCATAAGGTGTAGCGCGACGAACGGGCGGAGCCGTCGGCAGAAGATTACCCCCATTCGGGGTATTATTGCCCTGTTCGCCCGAATCCGCAACAGCAGTAATCTCGTCAGCAGGAGTCTGTGAACAAGATTCGCGTCGATGACCGTAGAGCCCACAAGTAAAGCAGACAAGGTGCATTCCTTCATACGCAACTTGCCACACCTTTTCTTCTAGAGTGAATCTAGAGATCAGGGGTTTAGTAAGGTCGATCTCCACACACACACGAGCAAATTTACCACGCGACACAAGGCTTGTAGTATGATCAACCCTCACGGTTCTTCCAAGCTTGTTCCCGATCTTCCGCAAGGTCAGCAGATTGTAGTACTCCACAGGTAGATTGGGAAACCGTACCCAAACTAGGACCTTCTCAGTCTTGTCCGTCATTGGATCGAAGTTGGGGACCCATTGTTTGACAATTAAGTAGTGATCCAGAACCATCCAAGGACCTTCAAACATAGCGAACTCCATGTCTTCAACCGATCCAAACTTGACTAAGAAATACTCGTTCTCTAGGGCAATCAATTCCATCATGCATTTTGGTCTCCACATAGCGCTTAAACGCCGCAGCAAGTACGCATAACCAACCTTTCTGCCCATGACTTTAACGATGAGAGATTTGCGCCACGGCTCTCTTATGCGTTCTTTTTCTTGATCCGTTAGTCGAATCGTAGGACAGGTAGGGTCATCGTCAACCTCCCCATGATCGGGCCCGTTCTCCTCATCGAGGCTCTCGGAGTCACTAGTATTTGCTATCAAAAACGGAGCCGTGTTCGACCCCGAACCCACGACTGAATCCAGATAAGAACGTCGCGGCGCCGCCTGTTCCATTGCCGGGCCAGATGAATCGACCGGATTCTCTGTCGCGATCACAGTGGGCGTTGCCACCACCTCCGGCTCTGGAGGATTGGCTGGGACGACTTCAGCATCAGGCATCACTTCGGGATCTTCCTCCATCGGCGTATCGATCGACGGGGCATCCATTAGGCTATCGGATGAATCAGTAGGAGAATCACTCTCAGCAGAGTGCACATGTGAATCCATGGCGACAGCCACAGCCTTGAGACCAGGAGCACCAGTATTAGCTTTCGGTTTCTTGGTACTACGTTCGAGAAGATCTTGATCTTCGTCGGAGCGTTGAGAGGAAAGGATTTTGCCGTTATCAGTCATCGGAGCGTTTTTGTTTTATGTACAGGAGATGATTATATTTGGAGGAATAAATTAATTAAAACAGATTTTATTCAAACATAAAGGAGTTAATTCTATTTTCTTCTTAAATTTATAGGTATTAATTCACTTTTATTTTTTTTTTAAATATCCACATTGATTTTAATATTATTGTAATATGATCATTTTTTGTTTTCTATCAATAAAAGAAAAATACAAAGACATTTAAGTTTTTAATTACGATTTTTTTAAACAAATGAAAAAAATATAACAGTCCAATCACTTTGTATAAAAAATCAAAGTGTCATTTACATTTCAACAATTTTGTTGACGGATGAAATAAATGATCATGGATAAAAACGAAATTAACTCGAATATTGTATTTTCCCAATAATCATACGGTTGGGGACAAAAAGAATTCCATTAGGGGCCGTTTGGTTCGGGTAATCTGAGATTACCTAGGTAATCTCAGTCTGGTAATGTTATATTACCTTGTTTGTTTCAAGTTATGAGATTACCTGGTAATGTTATATTACCTCAAAGCTGATGTGGC
>CP025646.1:15657142-15716598 GCA_003576665.1 Ipomoea trifida
CCCCAGTGGACGCGCGTCCAGCGTGCGTCCACCCGTGCGTCCAGCGCGGAAAATTGGCGGTTGGGGCGAGATTTAAAAGGGGAATTGAGCCATTTTTCAGGGGATCCATCACACTTCAGTTTGAGATCACTTTAGAATATTTCTCTCTCTAGGATTAGCCTAGAGAGATCTCCCCCAATTCACTCCACATTCCCAATTCATTCCACATTGCAATTCTTAGGTTTAGATTAGATTTAGAGAAGAATTCCATTGTGCAAGATTGTAATCAACATTCAAGATTCAAATTCAAGTTCAATTTCAAGTTCAAGATCAAATTCAAAGTTCAATTCCTAGCTAAGTCTTCCTTTTAATTTCTTGTCATTACTTTTGCATTTTGCTATTTCAATTCCAAAGTATGATTAGATAGATCTTTGTGGATTTGGATTGAGCAATGTTGTATGGATATTCTTGAGCTTTGAATTGGTTAATTAGGTTTTGCAATTGCTTTGATTATGAGTTTGATTGTGTGAATGATGATCTTGTTTGACTCTTGTGTGGGAATGATCAACCTATATGAGAGATGTTTGGAGAAGGAGTCTCATCTATGAGAGTAGAGTTACTCCTTAGCCTAGCCTAGCACTTTTCCTTCCCACCTTTGAGAAAAGGGGGATTGGAAGGCAAATAGCACACCATGTGTTCGATAATTTGCCTCACCTAGCCTAGTTGCCATGAGAATGGAACTACGGACTAGATGATAAGCCAATGACCACGAGAGTGGCATTGGCATAGTTGTCTTGCCTCATTTTCATTATCTAAGTGTTGCTAGCCTAGTATCTTAGGAAATCAAGGATACCTATATGAGTTGCAAAGTCCAAATCCTCCTTTCCATTTGATTGTTTCCTTCGTTTTGTTCATTCTTTTCATTATGTTGCATGCACCTTTCTTACCTATGTTTGGGTTAGCTTTCAAACACTAAACACTCTTGTGCTTAATCCCCTTACCGCTTGAATTCCCTCCTTGCCATCCTTTGAGAACGATACTCGAAAATGATACTCGGAAATCTTTCCGTTTTAACATCTACTCCTTTCCATCCACCGCGAAAACTACAACCCTTCAATTTACCTCATCTCACATGCATGTTTTGTCGGGGTTAGGGTGTGAGGAGCCCTTACGAGTTGGAGATAGAACATTTTGGGAGTAGAAGAAACATGAAGGGAATAAATGAGAATAAAGTTGGAAGAAAATAACCAACCCGGCCACTGAATCACAAGCTAGGTAGGCTTAGAAACATAACATTGCTAGGTTGCAAATAAAATTAGAAAATATTACCTTTGGGAGAGTATAAAATTGACGGAGAACAAGTTTATCGTCTCCAAGATCCCGCCGCTCTTCTTGAAAATTTTTAGCAGAAGTCACAAGGAGGGAGTGACAATTCTTTAAATCAATTAACTGCAATGTGTTAATGTCACCAAAACCAGTTGGAAATTCCACCAAAAGACGACAGTAATTAAGAGATATGCATTCAAGAATGGGGAAATGATCAGCATCCACACTCCAATGCTCGAGACTTGAAAGTTTAGTAACTTCCAAATACTTTAATTTGCAGAAGCCATTTCCTGTTGCTTTCCACTCTGAGCCACAGAAAGCATCCTCTCTCAATTTTAGAACCTCAAGGTTAGGCAATGCGTTAATAATGGTCATATCCTCCCATGAAAATAATGTTCCTTTGAGGGTCAACTTCTTGAGATTTGGTGGAAAAGCTTTTAGAAGTTTGATGTCACATTTCGGAAAAAATCGATATGTTTCAAATTTTAAGTTCTCCAGCTGATGCAAATTGAGAAGACCTTCCATTGAAATAGGTGGTAGTAAATCCCAAGTTTCTTCACTTAAATAAGACTCCTCATAGCCCATTAAGTAAATCCCAAGTTCCTTCACATTTGGAATCGCTTTGAAGTCTGGCTCAGTTTGGAAACGTTGAGGGAGACTCAACCAAGATAGAGTTTGTAGATTTCCTTGAACCAATTTTGGGAGATGGAGGTACTTAAGACTCCCCTGGGAGAAATGAACGTGCCTTATATGTGGCATACCCAAAATATTATTTGGTGAAAAAGAAGCCCAATCATCAAAAATAATGAGAGTTTGCAAACATCGAAGCTTACACCACTGGTAATTATTAATAGATGCTCTCCGGTGAATTCTTAGGGCTAAATATCTCAAATGAACAAGATCCACTATTTCTCTTGGTAGGTGATATTCAGGAGATTCACTTATGCTCAACACCCTTAGCAGTTTAGAATAGGGAAGTATTATGGAATTACAGTGAACACCAAAGACATAATTATGAGGAAAATATAGAAAAGATCGCAATTCATGGGATGTGTGAGTCATATACCTTGATCGACTAATTGGCTCATCATCTATATGGCTTAATTGATCACTGACGACCCAACGACAAGCTTTTCGGTCCAAGCTGCTTGCTGCTAATCCAACACCAAGCTCATGCACATTATCATTCTCATTTATAACATACAATAGCTTCTCCGTCCGAGCCTCTCTCAAGCTAAAGCTACGCAGCACATCATGGAGCTTACAATACTTGATTTTGTTGCCAAAACTACTCCACTTCTCAATTTGAACTAGACCTCTATCCACAAGATCCTGTAAGTAATCATATGCCACTTCTTCCATGCTTTTATTCAACTCTAACTTTAAGAATCCTTCTGCAATCCATAGCTTAATCAACCTTTTCACTTTAATCGCCCTATCTTCTGGAAAAAATTCCAAAGTATAAAAAACAAGCTTTCAAATGAGGAGGCAAGTGGTGGTAACTTAGTGAGAGTATTTTTGAACATTTCTTTTCCGGATCAGTGTCAAGTAACAGATCCAAATTTGCAACAACATTCTCCCACTGATTTAGTGATGGCTTGTTGGATGAGGAGGAAAGAAGCCCAGCAACAACTATAATTGTTAGAGGTAATCCTTGACATTTTTCAAGGATACCTCTTCCAACTTTCTCAAATTCAAGGGAGAATTTTTTTTCTACAAATACCTTTTTGTAAAATAAATTCCAACTTTCATTGAGATTTAAGAATCGCATGGAATAAAGATTGTTACCAGAACTAACATAGTCAGCCACCTGTTTAAGTCGTGTAGTCAGCAATATTCGACTTCCATTGAAATCTTCTGGGAAACATCTATGAATGTCATCCCATGCTTGAGTGCCCCATATATCATCTATGACAATGAGATACCTCTGACCCAACAACTTTTGGCGTAGTTGACTTGCTAGATAAGAGACATCTCGATTGGTGTCATTAGAACGAAGAAGGTCACAGAGCATTTCTCTAAGATTGTGTTTTTGAGATACAGTAGTCCATGCTTGAATGTCAAAATAAGAAGCAATCACAGCTTTATCATTATAGACTCTTTCAGCTAAAGTAGTCTTGCCAATACCTCCCATACCTGTGATTGAGTGCACATAACGTATGAGTATGTATGTATGTATCTATGTATATAGAAATTCTGAAATTCCCAATTCCCAATAGGAATATTTTGCCATACATATTTCATTTATGGTTGTGGTTGCAGACTTGTTGTGAGTATTTAATTTATGGGTTTGGTTGTGTATTCTTCTTCTATTAAGGGTTTATTCGTATTGGAATTGCGTGTGGATCTCATCAAGGCATTAATTGAATCTGAACAGTATATTGGCTTAAGTGGGAGGGAGCTTGTTTTGCAGCATTGCATCCAATTTGTGTTTCAAAATATGTAACTTGCTGATAGATGGGTGTATCCTAGTACAAGTGTCTGATCTGTTGGGTACTCTGTATCATGTGCAATAATATTTGGGAAATAAAGTGTACAATCTCCATCAGTACCATCATCTTTATTTTTTCATTTCTTTCCTACTAAAATGTTTTATCTAGTGCTTCAGTTTTCCTTCTTTACCTGATGTTACCATTGAAGCACAAAAATTTATCATTGACATGTAATAATAGGTCATTAAGGTTCTTGCAAAACTCTGGCCAGCTCCGATGATGCTCCAACTATTAAACCCGGCGGTCGTCGGTCTGCTTTTAAGAAGGCAACCAGCTGGTCATTTTTGCTGGTTTTAATCGCCGGAGTATTGCCGAAAGTAGCTTGAGTATCGTTGGAACCCTAATGACCTGTTATTACAGGTCAATGGTCAGTTTCTGGGTTTCAATGTTGAAAAATGAAAATAACATGTTGATGAGCCTAATTATAACTTTTAAAAATTTAGAGATCTAGCTGACTTTTTATGTAAAGTTAGGGGCTTATTTGACGCTTTCCTTAAATATTTTAAATTTTATACTTATAATTATATAATAAAAAGGGCCCTGTTTCTGGGCTAGCAAAGGCTTAGTTAGGCGGAAAACCAAAAATGATAGGCAGAAGGCTCTACCAATTGTCGCCGCTTCCGTCCATCTTCAGAATCGCCACAACGCAAGGATTCTCCAATGCAGGCAACCCGTTTTGTAATGGCTCAGCTTTCTCTCATCTCCTTCAAGCACAAGGTTTGTGGCTTCTTTCTTAACGCGGATTACCTGTTTGTCAATTTTCCTCACAGAAAAAATTGAAACTTTTTACTCTCTGAATAGCTGCAGTTTCTATATCGTTGCTTCAACTGTGTATTAATTGAAAATGAAAGCATTTAGATTCTCGCAGCATAAGTGATGAAGGAGAAAATATAGCCTGAATTCAGCTACTCTTGGACAAGGCTTTTGAGGGCTTAGGATTAGTCTACCCTAAGCCGGAAATCTAATGTATCAAATATATATATATATATATATATATATATATATATATATATAGCCTGAATTTTTTAAGTAATGCTTTATCCATTTGTTTATTTCTTGCAGCAGCGCGATCATATGCTCGCAGTAGACGTTACTATGATCTATTTAAGGGTCGTGTACCTGGAGCCAAGGAATTCAGGAAAACTTGGGCTAAAGAAATGGAAGATGAGGATAGCTGTTTATGGACTGGAAGTGAAGGCGAGAGTGAGCCTGAAAATGAGCCAAATTCTTTGAAGAAGGAAATCAGAAAGGCCAAACAACGAGCTACAGAGCACTCAGATCGCATTGATGCAGACGACAGTGATGAGCTAAGAAGTGTGTGGTCTGGTAGTGATGAAGAGAAGACGCTGTGGACCGGTAGTGAAGGAGATGATGATGATGACATTCCTACAGAAGCTTATCCAAACGAAAAGAGTGATGAATATATAGATAAACTGTTTGAGTTTGATGAAAAGCCAAAGTATAGAACACTCTCTGAGGCTTTAAAAGATGAGGAAGAGCCAGAAGAGTTATCGCCTGGAAAGCAAGCTAGGAAACTTGCAGTTGAAAATGCCCTTAAGAAATTGAAGAAGGGGCCTGATGGTAGATACATTAATGTGTGGGAGGTCATGAGTGATCTGGACATTCTAATAGGGGCTTTTGAGAACATCATTTCAGGGCCAGAATATGCTGAACTCAGGCAGGGGGGACCTAGGAAGTTGAATATGCAGTTTTTTAAGGACATTCAAGCTCGTATGAGAGATCCAAACTATAAGTTCTCTCCTGAACTGAAGTTAAAACCGAAGAGCAAAGTGGTCCCGAGAAAGAAGTGGCAGAAGGTAGAATCTAGACGTAGGAAAGCCCGGAAGCGCTAGCTATGTTGTAGTCTTTTCTTGGCATCCAAACTTTTGTAGGTATGAATGTCCTATCATTGTCTTTGATCATTCCTTTTTTAACAAGCATTCATTGATTATCTTTGTCTAGAAGAAAATCCTTGAACATTAACACTGATTCTATATCTCTTTAAGGTGACTGAAGAAATGGAGATGGCATTTGTAGAATTTAATGCAGAAAAGAGTTTTCAGCTTTAATTTGAGAATACTTGGTAGGTACAGTAAACACCCAAAGGCTGATGTTTTATATAACTTAATGTTATTGCTATTGATGGTCTATCAGACTCGAACTAGGATTCTTTTTATAATATAATGCTACTGCTATTGATAGTCTATCAGACTCAAACTAGGACAGTAGGAAAGGGTGATCAATTTACTCAAATATAGTAGCTATTCATTTTCATGTTCATGTTCTGCCAATAGCTGATAGGTGGAGCCATGTCAAATTTGTGATTCATCATCATCCTTGGTTGATGCATGTGCACATTGTCCATGTGTTCGATGGAATGCATTCTTTGCATTTAGGGGTTCACTGTCATGGGAGATGGATTAGTGTACTGGTACACCTGCATGTTATTCATCATGTTGTATGGTGGATAATGATATTGGTGCCCAGCTAACTCTGCATGTTCTTTCCCTTCCATAGTTGTAAAATAGGGAAAGTTAGATTTGGGACCTAGGAAATCCATCATGGAGTTCTCCTTTCTTCTTACAATGCTTGTATAATCCTGATGTACATGTGGATTATCCATCTCCATAGTTGTAGAAAACTTCTTGTCTCTTTCTCCTTCCTGGGATTCAAATGCCATACTCTGTTTAAAGGACTCTTCATTGCCCAACTGATCAATACCACTCTCATAGAGTTGGGATAACATAGGCTGTCTCTTGGATGCCCTGACACTGTTGATTTGGATGTGAACTTTATTTTGGTAGTTTCATCACTCAGCCACTTGAGAAGTTCCATGTTGTTGGGTTTCAGGTCCTTTTTCTTGGTTTGCCAGTTCTTGCAGTGACAAAAGCTCTGCACGTTTGCCTGATTTAAGTAGCCTCATGATCACTATTTTAGCAATAACATTCCCAGATACTGTAACCTTCTGCTCTTCAACATCCATGCTCACATGATAAACCCGAGAGTAGAAACCCCATACAACACTATAATTTAGGCAACCAAAGAATGAGCTTTTTTTTTAGAGTACTATAGTAAAACATGCAAGATGGAACCAGAAGGTTTCATACCTTCAATTTTCTTGAGGAGTTTCTTCACTTTCTTCCTGTACCCTAGACAGTTAATCTGAACTTTGAGGACAGCGGTCTGCAAAACAAGAAGAAGAAAAGGACAGAAACATGTTACAGACATTAATAATAATTTAGGAAGATAAATACGGGATACCACCGGTGATAATAATAATCCGGAAACTAGTTTGAAAAGATATGAGAGAGAAGATAAATACGGGAAAATAAAGAATCTGGAAAATGTCTGCAACTAAAAATTTAGGAAGACATTTTTTGCCAAATTGGACATTTTTCCGTTGACCAAAATGAATATCCAAACATGAGAAAATCTGGTAAATGACTTCTGGTAGTCACTTTTTGGGTTTCCAAACGGACCTTTAGTTATTCCTCATTTTTTGGGTTTTTCATGTAAGGTAACTAATTAACTAAATACTATTTTTAATTAGTGGTGGGTTATCAATTCATGGGCACCCAATGAATGAAAGCCACATCAGGAGGGAAAATATTGGAGGGGAATAAAGTATTTTCTATTTTTTTTTAAATATAAAAGTAATACTGATTACTTTATTTTTTATTTTATTTTATTTTATTTTTTTCAGTTAGATGCTGTCAAAGATTTGTTTGATGAAATGAGGGATGCTGGAATATGCAGGAGGCAGGTTATGATGAAAGTGTCAATGAATTGATAAGAGAAATGCTTCCAGATAGGAGAATTAAGAGAGTTGCATATTCCATGGATGTTAATGAGGATGATAATGATGATGAAGAGGAAGAAAATGCTGACTGTGTTTCTGAAGATGTTGGAGATCAACTTCAGAAGAAGGTCACAACTAAAGACTTTCTTGTGAAGAGTCTCTAGAAGAAGGTGCTTCAGAGAGGCTTCTGCCGTGGAAGAGCAGAGCGAAGAGCTAAACAATGCTCTTCCACAGTTCCACTTGCTTTATCAGGGCATATGTTCACCATGAACTCTTCAGACCTTAAAAGAGTGTATATATCATGAGATATACTCTAATTGTTTATCAACAATGAATACATTGGATATATATGGATCAAGTATAAAGAGCTAAGCTCTTTATTTCACCCTCTTTTATACATGAGGTACAGCAAATATGCTTACCTATTGTGCACTGCTTTCAGATTATTCATGCTCAATCAAACTGTCACAGTGATATTTGCTGTTTTTACTTTATTATTCCTGTTTCATTTAGCCTTGGTCCAAGGTTCCTCGGGCCAATTGCAATTTTGAGGATCTGGAGTTTCTGCTTAGCTTGTTCTACCCACACATTGCGATTAGGAATTCAAACAACATGCATAAGGTACATTTCCAACTACCTAGAGTTTATACTCATTTCTAAAGATTATTCAAACAGAAATGTAAGCATAATGTACATTGTTTTGATTATGTATTCAAACATCATGCATAAACTGATTGAGTGTGCATTATTTATGTAAATAAAGTACATTATGTATTTGCATAATCTCCATTGTTTTAGAATGTACAAGACAATATGAAGACATTTGGGGTTTCTATTTTTGTGTATAAAATATATTATTTGGTGCGTCGGCCCACACAAGGCGGGTATTATCTAAGCTAACTAATTCTTTTCCATTTCCTTTGTATGACTGAATTACAATATATTGAATTGTAATTCCCTCTAACCAAACAATATAGTTTCTTCTCTTATGGAATTATGTTAGCATTGTTGAGATGCTCTAAGCCCACCACTATTGCGAGTGCCAACTTTATCTACTACAGTACTACCATCATATCGTTACGTACTGTTGCCAATAACTTTCTTTTTATTTTTATTTTCTTTTCTGGAGTTTTATTACACAGCCTTTTATTTTGACTATTGGCTTCAGAAGAATTTGTCCCTCTTAAGAAAATTAGGGTTTTCATTTTTCCTTAAAAAAAAAAAAGAATTTCCAAAATTGTCATATAGAGAATAATTCTCCAAATGGAGGGAGTAGAATTGAATTTTAAAAAAAAAAAATTAAACAAAAGGAAAAATAACTCTTTTCGTTCCTGAATTATAGAAAAATACTCCGTAATACATTTAGTTTCTTAATTATATCGTCACCACATTTCGAGTCTCAATTGTTTAGGGTGTGGCATTTTAACATTAACCATACCCTAATACAATTTAGGAATAAAAAAGTCATTTTGTAAATAATTGAATGAAAAGAAGTATAATTACATATAAGAGACAAAAAATACAGTGTCACTTTGAAAAGAAAGAAAACATATATATGATCAAATTACAGGTAAACATGACATGATCCGTGACTTGAGTTTTTATAAATGGAAAACGCTTCTTCATTTTTCACTTTTCAACATAAACACAGTCTTCACTTTTTCATTTATATTTAATATTTTTCTAAAAAATGAAAAAGAAAACAATATCTTTTCTCCAAGTTAACAGGCCTCAAGTATATTCCTTTTTCTTTTCCGATTCTTTGGTACTTTGCTATGATCTTTTGTGATATAGTGAGGAAAAACTTTTACTACGCATGCAAAATGGAGCAGACAGTCTGAGAACAAAACAAACAAAGTGGGGATGCACTGTTTTTTTCTTTTCGTAGGTGGTCTACACTTGTGGCCTTTATCAATATTTTGACTGTATGTATACTGTGCTTATTTTCCATGCAAAAGATACCAACTCTATGCATGCTTATTGCTTTCACATCTAACTCATACCTATATATACTATATATATCAACAATTCTTAACTTTCATATAAATTAAAGTTGTGTTTTGAAATCCTCTTTGTTCATGTTAAATCTTTTGTTTAGTAATAGATAACTCAATTCTTAGATGCTAAAGATCTTGTGGTCGAGTGGTTCTTAGATGCAATTCGATTATGATATTGAACTTCCGGTTCACGGTTCCGGATCCCGTTTGAACCGCTGGTTCAAACTTATTTAAACTTATTTTTTTATTTTTAAAATACTCTAAATTCAACCATTACTGTATTTTACTTATTTTTTCGATTCGGAACAGGAACCGAACGTTTCGGTTTTGCAATTTTAATAATCTGAAACTCAAATATTGGGTTCTAGTTCTAAATTGTGACCGGAACCTTTCGATTTGATTGCTATGGTGTCTATTCGGTTTGAATCAAACCGTAGTCATAACTTGTTGGAGAAGAAAAATAAATGAAATATTTATTTTAAGGGTAAAAAATGTTCATTTAACATTCAGGAAAAAAATTGTCACATTTAGAATAATTGAGGAGGCTAATAATGTGGTTACACAAATAATTCAGAGAGAAAAGTATTATAAGTATATTTTTGGAGTACTCTGACTTTGTTTCAAACCTACTGAAACCTTCATGACCTCCTATTTAAAAGAGTCACTCCATGTCACTTGAACACAAAGTCTACTATAAGTATATAATTCTAGGGAAAAAGTGTCATTTTTCCCTAAAAAATTATTTGTTGTTGGAACCAATCCCTTAACATGGGGGCTCTGGATTCTTAAAGAAAAACGTGGGGGCTCTGGGTTGACCAACGAGGAGGATCTTCAAATCAACATCGTATTTAATAGCTGTTATTTGTACAAGTGTACGTACTATTGACAAATAGTTACATTTTCTTTCAAACATCAATTTAAACCCAGGTAATTATTAATCTTCTAGAAGAAAACTTTACAATGCAACATGACGTTGTACTTTTTTTTTTTTTTTTTTTTTTTTTTTTTGACATTGTACTTCTTAAAAACTACAAATACATTATTAGTAAGATATAAGATGAAAAATAGTATATATACATTATTACTTCACTCCACTCCCCAAAGATAGTAGTAGAAGTTGACAATCAATTTAGATATAATTTTAATTTTAATTCTAGGAGATTTGTCAGTTTGTCAAAGAATATATATAGCGTGGAATTAGGTTTAATTTAGAGTTTTAACATAGGATAATCTACTAGTATTCAAACAATACAAAGTGAAAATTGTAGCACTTTACTTTGGTTGCAAACTAATTAAACCAACTAAGTTACTTGCAATCTCCTTTCAAAGAAAAAAAATATTACTTGCTATCCACTAATTTGATAGTCTATCAAACAGCTTCCATTAGTACAAAAAAAAATAAAAAAATAGCAAATAAGTATGATTAGGCTACAAAGAAGGTAGTAAAAAAAATAGCAAATAAGTATGATTAGGCTACAAAGAAGGGTAGTGTATTGTTTAAAAAAAAAAAGCGTGGCATAATCATAAATAAATGAACAACAAAACCGCGATCCTTTGTAAACAAAAGGGACGCCCGTAGTTTCTTTAAAACAAAATTGGTTGTCTAGTGGTGTTAGATAAGTGGTAATATTTCAATGAGAGTTCAAAAATTGTTAGAGGTATTATTTTATTTTGTAAAGTTTGATATTAATATATTTATGATTAAATTAATTATTTTAAATATTAATAAAATAAATTTTGACGAAGCAAAGTTAAATGTTGATTTTGACAGTATTAATGATTGTTTTTAATTTTCACTATTTGTAGAAGTTAAAAAAAGTATAGTGAATGTATTGCATAAAAATAGATAGTCCATACTCCCATAGGTATTCATTTTTGATAAATAAAAATTTAAAGTATTCTAATTTAAATTGCACAAAAACATATAACATAGGTCATCCTCAATAGTAGAGTTTTATGTGGTTTTTGAGGAGTGCGATTAGGAAAGAGATGAAAGGAGAAAGAGAAAAAGTTCAAAAAAAAAAAAAAACAAAGCTTATTTCCAAAAAAAAAAACAAAAAAAAAAAAAACGAAACCAGAGCCAGTAACACGACTGATAAGTGCTGTTTGCGCAGCCCCAGCGTGGCTACACGACTAGCTAATATCTTTTGTGGAACTTGCATCCCTGCGAAAAACAGTCCCTTGCAGAAGGAGCTCATTTATTCTCTCTCCATAATCTCTCTCCTCCACCTCACACAATTTGTCTTAAAATTTGGTCCAAGATCCACCATCTTATAGGTACTTTAACTTTAACATTACTCTTTCTTTTTTTATATATAAATATAAAATTTTAATGTATCATAATTTGAGAATAAAAATTCGTTACTTAATTGTTGTTGATATAAGGAAAAAAGATATTGTGGAGGAGAAAAATCAAACATACAATCCTTCCATTACCAATTCAAGGAGATTTTCCCGACTTTTATGAGCACAAATAAAGTAATTTATATCATTGCTGTCACAGTATAAAATAATGGAATCCACTCACGGGGAACTTGCTAGTTTACTCCTCCATCTGTTGCTTAACTTTTCTCTGAATTAGTTTTTATGTGGAATAAATTTAAAATCAAATTTGAATGTGAATAATTATATGATCAGTTTTCAAAAAAATAAAAATAAAAAATTATATGATCAAGCTGCAGTGATAACAAAAGTTACCAAATTTTTCATCACATTGAAATATAAGTAGATTTTTTTTAACAGGAATTAGGTCAGCTAATTTTAGGTAACCAATAAATACAAAAGAGTTTTATTGCTACATCGGATGGTGAAAGATTTTGAGCAATTTTTTTTGTCTTATCCCAATTATGTTATTCCGTGTGGTGTGTATATATATATATGACATTGTTCATGTAAGTTCACATTTTCTCATGAGTCCGTGTGGACATATCTGAGCAATTGAATGTTTGAGATCAATGACTTAATTTCATCAACAGTGCATAGTTAGTGAAATCTAAGCCATTGATCTCAAACCTTCAATGGCCCAATCTGTCTACATAGACACGTGGAAAATGGTGGACTCATTTGATATGAGTGTATATATATAGTTCATTAATAAATTAATTTTACTTTAATCTCTTAGACTTTAATGACATTTCAATTTTTTGTTTTGTTGTTGAAAGAGAATGCATTAATAATGAAAATCATGAAACATAGCGTCAAACTGTTTACCTGGCCTTAAGGTTAGCACTACTTTTTATAATTAAATAATTATTAAATTACAAAAAAAAAAAATGTAATGTATGCCATCCTGGTTTGTAGAAAATAAATTCTCAAATTATATATAAAAAATTAAACAATAATCAATGATAGTCAAACCTTAAATTTGTGACTTTAATGCGGTCAAAAAATGTGTACTAATCACATTTCTTTCCTTCATTATATTCCCAATGAATCATTACAAGATATAAAAGAGTATGGAATGAGTGAATGACATAATCATAACCCAAAATTAATTAATATATATTTAATTAAATAAATTAAATGTAAAAGATGGTCTAATTTCCTAATGTACGGTTCACATCTATTCTTTAATCAGTTGAATGATAAATAATTGCTTGGGATATGAATGAAAGTACCATAATGAGAAAGGATGTGAGAGATCTTAACAAAAAGAGGGGAAAAAAAAGTTGATTCATAAGTGTATATGTTAATGTTATTAAAACTTTTTTATTTTATTAATTTTTCCATGATTTAGAAAATGTAATAATGGGTATCACATGAAGTCATGAGTCCCAAGTGAGAAAAACCATGGGGACAATTATGGTCTGCTCCACCCTTTACACGCATATACCCACTGTCAAAATTTGGTGAAATTTAATCCAATTCAATGCCCACCACCTACATTGAGTGCAAATGTATGTGAGGCAAAATTATAATATAATCATGAAATGCAAAAAAAATTGAAAAAGAAAAAGCACACTACAAGAAAATGATCGAGTATCGAGTTATGAAAATGGGATTTTTTTTTTTAAAAAAATGGCTTTTAAAAAATAGTATTATTTTATCCTTGGAAATTTGTAGTTAGAGTTATTTTGATTAATTATAGTTGAATTAGTATTTTTTTTTAGATTTTAGATTAATAGGATATGAGGCAAATATATACACTCTCAAACTATTTGAGGAAATGTAATTAGGCTATCAAATATATATATATATATATATATATATATATATATATATATATATATATATATAAGACTTAAGCACTTAGCTTGAACTTGAAAAAAATATAATCGAGCCATTTTGACTTATTTTTGCTATTAAAGATTAAGTTATGCTAATATGGCATCCATGCATGCATTTTTCTTTAAATTTGACTTATTTAACATACACACCAATATTTTTGTCTTTATTAATGTTGGACGAAACATTATGTTTTTGTTTTGTTTTGTTTCTTTTGTTTTTTTTTTTTTTTTTTTAAATAAATCAGAAAATAATAATAATAATAATAATAATAATAATAATAATAATAATAATAATAATAATAATATCTACAAATAGGCATACAAAATTACAAATCAACAAAAGTACAATGAGGTGACATTCAAATCATGAAATCATTATTTACCCTATCTTAGCTTGACATGTAAAAATAGGTTACAACTTACAATGTCCAATTGTGTTTTACAAAAATTTAAGGATTTAATTATAGTTTTTTAGGTGTCATAATTACATTTTTGTCAAATAATTTGATTACTTATTTAATCATTATCCCTAGATTAAATGTTTCTATAAAATATAGCCTCCACTTACCCAACAAGTTCCTCTAAGAAATACTACGATCAAGTTGTTCATGAGGAGTCTAAATTTAAGTATATAATATTTTCATTATTCTTTACTCAACTTAATCTTTATGAACAAAAATATCTCATGCATATATATTATCAAATTTATAATTTTACAATACGAAAGTTGTTGTCATCATCACCACTAGTAAGTGAAAAATAAAGAAAAAATGAAAAAAAAAAAAAAAAAAAAGAGTAAACCACGTACATGGATCCATAGGATTAAAAAAAAAAAAAAACTTAAAAAACTCTCAGCTACCTATGTCAAACATATGATTAACAAGGCTATCCTTTGTAATTAATTAATTACTCATAATTAACCTAGGAATTTTATTCCATAATTTACAGTAAAATTAAAAGTAATCAAAATAATGTGGGATCTGATACGGTTCTTCTCGCTCCTTCTTGCTCATCAGCTTTGGAATCACCGCGGCAGCGCCGCTTCTACTCCGCCCCAAAATCTGCTTGTGACGCGACTCCGGACGGCACTTCCGGCGGCCGGACCGACCTAATCAGCGCCCAATTCACGCCCTTAAAGAACTCATGCTTCTTGATCTCAACGCTCCCCCCTCACACTCCCAATCCTCTTCTTCGGATTCTTCGTCAGCAACCTGCTGATCAAGTCCTGAACCTTAACCATTTCCTCGTACTCCTTGCTGCTGCTAAACCCCATCCTCGGAAACGCCAGCGGCTTTTTGAGGATGTTATTAGCGTTTTCTCGTTGTTCTCGCCTTTGAAAGGGGTGGTCCCGTACACCAGCTCGCTACAGGAAAACACCCCAGCGTCCACCAGTCCACCGCGCCGCCGTGCCCTTGCCCGGAGATCACCTCCGGCGCCAAATATTCATGGGTTCCGACGAAGGATTTCGACCGCGCGTTTATGGGCTCCGCCACCAGCTCTTGATTGTAGTATTCATTCTCGTCTTTCTCTACTTCGCCGTCGTGATCGCCGCCGCGCCGGCGCCGGCGCCGTCGGCGTGTTCGGTGATGGTTTTTGTTGTGATTTTAGCGGCGGAGAAGCAGGAGAGGACGGGGCGAATGGGGAGAGAGCAAGAAGGAGAGGAGCATGCATTAGTGGTGTCCGTGGCGGATTGGTGGGGTGAAACTTTGGATTTGATGAGCCTTGGGACGACTTCACATTTGAGAGAGAGATCGAAATCTGAGAGCATAATGTGGCCGTCTTCTCTTACTAGCACATTTTCTGGTTTCAGATCTCTATATACAATCCCCATCATGTGTAGATACTCCAATGCTAGTAGTGTTTCTGCTGCATAAAACCTGCAACAGTATTATTCTTTATTCACTTTCTTTTCCAACCTCAACAAATACTAAAATGCCCATTTATTTGTTTTTTTTTTTTTTCTTTTTTTTTTTTGACATTGTACTTCTTAAAAACTACAAATACATTACGTGCATGTACTTCTATTTTCTATTCTCAATTTTTATTCAAATATATACAACTTTAATGTAGATATATAGTTGTATTGGGATTCACATGAAAAAAAGTAATTTATCCATGTCTACCATATCAAGGAGTGAAATTTAGGGATTAGATTTAGAAGTCTATGCAATAGAACTATAAATTCTCTAAGATACATGAATAACATATGAGAATATTATTCAACTTCAAAAACATGTTTATCAACCCTATTTTTTAAAATTCAATTTTTTGGATTGTAACATTATCAAAATAATATAAGTTCAAAATTTGAAGTGAGTTTTAGATTTAATATTAAATATATTTTTAAATATGTTCAGTTTAAGCTAAGAATATATAACTTTTACCTTTGAATATAATATATGTAAAAAAAAAAAATCATCCCATAATCGAACAAAATTTAGACCTAATATTTTTAGTTCAGTCAATATACTTTTTTTAAACTTAATATTTGAAATACTTCTAGATATATTTAGTTTTAACAGAATACAAACAAATTTTACCTTCTAATATAATAATTGATAGTAGAATTTTAAACATTTTTGAAAACCTTACAAATGCTTTAATTTTGAGTTTGTGTGATGCGAAGTCTTACAAAATTTTGCATAAAAAGTTTTGTAGCATTAAATTGAGAGTGAGTGTGTGATTAACCTCAACAAATAATTAAAGGGTCACACTTGTGTGAGATCATCTCACGAATTCTTATCAGTGTGAAAGATCGAGTCAATATGCAAATGTAATATCTATACTAGAAAATGTAATACTAATTATGAATAAAGTATTTGTTATACTTTATATGTAATACTTTTGAGGATAAATGTAAATATGTAATACTTTTACAATTTGATGTAAAAATATATTTTTTTTCTTCATAAAAAGTATTATATTTTCTCCTATAAGTAATGAATTTCATCTTGACCCAACTCGTCTCACGGATCTCCCGTGAAACGATCTCACATAAGTTTTTGCCATAATTTATAATTAAATATAAAAGTAGAAATAGAAAGAGATCGAGTCAGAAATTTTTATAGTGATTTGAGTTTCTCCACTCACCAAAGATAGTAGTAGAAGTTGACAATCAATTTAGATATAATTTTAATTTTAATTCTAGGAGATTTGTCAGTTTGTCAAAGAATATAGCGTGGAATTAGGTTTAGAGTTTTAACATAGGATAATCCACTAGTATTCAAACAATACAAAGTGAAATTTGTAGCACTTTACTTTAGTTGCAAACTAATTAAACCAACTAAGTTACTTGCAATCTCCTTTCAAAGAAAAAAAATATTACTTGCTATCCACTAATTTGATATAGTCTATCAAACAGCTTCCACTGGTACAAAAAAAAAAATAGCAAATAAATATGATTAGGCTACAAAGAAAGGTAATGTATTGTTAAAAAAAAAAGGCGGTGACATAATCATAAATAAATGAACAACAAAACCGCGATCCTTTGTAAACAAAAGGGACGCCCGTAGTTTCTTTAAAACAAAATTGGTTGTCTAGTGGTGTTAGATAAGTGGTAATATTTCAATGAGAGTTCAAAAATTGTTAGAGGTATTATTTATTTTGTAAAGTTTGATATTAATATATTTATGATTAAATTAATTATTTTAAATATTAATAAAATAAATTTTGACGAAGCAAAGTTAAATGTTGATTTTGACAGTATTAATGATTGTTTTTAATTTTCACTATTTGTAGAAGTTAAAAAAAAGTATAGTGAATGTATTGCATAAAAATAGATAGTCCATACTCCATAGGTATTCATTTTTGATAAATAAAAATTTAAAGTATTCTAATTTAAATTGCACAAAAACATATAACATAGGTCATCCTCAATAGTAGAGTTTTTATGTGGTTTTTGAGGAGTGCGATTAGGAAAGAGATGAAAGGAGGAAAGAGAAAAAAGTTCAAAAAAAAAAAAAAAACAAAGCTTATTTCCAAAAAAAAAAACAAAAAAAAAAAACGAAACCAGAGCCAGTAACACGACTGATAAGTGCTGTTGCGACAGCCCCAGCGTGGCTACACGACTAGCTAATATCTTTTGTGGAACTTGCATCCCTGCGAAAAACAGTCCCTTGCAGAAGGAGCTCATTTATTCTCTCTCCATAATCTCTCTCCTCCACCTCACACAATTTGTCTTAAAATTTGGTCCAAGATCCACCATCTTATAGGTACTTTAACTTTAACATTACTCTTTCTTTTTTTATTATATAAATATAAAATTTTAATGTATCATAATTTGAGAATAAAAATTCGTTACTTAATTGTTGTTGATATAAGGAAAAAAGATATTGTGGAGGAGAAAAATCAAACATACAATCCTTCCATTACCAATTCAAGGATGATTTTCCCCGACTTTTATGAGCACAAATAAAGTAATTTATATCATTGCTGTCACAGTATAAAATAATGGAATCCACTCACGGGGAACTTGCTAGTTTACTCCTCCATCTGTTGCTTAACTTTTTCTCTGAAATTAGTTTTTATGTGGAATAAATTTAAAATCAAATTTGAATGTGAATAATTATATGATCAGTTTTCAAAAAATAAAAATAAAAAATTATATGATCAAGCTGCAGTGATAACAAAAGTTACCAAATTTTTCATCACATTGAAATATAAGTAGATTTTTTTTAACAGGAATTAGGTCAGCTAATTTTAGGTAACCAATAAATACAAAAGAGTTTTATTGCTACATCGGATGGTGAAAGATTTTGAGCAATTTTTTTTGTCTTATCCCAATTATGTTATTCCGTGTGTGTGTGTATATATATATATGACATTGTTCATGTAAGTTCACATTTTCTCATGAGTCCGTGTGGACATATCTGAGCAATTGAATGTTTGAGATCAATGACTTAAATTTCATCAACAGTGCATAGTTAGTGAAATCTAAGCCATTGATCTCAAACCTTCAATGGCCCAAATCTGTCTACATAGACACGTGGAAAATGGTGGACTCATTTGATATGAGTGTATATATATAGTTCATTAATAAATTAATTTTACTTTAATCTCTTAGACTTTAATGACATTTCAATTTTTTGTTTTGTTGTTGAAAGAGAATGCATTAATAATGAAAATCATGAAACATAGCGTCAAACTGTTTACCTGGCCTTAAGGTTAGCACTACTTTTTATAATTAAATAATTATTAAATTACAAAAAAAAAAAATGTAATGTATGCCATCCTGGTTTTGTAGAAATAAATTCTCAAATTATATATAAAAAATTAAACAATAATCAATGATAGTCAAACCTTAAATTTGTGACTTTAATGCGGTCAAAAAATGTGTACTAATCACATTTCTTTCCTTCATTATATTCCCAATGAATCATTACAAATGATAAAAGAGTATGGAATGAGTGAATGACAATAATCATAACCCAAAATTAATTAATATATATTAATTAAATAAATTAAATGTAAAAGATGGTCTAATTTCCTAATGTACGGTTCACATCTATTCTTTAATCAGTTGAATGATAAATAATTGCTTGGGATATGAATGAAAGTACCATAATGAGAAAGGATGTGAGAGATCTTAACAAAAAGAGGGGGAAAAAAAAGTTGATTCATAAGTATGTATATGTTAATGTTATTAAAACTTTTTTATTTTATTAATTTTTCCATGATTTAGAAAATGTAATAATGGGTATCACATGAAGTCATGAGTCCCAAGTGAGAAAAACCATGGGGACAATTATGGTCTGCTCCACCCTTTACACGCATATACCCACTGTCAAAATTTGGTGAAATTTAATCCAATTCAATGCCCACCACCTACATTGAGTGCAAATGTATGTGAGGCAAAATTATAATATAATCATGAAATGCAAAAAAAATTGAAAAGAAAAAGCACACTACAAGAAAATGATCGAGTATCGAGTTATGAAAATGGGATTTTTTTTTTTTAAAAAAATGGCTTTTAAAAAATAGTATTATTTTATCCTTGGAAATTTGTAGTTAGAGTTATTTTGATTAATTATAGTTGAATTAGTATTTTTTTTTAGATTTTAGATTAATAGGATATGAGGCAAATATATACACTCTCAAACTATTTGAGGAAATGTAATTAGGCTATCAAATTATATATATATATATATATATATATATATATATATATATATATATATATATAAGACTTAAGCACTTAGTTTGAACTTGAAAAAAATATAATCGAGCCATTTTGACTTATTTTTGCTATTAAAGATTAAGTTATGCTAATATGGCATCCATGCATGCATTTTTCTTTTAAATTTGACTTATTTAACATACACACCAATATTTTTGTCTTTATTAATGTTGGACGAAACATTATGTTTTTGTTTTGTTTTGTTTCTTTTGTTTTTTTTTTTGTTTTTTTTTAAATAAATCAAAGATAAATAATAATAATAATAATAATAATNAGCACTTAGCTTGAACTTGAAAAATATATAATCGAGCCATTTGACTTATTTTTGCTATTAAAGATTAAGTTATGCTAATGTGGTATCCATGCATGCATTTTTCTTTTAAATTTGACTTATATTTAACATACATACCAACATTTTTGTCTTTATTGTTGTTGGAACGTATTTGTTTTGTTTTGTTTCTTTTTGTTTTTTAATTTTTTTTTTATAAATCAAAGATAAATAATAATAATAATAATAATAATAATAATAATAATAATAATAATAATAATAATAATAATATCTACCAAATAGGCATACAAAATTACAAATCAACAAAAGTACAATGAGGTGACATTCAAATCATGAAATCATTATTTACCCTATCTTGACATGTAAAAATAGGTTACAATGGTCCAATTGTGTTTTACAAAATTTAAGGACTTAATTATAGTTTTTTAGGTGTCATAATTACATTTTTGTCAAATAATTTGATTACTTATTTAATCATTATCCCTAGATTATATCGTTTCTATAAAATAGCCTCCACTTGCTCAACAAGTTCCTCTAAGAAATACTACCACAATCAAATTGTTTATGAGGAGTCTAAATTTAAGTAGATATACATATTTTCATTATTCTTTACGCAATTTAGTCTTCTATAAACAAAAATATCTCATGCATATATATTATCAAATTTATAATTTTACAATACAAAAGTTGTCGATCATCACCCACTAATAAGTGAAAAATAAAGAAAAAATGAAAAAAAAAAGAAGAAAAAGAAAACCACGTACATGGATCCATGGGATTAAAAAACAAACACTTAAAAAACTCTCAGCTTCCTATGTCAAACATATGATTAACAAGGCTATCCTTTGTAATTAATTAATTACTCATAATTAACCTAGGAATTTTATTCCATAATTTACAGTAAAATTAAAAGTAATCAAAATAATGTGGGATCTGATACGGTTCTTCTCGCTCCTTCTTGCTCATCAGCTTTGGAATCACCGCGGCAGCGCCGCTTCTACTCCGCCCCAAAATCTGCTTGTGACGCGACTCCGACGGCACTTCCGGCGGCCGGACCGACCTAATCAGCGCCCAATTCACGCCCTTAAAGAACTCATGCTTCTTGATCTCAACGCTCCCCCTCACACTCCCAATCCTCTTCTTCGGATTCTTCGTCAGCAACCTGCTGATCAAGTCCTGAACCTTAACCATTTCCTCGTACTCCTTGCTGCTGCTAAACCCCATCCTCGGAAACGCCAGCGGCTTTTTGAGGATGTTGATTAGCGTTTTCTCGTTGTTCTCGCCTTTGAAAGGGGTGGTCCCGTACACCAGCTCGTACAGGAACACCCCCAGCGTCCACCAGTCCACCGCGCCGCCGTGCCCTTGCCCGGAGATCACCTCCGGCGCCAAATATTCATGGGTTCCGACGAAGGATTTCGACCGCGCGTTTATGGGCTCCGCCACCAGCTCTTGATTGTAGTATTCATTCTCGTCTTTCTCTACTTCGCCGTCGTGATCGCCGCCGGCGCCGGCGCCGGCGCCGTCGGCGTGTTCGGTGATGGTTTTTGTTGTGATTTTAGCGGCGGAGAAGCAGGAGAGGACGGGGCGAATGGGGAGAGAGCAAGAAGGAGAGGAGCATGCATTAGTGGTGTCCGTGGCGGATTGGTGGGGTGAAACTTTGGATTTGATGAGCCTTGGGACGACTTCACATTTGAGAGAGAGATCGAAATCTGAGAGCATAATGTGGCCGTCTTCTCTTACTAGCACATTTTCTGGTTTCAGATCTCTATATACAATCCCCATCATGTGTAGATACTCCAATGCTAGTAGTGTTTCTGCTGCATAAAACCTGCAACAGTATTATTTCTTTATTCACTTTCTTTTCCAACCTCAACAAATACTAAAATGCCCATTTATTTGAATATACTCCTACCCCAGGGTAACTCAGCAGCTAATTAGATAGAAAGATTAGTGTCCAGTGTTACAAGGAGGCCACAACATTGGGATAATTTTAAAGTGCTACTAAATCATGTGTTTTTGCCCATAATCTATCATTTAGGAGCCAATGAGCTACTGTTGTGGGCTCAGTATACTCCATATTAGGGTAACTTCTGATAGGACTTGAGCATGTGCCCTTATCTATAATTTGTCAATCAGAAGCCAACTGAGCTATCTTTGTTGGTCCAGCATACTTCCGGGATGACTCAATAGCTCATTAGATGAGAAAATCAATATCTGGTGAGTTCACCTCATTGAGATAACTCACACACTATGACTGTAAAAACTCAAACATACATATATTATCTTTACCTGCAATTTACTACTCAGAACCAACTGTGAGACCCAATATGTATACATGATGGTATAATTAAATAGTATTATGAATAATACGGACGGAATACATACTTAGCTGAAGAAAGGGAAAAGCGCTTTCCGGGTTGGCGTTGTCGGGCGGCGTGCAAGTCCCCACCGGGGCAAAACTCCATAACCAAACAAGAATAGTGGGAAGCATCGAAC
Source organism: Ipomoea trifida (assembly GCA_003576665.1). Lineage (NCBI taxonomy): Eukaryota > Viridiplantae > Streptophyta > Magnoliopsida > Solanales > Convolvulaceae > Ipomoea > Ipomoea trifida. Next base: position 15,679,922 of record CP025646.1, read on the forward strand.
TCCGCATACAACGTCGGGAGAAAAGGGTGGTCAAGCATGGCCAAAATCTCCTTCTCCATTTCCGCCCTTTGCAGCTTCTTCCTTATAGCCAACGCCTCCCTATCCACAACCTTCACCGCGTAAAAACACGGCGGCAGCCCCACCACCGGATTCCTTATCTGGCAAAGGTACACGTTCCCGATATCCCCGCTGCCGACCCGCCGGATGAGCCGGAAGTGGTCGAGCCGGACCTGGCCGCCCTTGTCGGCTCGGAGCCGCTTCATGGCTTCCCAAGCCGCTTGGTTCGCCTTGTGCGGCTTGTGGCAGTTGGAGTAATACGCCGAGTCGTTGGAGGAGCAAACGGAGATGGAACTCCGGCGGCTGCTGAAGCTCAGGTTGCTCATCCAGCTCCGGCTCGAATCCGGCACCGTCGCCGACGAACAGCTGCTATCGTAGTCCGGTTCATCTTTAGCTATAGTGGTCATCATCAAAGACTGAATAGAGGTCTCTTACACGAAGCTTTCTAAGGGTTAAAATGTGTGTGTGTATATATATATAGGATGGAATGGATACGAAGATAGATACAAAGCGTTACCTTTTAATGAAAAAAAAAAAAGAAAATATAAAAGATTTGTAATAATGGAAAGTGAATGAGTTTTTGAATGGGTAGAACATGACCTGCTTTTAACACATGATTTCAAACCACTATGGTATATCCATATTAATTAGACTATAGTACGTTGTAACACCTCCATTTTACGTGATATAACCATCACCACAATCATTAGTACTATCTCTTTTTTTTTTCTTTTTTTTTCTTCATATTTATATATATAATAAGAAAATTAAAATCCTTCGGAACCACTCGATAGTGTGAACTAAATAAATCTCGTCTTGTGACACTAATTAACCGACAAAGGACCATAAAAAGGTAAATCAGCGTTGCTAGGTCGCCCATAGCGGACCTGCTCAACCCAAAGCCAATAGACCACCCCAATAAGAATTAAACTTGAAACCTTATAATTATTAATACTATATCAAATTTTGCATATACTACCTAATTCTGGTCACCGGTGTAAAAAAAATGAAAATAAGAATGGCATGGGATAAAAAGTTGCAACGTTAAACTAGTGCATATAAATTTATGTGTACAATTTTATACATAAATAACATTTCCCTTGTCGTCATTTGGAACCATTGCGGTATATAATAAGGCTACTTTCCAATTCCACTTATAGGAGTAATTTCTATACAAAACTCCAAGATGCAGCATTTGGATCTTCTAGATATCTTATTATTATGTTTATTATTATTATTTTTAAATACTAATGATTTTTTACACGGTAGTATTCATTCTATACTTTTTCAAATATTTTCAACTCAAATAATCTAAGTCCTCACCATCAGGGTTCGAACCTATGACCACTCATTTGAAATACTAACATAAATGTTTATCACACTACATGATAGTTGACTTCCAGATATCTTATAGTAATCATAATTTTTTATATTATGCAATAATGAAAAATTGTTATTCGAGTATAATGGTCCAAATTGGATCCTATGATTACGGATTGGATAAACCTATGAACCTTTACCACAATAGTATCTATATTAGCAACGTAGTTGATTGGTGGAGTGTTGTTACTTGATTTGATAATTATAAAGTTCTACGTTTGACTCACGTCGGAGCAGTTTGGCTTTTTGATTTTTATTTTATAGATAATTTAAGCTGATTTACGGGTCTTTTGTCGTGCTAGTACTAATAATACCCAAACATAATATATTACATATGGTTGTACTCTATATTATCCACACTTTTTTTAAAAAATCTTATATATTACTATTTACTACATTACACATATAATAAGGGAGAATGTTGATGAGTGGCTATTTTAATTTATAGACTCGAATTTTGATAAAGCTAATATATATTATTTATAATATAGCAAAATTTAATACCTCTTCTCATAAATTCTTTTGAGTAAATTATGGTCATGTTTATCATTCATATTTAACAAATATGAAAAATTTATAACTTTTTTCTCTAACTAGCTACCACACACTGACTCCTTGAGTATAGAACCTTAAAGAACGCATATCGAGCTACATTCCTAAGACTGGTTAAATAGGAAGAAACTCGCATCACATGTAATTAAGTGGTCTTCGGAGGGTAGATTGTGGGTAAGAACATAGAATTGAACTCTTGTGAGTAGTAAAAAATTATAATAATTATTATTAACACTGCCGTTATAATTAATACACAAATTTATATATTTTGATTTAAGATTTTCTAAACTTATTATTTTCCAAAAAGGAAAATAAAAGATGGCGGTGCATTTGGTTGAGAGTCTTTTGACAAGCTCGATTAGTTTCATAATTACGTTGCACATGTGAGTCTCGCAAATTCATGCATATTTCACGAACAAAAAGCTGATTTCTCTCCATCATATTCTTAATTATGATGATGCAAGGCAACAACAAATTGAAAGATATATTATGATAATGACGCCGCCTGTGTGGATAGATTTTCCACCATACATCAGATTACTCTAATCCCCTTAGTAATTACCAGTTCTTAACATACATATATGTCAATGATGCTTCATTATTCACCATTCATATTATTGGATGAGTAATTAGTAATAACGTGGCTAACTTTATTTAAAATGATTTAAGCTAAGTTCGATTTCCGTGATCATTATATATGTTTTCTTTTAATGAACATTTTGCAAGTTTTATGTTGTACAAAGTGACTATAAAGAAGTCGTGAGTTAGTTGGGACTTGGGAGAATGGGAGGGGCATCTTGCCATTGCCCATTGGGTCTGCTATGGAATATCACTGAGACCAGCTAGAAATGGCGGGCAGGATTTGGGAGGTCCGATTAATCATGTCTTTCGCGAACAGAAATTGTTCCGTTGACAAGCTGACTAACATTGCGTTATGTGAATTGAGAGACGTTGAGAAATTACTGTCAAGAGTAGTGCAGTTTATACTGATAATCATTCTGACCTTCTTAAATTGAGAAAAGTTATTGTGAGAAACTAGTAATACTACTGTTTGATTCTTCACTTCTTATCCAAAAAAAAAAATGCGTAATTAAATTTGATAATTTTTCATAAGCAAAAAAGTTTTATGAATATTTTTCTTTAAAAAATTACTAGCTAGCTAGCATAGGAAACCCTTTTTTGCCATTCTTTAAATTGTATAGAAATTTTCAGCCTTTGACTACGGTCAAACAAGGACCATTCACTGTATAAAAAGGTACAAATGGTCCTCCTTCCCATGGTAATTTTGTAAAGTTTGGGTGCTTTTTGTTTATTATTAGAATAAGTAGGGAGTAATTAATTAATCCTTTCAGAATTAACATTTTTTATATTTATTTTATTGAATGTTAGGTTACTTGTATACCACTAACTCACGAAGGACCCGTGCCAACATTCATTGCTCGCCTCTAACCTATACGTACACATGCATTTAGACTATTTCAATATATATATGTACACGTAACCAATCACATGTAGCTGGTGTGGGTGGAGTATCTAATCCAAATTATTTTGATTAACCCTTATTCACTTAAATCATTTGATTCAGTTGGTAATAAAATTACGTTGGTTTAGTTAACTATTTTAAATATTTTTTAAACTTCAATTATCTGTTAATTAGTTATAAATATATAATTAAGGACCAACAATATAATTTGATTTAACCTAAAATAAAAGGTTGGTTAATTCATTTTGAAATTAACTAATAATACTAATCGAATGAAAACTCCTAAGTGTTTGAAGAGTTCGATTCTCATTAAAATTTTGAATTTAAGTCTAGATATATATATATATATATATTTTACAGAAGTCAAGAATGTTGCCATGTGGAAGTGATTTGATAGTAACTTGATTTCATTTTATTAAACAGAATTTAAAATAATTATTAAATATAGGATGTGATTTGTGTAATTGTTTATGTGTGTACGTGCATCTATCCACTGTCCACATATAATTGAATTGGAGTATTAGATCTGCTTAATAATTTGTGTACCATTAAGGTTTGTTTGGCATTGCATGTGAATACCAATATATGTGTAATAGGTAGAAAAATTGAAGTGTTGGATCGATACATAAATAACATTTCCCTTGTCGTCATTTGGAACCATTGCGGTATATAATAAGGCTACTTTCCAATTCCACTTATAGGAGTAATTTCTATACAAAACTCCAAGATGCAGCATTTGGATCTTCTAGGTATATTATTATTATTTTAAAATACTTACAATTAGTATCAGCTCTTCTATACTTTTTCAAATATTTTTTGAAATCTATGACCACTTATTTGAAATAGTAACGGGGATATCATCACACTATATGATAGTTGATTTCTAGATATCTATAGAGTAATCATAATTATATTATATTATGCAATAATGAAAAATTGTTATTCGAGTATAATGGTCCAAATTGGATCCTATGATTACGGATTGGATAAACCTATGAATATTTACCAATTACCACAATAATATATATACGACAATAATATATTGAAAAATTAGCAACCTAATTGAATTGGTCAAGCTATTGGTTACTTGATTTGGTAATTATAAGGTTTTAAGTTTGACTCACGTGCCAAGCATCTTGTGCTCAGGTATGTAGTGACTCTCCCATATGGCAGGTCATGAGATTGAGTCTCAGTAGAGTCAGTAGCATTCAAAAAAAAACTGACTCATGTCGGGAGTAGTGCATTGACTTTTTGATTTTTATTTTATGAATAATCTAAGCTGATTTACTAATTTTTTATCGTGATAGTACTAATAATACTCAAACATAATATGCTACATATGATTGTACTCTATATTATCCACACTTTTTAAAAAACCCTATATGTTACTACGAGCATCCTTAGTAGTGGGTATATTTCACGGTAATTGAGGAGTTTTTGTGAGTGTGATTAGGAAAGAGAAAATGGAGAAAAAAAAAATAAAGAAAGCAAATTTGATTAAAAAAAAAAAAAAAAACTGAACAGTCTGTCAGGCGCGCCTGACGCGCACAGCACAGCTCCTCCTTCGATTTTGGCCAACCTTTTACTGTTCCAATATCTCTAAATTAGCAGATGCTTCACCCCATTCTCTCTCCTACACTCTCTTTCTTCCAAATAAGCAAAACACTGTTCCAAAAACTACCTTTTATGCGTTGATGGGGTTGCTCTTACACATATATAATAAGGGAGAATGTTGAGTGGATATTTTAATTTATAGACTCGAATTTTGATAAAGCTAATATTATTTATAGTATAGCACAATTTAAGACCTCCTCTCATAATACTTTTTGAGTAAATTATGGTCATGTTTATCAATTCCTCATATTTAACAAATATGAAAAATTATAAATTTTTTCTCTAACTAGCAACCACACACTGACTCGTTGAGTATAAAACCTTAAAAAAACACAGAGCTGCATTCGTAAGATTAGGTAAATAGGAAGAGACTCACATCACGGGTAATTTAATTAGTTTCCGTGTGACAAATTATGGGTAAGAACATAATATTAAACTCTTGTGAGTAAAAAATTATAATATTATTATTACTATTGACGTTGTTAATTAATACAAAAATTTATATATATAGTTCTGAAAAGATTTTCTAAACTTATTATTCTCCAAAAAGGAAAATAAAATATGGCGGTGCATTTGGTTGAGAGTCTTTTGACAAGCTCGATTAGTTTCATAATTACGTTGCACATGTGAGTCTCGCAAATTCATGCATATTTCACGAACAAAAAGCTGATTCTCTTCATCATATTATTATTCACTTAATTATGATGATGCAACGCAACAACAAATTAAAAGATTATTATGATTTATGATAATGACGCCACCTGTGTGGATAGATTTTCCACCATACAATCAGATCGATCACTCTAATCCCCTTATTAATTACCGGTTCTTAACATCCATGTCAATGATACTTCATTATTCACCATTCATATTATTAGATGAGTAATTAGTAATAACGTGGCTAACTTTATTTAAAATGATTTAAGCTAAGTTTGATTTCCGTAATCATTATATATGTTTTCTTTTAATGAACATTTTGCAAGTTTTATGTTGTACAAAGTGACTATAAAGAAGTCGTGAATTAGTTGGGACTTGGGAGAATGGGAGGGGCATCTTGCCATTGCCCATTGGGTCTGCTATGGAATATCACTGAGACCAGCTAGAAATGGCGGGGCAGGATTTGGGAGGTCCGATTAATCATGTCTTTCGCGAACAGAAATTGTGCCGTTGACAAGCTGACTAGCATTTGCGTTATGTGAATTGGAGAGACGTTGAGAAATTACTGTCAAGAGTAGTGCAGTTTATACTGGATAATCATTCTGACCTTCTTAAATTGAGAAAAGTTATTGTGAGAAACTAGTAATACTAGTGTCTGATTCTTCACTTCTTATCCAAAAAAAAAATGCGTAATTAAATTTGATAATTTTTCATAAGCAAAAAAGTTTTATGAATATTTTTCTTTAAAAAATTACTAGCTAGCTAGCATAGGAAACCCTTTTTTGCCATTCTTTAAATTGTATAGAAATTTTCAGCCTTTGACTACGGTCAAACAAGGACCATTCACTGTATAAAAAGGTACAAATGGTCCTCCTTCCCATGGTAATTTTGTAAAGTTTGGGTGCTTTTTGTTTATTATTAGAATAAGTAGGGAGTAATTAATTAATCCTCTCAGAATTAACATTTTTTATATTTATTTTATTGAATGTTAGGTTACTTGTATACCACTAACTCACGAAGGACCCGTGCCAACATTCATTGCTCGCCTCTAACCTATACGTACACATGCATTTAGACTATTTCAATATATATATGTACACGTAACCAATCACATGTAGCTGGTGTGGGTGGAGTATCTAATCCAAATTATTTTGATTAACCCTTATTCACTTAATTCATTTGATTTAGTTGGTAATAAAATTACGTTGGTTTAGTTAACTATTTTAAATGTTTTTTAAACTTCAATTATCTGTTAATTAGTTATAAATAATTAAGGACCAACAATATAATTTGATTTAACCTAAAATAAAAGGTTGGTTAATTCATTTTGAAATTAACTAATAATACTAATCGAATGAAAACTCCTAAGTGTTTGAAGAGTTCGATAATTCTCATTAAAATTTTGAATTTAAGTCTATATATATATATATATATATATATATATATATATATATATATATATATATATATATATTTTACAGAAGTCAAGAATGTTTCCATGTGCAAGTGATTTGATAGTAACTTGATTTCATTTTATTAAACAGAATTTAAAATAATTATTAAATATAGGATGTGATTTGTGTAATTGTTTATGTGTGTACGTGCATCTATCCACTGTCCACACATAATTGAATTGGAGTATTAGATCTGCTTAATAATTTTGTGTACCAGCATTAAGGTTTGTTTGGCATTGCATGTGAATACCAATATATGTGTAATAGGTAGAAAAATTGAAGTGTTGGATGGGCATTATTTAGATGGGTTGGTTGTGAATGCATGTGAATGCACCAAATTAGTATAGTATGGGCAGATTGTTATGATGAGCCTAGCTAGCCTTAAGCTTCTTATAATTAATTAATTCCTTAGGTTTCGTTTTCTTATCTTAAAATTATCAAAATACATCATAACGTCTAATTACATTCATGCGCTCGATCTGTCGTATGTGCTCACATGGAGGCTGGAGCATATAAGTGTTTTTTTTACTATATATGCATGTGACAGTATTTACTATTTTTGCGATGCATATATTATTAGTCACCGAAAGAGGACCATAAATGGAGACCAAGTGTGATGATTTCTGAATTCCATTTGAGTTAATAAATAATATTTATTATAGAAAAGAACTGTACTTTTTATACTTAAATAATACAATAATAACAACTCAACTCTTTTGTTATAAATGTTATCACTTTTTATAAAGTTGTTAACTTTAAGGAATGAATTTTGATGGAATAGGAATCATATATATTCATAGGAATGGAATATGTAAGGAATAAAATAAAATTCTATTCTATTATTTAGTTCGCGTATCAATAGGAATCATATTCACAGGAATGAAATATGCAAGGAATAAAATAGAAATTATATTCTATTATTTGGTTCACGTATCAAAAGTTAAGTAAAAGTGGTGGAACGGAGTGTGTGAGAGAGAGTATACTCACACTGTATATTGTCTCAATGAGTGGACTGGAAGGAGTTGAATAGTAGGTGGTTAGTTACAAGAGTGCAGAGTCTTTGGAGCTAGTTTAAAGGAATAGATGTGATCTATGGGATAAGAGCAAAATAAAGGAAATGACAATCAAATTGTAATGAAAGATCAAACAACAATTAACAATCAATAGTAGTAAAACTAAGGCCGGGTTTGGATTAAGTCACTTAAGTGTAGATGATATAGTATCATTGGTTAGAGCTCATGTAATGCATTGATAAAGGAACTAGGGAGATGCTACTAGGTGCCAACGCCACTCTCGAGGTTGTTGGACTTTCAATTAGCTTCAAGCCCCACTCTTATGATGACTTAAGGCCATTTAGGCATTTTATCAAACATGTGATGTTCACATCTCCTTTCAACCCCCTTTTCTCAAAGGTGAGTTGGATTAATTAGAGGTGTGGTTATGGTATTGTTCTATTCTCATTGTGACAACACCTTTTCCATGTACCTCTTTCATAATTTAGCAACAATCATACAAAAGTCGAAACAAACTACCAAGCTCACAATTAGAGTCGTCATCATCAAGTCATTACACTAGCTCATAATTCAATCACATAACATCAATCACAAAAGATGTCTTAAGAACTAGGGAAATGAAATATGAAATTGTTCTACAAATCTTCTTCAAATAGGATTGATTACAAAAATGAAATATTTGGAGAGGTTTTCTCTCCAAGAAAACCTTGGAGAGAGAGTGGAGAATGAAAATAAAGTTTCCTAGAAACAACCGCCTAGGGCTATTTATTCCGCTAACATCGGGCTAAAAATATCATTTAAAAAAGATTTTGGACATGTGGTCACGACTGTGAGTCCCACCATGATTTTTCTGCATAGTTCATATGTTCCATAGGTCACGGTTGAGTTCACGCCATGACCTCGACCGTGACTACCCATTCTACACAGAAATTCTGATTTCTAGGACATTTTTTTCTTTGTAAATGTTCGAACTAGTCTTTGTAGTCTACATAAAAGTTTTAGCCAATTGAGCTTCCGTTCCAATACCACTTGAATAACCTCATTTGGACATTCCTAGTTTGAGATATGCTCAAAATACGAGACATCGCTTGTCAGAGATAAATACTGAGTATAATCAGTATAATGAAGTCATGTGGATGGATTCGAACCGTTAGACGGACGAAAAAAGATCCGATGAATTTCTCAAATGGAACACAATTTGGAAAAAGACACAATTTGTCCTCTTTCAAATGGGAAGTTGACGAATTGTGTTCGTCTTCTTCTAGATGGGAGAAAGACAAACCTCTTCCTCCCATTTGGAGGACGACGATCTGTCTTCTTTCAGATAGGAAGAAGAATAGCTAAGGCCCAAATTTGGGCAACTTAAAAAACATACATTAAAATGGAAAAAAAAAAAACGTGTATGACCAATAATTATTATACTATTGCATTGTGAATATTGGTACAAAATTTATGTCTCAATTAATAGATAATGTGCCTTTAATTAATAAATTATATATGCAATTTTACCTGATAACAGGTTAACACTTCATCTAGCAGGTTGCATGTTGACATGGAAAATAACTTGACAATTTTTTTTAAAAAATTTCCTTTTCATTTTTTTTAAAACATTTTTCTTGCATAACAGGTTAACATGCAACCTGCTAGATGGGGTGTTAACCTGCTATCAGGTGAAATTGCATACATTTGGAGTGTTGAGTGGTCTAATTACACTCTATTTTTTTTCCGTTCAGTGGCCAAATTGCACTTTCACGTTTCGTTCAATGGCCAATTAACCTTATTCTTAAATTGAAAGCACATAATATGTTAATTACAACACATAATATGTTAAGTTGTTAACGGCATATTATTTGCCTGTAATTTACATATTATATATATACCTGCAATTAACATATTATGTGTTTATAGTTAACATATTATGTGTTTTTAATTTATTTATAGACACATAATTTGTTAACTACAAACACATATATAATGTGAATATCATTCTGGACCAGGGTCCAGAATGCAAAGTAGACTCTGATCCATGGTATAATTTGGCGACTATAACTAGTAGAAAGTTTTTGTAGCCTAGTAAAAAACATTTTTGACAGGAAAATACTATATGAACTCTTATTTCTTACTCCCAACTCCTATCCCTCTCACAAATTTTTGATGCAAACGTATACCTTTTTTGAAATCTACATGATGAAAATATCATATATTTGTTTGCTACATTATGAAGTGAAAGTGAGAGAATAGGATTTGGGAGTATATATAATACAATTTTTAGGCATTGGTCGAAAAATTGCTCTAACAGTATAACACAATAGTTTTGTCATGATTATATAATAAACATTTCATTTGATTTCTTGATTCACACAATGCATGACTCAAATTATACACAAGTTCACGTACGATTGCATGGTGGGAGAATAACTCTAATATCATCTATATATCTTACAGATTACTTCAAGTGGGCAAAATTGAGGCAATTAATTAATTTGCATGATATGATCCATCAGATCATGAATATTCATGATTATGGCCAAGATATTGTGATCAATTAAGTAATTAATGAAGCCCATAAATCAGGAAGAGATATATGGATAGATAAACCAAAATGCCTGCTAAGGGGAGACATGACAACATTACCTCCTACTAACTACATTATGAGATCATACAGAATCTTGGTCTCATTATTTACTTTGTACTTTTCATGAATTATCATAAAGGTATAGCCCATTTCTATATACTCTTTCAATCAAATTAATGCATCAATCAATATATATCATATCAGTTTTTTTTTTTTCTTTTCTTTTGAATTTCTCCCTGTTATGCCAGCAGGATCTTATCATTTTAACTTTTGGTTGCAAATTCAGGCAGCATTTTTGCCAGAAATTGTTGCACCAATATATAATCAAACCCTCAGAGCTCCATAACTTGCCCCATACATTCTTCTCCCCTATATTGTTATCATTGTTGCTTCAATTTATTATATATTATAATTATGTGCAGCACCAAATTTATTGTGCACTTGCATATATAAAATTTTCATATTGTAATATTTAAAAGGCAAATGTCTTGCCTCACCTACCAAAATCCAATTAAAGTCTTTAGTTGATTGTTTTTTCCTCACCTTTTTCTTTGTCCTGACATCAAAGTATTTACAAGCTAGAATGGCTAGCTATGGTTAATGAAGAATTTTACTCTTACTCATCAAAGAATACCTGATCTAGAGCTCTTTAACATGATACACTTCTATAATAATCAATAATCATTCAACCTTACAATAGTTCGCTTAGATAATTACCAAAATATAATTGACATGGTAATTGGATAAGGTACTGGACCCGACCCAATGCATTCTTAGTCTAACCCGTCAAAGCAGTTAAAATAATTAACAGTAACGGTCAAGAGCAAAGAAAGCAGGCAAAGGCCAAGGCACCCATCGGTCGAGTTATTAAAATTAAAGAATAAATTTAAAAATAATAATAAAAATAAAGTAAAAAATAATTAAAATTATTTTATTGTTAAAATAAAAATATAAAGAGAAAATTATTATTACTCCCTAGCCACTTCTAGCCTGGGAGTAGGGGGCTGGTGACGAGGTATTCGATAAGTCCAACACTTTTATTACTCCCTAGCTAACTCTACTGCACTTGCAGCTCAGGAGTAGGGGAGCTGGTGACACGATAATTGGACAAGGTACTAAACCCGACGCAATGCACTTTTGTTCTAACCAATCAAAGCAATGAAGACAATCAAACAGTAACCTAATGGTAAGGAGCAGATAGAGCAAGTGAAATGGTTGCAAGAGCTCATGCACTTATTAAGAGCACCACATTATCAAAGAGTATGAGTTATGGAAAGCCAACGCATTTATGGAGGAGTGGACCTCAATTACTAAGGAGTCAAGACACTTATTGATAAGATTTGTTGTAGTTATTAAGGGGCCGTTGTTCAAAACCCATGGTGGGTTGGATTGGCTTCGAGTTTTGTACACAAAACTCGCTAGAATCCCACCCGACCCACCATGTGTATGTGTATATATATAATACTCCGTAGTAAAATAAGTACTAGTATGCAGTCAGTTATAAAAGTTTATATAACTTTTGTTCTTTTTTACTATTTTTAGTTCTAAACTAACAAGTTTATTTTTAAAAAGTAACTATTTAGTTATCATATTTGAATATTTCTATTATTTTAAATGAAAAATAGTAATTAGATAATCAGTTGTGGGTACTCGTAGTGGGCAACTACACCTAGTGGGGCGAGTTGAGTTATGAAAAAGTTCACCAATACAGGTTGAGGTTGGGTGAGTGGAGAAAATATAAGGTGAGTTGAGTGGTGGATAGGTGTAGCCATTCTTGACCCACTTCCAACCCATTGTGATCTCTACTTCTAGTGTAAAATTTATATATATGCCTAAAAATTAAAGAGTGGTTAAATGGATGGAACATTATTTTTGTACATAAATATTACAAGTTCGATTCTTGTCAATACATTTTGATCGAGTCTATCACATTAAATCTTCTTAGTGTAATTTACGTCATGTAATTTACAAATTATTACATAGAAGCGAAAATCTCATGAACTACAACTAAGAGCAACTACATCAGTGCATCATAAGGGGTTATTGGTACAGTGAAGGCTGATTTGGAGGAGTGAGAAGCATGTGAGAGAAAAAAAAATTCATCCTGCAAAGAAGGGTGCGTGGAACATTAAAAAGTAATTCACAAATTTTAAGAGAAGCAAGAGAATCGCGCGTATTGCGCACAAAGTGCGCCCAGCGGGCGCGTGCACTGCACGCGCAGGATGTTTTTTATTATTATTTTTTCTTTTCAAATATGATTTGTATTTTTTTTCTTCTTCTCATTTTCTCTTTCCTAATCACACCTACAAAAACTCATCAATTACCGCAAAAAAACTCAATTGATAAGTATGCTCTAAAAACTTGTCTTTTGTTTTGTTTGTGTACAAATGACATCCGGTTAGGCCTATTAATGGATTCTTTTTTGGATCTTCGGGCCACCATGTCGTAGAGAATCTAACTCAAGTGTCCCATTGAGTCACTGACAAAATAGGTGAAGAAGAAGAGTTTTACTAATGTACATTTTATTTTTATTTTTGAATTTTATTACATGAACTCTCATTTTATATATTTTTTTTTATTTTACAAAATATGATAGGTTATCTTTATTCTGTGGATTTAAAGGTGTGTCAACATCAAATTTTGTGTGTGAGCGAGTAAAAGTAAGTGGTAGAACTAAATAATACTCTTATTTTTCTTTATTGCCTAATTTGTACTTCTTGATGTATTAATTGATGATTAGTTCTCTTTATCATGTAAATTTTAATAAAAATGTTAACATCAAAATTTTGTGAGAGGGAGTAAAAGTTATTAGGAGTAATATTTGGGAGTAAAACTAGTGTTTTCCGAGGAATAACTCAATCTAATTGTGTAGGCTACAACTTCGCCCGACTAACATCACTTTCTACTGTGAATTTATCGAACAAGCTAAGGACATGAAATTATAGGATAGAATTTACCTTTAAATAATAACTTAACTTTTTTTTCATCACCGAAAATAATATGTATAAATGATTGAAATTTTACAGTTATCAAGAATCTTGGATAGAAATGGAACAGATAAATTCAATGGGAAAGGACAAGACGTATAGACACACATCATATCATAGCAGAGATTGGTACCAAAATGATTATCCCAACTGAGTTTGCGAAATGGTGATTTGACCAAAGATGGCAAAACTGACATCTACACACCAAAAGTGTTCCAACAATTCAATAAAAGAAATAAATATATATTAAAAGAAGAACATAAGGGTTCTGGAAATGCAGAAAGACCATACAATTCAGTGAAAGGTGGAACACTAGAAAGACATGGAAGCATATACTTTGGAACAGTATTAATATTTCTGTGTAGATAACTTAGCCACTGTCTGGGGACATATTATCATGGGTAGCTTCAACTCGTAGGTCCAACACCTTCTCTCATCTGGTTGGATGTTAAGTTGTCACATATAGTTTTTTTTTATGTTGATGGATTTTACTAATTTATTCATTTGAGATACTTCAAGAGATATCAATGGTGTGCACATGGTTTATTACCAAGAAAAGAAATATATACTCCCTCCGTCCCTAATTGTTTGTCTCATTTACTTTTTGCACGATTTTTAATACAACATAACAATTGATACTAATTTTCTAATTTTGTCCTTCAAAAATAGGTGTAATTTGTACAAAGTACAATTGTACTTGTCTCATTAATGGTCTAAAAAGTTGAAAAGTCAAAAGGGTAAATTGGGAAATGTAAAATGATAGTTATGTTCAATTTTAGAAAGAGGACACTATTTTGGGACAAACTAAAAAGGAAAGTAAGACAGGTAAAATGGGACGGAGGGAGTACTTTACACAAGCGCGCACACACTAATATACAAATTTTCAACTTTCCAAGCTTAGAGCAAAACTGCTACTATATGTTAACTGAAGTACATAATAGATTAACTGTAAACACATATAATTTAAATACAAAGTATAATTTTAGACTAGAATTTACAATAAAAGATGGACTATGGTCAATGGAATAATTTGAGTTCTATTTTTGGTCCATGAATAGGCGCATCCACGTAATACGAACATAGGCTATATGGGCTTGATGAACGTTTGTGTATCCATAATCCATTCAACAAATTCTCCGCAGAAATGTGATAGACCTAGCCCAGTGATCAACTGGTAAATCATTATACAACTGTGTGGATCATACTATCAAATAATATATATTCAGTATAAAAATAATATATTTGTAATATATTAAAAATGTACATTGTATTCAGGGATGTACAATATTTGTATACTACATATACATTATATTGTATAATGTACGTTCAGTACACAAATAATGTACCTTTAGTATATATTAAAAATGTATCTTATGGTATAGTTCACACAGCACTATGTAGACCATGGTCCACACAATAATTTGCCTCAACTAGTAACATAAGCGCAAATTTTACTATGGACCGCAGTCCACAATGCATGGTAGTCCATGTATCAAAATAAAGTCGTTTTGATTAATGAAAAGAAATGACAGAAACAACACTTGTTTCGCTCTGTTCCGCAAAAAGTGACTCTGTGTGTATAACATATTCATATTCTTTTTATATACACGGCGATTTTCTTTCAATACAACTACAATTACGTTTCGATATAACTACAATTTCATTCGACATATACACTCAAATATGTGAAACTGTTATTCAGTTTCATTATATATATACACTATAATTTCATTACAAAACACAACTACAATATCATTTCGATATAATTATAGCTTCATTGGATATGTTAAACTGTTATTCAATTTCATTTTATATACACTGCAGTTTCCTTTCAACACAACTACAGTTTTTTTTTATAACTACAGTTTCATTGGACAATATACACTCAAATATGTGAAACTGTTATTCATTTTCATTTTATATACACTGCAGTTTCCTTTCAACACAACCACAGTTTCATTTTGATATAATTACAGTTTCATTTGATAATATAAAAACAAATGTGAGGCAGTATCATTTGAGATGAACTGTAGTTTCATTTACGGAGTTCTGTTAAAATGTGACGGCAGGCGTTTTTTTTTATTTAAAGAAACGAGACCATTTTTGGACCATGGTCCATGATATAACAATTGTAACACAAGAGGATATTATATCTTGACAAAAATTTGTGTGAGACCGTCTCACATATCATTTTTTTATGAGACACGTTAAGTCAAGATCAAATATAATACTTATACTGAAAAATGTAATATGAATAAGTAATAAAATGTTTATTACTTGAGAAAAATGTAAGACTTTTACATTTTGATTTAATAGTATTATATTTTTCTTCAAAAATATGACAATTTTTCTTATAAGTAACAAACACTTTATTCCTTAGTATTATATTTTTCAATTTAAGTATTATATTTTCATATTGATCCGACCAAACACAACATGTCTCAAGAATAAAGCTTCGTGATAACAGTCTCACACAAATGTGGCTCTTATATCGTCTTTGACTAGGTCTACCTTATATAGTGAACTCAGATACATAAAATCTATGTACTTACAATAGTGAATTCATATACTTATAATAGTGAACCTATGTATCTACAATAGTGAATTTATATACCTAGTATAACTATGTATTTATACCAGTGAATTTATGTACTTGCGAGTGAATGCCACCTATCAAAAAATATGTCTCCATGGCTCCATCTTAATACATACTAACTACCAGAAAGAAGTACTAAACTGGCCCTTCTATCTCCCTTCAATTGCAGAGAAAGTAATGTCATTACAAGAAGGCTTTTGCCCCTCCAGCTTTGATTCAACGTATGACTCCGTTAGGGTTGAGAAAGCAGGCCGTTTCGGTACCGGTAAACGACCACCTCTTTCATTGTTCAGCATCGAAACCACGTCCGACGTTGTTGGCCTGTCTTTCGGTTTTTCTTGGATGCATAGGAGAGCCACATTAAGGCATAACTTGAGCTCATCCATATTGAATGAGTTAGCCAATGTTGGATCCATGAATTCCACCCATTGCTCTTCTTTCCAGGTTTCCCATGCCTGAAATCAACGTTAAAAACATGTTTTTAAGGAAAGTGCACGAGACAGAAGGATGTGGTCTATGTCTTAACTAAAAGTTTAAACTAATAGTTAGATTTCACATTTATGTTTATATGTATTATATGCTCAACAAGGATAAAACATCATAGGTTTACTCACAAATCCCAGCAAGTTCAGAGAACCATTGGCCTCATAAAATGTGGTGTTCCTCTTCCCACTAATGATCTCTAGTACAATAACCCCGAAGCTAAATATGTCAGATTTCGTGGAGAATAGCCCGTGCACTGCATATTCGGGAGACATATAGCCACTATATTGAATATATTTAAGCATTATCAGTAAAAAAAAAAAAAAAGATGTTTAAGTATAAGGAAGAATAAAACTATAAAAGCACAAATTGATGTTCTGTGCCAAATTACTTACTATGTTCCTGCAATCCTTTTGGTTTTTGTTGGAATGCTCTCATCAATGATTCTTGCCATGCCAAAATCAGATATTTTCGGGTTGAAATAAGTATCCAATAATATGTTGCTCGTTTTCAAGTCTCGATGGATAATTCTTAATCTGGAGTACTTGTGAAGATAAAGGAGACCTTGAGCAATCCCTTCGATTATGTGCACCCGCTTTCTCCAGTCTAGCATCACACTCTTTGTTTCATCTGCAGAAGAAGTTGTGAGCAAAAAGGTCTTATGATACTATAAAGAAGATGCATTTTCAGAGTTCCAGACCGTATAAATATGTAGCAGATGTATATGAACACGAACCGAAAAGAATTGAATCCAAACTTCTGTTTTGCAGGTACTCATAGAGTACTATCTTCTCTTCTTGTTCAGTGCAGTATCCCAAAAGCCTCACAAGGTTGCTATGCTGCAGCATGGAAATCACTCTAACCTCATTTCTGAATTCCTCTAGTCCTTGTCCAGACAGTCTTGATAGCCTCTTCACTGCAATCTCATGTCCCAGTAATTTGCCCTGAAATCATAGTTTCAACTCTTGAGCATACAATATATAAACATAAATGTGCAGTCCAACTATCAACTTAGACTTTTAGTTGAGACAAAGCATATCCTTCAATTTGGTAATAGAGCCGACCTCATGAAAGAGGTCATGGTTCAAATCTCTATACCACCCAATAAAAAGAGAGTATGGTCCACGTGTTGCTCGGAGCCCATAAAAAAGTAATCGACCAGCACAGGTGAAGCGGCGTGTTGAACATATATAATATAAGAACATAAATGTGCAATATAACTATCAGCTTAGACTTTTAGTTGAGAAGGAGCACATCCTTCACTTCTAAGCGTAGCAGAGGTGTTTGCAATCTACCTTGTACACGGGACCAAAACCGCCTTCCCCAATCTTGTTTTCTGCAGAGAAATTGCCAGTGGCATCTACAATGCAAGAAAGGCTCACTAGAGGCAAATCACAACCATTCCACTTGCCTTGTTCAACAGCATCTGCAGTATTTTCTGTATCAACTGCTGCTACATTAGTACCAAACTGAAACAATAGCAGTGATGCACTGTCTCTTATGTCATCTTCGTCCCTGGCGATTCCTGTTCCGCGCAATCAAGTTGACTAAATAATGTTCATTCAATGAAAAATGGCATAAAATATAAAGGGATTTAGTGATTTACCTATACGGTTGACCTTTCTGTATCCAAGATAACACCATACTGAGCTGAGGACCACTGGTACTAAAACAACCATAGTTGATATGATAATTGCCCATTTCCATTTCCTTTGAATCCCTAGGAGAGTTGGGAGGAACTTTTAATCAGCAAATCAGCAATACAGACAATAACATTATAATATCAAGTCTTTTACACTAAGCTAGCCTCACCTGAACTTTTAGGAACGTCGCCTCGGACATAAAGGGTGTTGTTGCCTCCACCTATGCTTTTTAGCAGATCTTGTTTGTCACCATAGTAAAGCTGGCATCCCGTTCCATCGTTTTGAAACGATGCAAAAGCGGAACAAGAACAGTTGATTAGGCACATCATTTCGCAGTCGTTGGGGCCTACACCGGTGGATCCAGAAACAACCATTGAGACGGGTATAGAGCCTTTGATCTCTGAGAAATTATTGTTACCACCACACATGTTTGGCAATGGAACCAAACACCCTTTGGTTTCAGGAGCCTCCCTGGTGTTGCAAAGGGTGTGGTTCACAATTGCCACCCCTCCATCCAACATAGTAAACTCGTTGATTTCCCCACTCGATGTTAGAACAAACCAAGACATGTTTTTCCCTTCGTTCGTGTTAAATGTGAGGTAAATGTCGTTCTTGTTTGACACGAAGGTGAAGCTGTAGCTGTCTGATACTCTCTGGAAGAAGAATCTAAAAGTGTGGCCATCCCAGAAACCGATCTCCTGAGACATAATGACCCGACGCCAAACTTTGAAAATTGATTTGTTGTGTGAATCAAGGCCTAAAGCAAATGGACCACTGGCAGGAACAGAAGGAGTTAACCAGGATACAAGAAATGACTTTCTTGTTCGGTTTGTATCAATGCCTAACCATCCCAGCTTCATGCCTGGCAAAAAGGTATCAGAGGGGTAATCAAAACTCTGCCATAGAACCTTTTCCCCTTCATAAAGAACAAAGTTTCCAGAATCAAGAAGTTTCGCCCTCGTGTTCCCACCTGTTGCCACCATTTCAGAGTTTACTACTATATTAGGATAAATCCTAACATCAGAGATCACCAGGTTCCCATCATACCTTATTGTCAGATTTCCAGTCTCACCGTAAACTGGATTGTCCCGGTTCGCTACCCAAAACGCCTTCTTATGAACATCTTTCTTGATCCAAGTTCCCAAATAGTGGTTCCCTCCAGGATCACCTGTGCCAAAAAATCCTAATTCAAAGATTCCATTTGCAGAAACTAAGGTTTCACCATTCTGCAAGGTTTGGCCTTGTCTAAGGGTGTCAAAAGCATGACAAATGAACACAAAATTGCAACAAAATGTCAGACAAGAAACAACAGAGGGGACAGATATTCTTGCTGTCATCTGGACCCACAAGTTTCTGCTGCAAACAAAAGTTAAGGCTCTTGTATGTACAATACAAGGAACAAGAGCAATATATAAAGCAGCAAAGGTCTTCACTTTTGACATACAATTAATGAAAAGGTCAGAGCGGAGACTCGAAACGATTTTATTGCTTTGTTAAATTTGAATTTTGCTTTATCATTCTTGAAATTGTCAGGTTTTTAGTAAACAAAACAAAAAAATAAAATTATTCTTGTCAGTCCAGAAAACCATAAAATTGACAGCACTGGTGGATGTTGGTCCCAGACATTCTTGGCAGAAATATGGTATGAATGTGAAAAGGGATAAAATGAAGGAAAAAAACAAAAGCAAATAAAGACAAAAAAGAGTTCATTGACAAAGAACTAAAGACAATGAATTATTTGATGAGTAGAACAACACTTCCTCCTATTTTTTTTTTTTTTTAAGTTGAACAATTTGTTGTCAAGGTTAAGATGCAGAAGTTTGGAAAAGTTTACCAATTAAAAACTCTCTTTTTTTCCCCATCCTGTTGTTATTTTCAATAAGGCTGACTTCAAGAAATTTCCTTTGTAGCATCAGCTTCCCATAATTTCCTTTTCATTCGTGCAGCCATTGTTATGATGAGTATAAATGTGAAACAGAATAATCTAATTGAAAGGTCAAACAATACTACTTTGATTGTGAAAGAAGCCAAAAAATGGTAAACTTTCTTGATCAACAAGAGATTCCATTTGATTGGATATTGGGAGGTTAAAATGTTAAACCATTTCCCATATCATATTTCTTTTTGGCATTCTTCTCCTGTCTATAAATCCTTTGACTGCACAAAAACAACCAGGTGGAACTGGGAAAAGTAGGAATTTTAAAATGTAAAATGTTATCCTAATTGTTTCTCTGATTATGAAAGGCTCCTCACATCATAACTAAAGTATCTAAGTATCTATCCAGGCACTTTTATGCAAGGAAGGCTACTTTGCAGCAATTTGCAGTCTTTAATTTCTTCCTACCAAGTTCAAGTCCACTTCCATTTGAACTGCTATCTCCATAAAACGGTACAAAACTGGAACATTAACTCTCAGTTTGTAGCCAAAGAACACTGCAATTTCAGGTGAAACAGACCTCAGGATCCAGGAAACAACTAGATTATTACATGCCATGTTTCACCCCTCAAGTTTGCTTTCAAGAATAGCATGAAATTTCATCTCGTACATAGCTTAGCAAGAAATAGAATGAAATAAATACAGCCTGATTAAGTGCATCATAGCATTCAAAGAAATGCAATTGAAATGCTTCCATGATCATGAGAAATTTGGGATGTGCTTGGGAAGAAGGATAAATGTCAACATTCTGTGACTCAAAAATTTGCAAAAGAAAAATAAAGAAAAATAGATTCCAAATTCATACTAAGTTATAGAGCTGTTTTGTACTTGTGCAAGAAGGATCACAAAGGAACAGCTATGCACAAGAATACAAGATTGCAAAAGAAATCATAATTGTATTGGCAACTTAAACATACATGTACACAACATTTGACAGAATTGTGCTCACAAAACTATAATGTGTCCAAGTTAATCATCTTCCAAATGCGGTTACAAGTTTCAAACTCGGACATATCTTTTGGGTCAAAGTCAAAATCTTCAACCACATTTTTATCTCTCTGAACTATATCTGTGTTGAGTGAAGGACTATCCAGTTGCAGCAGATGGCGAACAGTTCTAATGAGAACAGCCACATGGCAAGAAGTAAAGGAAAAATAGATAAACATTAATTTTTCAATAAGGATACAGCCAGATATTTTTGATTGATCATCCAAGCTTGGAATAATATTTGTAACTGAAGCAAACAATGATAACTTCATCCTGCAAAATCAGAACAAAAGGGTTATTATTACTTAATGGAGAGGAGGGAGGGTTCTGCAAGCAATTAGTGGCAAAAGATAAAATATGACATCTCACATCAAAACTCAAAAGCATTATTTCTGATTATTGCATAGTATGAAAAATTCAATTTGGAATAATATATAAATCTAAAGAAGTGCATGTGATAGCAGAGCACTTGATTTGCATCATAAAGCATTGCATCCATAGTAACCCGTTATTCATATAATTTGTAATTTTAAGTATGACATCACACTTGTGAAACTTTTAAAGTAGGCATAAACCAATGTGGATGATATATTGATAGCTGTAAATCTGTAATATATTGAGAAGAGCTTACTCTGCTCTTGAGTCATCTCGCTCAAGTTGCTTAAGGGATTTCCCTTGTTCCTCAATGGAGAATCTTTGATGCTCTAAATCATTCATTTCTTCTGCAATAACCGTGATGACAATACAAATATACAAGATCAGTAACACAAGAAAAAGTTTCTAAGATATCAAAAGCCAGCAAACATAGGGCTGTCAAAATACTCATCTTAGCTCTTCTCTTAACAGGCTTTCTCTTTGAAGCTCCTCTTCAAGATCTTTCTGTAGTGATTCTATTTCAGCATCAGTTAAAGCTTCAGATTTTGCTTCCAGGGTTTTACGCTTGCACATATCTACCTTCTTTTCATAATCTAAAGCACATTACGCACAAAAAATCAACACAACACATTTTTAACATCAGAAAACAAATTGGCAAGCTGAAATCCTCAAAATCAAAAGAACTTACCTATGAAACTCACTACACAGACAAACCAGTAAATATACAGTCTTCAAATTAAGCAAGATTTTTTTTTCGAAAACCATGAGCATTAACAGAAAAGGAAAGTAGAAAATTTCTACATTCTAATAAGCATCACCGAAATAGCGGCTTCAACAAATTAGCTCCATTGGCCCTTCTTCCCTCAAGTTTCAATTATTTGCCCCTTCCCAAAGGGAAGTGAGAAATTGAATTATTAACCAGAGTAACTGCGCATCTAATTTCATCCATTCCATACAAATTACTCGTTATCTCAAGTAACAATTGGAATTTAACAATACTGAACCACATAAAAACGGTATCTTTATAGAAGTAAAGCCAAAAAAAGAGAGAAGATTTACTAATTACCTTCAATGGACCTCTGGGTGTCGTTAAAATCAGTATTGCACTGAGATTGAAGGGAGTTAGATTGCTCCAATAGCTGCTTCAAAGAATTGACATCTTCGCCATCCTTCAAGACCTCAACGAGGTCGTTGCTCCACAGCATGAGCTTCTCTACGTCGAAATTCTTCAACCCATCCCCCATTCTGTAGACTAAATCGAAGAACCCTAGGGTTTCGGCTTTTCCTCGTACAGCTGCAAGACTAGCGGAGGTTTCTTGAACAAAACTGCCACTGGAATTGCCAAGTTTTATCCCAAGGAATTTGAGATCCGATGTGTGGGTTTGAGGCTTTGAGCGAATTTAGGAATGTGGGGAAGCGGGAAAGGGAATCAATTTGAAGTGAATGGAAATTCTTAAAAGAGAGATTCAATTATTGTATCTAGGGTGAAAATGAGAGAATATTCGAACTCGGGTCAACTTAAGCTCCAATTTAATAAATACATAGTGGCTTAATCTCGAGTTTGATCAAACTTTAAAATTGAAATTTGAGTTTAATTCGCTAATTTTCATATTGCTCAAGCTTTTTATTTATTTTTTTGGTTAAAAAACAAAAAAGCTTGAGTTTTCAAATTCAACAAATAAGTTTATCAATGCAAAGATGATACAATTAGATAGACTAAATTTTAACTGATTAGTGATTATGAACTTAAAAAAGATAGTGTGCATAAAAATTTCCAGCAAATAAATTTTACAAATTCAAATAATGTATATCATCAAAAGTTAGATCAATGAAATTCCGATGTAAATTTAATTACTAATTTGAATGTTCTAGAGTTATGCAAATCCTAGTAAATGATACCAAGAATGTCCATGATATGGATTTATATATATATATATATAAATAATTACTTTTGTTTTTTTTTTTTTTAATTGTATGTTGAGCTGTTATTCAAGTTTCTTATTTTAATTTTGAATTGTTAGACAAATAATTACTATGAAGCATTTAGGTGGATTGATATAGATCTTTTCAAGCACGTTGTGTAAGGACAGTAAAGGACTACTAAAGCATCTTGACAAAAATGACAATGAATTGGAATGTTAAAACTAGCTTGAAGTTGAAAGACAAAAATAAATAAATAACATATCAAGAGCAAAAAACACAATCTTGAGTTGATGAAGCTAAAGCTTTTGGAGAATAATGGAAGTCATAGGAAGTTGCATTTCAATTATGGCTTGGATGTGTTTTAATTGTGGCATTGATTAACTCACATGTAGGAAGTGATAGTAATGATGTAACTTCCTATGGCGGATTATTGCAGATGAATTGAATGGTTATTTTTTTGAAAACGAATTGAATGGTAATTAGTATGAGAGTAATTAACATTTTTTAAATGTAGTGGTAGCTAAGCTAGTATTAATAGTAAATGCATTATCATGTAATAGTTTATTGGAGTTTGAATTGATTACTTGTGTTAAAATGCATTATCATGTAATAGTTTAACCAAATAATGTAATTTTTACTGTAAAAAAATTAGGTTGCAATTGAATTACAATTGCAGCTTACCAAACAGACCATTAAGGAGAGAAATCGGGTGAAAAATGACCATAAAAGGAGTAGGCTTACATTGATTTACAATTTGTCTATGAATTAGACCATTAATTGTTGAGCTTTTGAACCTATATAGGATACTTTAGCTATAGAAATTATAAAAATAAAGGAACATTTTTCAAGGTTTCCATGGTATTTCATTAATAGTCCATTGTCATTATCAAACCACTTGGAATTTCTAACAAAAGATTGACAAACATTATTTCATCAACAGAAAAGAAAAAAGGAATATATGTGAAATGAAAGCAATATGTTACAAAAGCGTGTTGCTATCGACCTTCAATTTCTGAAATTGTGACATCGTTGACAGAACAAGTTTTTGGATTGTTACCAACATTATCATATTTTGAGCCAATGGCATTAGAAAATCCATGTTGCTTAGGAGTAGGTAAAACTATTGATTCTGTACCAAGCATAGATACCACATCTGACATGGTAGGTCTATCCGCTGCACTTTCTTGAACACATAGTAAACCTATTTGAATACATCTTGTTGCTTCATTTGTTGAAACCATATGGTCTATTGTTTGGTCTATCAAGTCTGAAACTCGACCTTCTATCCATAAATCCCAAGCCTAAGAATCCCCGCAAGCGAAGATGCATGTTAGAATAAAGGAAACCAATAAATAGATGGATGCACATTTTTTAATACAACTCACATGCATGTAGAAAAATACTCACATAACCAAGTAAATTTGAAATACGAGTTGGATTATAGAAGCCATTGTTCCTCTTTCCACTTACAATCTCTAGCACCATGACTCCAAAGCTAAAAACATCAGACTTCTCAGAGAATAGACCATCCATGGCATATTCAGGAGACATGTATCCACTGTTTCACCAACAAACTATTAATTCATATCACACCAAAGTAATATATAAATAAAGAGATTTGAAAACCATTTCCATGACTTACTAAGTCCCAATAATGCATTTTGTCCTTACTCGAGAATCATTATCTTTAAATATTCTAGCTGTTCCAAAATCAGAAATCTTGGGATGCATATCAATGTCTAATAAGATATTACTTGTTTTTAAATCTCTGTGTATAATCCTTAGTCTTGAATACTTGTGGAGGTACAAAAGTCCTTGAGCAATCCCATTAATAATAGAGGCACGCTTTCTCCAATCAAGGCAAACTTTTTTTCTTGCATCTGTGCACAATCAGTGATCATACATTCAATTAAAGGATCCAAGAAAGAGAAAATAAAAGGTGAAGGATAGAGATCAATGACTAATTAATCAAACCAACCAAAAAGAATTGAATCCAAACTTTTATTTGGCAGATACTCATATATTAATATCTTCTCGTCTCCTTGAGTGCAACAACCTAAAAGTCTGACAAGATTCCTATGTTGCAATTTTGAAATCAATAGGACTTCATTCTTGAATTGTTCAATTCCTTGTCCAGACATTTTTGAGAGCCGCTTTGCTGCGATATCTTGACCGTTGGCTAATGTTCCCTAAATAGATTTGCTAGTTAGCTAGATTTCAAGGATTCTGAATGAGAGTTTATTTTGAATGATACATAATTTAAGATACCCCGAGGTCAAATTATATTTTCACATGAATCAAACAACATATTCAAAATTTACAATAAAAATTTGTGTAATTAAGACCGTCTCGCGTGAGCTAATATAACTCTTGTAATAAGCTACATGTGAAAATTGAAAGACGATGACATAGTTCATACCTTGTAGACATGACCAAATCCTCCTTCACCAAGCTTATTTTCATTAGAAAAGTAATTTGTTGCCATCTCTATGCTTTTAAAAGGGAAGAAAGGTAACTCCTCATCTTCCTTATCACCAAGTTGTTGCCTTGAATTCACAATTGGGGCTGTGTCAAACGCTTGCAGGTTATTAGTGTAAAGCCAGAGTTAGGAAACTAAAGAGTTTATGTTAAGAGAATATATATGTACCTATGAAGCAAGTGCGGCAACATTTTCTTGGATTCATATACCATACTATGAAAATCACGGCAAGGATCACCAGAAATGGTACTGTAATAGCAGCTATAGTTGTTGTTCTCATGTTGTGTGACTTCCTTTTTTGCAAAGCAGTGGGAGGATGGTCTGGATTTGCTTAAAAGAGACCAATATAATGCAGAGCAGGTGAGTACATTATTTCATAGATTTTGCTGAATTAAATTCTTACGATCAAGTGCTTATCACTATGTTAAGACTAGTGTTTCAAAAATTCTGCCTAGTCGTTGGCCGACCGCCTAGCTTATCACCATAATCGGTGGTCTAAGCGGCCGGTTGGCCGGCTAGGCGCCCGAGGAGCGCCTAGCGATTTTTTGCTAAAATTATAACTTTTGGCATAGTGGTAAGTGCTAAGACTGGCATGTAAGTGCCGGGGTAATTGTTGGGCTTGAAAACGTGACAGTATAAGAAAATTAAGATGCGCCTTTGTTACCCAATTGTTATACCATGGACCACGATCTACAAATGGACCAGGGTCCACATTTCATTGTGGATCTTGGTCCAAAAATTGTGTATTATATGTCTGCATTTAACATATTATGTGTTTTCAATTTATTTAAAGACACATAATATGTTAAATGCAGACACATAATTTTTTGAATTAGGATATGGTATAATTTGTCTTGGCTAAAAGTTTAATTTTTGGCTTAGTGATAAGCGCTTGATTCTAATGGGCAAAGTTTTGAAGGAAATTAAAAAGAAAAACCTGTTTTTGCATTGCGAATGTAAAGAACTTCACCATTGGACACGTAATGGTAGGCAGTGGAAGAAGAAAATTTGCAACCAGTTCCATCAGTCCTGACAGCAGCATAGGCGTTGCAGGAACAATTTGTCTCACATATTTCCTTGCAGTCACTAATACCAAGCCCAGAACTGAACAAATACTGTTCCCACACACCATCTATGACGCCATTTGTTGAATTGAACCAATCTCCAACGCTACAATTGTACTGCTTGGGTCTTATACACCCCTTATTGTTATAAAATTTGTCACTATAGCACCCAGATATAGTGTATATGTCTTTAAATTTCCCTTTGATTCTAACCTTCACTTTCCCCATTGCAAGCACAGTAGCGATATAGCTCGAATTCCCATCCAAAACAAAATAGCTATCGTTGTGGTTAGAGAAATACCTGAGAGGGAAATCCCCATCAAGAAACCGGAATTTGGTGCCACTCCACTCCCCACTTTGCCAATAAACAATCCCTCTGTGCATGGCAACTATTTGCTTGGTATTGTTTGGATCAACCCCCAGAGTAAATGCACCCGGAGACGGGTTTTCCTCGCTCGTCCAAGACGTCAGAAGACGCTGCCGAGGTTGTCGCGTTTTCAGCCCGAACCAACCCATTTTCATGCCCGGAAGCCAAGTATTAGCGGGGCGATCAAAACTTTGCCACAACGTAGTACCACTACCACCTGTAGAATAATTGAAGTATAAATTAAACTTTCAGAACTGTTGAAACTGAAGCTGTAACAACCTTGATAACAGACACTGGACAAAGCTTGTCCTAAGCCCTTTATACAGGTGTCTGAAAGATTAGAAAGTAGGAAATAATAATCAGAATTATAATGATGGTCCAACACGTACTACCTGCGGGGCTCTGGAGGACCAGGTTGCCCGTGTCAAGTAGAGTTGCTGTCGCGTTTTTAACGTACACATGTTGTTCTTTATTCACAACGAAAGCATTCCCGGTGGACACTACCAAGTGGCCTTCTTCATCCATTGTTAGATATGGAGGGAAAGCTTGGCTTTCGCCCGACCAAGCAACCCAAATTGCGGTTTCTTCTGAAGTGGACAGGGCGACATACTGTGTTAACTGTATACACAAATACCAGCTCGAGGTAGAGCCAGGCTGTCCCACGAATCTCAATCTGAACCGTTGGTTTGATGACTCCAAGTAATCTCCGGTATCGGATGACAGTTTTTCCCCGGGTGCAAGTGTATCTTTAGCGCCAACATGAGAAAGCACACCAGCATGCAGCAAGACATGACAGATGAAGAAGGAAGCCAAAATTCCAACCACTAACCTATCATACAACATTATAATTCTTGATACACTACTCATTTATGTTATATGATATCTATGGTTTGATATTAAAATATTGCATGGGTATGAGGATATGATAAGTTGATAACTTCCCAGTTCTTATATATTGAAAAATTCAAAGCAAAGTCTCCAAAAGGAAATGCTCTTTGTGCGGAACTTGCGGAAGTCTTACAAAACTTTGACACGAAATTTTGTCCAAAAAACCTTTCAATTCAAATCACTTATATACTAGTTACTAGTGAGTAGTGGAGGACCTAATTATAATTATCTTGGCAAAGACTTCTCAAATTGAATTAAAATTGACTACACCTGTCAGTGCATATTATATATACTAGTCTTTTCTATGCGCAATGCGCAAAAACATATGTCTAATATTTATATTTTAAAAAATAATTAACGAATTTTTACTAATTAAAATCTAAATGAAAAAAAATTATTTATTATATTAATCTAATATTTAATATGTACAAATATTATTATCATTAAAGAATATAAGAAAAGATATGGTAGATGCATGTGCATGGTAAAGTTAATGAAGTTATAACGGTAAGATAAATCAGAGTATTTTTATCCAAAAATTTGTATAGTACAACTCTAAAAACACAATGTACGGTTAGCGCTAAAAACATGAACAAAAATTAGGGATATAACTTTGATTGAAACTTATTATCTTTTTAGATATATATACTCCGTATTTTTTAATTAGCATAATTTTTTTACACATCTTTTATTAAATTAGAAAAGTGAAACATGAAGTCTTTTTTATACTTAGTATCTCACATCGGGTATAAGCCTAAGGGAGTGGGGTACTGTCATTTTGGACTCACCTCCCGCTAGTATCGAGGTGCTCCTTGCTGCAGACGTCGCTGGAGCCAGTTCCATAAGAGTTTGGTAACTTTTGTATCTCCCATTCTTGACGGGTCATTCCCCACCATATATATATATATATATATATATATATATATATATATATATATATATATATATATATATATATATATATATATATATGTTGACTGACCTTCTGATTGGGTATCTGGTATGTGAAATCGATTTTAATAAATTAAAAAAAGAAAGAAAACGTAGAGTGAGGAACAAAAATCAATCAACCTGGCCTGCTGAACGCGTTTTGTTTTGTACTAAGAAAGAGGAGTGGATTCCAAAAACGTACGACGATACGATTTAGTTGCCCACAATGGAGACACCACAAATTTGTAGTCAATGTCGTTTTAAGGATTGTTGAACGAAATAATGACTTCCAATTTCCAAACACAACAATCATGTTTTTGTTATAGAGACATAACAAGTCATTGGTCATATTCAAACCATGTTGACAAAGTTTTTTTTTCTTTTTTTCCTCTTCTGCATAACTATTTTTGGTGTAAACGAAAAATTTTGCATGTTTACACTGAGAATTCTGTACAAATTAAAATATATGAATGTAGATCAAATGTGAGCAGGAGCGGAGGCAGGATTTTTTTTTTTTTATTTTTCAGTGGGGGCAAAACTTAAAATAAAGGAGAAAAAACATAAAATACTCAATAATCATGCAAAATGACTCCACCTCTTGACCTTTACTACAATACATACATTTTTTTTTTATTTGAGTACTATTGACTCTATTACGGTCAAAGTTAATTCACCTTTGAGTAATTTATATCTATATAAATTACTTATATGCAAACATCTGCTATATATATATGGGGTGAGGTGGGGCTGTGGGAGGAGGAGCAGTTGTCCCACTGCCCCTATACTAAATGCACCCTTGAATGTGGGTACAATATTTGATTCTCAAGTTTGATTTAATTTTAAATATCTTATAAACATTTTGTCACTTGTCAAATACAATTATTTGATGATTTAACTTCGTCACAAATAAAATTTGACTTGAATGCAATCAACAATTTGATTGTGTTAAATCTTCTTCAGATTTTTTACTTTTATCCTTCGGAATGTTGTTTTGATCCCTTCCTTTGAAATGGGAATCAATATTTATAGTAATGAAAATACTACCCATATTTAAACATTTAAATTTAAATATACAAATTGAAATAACATAATCTGTTTGAGAAATCCTAATAGACCAAATATAAAAGCCCAATTGAAAACAAGGCCCATTTATATAATGTGGGCAAATTATGTTGTGGACCCAGGTCCACCTTGCAAGGTGGACCTGGGTCCAAAACTACGTCGTTTTTGTCTTTTTTTTTTTTTTTTTTTTTTTTTTTTTTTTTTTTAAATTAGTAAACATATTGCTGAATATAGAGTTGTCCAAAAAATGTGTGAATGTAGAGGTTTCAAAGTGTGAATGTAGAGTATATAAATCATGAATGTAGATTTATGATTGTGTGAATGTAGAGTTGCCCAGAAATGTGTGAATGTGGAGGTTTCAAATTGTGAATATGGAGTATAGAAATCGTGAATGTAGAGTTATGCATGTGTGAATCTGTAATAGAGTTAAGAAGTTCTAGCAACTTGTAACCTTGTAATGTGTGAATGTGGAGTTCTCAAGTTGTGAATATGGAGTATATCACTTGTGAATATAGAGTTTTGAATGTGTGAATGCATAACGGTGGTAATATAGTTACTAAACATATAATCCTGTAATGTGTGAATGTGGAGTTTACAAAGT
The DNA here is from genome assembly GCA_003576665.1 of Ipomoea trifida. Classification (NCBI taxonomy): domain Eukaryota; kingdom Viridiplantae; phylum Streptophyta; class Magnoliopsida; order Solanales; family Convolvulaceae; genus Ipomoea; species Ipomoea trifida. The sequence goes on from CP025646.1 coordinate 15,711,028, forward strand.
GTGAATGTAAGGTATCATATAATCCTGTAATGTGTGAATGTGGAGTTTACAAAGTGTGGATGTAGAGTATAGTGTATGTGAATGTAGACCCAGGTCCACGGCATAACAACCCTATAATGTGACAGTTTCTATTCTTTCGGGCAAATTATGCTGTGGACCTTGGGTCCAAAACTACGTCGTTTTTGTCTTCTTTTTTTTTTTTTTTTTTTAAATTAGTAAACATATTGCTGAATATAGAGTTGTCCAAAAATGTGTGAATGTAGATTTATGATTGTGTGAAGTTTACAAATTGTGAATGTAAAGTATAGTGTATGTGAATGTAGACCCAGGTCCACGGCATAACAACCCATTCTTTCGTACGCTACTGACTCTATGATATTGTACTACTATTATATAGTAGTATTTGTTTATTTATACTTTCTCAACCTATTGAAGTACAAAGAGTCAACAACGACTCCACTGAAGTTCGATCTCATGACCTTCCATATGAGAGAATCACTATATGCCATTTGTGCACAAGGTACTGACCTTTTGTGTGGTTTGTTGATTATTACAGATGAACAAAATATATCTCCTACACACTTTCAATTAGTAATTACAAATTTCCATAGCCACCCAAACAGTACCAAACAACTTAGGATTATTGGCAGAAATTAAAAATACACTTGTAAGCCAGACATTTCTGGATGACTTCATTTTGATTAATGAAAATATACATATAAATCCACCTCCGTTCCATCTCATTCACTTTCAGTTCATGTTCCATCTCATTCACTTTCAGTTCATATACACTGCAGTTACATTTCAACAAAACTGCAGTTACATTTCGATATAACTACAGTTTCATTCGATAATATAAAAACACAAATGTGAAACTGTTATTCATCAACACCAGTTCATATACACTGTAGTTACATTTCAATACGTACAACTACAGTTACATTTCGATATAACTACAGTTTCATTCGATAATATAAAACACAAATGTGAAACTGTTATTTAGTATCAGTCCATATACACTGCAGTTACATTTCAAGACAACTACAGTTACATTTCGATATAACTATAGTTTCATTCGATAATATGAAAACAAATGTAAGACACTATCTTTTGAGATGCCCTGTAGTATCAGTAACCACGGTCCACGGTATAACGACCGATAGTACTCCCCTATTTGATGATAATGTGCAAAATAAAATGCATATGCCGCNATGTTTTAGGGGATTATGATCTACTTGGTTTATATTAATAATAATATATTACTATTATTACAACAGTTCAAGGCATGAAATTGGGTTGGTTTGGGCTGAAAACTCCACGCCCTCACCAACGTTTTCTCACTTCTTGGACAGGCAAGCAAAACCCTTCTCCTGGTGCTTTTACCTTTGGTGTTCTTTATCCAAACAATAATACTAATACTAAGCGGCCGCAGCTAGTTCTGATGAGAAGAGGGATTGTTTATTGGCAAAGCGGGGTCTGGAATGGTAACAACTTTCCATTTCTTCCATACCTTAACTTCACCTATTTCTCTGATGAGAACCAAAGCTACTTTATTTTGAATGAAGATTATTTAACCTACTATGCCCTTATTATTCATGCAATTGGGGAAGTAAGTGCGGAAAGGAATAGACTTAATAGAACCGTGTTTGACTGTTACAACAATAATGAAAGGTCTGATGATTACATTGAGGCAGGGTGCATAAGAGTCAAGAAATCCAATTGTAGTATTGGAGATGACGATTGGTTCAATCCAACAACTGGTTTCATTGATGAATGGGAACAATATTTGTATAACTTCACCTTTGGTATCACTGACTGCAAGGAAATGTGTGCAAAAAATTGTTCTTGCAAGGCCTATGCTTCTATCAATGCTGAAGCTGGAACAGGATGCAAATTTTCTTCTTCCCCTGCCTATCGTTATGCCTCTGACGGTGAAGCTCTTTACATTCGCCACAATGCCAAACCAGGTATATATGCATTTCAAATAGTATAATTAGCATACTCACACAACTGCTCTGATCTGCATTCAACTATATATATATTAAGCAAATTGAACCAAATTGTCTCCAGTTCACCATCCTGCCACCCTGGCTTTGACAAAGACAAAGTCACACCACAACAGAACAACAACTATAGCTGCTCTAACAGTAGCATTTCTGGTCATCCTTGCCATGGTTTTCATTGTATGGTATATGAATCCAAGAAAATGTTGCCGCACTTGCTTCTTAGGTACATATATATTCTCTTACTATCAAATTAACAACTCCTTAGTGTTTTAGCTCTGGCTATAGCCTAATCAGCTTTATGTTTCGTCGCAGCCCCAAATGAACATTCAAGACAACAACCTGCTGGTAAGGAGGATGAGGACTTACCTTTCTTCAATTTCAAAAGCATAGAGATGGCTACCAATTACTTTTCTACTGAAAATAAGCTCGGCCAAGGAGGATTTGGTCCTGTATATAAGGTATGATAGACAATTTTCCTATTTGGCACTTTAAGCTTAATAGTGTAAATGACTACAGGATAGTCATACCACATTTTTTCTTTCCTATTTAGCACTTTAAGCTTGAGTATTCAGTGTTGAATGGCTCCCAGTTTGAGCAAATTATACTATGGACTAGGATCTATCTTGCATTGTAGACCCTTGTTCAAAAATAACCTTTATATTCTGTACCTGTAATTAACACATTCTGTACTTGCAATCTACAGTTTACATTCTGTAGTTATCATATTATGTATCAGCAATTATCAACTTTTATGTTTACATGTACAAAAATTGTTAACTGTAGTTATAGAATGTGTAAATTGAATGTATAGAGTTTTTGTATCAGGGTTCACAATGCATTTTGTGCTAAAAGGTTAGGTCCTTATATAGGTATATGCCTTGACACTTTAAGAATAAAATATTTTTCAAAATGACACTTAACCCTGACCCGATATTGATGAGATGTACATGGGAAATAATCCCTATCAAACCTACAATAAATTAAATGTCAAATTTAATATGAAACAAAAACTCTGTATATTAACTCTGATGATCTGTATATTAACTCTGATGAACGATATTAATTGGTTGTCCAACTTTTAACTGTACAAAATTTAGAAGTAAATGTTGAATGTTAAATCATATTCACTTTGAATTAATATAAATAGTTATTATTCAGGGAATATTGCCCAATGGTCAAGAAATCGCAGCAAAGCGACTCTCAAAAATATCTGGACAAGGAATTGAACAATTCAAAAATGAGGTTCTATTGATTTCAAAGTTACAGCACAGAAATCTTGTAAGACTTTTAGGTTGTTGCACTCATGGGGATGAAAGGATATTAATATACGAGTATTTGCCAAATAAAAGTTTGGATTCAATTCTTTTTGGTTAGTATGGTGTATTCATTTTCCATCTTCCACCCTATAATTTTTCCCTTACTTGGATCCTTTAATTGAATATATTATCATTGTTTTTGCACAGATGAAAGAAAGAAAGTTTGTCTTGATTGGAGAAAGCGTGTCTCCATAATTGATGGGATTGCTCAAGGGCTTTTGTACCTCCATAAGTATTCAAGAATGAGAATTATTCATAGGGATCTGAAAACAAGCAACATTTTACTAGACATTCACATGCATCCAAAGATTTCAAATTTACTAGTGTTTTGGGTCAAAGTGAGAATGGTCTTATTTTTATTAATAGTATAAATTAGTAATTTTAAATTTAATGTTGAATTGTATTACGAATAGTAAAGTAGGAAAAAATATATTGTATTAGGAATTGTATTAGGAGCTAAGGGTGCCTATTTATATTGTTAAAAAGAACTCACGGATATATGATTGACAAATGGACGGCATCTGACAACTTCATTTTTGGTCACACACGTGTACCCCACTACTTTGCTTCCATCGCACTCTCATGCATGTGTGCCCCGCACTATTTGCTTCAAGCAATTCTCATGCATAAGTTGAGCTTTACACAAGATCTTGAGTAGCTTAGTGGTTTAGAACTTGTATTGTTAAGTGAGATGAGGTTTGAATCCCATAGCAACAATCTTTCTTAGCCCATATTAGCCCAATAGATTTTCATTATTCTTATTGGGCAACACCTCATCTATAAAGTTATTGGGCCAAACCTCATCCATAAAAATGGACACACCGCTTGAACAGTTATATCAAGACTTTCCCAAAAAAATGAGTCCTAAGATCCCATGACCATTGAGTATGATTTGACTTCAATACATACAACCAACAACTTGATTGTCTTACATCTTTTTCAGATTTTTATTTTTAGCCTTCAGAATGCTCTTTTCGCTCCCTTCCATTTAAACATTCAAATCGCCTCGTGGACTCTAGTTCAAAATGACATTCAGGTCATGCATTTACATTTAAAATATTATGTGTTTACAATTAATAAATTATGTGCTTATAAATAAATTGAAAACACATAACACAAGACATAAAAATTCACAACATAAGATACATACACATTCACCAGAATTTAAAGTGCAATGTAAACCCGGGTACCTGGTATAAAGATTGTCTATAGGCTACTAATTAAACGTAATAAAAACAAGATAGCCAATTAGTATCTCGGCAACTAAACGTAATAATTTTTTTTAAGAAAAATCATTCAGTTCATCCTGTGTCACAACACTTCAAAACGTCGTCAGCATTATATTATAACACTAAATATGCAATATCTAATAAAATTTTGACAAATATTTCATCAGCAAAAGTATGCATAAAATGATTACAGCATTCAAACTGAAAAAAGGAAAATAAAGAACCTGAAAATAAGAGTGTTTGTCTAATGAGAGTAATGTGTTACAAGACCATGGTATTATCGACCTTCAATGTCTGAAATAGTGACCATATTAGTAGAGCCAACTTTTGAATTGTTAACATCATCACATCTTAAGCCGATGATAGTAGAGAAACCAGGTTGTTTAGGGTAGGTAAGACCATTAATTCATTACCAAGCATAGATACCACATCTGACATGACTGGTCTATCTGCAACACTATCTTGAACACATAACAAACCTACTTTAATACATCTTATTGCTTCATTCAGTGAAACTGTTTTGTCCATTGTTGGATCTATTAGTTCAGAAATTCTTCCTTCTATCCATACGTCCAAGCCTAATAACCATTGTAGGAAAGAAAAGTTATGTATATGTAGACATGTATGTAGTTATTGCTCCAATTTAGATAAAGATGTTCAAATGAAAGAATCCTAGAAATAGACTGATGATTTTATGCGATCTGTGCGTAGAGTTATACTTACATAACTAAGTAAATTTGAAACATGATGTGGATTGTAGAAGTCATTGTTTCTTTTCCACTCACAATCTCCATTACCATGACTCCAAAGCTGAAAACATCAGACTTCTCAGAGAAACAACCATTCATTGCATATTCCGGAGACATGTAACCACTAGTTTAGGAAAAATTATTAGACATGTCAAATAATAGATAAATATAAATACGAATAGATATAAGTTTTCATTGACTTACTAAGTTCCAATAATGCTTTTTGTGCTTTGCTTGATAAACATTATCTTTAAATATTCTAGCGTCCCAA